>CM074720.1:493884003-495084003 GCA_037306005.1 Rhinophrynus dorsalis
GCAGCTGAATGTTAGAAGGATACCCAACACATTGAGAAGCAATACACTGGAGATCTGACTAACATTACAGGGCATAAAAGTCCCATTTAAATCAACAAGCATTTGGGAAAATATTTCTTGCTTGTGTTTCAAGAATTGTTCCTCTGTTTTTGCACAAGGCCCTACATAACACAACTGACAAGGGAACCAGTCTGGGTAATAAAAAATAGTTGATGTTCCCTGGGATATATGTTTTTTTTCAAAGCTTTTAGTTCAGGGCAGCTAATGTTCTTCCAACTGTTGCTGGACTAGAACTCAGACTATCCTTAGTTATTGGGACTTGTAGTCCAACAACTGCTGGAATGCTGTTGGTTGCCTGCTTCATCAAAATACTTTCTTCCTAAAGCAAATTGCTGTTAAGTGACAGAGGAGCTCTAGTTTGCCTGATTCACGGTTACCAAAAATTAGTTAAAAGGGACAGCAAAACTTTATGGGACATGGAAAAAAAAACAAACAAAAAAACAAACAAACATGTGGCACATGTATCCTTGTTTTTTCATTTTAGATGTTATTTTTCTATTAACACCATTAAATATTCCTCTAAACTCGCATCATACCATATTTGTCAATAAAGTCCCATAGAGTTTTAATGTCTCACAGTAAGGTGACTTCTCTAACAGTCAAAATGTGTTTTTCTACCTGTTGGACTACAAGTCCCATAATCCTCAATGTGTCAGTATCAGACAGCGTATAGGTGTTTGGCTCTGTGACTACCAATGGGCAGTGGCATCAGTGTATGTGTGGTCATCTGATTACAAATGGAACAAAGATGGAGTGTCAGTGTATGTGTGGTTCTGTGACTACCAGTGGAACAAGACTGGGATGTCAGTGTATATGTGGTTCTGTGACTACCAGTGGAACAAGACTGGGATGTCAGTGTATATCTCGTTCTGTGACTACCAGTGGAACAAGACTGGGATGTCAGTGTATATGTGGTTCTGTGACTACCAGTGGAACAAGACTGGGATGTCAGTGTATATGTGGTTCTGTGACTACCAGTGGAACAAGACTGGGATGTCAGTGTATATGTGGTTCTGTGACTACCAGTGGAACAAGACTGGGATGTCAGTGTATATGTGGTTCTGTGACTACCAGTGGAACAAGACTGGGATGTCAGTGTATATGTCGTTCTGTGACTACCAGTGGAACAAGGCTAGGGTGTCAATGTATATGTGGTTCTGTGACTACCACTGGAATAAGGCTGGGGTGTCAGTCAGGGCTGGATTTGCCATAAGGCAAAGCAGGCACCTGCCTACAGGCGCATGCCACAGAGGGGCACCTGCCAATGCAATTCTTTTTTTTTTTTTTTTCCTTTGAAAAAAAAAAAAAAAAAAAAATAGCCACAGAGGGGCACCTGCCAATGCAATTCTTTTTTTTTTTTTTTTCCTTTGAAAAAAAAAAAAAAAAAAAAAATAGCCACGTCGCTGGCTGCGCCAGCGCCCACTCCATGTTGCCCTCACATTGCATGCACCCCTGCCCGTTGTCTATTTCCTACCTCCCTTGCAGGACAGGTCTGTGCCTCCTTGGCACAGTCCTGTAAGTGCTGAGCTCCCTCGTCGTCTCTGTAGGAATGCAGAGCGCTGGGAGATGACATCTCCCAGCGCTCTGCATTCCTGAATAGGAGACCGCACGGGAGCTCCAGTGCTTGCAGGACTGTGCTAAAGGAGGCACAGACGACAGATCTCCTGCCAGGGAGGTAGGCAGGCAATGTGAGGGCAACAAGGAGATGGTGGGGGCAAGTTGGAGCCAAAGGGGGGCATTGTGAGGGCAACATGGAGATGGTGGGGGCAATTTGGAACTGATGGCGGCAATTTGGAGCTGATGGGGGAGCAATATGGAGATGGTGGGGGCAATGAGGAGCTGATGGAGGGCAATGTGAGGGTAACATGGAGCTGATGGGAGGCAAGTTGGAGCTGATGGCGGCCAATGTGAGGACAATATGGAGATGGTGGGGGAAATGTGGAGCTGATGGGGCAATGTGAGGGCAATAAAGAGATGATGGGGCAATGTGGACATTAGGAGCATTGTGGAGATGGCCAATGGGGGGGGGCGCACTTCAGATTTCTGTGCCTACAGGCTCCTGAGATGTAAATCCGGTGTCAGTGTATGTGTGGTTCTGTGACAGATATTGGATACATTTGGGTCTATCATTTAGCCTTAAATTATAAGTGCCAACTGTCAATCACATCCATTTAATATCCATACTGTGTGAGCCAGTGAGCTCACCAACCCATTGTGAAAGGGTAAAGGTGCATGACTGTTAGCGTTTTCACTGGGATTTAATATCAAACTGAAGAATTCCATCACCGCAAAATGCACGAGGACCATTGATATTAATTTTAAAGCAAATATTTTAGCAGTAAGGAATCTTTTGCACCAGATCAAAATAGTTATTTGGTAGGCACCATTTAAAGGTTGGGGTGCTCTGACTTTGGGGTAGGCAATGTTTAGCTCTCCAGCTGTTGGGAACTACAATGCACAGCATCCCCAACCATCAACATTACTGCAGGGTGGTTAACTTTGTGTTGCGTACCCCTGTGTCACTCAAAGGGTTAAATTACCTTTTTGAAGAGATCATCATTTGACAGGCGCATGAGTCCTCCTCTGCATACACACATTATACTGTGTACTGATCGCTAAATGACATCTCTTGAAAAACAAATGTCACAAGGATACCTACCCCATGACATTGCTTTTCCTGTTCAATTTCTTTATAAATCAACTAGTTGAAAAACCCGTTCATATGTGCAACAGTGCCGCCCAGCAACCGGCCGGATCCCGTCTTGTCACTGGCCACACTGCAGTACAGACTGCTCACACCACGGCTGATACGGAGAGGGGAGCTCCTAATACAGAGAGGGGTGCCCCGAATTCAGACCGTAGTCCTCTCTGTGCACCTTCCTGGGACCAGGAATCAACCGCGCATCGGCAGCGGCGCAGGCAGTCTCTACTGCGCATGACTGCAGCACGTGCAGCAGTCTGTACTGTTCATGACGGCTTCTGACAAACACCCTTAGCAAATTATTATATAGGATTATTAACCTGGGTGCCAGAGTGGTCTAACATATTTGGCCATATGCATGGAATAATAGGGACAACTTTGGGGCAAACCAGCTGCACCACAGGGAACAAATTTGCCAAATTCCTACTGATTTGCTCACCCCTCTGGCATGCAAAGGGCTTAATGGGGTATTTCACTTTTAAATGCATTGGAGACATCTATAGTCTTCAAAGGGTTAAAAACCTCAATTAAATTGTAATCTGGGGAATTTTTATTTCAGCTCTCTAGCATACAAGGAGTTAAAGGGACAGTAACACTAAGTCTTACTATCCCTTTAAATGCCCCACTTAAAAAAGTGGGTATATTGGTTGGTGTAGTTGGATTGACCCAGAGTTTCTCCATTTTTTTCTGCATATTGCCCTTTGATACATGTTTTACTAGACAACACCAGAGGAATGCCGTCCTGATTATGGTATTTATGGGAGATCTATTTGGTAATTCTGGGGCAAACCAACTGCATCATAGGGGACAAATAAAAATACCCATAGATTTAAATGGGTCTTTTAACCTCAAATGCTACAGAGGTGCTCAGAGTATTGTAATGAAATGCGCTGGAGACTGTTCCAGCAATCAAGGGATTAAAAGTATTGTCTACTGGTATTTTATATGACCCTCTGGAGCGAAATGGTTTGAACCAGAACTCTATTAACCTCCTTCCCCAAAAAAGTTCCTTTCTAGGCAAATTTTACTGGACACCTAATTACACAACTGTGTTGCCTCACTACTCCTTAATGTTACCTTATAACCACACAGTAATACACTAAGGATGTTCATTAGCGAGTCTAGGACAAAACTTGTTCTGCAACAGACACGCACACACACACTACTTGTTTGCAATCTCAAAAGAAACCAGAGAAAGAGTCTAGGTGAAAAGATGCACTGAGGAGAAATGACTCCAGTAAGAGTTATTTCTCGGTGAAGGCACAGGCAAGAGAACAGTTCTGCTATAGTTTTTGCTAATATTTTATTTTTCTGTTAGATATGGAATACCACCATTAGGCGGATTACCATAGCTGACAATGCCCTTAGATGTGGCTAGCTCAGTATCCAGGTGCTTTTTGTGCACCTTAAGCCCTGGGGGGAAATCTTGTGTTCAAGTTCTTTCCTCAGGAGTTGCTCACTGAGTCTTCTTCTTAATAAATGGTAATCTGAAGACATGTTCTAGTGATGTTTCGTGTAATTTTATTCACAGTTTCAACTTTGTAAAATTTGTGAAAGGTGCGCTTTTACCGCATAGACCCAATTGCTCCATTCACTTCTATGGGACTGTACAGTTTGGGACATATCTCTGCAAACACTCAATGTAGCAGTTGCTACTGAGAAGTAATTAGGCCACCTGTCAGCTGCCATGTTCAGGCCAGTAACACGCTGTATGCTCATATATAGTTATATAATGTTCAGTCTGCAATCCAACTGTGTCACTGATACAGGGTTCAAGTCTGAACAACCCACACCATTGGGCCATAAGAACAACGTGGAGCAATTCTGGGGTAAACCAATTACTCCACAGAAATAAAAGAAAAGAAAAAGTCCAATTGATTTAAATGGGGGTTTCAACCCCTTAAATGGCATTCAAGGGGTTTCAAACCACATTTAAATTCATGGGGATTTTTAATTTTTCCCCACAATGCATTTGTTGAATATCGCACCACTTTTGTCTGTGTGTATAGCTTAGGGCAACAACATTTTCTTTAACCCTTTGGGCACCAGAGGATTATAAATAAACACACTGCACACCCCCTCTGTCCCTTTAGGGTTTAATACTAAGGACACTAGACTAAATGTATTGCAAATAAATGCACTGGAGACATCTCTGGCATTCCATGGGTTAACCCTTTAAGCACCTGTGAGGTGTGAGGCACATTGAGTTGCACGCTACTAAGGCATTCTGTTATTTTTCTTTTAGCTTGTCCCATTTTCCTATCATTCTGATGGGTAACATAACGGGTAACATCACTGGTAAAGCATTTAGATACAATTAGCACTAATTATCTTCTCAGACAGGATATGGGACACTGGAAGAGATTTACACTCTTTGTCTAATCTACAGTAAACAATACGGGCACTGCATCAGGCTTATCAGCTTATCACATACACAAATCAAAGCTCTGGGTCTGATCATGACATACCAAAAGCCAAAGCAACCCACACTGTGTTTTAGTTGCCTGTGTGAAAGTGGCCTAATATTTATAGTCACTTTCACATGGGCGCTATCAGTGCAGCATTATTATATGACAGTCCAAGAGCCAAAGTGGCATATAAGACCCCTTTCACAAAGGCAGCTAAAACGCAGTGATTTTATGTTATGCTGCCCACAATGGAAGGTCACATGCTGGACTATGGTGCCTTTCACATGGGCGACTATCACATTGTGTCAATGGAACAAAGTTCACCATGCTGCAAGCTACTGTATTCCCACAGGAAAGAAAGGTCTGCAGTCCAGTGAATGGCCGACCCACCTGGGCAACAGTGATTAGTGCTGGCTGACAGTCAAGACACGCTCCTCCTTAGTCCGGATTGGTGGTGGAATACGGCAACTGAATGGCCACACGAGGCTACAACAGTTCTATCTCCTGTGTGAAAGTAGCCTAAAACAAAAGTGGAGCAATTCTGGGACAAAACAACTGCACCATAAGAAATCAATATCCTGGAGAGCTCTCTAGCATACGAAGGGTTACTAAAAGCCCCATTTAACACTTTCAGCTCTAGAGGGGAGCCCAAAAACACTCCCCTCACACAATACATGGGTTAAATCAATTGAAATGTTTATTATGTTCCCAAGGTGCAGTTGGTTTATAATTGCTCCACGCTGGCCTTTGTGAATATGCCCTACTGCAGGGGAGGTCAACTGTTGGACCTCCTGCTGCTGGGAACTACAACTCCCATCATCCCCAACCAGTCAAAAAATGGACTCTCACTCCCATAACATTACCTCTACGTCACCAGTAAACCTGTGTCCCTGCCGCTGTTATTGGGTTGTTCTGAATTCTCTGCACCCACAAGAAAGGTACATTTGGTGATGAATGTGGCCCATGTTGGTTATACCTCCGGTGTGTAACGGAGCGATATACTGGCACCTTTACAAAAATAATATTAGGTGTGATGGAATAATAACCACGTTATACACCTTAACCTATGCTGACCAGACCTCACCTTTAACCGGGGATGCATAGGAAAAATACATACTGCAGGTCTGCTTTGATTTCAGTGAAGTACTGAAAAATGGCTATTTCCTATGTGTCCCTGGTTAAAGGTGAGATCTGGTCAGCCTACCTTAACCCGGTGGTTCTCAACTCCTGTCCTCAGGACCCACTAACAGGTCAGGACTAAGGGATTTCTTTGCTAGAGCACAGGTGGGGCGATCAGAGGCTCATTCACATTGATTAACTAACCTGTGTTCTAACAAGGAAATCATCAAATCCTGGCCTGTTAGTGGGTCCTGAGGACAGGAGTTAAGAACCACTGCCTTAACCCTTTGAGTGCCAGAGGGGTACACAACGCATTGCTTTGCAATGCGTTGCATACCCCTCTGGCACTCAAAGGGTTAAACAACGGATTTTAAAAAATAAAAAATAAAATAAGAATTAAAAAAAAAGTTGCCACTCATTACTAAAACATTGGAAGCAAGTGAGTTTGGAGCAAACCAACTGCACCACAAGGAATAAATAAAAATTCTCATTTATTCAAATGACCCTATTAACCTTTTGATTGCTAGAAAGGTCCCCAACACACTGTAAAGCAATGCACTGGAGACATCTCCAGCATCTTTATTAATCTTTATTTATATAGCGCCAACCTATTCTGCAGCTCTGTACAATAGGGGATAGACATACAGAGATATTAAAGAGAACAGAAGGATCAGAGGGCCCTGCTCGTGAGAGCTTACAGTCTAGAGGAAGGAAGGTTGGACACAGAAGGAGTAAATGCTATTGGGTGTAAGTGCCTCCTGCCACATGTACTGCTGGTCAGTGGGTGGGAGAGAGAAGTGCATCTAAGCGGTTACTACATGACCATTTAAAACAACAGACATTTTTATCTGTTCTTAACCCTTTAAGTGTGGAGCAATGCGTTGTGCACCCCTCTGTCACTAAAGCGTTTAAGGTGCACTTGATTTGCATCATAACTGCTCCATTTTTAAGACAGCCACGATTCACATGAAATGGTGAAGAGTTCATGTAGCTGCTGATTTGAGAATATTTTCTAAATTTGTATAGGTCAAACATAGAGTCCACTTTGACCTCTGTCTGTAGAAACATCTGAAGGACTGTGACACCACTCTTTAGCACACTGATAATTGCACATGTGAACGGGGGCAGGAAACGCCAAGCTAAACTGTCATAAGAGTCTGTCTACTAAAAATAAGATAAAGCAGCAGTTTAGGATGCTTTAAGTGGTGCTCTCACTATTTAAAACCAGGACATGGTTCTGCAGAGCTGGAAGGAAATGCAAAATTATTTGACATTGCTAAGGCCTAGTTCACATGGGTGACGACTGTACAGCGGTGACATCTTTGCTGTCAGCAGTTGTCAAAAATAGAATGTGTCGCACCCTATGGCACCAACACCATAAAGATCCAATGGTGATGACTCAAGCAGTGTTCTGCAACTCCCAGGACAAGCGATGGTTGCTGGGGATTTGCAGCAGTGTATGTATGCTTTGTGGCCTCAAGCCATATACAAGGGTGACTATTGTTTTCATGGTGTTCGCAACAGTCCAAATAGGCTGGCCCATGTGGGAATCAGTCAATCAGATAGTAATTCTGTTGCCTATGTGGCAAAGCCAGTGACTTAAAGTACACAACTCTCTCTGCACTTGACTTGCCTGTGGAATGCAGTGAATAGGACAAGGGTGACACCAGAGTATAGATGTGTTGGTATCGCCAGTGTGGGCGAAGCCTAAAGAAGATCTGTCTAGCTCAGGGGTCAGAAAATTGCATCCCTCCAGCTGTTGTCAGACAGCAAATCCCATTATCCTAAGCTGACCACTGGCCAGCTGAAGATGATGGGACCCCAACAAGAACTGGAAGGATGCAAGTTGACCATAATGACAGTGCAGGAGTCGGTTCCTGATGACCATCACTCTGTAAGGTCTTACACACAGTACCCTGCTGTTCCTCACGTCTCCACACTTACCTCATCAACTTCTGTTTCTTGGCTGCATCCTGGAAGCTGCGGAACTCCTCCCCTGCTTTTATCTCATAAAACTGAGGTTTGAGTGCTGCCTGCTGGTCCTCCTTTACCCTTTCCTGCCTTCTCTCTCTTTCCTCTTGGCGTAGAAGCTTGCGCTGTTTCCTGACCTCCTCGACCCATCCCTTTTCATCGTCGGAAGTGTCAGAGCTCTCTGCATCACTTGGTCTTCCTTCTGGCTCTTCCTCTTCCTCCTAGAGACAGAATTAGATTCAAGTGACAGATCAAGCAGGAGGCTACTTACATGTGCAGGTCTGGCTATTTGTAGATCAGCAGTTCTTAGAAGAGAGCAGTAAAATAAATCCCATCAGGAAACAGCAACAGAAGCAAATATGACAGAAACCAAATTCACTGAAGGCAATTTTTTAAATCTTTGGTTCAAAAATGAGAGTTTTGTCATATAGTTTGACCAAAATATGTTTACGCTCTTTTACCACTCCAAGGTACCCCCCATTTTAAGAGAGTCCTACTTCTTAACCCTTTGAGTGCCAGAGGGGTACGCAACGCATCACAAAGTAATGTGTTGCGTCCCCCTCTGGCACTCAAAGGGTTATGTATTGTCATCTCTTATGGTTTCACAAATGTTGAGTCTATTTAATGTCCTCATAGCTGAACTGACCTGCAATCAGGGATCACTTACAGTGAAAGGGTGGGGACCTCAAGAACTGGTGTGGTAAGTGAGCTTCACTGTTTGAATGCCAGAGGGCTAAGCAACGCATTGTTTCACAATGTGCTGTATACCCCCTCTAGCACTCAAAGGGTTAAATGCATTTTGGCCTATGTGACAAAACCCTCATTTTTAAATCAAGTGATTATTATTATTGTTATCCTTTTTTTATATAGCGCCATCTTATTCCACAGCACTGTACAATAGGGAATACACATACAGAAATACTAAATAGTACAAATGGAACATGGAATACAAATGGATCAGAGAGCTTACAGTCTAGAGAAGGTAGGTGGGGCACAGAGCAATTGCTATAGGGTTTAAGTGCCTCTGCTGGCCAGTGGGTGGGAGAAACACCATAATATACATATATATATATATATATATGCAAAAAGGACCAACGTGAACAAAATATGAAGAGCAGGTAAGAGTGGGGGATCTCTCACTAGTCCGCAGATTAAAACAAAACTAAAACAGAAGACAATCCTTCACTTCTTCATAAGTGTGAACCCTGTGTAAGGCATACATTATATCCACATATTAACTAAATGCAGGTGGGAGAAAGCACTTTTCTACAATTATTTTTCTTATGTTATTGAAGGAAAAGTAGTGCATAATATGGAAACCACATATTGTAGGGCTTTTCATGCAGAGTATAATAAGGGTACTGTGAGATGCTGAATTTAAAAGTTATTGCAGGTTCAGTACTTTTATGGACTTAAATTTTAGGGTGAACTGTTGCAACAGCAGCATACCTGGGAACTCTCAGGGTTTTGACCCAAATCTCAGGGTGGGGGAGCCCATTGTTTCCTACTATCTGATCTGCACAAATTAACCAGGAAGGCAGAGGGAGAAGTCCTGCAGGTCTTGTCGGTGTTTTGGAAGTGGCATCTCTCAACTGTAGCATGTTAAAGGCTCATTGAGGACTGACTAAATCACTATTGGGTTAGAGCAAACATTGCCATAGCACCTAGAAATCTACTTTCTTCTGAGTGTTAAGGGTTAATAATTCAAAGAACTCATGGTGAGCTAACTTCCAAAATTCCCAGTCTACAGAAGACTATTTTCTGTAAGAATAGCTTGCCACAGACTTCTGTAGAAGCATCATAAAAACACAGGTCACAGAAGCATTGCACCACAAAAAAATTAATATGTGCACTGTAATAACTTTAGAATGAAGCCTCTCCCAGCTGTGGGAATAGTGTATGGCATGAAAACAGTGACAGGATTAATTCTTATACAAACACAGTGTCTGTGATGCAGAGGGTGGGGCTAAATGGATTCCTCCTTTTAGAACAGAATGCCCAGTTAGGCTCTAGCCATCAGATAAAGTATATACTCTGATTTACTAGAATTTAAAAGCACTTCAAGACAAATAAAATATTTTCCAAGTGATACTTAGGCCTTTAATATTGCATGGATCAAGAGAGGGACGCTTTCCAGCTGTTACCTCATTGAGAATTATGGGAATTGCATCCCAGTGGCATCTGAATGGCTACAAATTACCCAACCCAGGCCTAAATGTTACCAGACCACAGTTTAGCGGACTTTACATATCCAGCAGACCAAATGATGGACTGTGCTGTACCTGCTCTTTGGATTCTATCTCCTCCAATGTCTTTAACTTCTTCTTTCTCTTCTCGCTGATTTTAGACACTAGGGGATTCAGCAGCCTGAACTCTTCACTCGTCTCGTCCACCTGAAAGTCTGGGTTCTCAAACATGACTTTAAATCTGTCATCACTGAGGATGCTGGGCATTTTCTGTAGTTGGGGAAAAAACAAAAGTAATAAATTACATGCTGCATCTGTATTCCAATACAAACCATTATGGTTAACCTTTTCAGTGCCAGAGGAGTCAATGCGTTGCATACCCCTCTAGCACTGAATGGGTTAATACCTTGGATCCCAGGGGAGTTATGTGAACCCAAAAAGGCCTCAGTCTTGCACCCACCTAAATCATTATTACTATGCATCGCACCCCAATTGCACCATTACCACAATATTACACCATTACATGTCCCAAGCTGGGAATAAGACTTCTAGTTTTAAGCATGAGACCTGGGGCTTCAGCTCATTTAGAACCTAGTTACACCTCTAAGTAATACCATTATAATGTGGATACCTTTTATACACAACCTGCAGTGTACGGTGCTTTCCAGTTTCATGACTGTTTCGTTTATGTAAAATTATTTGGGTACAATCTAACAAAGACAAAATGGGGCAATTCTGGAGCACCACTTATAACAAAAAAATAAAATAAAAACCTGCTGAAAGTTAAAGCGGTCTCCAGCACATTGTTTCCTAATGCACCTTAAGTGTTCTTAGGGTTAAACAAGCAGTATGCCCTAAACCTGAACAATATTAATAGAAAGGCCGTGTGTTCCTGACTACCACTACGCTATTCTGATGGCCATAAGGTTCGCTCACACAATCTTGCCCAGATACCTTCATAGTCAGGTGAAGTCTTCCTCTTCTGTGGAAATTAGTAAGACAGGTTCTGAGAAGGGACACACGTCCTCATTTCTTGAAACCACTACTACTATGCATTCAGAAAACCAAAAAGCCCATCTCTGTGCGATCACAGTAGTAATATTGGGTTTAAGCAGTGAGGAGGTTTGTTCCTGTACAGATGCCAATGAAGCCTGAAGTAGAGGAAGCCTTCACCTGACCCTGCAGTAATCGGCACAGGATAGGGTGAGTATTGACCCCAGAGTGGTACTCACAGACACATGGCCTTTACAATATTTTTTTTTTTTTTTTGTAGGGTTTTCTATTCCTTTGATTTTATAATTGACAGTGAAATTGTTTAGCCCCAGAATTGCTCCACTTTGCCTTTATACATTTAGCCAATGTTTTTGACTGATACATTTTAGATTGCTTTTCTTCTTTCTCCCACTGTGCTAAAATTGATTTCCACAGGGTCTCTCTTATTGCACTGATATAAGCAGTAGAACAGCCTGTAAGATAAAGACTGAATTTGGCTCCTCCGTTCTAGAGCACACCTTCAGATACATAGTCCTGTATAAAGACATGGAAAAGAAAAATCCATCGCACGCCAACTGCTTCCTTTACAATCACTTCTTTATTTGAAAGTTTGCAGAACACTGGAAATAACAGCCACACGCATTTCGCAAATACATGCTTAATTATAGACTTTTAAAGGAAGCAGTCTGAGTGCGATGGATTTTTCTTTTCCTTGCAATTGATGATTTTGACTCCATCCGTCTAGCACCCTGTTTCCACATTATATTTGTGATGGAGAGTTTAATTCTTTACCTCTACCTTAGCTGAGAATGGTGCAGCGGTGTTTCTTTTGTTCTACATTAAAGACCACATGGAGCAATTCTGGAACAAGCCAAGTGCACCATACGGGGAAATTAAATAACCCCCCAAATTTATGGATTGAAAGGAGGCATTTTAAACTATATAGCATTCAATGGGGTTAAAAAGTCCCACTCACATAATTAACAATATCTTTGTGTTTCTTTGATGGGGGTTGGTTTGCCACAGAACTCTCCACTTTATCTTTAAACATACAGCCCACAGAGACCTATCTGTCATCCACTGATCAGTATGGAGCCCCTTGGATCACATATAGAACTGCATGTATATATAATTAAACAACTTTGATGAACACATCTTGCATTCCACTCTGTCAGGAAGGGAAGGGATTAGGGGATGGATTCCTGCCTCCACATTTCTACTGAGCATACAGCCCAGTAGGTACCGTCTGTAAAGCAGCCCACAGCAGACTAAGTCCCATGTAGTTGTATGTATAACTAAATAAACATAAAATATTTTATAAAGGAAGTGTGTTATGAAGACAGACACTACAGAAGACATCCTAACCAGGAGCAACAATTGTGTGTGTTATACACTGCACTGCAACCCAATGCACTGGATACATGTCTTGCGCTAACAGGGTTAAAAGACTAAAAATGGATTTACATGTAGAACTATTTTCCCCAGGCATACAGATGAATTCAGAAAGGTGGCAGTGTTTTTAATGACTGGCTTGTTTAATTTTCAGTGCTTAGCCCTTTCAGTTCCAAAAAGGTATGTAATGCATTGCGTTACACAACTCTCCATCAGTGAGTGTGTGTGTACATATAACATGCCGTGTATAGTGTGTTGCATGATTGTGTGTACACTGTGTGCACAATTATTAGGCAAGTGAGTCTTTTGACCATATCATCATTTTTATGCATATTTCCCCAACTCAAAGCTGTATAAACTTGAATGCTTATTGGATTTAAACATATCAGGTGATGTGTATTTGTGTGATGAGAGAGGGTGTGGCTTAAGGAGATGAACACCCTATGTCAAGATGTGCATAATTATTAGGCAGCTTTATTTCCTCAGGCAAAATGGGCAGAAAGAGAGATATAACTGACTTTGAAAAGTCAAAAATTGTAAAAAGTCTTTCAGAGGGACACAGCACTCTTGAAATTGCCAAGATATTGGGGCGTGATCACAGAACCAAAAGTATTGTTGCAAATGGTAAACAGGGTAGCAAGAAACGTGTTGGAAAAAAAAAAAATTAACTGCCAGAGATTTGAGAAGAATCAAAAATGAAGCTACCAGGAACCCATTATCCTCCAGTGCTGTCATATTCCAGAACTGCAACCTACCTGGAGTGTCCAGAAGTACTAGGTATTCAGAGCTCAGAGACATGGCCATGGTAAGGAAGGCTGAAACCCGACCACCACTGAACGTCAAGACTGGGCCAAGAAATATCTGAAGACAGATTTTTCAAAGGTTTTATGGACTGATGAGATGAGAGTGACTCTTGACGGTCCAGATGGATGGGCCCGTGGCTGGATCAGTAACAGGCACAGAGCTCAAAGATGGACTCAGACTCAACTCCCAAACCTACTGCCAGTTTTTGGAAGACACTTTCTTCAAGCAGTGGTATAGGAAAAAGTTTGCATCTTTCAAGAAGACCATAATTTTTATGCAGGACAATGCTCCATCGCATGCATCAAAGTACTCTACCTTGCGGCTAGCCAGTAAAGGCCCTAAAGATGATAAAATAATGACATGGACCCCTTCCTCATCTGACCTAAACCCAACTGAGAACTTGTGGGCTCTTCTTAAACGGCAGATTTACACTGAAGGAAAACAGTACACCTCTCTGAACAGTGTCTGGGAGGCTGTGGTTGCTGCTGCACAAAAAGTTGATCGTCAACAGATCAAGAAACTGACAGACTCCATGAATGGAAGGGTTATGACTGTTATTGAAAAGACAGGTGGCAATATTGGTCATGGATTTGTTTTTTTGGAAATGTCACAAATGTTTATTTGTAAATTTTGAGTTGTTTGTTTAGTATTCTCACTTTAATAGATGAAAATAAACAAGTAAGATAGGAAAATTATCATTTTTCATTTAGCTGCATAATAATTCTGCACACTAATAGTTGCCCAATAATTGTGCACACAGATATTCTCCTAAGAAAGCCAAAACCTCACTTTTACTTTCTTAAATATTCAGGTTTCTTAACATTTTGGATTGACGGAGAGCACTGTAGTTGTTCAATAATAAAATGAATCCTCAAAAATACAACTTGCCTAATAATAGTGCACACAGTGTACTGTGTGTGTGTTTATGCGCGCTCGTGTGTATGCATGTATGATGTGCGTATTGCGTGTGTATGTGTGCGTATTGCATGTGTATGTGTGCGTATTGTATGGGTGGGTGTGCGTATTGTATGGGTGGGTGTGCGCATTGTATGGGTGGGTGTGCGTGTATGGGTGGGTGTGCGCATTGTAGCATATTATTGTATGGGTGTGCGCGCATATTATTGTATGGGTGTGCGCGCATATTGTATATGTGTGCGTGTTGCGTATTATGTGTTTGTCCATTCCTGTGAAAATGATGTCCCCATGAATGGACTTATGGGAGCACCAGTATAGAGGAGATTTGAAAGTAGAAGATCAAGAGTTTGCCTTGAAACGGGCAGGGAAGTGTGAGGGAGTGGTGGTCGGGACAAGGCTGGGAGTGGGCAGGATTACCAGGAAACACTATAAATTGGAGAGCTGTCCTCTGTACTGGAGTATAGGACAGACCTGGAGAGTTCCCTGGTTTCAGCATTTGTGTAGATTTATATAAAATATCCCCAACATGTATGTAGTACTTGTACATAAAGTATCAGGAGCCAATCCACTCCAGGGGACAGGCAATGCACATTTCCTGTCTGCACACCCCTCTACCACTTTAAGGGCCATGTGTTCAAAAGAAAAGTGGAGAAGTTCTGGGGCAAACCATTTGCTCAATAGGGGAGAACTAAAAATACCCGTTACTTTAACCCTTTGAGCACAAGAGAGGGAAACAACACATTATGTTGCAATGTGCTGGATACCTCTCTACCACTCTAAGGGTTAAATGGGGATATTAACCCCTTGGATGCTAAAGAGGTCTCCATTGCATTGCTTATCAATGTGTTGGGGAACACTCTAGAATTGATGATGTTAAAATCCCCATGTAAGACATAGGGAGTTTTTAATTCTCCCCTGTAGTGCAAATGGTTTGCCTCAGAACTCCTTCACGTTTCTTTTCAACATACAGCTCCAAGTACTGAAAGTCTATGGAGAAAACCAACTGCATCACAAGGGGGAAATAAAAATTCCCACAATTTTAACCTCCTGTATGCTAGAGTGGTCTCCAACACTTTGCTGGAGACCTCTGTAGCATTTAAGGGGTTAAAAGTCCCATTCAGGCACAGAGGTAGCCAACAGTTTGCGATGTAATGTGTTGAATACCTCTCTGGCGCCCAGACTGTTAAGTCAATAGGAATGTTTTTTGCTCCCCTAGAATGCAGTTGGAGTGCTCCAGGACTGTACCACTTTGCTGTTACACATCAGGCCCCATCTATATAAAAGGATGGGACTTACCTTCTGTTTCTTCTTCTGCACCGGCTGTTCCTCCTCCTCCTCGTACAGTTTCAGGGCCAGCTCTTTGTTCACCTTCGGCAGTTTCTGTGTACAAGAGAGATGGGAGATATAGAGAGGTCAATGTTAGTCAGACCTTGCACCTACCATGGTAGGTGGGCAAAATACACTCCTGGCCCGGTATGACTGGGACATTAATAGCTAAATATTCACTTTGTAAGGTTCACAGATAAAGGTTTCCATAGCATGACACATAATACACATTCTATTCTGAGTGCAGTTTTCAAGCAGGCTGGGAAAATACATTTTACTTTACACCTCTCATGTTCTGCTGCCTCATACACAGAGTCTACTATAAAATAACACAAAATCTCATATGTATTAAAGAACATTATCATGTGACACTTGCTCCTCCCACAGGAGGAAACCGAGGCTACACTGAGAACCTCAGTGAAGTCAGACTGAAAAGGGAAACCTGGTGACGACCCCATCATAGTGACCGAGCTGCTACATATGAAGTAGGGCCAAGGCTGTATTCCCTATATATTGCTAGGGACACAGTTTCTAATGTGATACTGGCAGACAATGGCGACTATGCTCACACACATAATCACGTGACTTTGAGCTAAAGACTTCATAAATTAGTCCAGCCACCTGAGCAGGGTCAGTTTTCTGTCCACAAGAGCTGTTTTGATGATGTTAAAACTAACCCTGGGCTTTTTATTAAGTCTGCTGTCATATGAACAGAATGAGTAATACACGATTGCTGGGATCAAACTCCACCTGGAAAATAGTTTCAGGACAGCTCCCAGGTGTAAGAGCAGAGGAAAAACATGAGATAAAGAGCAGTGCCAACACAGACCAATGGACAAACCAAGAGGGGGATTCCACTTGCCTAAAAATCCCTTACACAAAGAGAGACAAAGATCTAGAGCACAATTACATTTTTATGCTGTTGTATGTTAGTTATGGGGTGACTTCATCCGTTAATGGAATACAACACCTATTATCATCAGATGGAATTTGGGTGACTGAGGATAATGGGAATTGTAGTTCAACAACATATGGTGAACTGTAGATTTATGTTCAGGAGCTATGACAACTTTTGGTGCAGTACACAGTATACATTCTAGACAAGACTATTGCGTATTCTCTCTCTCATATATATATTTATTATTTTTTATTTGATTTTTTGAGAAATCGCTCTGAAAATCCTGGGTTGGCCCCTGCCAGACTGGATATTTACAAAGCAATGAGTTGAACACTGCTCTTGTAATCAAAGGATGACTACAGTTGTGCTTGTTCTCTTTTAGACAGAAAAGTGTGTAAGTTGTGAAGCGGAATGTTTGCAGCCAGAGTTATTGCAGGACTAGTGTAAAAGCCTGTGTACACGGGACAAGGTCTGTGAGATGTTAACCCATTGAGTGCCAGAGGGGTACACAACGCATTGAGTGCCAGAGGGGTACACAACGCATTGAGTGCCAGAGGGGTACACAACGCATTGAGTGCCAGAGGGGTACACAACGCATTGAGTGCCAGAGGGGTACACAACGCATTGAGTGCCAGAGGGGTACACAACGCATTGAGTGCCAGAGGGGTACACAACGCATTGAGTGCCAGAGGGGTACACAACGCATTGAGTGCCAGAGGGGTACACAACGCATTGCGTACCCCTCCGGCACACAACGCATTGTGTACCCCTCCGGCACTCAAAGGGGTGAAAGGCCGGGCCTGCTCTGTTTAATGCCATCACTCATGCGATGCGTTATAGAGACTGACCGAACGCACAGAATGCTCCCAGCACAGAACTCCCAGAACTACTGTGCATGATGGCTTCTGACAAACATCCTAGTGAATTATTATTTAGGATAGGGAGCAGCTTCTACTTACCTTAACCTGCACCCGCTGGGCTCGTGTCTCTTCTATCTTTTGCCTGATTTTCTCCTTTTTATATTCTTCGTAAGCAAATGGATTTACCATGGCCTTCACCTTTTATGGTATAAAACAAAACAAAGTATCAGTTAAGTTCATTATGCAAAACAAAAAGTAACCTTTATTTGAAGGAAAGATTACATATAGCAAGGTAATGAATTGGCACTCATCTTAACAGCATCAGTTTGCCCGGGTGTACTGCTGAACAAACAGAGGTAGAGGGGCAAGCACTCATGGTCTTTTCAAAGTTAAAAGAAACTATATTTTCGGCATTTGAGTCTTGATAAAGGTCTGGACTGAAACCTTGAAAATAAAGCTTATTTTCATTTTGAAAAGTCCCAAGAGTGTTTCCCTCAGTGTGCATTCTGTTGCTATAATGTTTGCGTTTATAGGAACCATACACTTTTTAATGGAAGAAATATATATATGCTATATAGCTTTTCCTGCTAAATAACAAAACAGTTCAAAAGCTATTACTATAAGCAGTAGTGCTAAGCTGGCACCTAACAGGCAAGTGTTTTCTTTTTACCATGTTAACCATGTGAGAGCTTGAATAATTGATTATGGCTCTACACAGCAAGTGATAGCAATAGCACCTCCAGGTGACCACAACAAAAAAGTGCAGTTTAATTAAACAAAACATCTCCAAGCAGTAAGTATATCCTTGTTTTTACTCAGCAGAAGAATTATAATATTATGGGATTCTGTGTGAAAGTAATCACTCCTACCTTGTGGTACAGCCGGATGTCAATAAAGAAGCCGTGCATGTAGGCCCGCAGCATAGGAGAGCCGATCAGATGAGAAAGTCCTATAATGACAAAATAAAAGAGCACAAATAAAAATGTATCAGATGTCACATAAAAGGAGAAACATTAACCCTTTCAGAGCCAGAGGGTGTGCATTGAGAAGCAATGTGCTGTACATGCCTCTGGTACTCCAAGGGTTAACCCTGTGGGTGCTACAGAGGTCTTCAATGTATGTTTATGGAATACATGGATACGCTTCTATCCTCCAAGGGGTTAAAGGTTATGGGTAGCAGGCGGGTTACCACCATCAATACCTGACTGGCAAGAGCCAGGATTCTCAAGCGACAAAGGTATAAACAGAAATGAGAAGGAAGAAATTGACTGTCCTAAGGGCAGGAAGGTCCCTCCTTCAGATAAAACGAAGGAAAAAAAAAGTTGTGTAGGCATTTCATAGGGTCTGATTGGGGTCGATATGTGCGAATAGATGTAAAAGTGAAGCAGGGAAAGAAGAGGAAATTCTTGCTCATTTTTCAAGTTGCCACATTTACTACAGGGGGTTATAGAAGCACAGCCTGAGAGACCTCGTGCACTTTCACTCACATCACGGGCTGCCACCAAGTTCCTTAAAGGGAGAGTAATGTTTCACAATAAAAGCAACGCCAATTAATCTTCATAGTATTTGGGCCGTGGAGAGTGTTATTTCAATACTGTCAGAGTTGTAGTTCAAGAGTAATTGAATGATAAATTATCCCCCTCCCATCCCTTCTACTGATGTAACACTACTAACCTCAGAGCAGCAAGACTGTCCGGATGGACCGCAGAGAGGATGTCAAGCTTCAGTGAAAATAAGGAAAAACCTGTCAAGAGGGTCAGGGTTTTCATTGTTCTCACAGTAAGAAGATTGTCCCTTGCAGTGAGCTGTCTGGTCTGTGGCCAAAATTCCACATCTTAGAATAGATGGCTTACATTAGGTAAAAGGGACTGAAGGGGGATACTTTATCATTCAATTACTCTTGAACTACAACTCTGACAGTATTGAAATAACACTCTCCATGGCCCAAATACTATGAAGATTAATTGGAGCTGCTGTTATTCTGAAACATTACTATCCCTTTAACCCTTTCAGCACCAGAGAGGTAGATACCTCTCTGAAACTCAAAGGGTTAAGGACCAGATGGATGTGCAACACATTCCCCAGGATCTTTACAAGGTACTGGCTGAAGGGTCTAAAGCCCCAGGTCTTATGCTGTAAGGCAAAGAAACACTACTGGATTATAAACCCCCACTTACCTTTTTATGGACAGAAAATCCAGATGGCCCCTATGACTTCTTACCACAAGAGGTAACATCTTCAGTCAGTCCTGGATGTCATGTAATGGAGGCGGACATGACGGTTGCCGGAAGTATAACAAGACTCTGCCCACTACATATACTAATCTTACAAACCTAAGTGCCAGAGGGGTGTGTAGCACGTTGTTTTGCAATGGGAGGAGAAGTGAGAGGAACAGGGTGAGAAGGAGGAGAAGTGCGAGGAACAGGGTGAGAAAGAGGAGAAGTGGGAGGAACAGAGTGAGAAGGAGGAGAAGTGCGAGGAACAGGGTGGGAAAGAGGAGAAGTGGGAGGAACAGAGTGAGAAGGAGGAGAAGTGCGAGGAACAGGGTGAGAAAGAGGAGAAGTGGGAGGAACAGAGTAAGAAGGAGGGGAAGAGAGTGGGAAGAACAGAGTTAGAAGGAGAAGTGTGAGGAACAGGGTGAGAAAGAGGAGGAGTGGGAAGTGGGAGAAGCAGGGTGAGAAGGAGGAGAAGTGCGAGGAACAGGGTGAGAAAGAGGAGAAGTGAGTGGGAAGTGGGAGGAACAGAGTGAGAAGGAGAGAAGAGGGTGGAACAGGGTGAGAAAGAGTAGGAGTGGGAGGAACAGGGTGAGAAGGAGGAGAAGTGCGAGGAACAGGCTGAGAAGAGGCGGAGAAGTCCAAGGAACAGGGTGAGAATGAGGAGGAGAAGTCCAAGGAACAGGGTGAGAAGAGGAGGAGAAGTCCAAGGAACAGGGTGAGAAAAGGAACAGGGTGAGAAGAGGAGGAGAAGTCCAAGGAACAGGGTGAGAAGAGGAGAAGAAGTCCAAGGAACAGGGTGAGAAGAGGAGGAGAAGTCCAAGGAACAGGGTGAGAAAAGGAACAGGGTGAGAAGAGGAGGAGAAGTGCGAGGAACAGGGTGAGAAGAGGAGGAGAAGTCCAAGGAACAGGGTGAGAAGAGGAGGAGTGGGAAGTGAGAGGAGCAGGGTGAGAAGGAGGAGAAGTGTGAGGAACAGGGTGAGAAGAGGAGGAGAAGTGCAAGGAACAGGGTGAGAAGGAGGACAAGTGAGTGGGAAATGGGAGGAACAGAGTGAGAAGGAGGAGAAGTGCGAGGAACAGGGTGAGAATGAGGAGAAGTGAGTGGGAGGAACAGGGTGAGAAGGAGAAGTGCGAGGAACAGGGTGAGAATGAGGAGAAGTGAGTGGGAGGAACAGGGTGAGAAGGAGAAGTGGGCAGAGATTCACAGGAAACTCCCCACCACAGAAGAATCAGCATTTGTCCCCGGAGACCTTAGTAATAACTCTAAAAACCAGAGTCTCCAGGGCAGATCTGGTGAGTTCCCAGGAACGTTCCCTCTGGGACTTGTATAATATAGCCTGAGGTGTGTAGGTGGTTCTGTACCACAGCAATAGACAGACGCGCGCACACTCACCAAGGTCATCCAGGTCTTTCCTGGTTACAAACTTGTAGTCATCATATACTGTGCTCTCTGGGTTCTCCTCCAGTTCTTCTGTCAGATTGTCCAAGAACGAGCACCAACGAGGAGCAGGGCCCAAGGCCTAAAAACACACATGTGCTTATGTTAAGAACAGGACAGTACAAAACAGTGGGGGGGATTAAAAATTATTATACAGAGTGAGAAAGAGATGTACAGCTTTCCTAGAAAATCCAATCTGCTACCATTATCATATTAGTAAAGGGGTAGTTATGTTTTACTATGAAAGCATAAAAGCTTTATAGCGTAGGATTTTTCATGCAGAGTAAAATAAGCCTGTTCCTAAGGCTGGAAGACACTGCAACCAAATGTCATTATAGTTCAAACTTCTCTGCACCCCGACAATGCTAACTGGCAATTTTTTTTTTCTGTTGCTCTGAATGGGAGAGCTTTAGTAACAATATACTTGGTGATCACAAGAGAAAATCGCAGCTTAACCCCTTAATGACAGGGTTTTTTTTTTTTTTTTTCTTTTCCATTATAGCAAATGACTTCCCGGACTTACCAAGTAAGTCATCTGTCACTAAGGGGTATATATATATATATATATATATATATATATATATATATATATATATATATATAATCCCCAAATTGTCTTTATGTGTTGGTGCATCTTTAATTGTGTATACTCTGTATGTAACTTTGTTCCAACAATATAACTGTTTGAGGGAAACACTGGCACTCTACACATTCATTTTAAATGAGCAGTAATGTTTTGGTCTGAGGGAGCAGCCAATCCTGCCTTTTCCAGGGCTCTTATTGATTTTCCAGTATTATCAGTGAATGACCCGAGATAAGAGAACAACGTTCCAGAAAACAAGAGCAATGGATATCGAGCCAAATTAAAGTAAAATCGGAACTACCACCCCTGTTAAACTTTGGCCCAAATAATTACCCATCTGCCGACTAGCTGCTCAACAGTGCTTGTCGCCAGAATTATTACCTGGTTATTGAGGATTCTATACTGCTTCTGTACTGACAGCCATCAAACAGCGCAGACATTTTTCCATTGTGACGTCTACGCACCTGCGCTGTCAGTCCCTTTTGGTACCGAACGGCTCCTAGCAAGATCTCCTAGAGCAGTCTGGGACTGACAGCTCAGACGTCACTATGGAAAGGTGTCTGCACTGTTTCCTGGCTGTCAGTCCGGGAGCAGTAGGACTTCTCAATAACGCGTTAATGATTCTGGCGACTAGCACTATTGAGCAGCTAGTTGCCAGATGGGTAATTATTTGAGGCAAAGTTTAACAGGGGTGATAGTTCCGCTTTAAAAACAAAAAAAACAAAAGCACCTATTTATATGTGAGTAGGGAAGCTGCCATAGTGCTGTTTAGCATAGGAGATACAAGCCCTCATTGTTACAGAAACCCCTTGGGGGAGATGCACTAAGGTGTGATAAAGAGATGATAAAGATAACTTCTCCAGTTCCTATGTTATTCTATGGAGCCAATTTACTAAGATTTCTCCTGCTTTTGAGACCATAGTGCATAGACTCCATATAGGTGTACTTGGGCAGGAGATGGGAGGGAGAAGAGCACACAGGGGCAGATCAGGTGAACTAGAGGAACTCCTCTGTGCAGTCTGAAACTGAACAGCACAAACAACAAAAGCACAAATAGCTTGGGGAAAAAAAATCTAACAACATATAGGTTACTATGTAACATATAGGTCACTTTGTAAGATGTTTTAAAATTACTTCAGTCTTTTTAACCCTTTGAGTGCCAGAAGGGTACGCAACACATTGCGTACCCTCGGGCACTCAAAGGGTTAAGGGGACAGTTCCACTTTATATCAGTCTATTTAACTGTTTGGTGTTCGCTTTCGTTTAACCCTATGAGTACCAGAGAGGTATCCAACGCATACCTCCCTGGAACTCAGTGGGTTAATATGTAAAGCGATGAGGGGTTTTTGGATTACTATACAAATATCACAACTGCCTTACAATCACATCACATGGAAATGACTTACTGAAGGATATTTACAGTACATTTTATACATGACAGTTTTTACAATTATATTTTAACCCTTTGAGTGCCAGAGTTGTATGGAATGCATTACAAAGCAATGCATTCCGTACCACTCTGGCACTCAAAGGGTTAAACAAATGACATTTGCATTGAGAAACCAAAGGAAGAAGGAACAGATTTTATAGAAATGTTATGCCTGGTTTATTAGTGTCATAACGTGCATTTTGTTCTGCAAGATATACACGGGTCCTCAGTGGAAATAAGTCACTTATACATCAATGGTTTAAAGGGATTGTATACTTAAAATGTAAAAAAAAAAAAAAAAAATATATATATATATATATATATATATATATATATATATATATATATATATATATATATATATGTTGTAGGATTTTATCCCCCTGAGTAAAACAAGAGTAACAGCTCAAACTTGAATTTTTTAGGTGCAATATCTATATATTACTGCCCCCCATATTGTACATATTTGTAAAAGAATTTAATAGCCCCCAGGTTCATCTCTCAAACCTTGCTCCAGATACTTTATTTATTTTTTTTTTTAAATCTACAATTTTACATCAACTTATAAGTGGACATTATTGTTCCTTTACAGAATTAAGAAAGCTGGGGATATGCTATGTTTGGACTTCAAGGAGTTGGTGACTATAACTCTCATCATCCACAACCAGCTATATTGGCTGTCTGGGGATGATGGGAGTTGTGGTCACCAGCAGCTGGATGGCCCAGAGATCCATTACCCATGATGTACACACACAGATATAGGAAACAGCATTCAAGAGCAGTAGTGGGCAACCTGATGTCCTCCAGCTGTGAAGGATCACAAATCCCATCATCACCAAATAGCCGCTGGCTGCAGATAATGGGAATTAAAGTCCTCTAAAACTGGAGGGCCTCAGACTGTACTAGAGCAGTGTTTCTCAATCACGGTGCCATGGCACTTTGGTACGTTTTGAACTTTGACATAGGGTGCCGCAATTTTCTTTAAATACTTTGACAAGAATGTGAATGTTGAGTTGCACAGGTATATTTATGATAATCACTATTCACTTTGTGAATGACATTTAACCCCTTAAGGACCCATGACATACATGTACGTCATGGATTTCAGGGCTCCCCGTGTGGCTACCGTTTGGGGAGCCCTGAATCGGATCCTGGGGGGGGGGGCTCAGTGGTCCTTAAGTGCCATCCTTGAGGGGTTAGTGAGTGTGTGTGTGTGTGTAAACCGCAGGGCCTGGGTGGCAAATCCTAAAGTCCCTCTCTTTATTGCCAATCTTTAGGTGCCTTACAGAAAATATCAATCATGGGCGTCCAAGTTTCTTCAGTTGTGGACCACATGATCAGAAAGGCCAAAAGTATGAGGGCTGTATTAATTATCAATAAAATGATAGTGAATTATAAAAATATGGATTTAGTTACTGATCAAAGACAATACCAATATATGACAAGCATCTTAAACTATACGATAGCGGTATACAGGGGATTGGGTCTTACTTAGTTCGGGTCTGATAGACAGAGATAGTAATGTCTCATGATAAATTCATGTTTGATATTCGTTATACTTTGGCAACAATGCAGAGTGCCATTACAATGTTCTAATCGGTATAGATTCTATGTAATTATAAAGTTTACCCCTGCAGCTCCTTTTACAGACATCACACAGCCTCCCCTCAGATCTGAAATCCGGTTCCTTGACTGTACAGATCTCAAAGAGGGACAATCTTTTGTCTAGCAGTTTAAGGAAAACTCTGCTCCCCGTGACCAAGGAGGGCAGGTTTTTCCCTATACTGGTACAAGATTGTGCCTCGTCGCTATCTGTCCGGACTGGCTTAGAACATTGTAACAAGTCTCTTATGAAGGAATGATCGAATGTTAATTTATCATGAGACATTAATATTTCTAATTCGGTATGAATATAGTTTTTGTGTAAAAATCTCAGACTGCCTAGGGTCTAGTGGTCTGCATTTGGTCCATGGGCCGCTTGTTAGACTCCCATGATATTATATATATATATATTTCATGCACAATGCAAAGCTGTGTTAGGGCAGGCTGTAAGGTTTGTCAGATTGTAAGCCCCTCCCAGCCAACCCTCTGGGACACTCCTAAAGGGATCAGCCGTACAGAATGCTCATTCCTGCTATAGATTACAAACATTCCCATTGATTTAAAAGGAGGCTTTCAGATATTTTGCAATGCAATGGATACCTCTCTAGCACTCAGTGGGTTAAAAGTTTAATTCAAGGCGATGGACATTTTTATATACCAGCTACACGTTGCAGCTGGTTGGTCATACAATTGCTGCAGTTCTTCTTAATACATCAGGCTCAGTATCACTGCTAGAACACCCCACACAACATTAGTTTCTGTCTTCTGATAATATTGGCCAAGGTTATTACAAATGTCAAGAGGACTAATCAGTTGGCGCACAATGAGAGTATGAACACAAATATGTATGACATATTACATTGCTCATCCATTCAACTTCTTGAGTGCCAGAGGAGTTCGCCAAAGCAATGTGTACCTCTCTGGCACTAACACTAACCTTACAATGGCCAGGAAATCTTAATGGCCACTATGAATTTTGCCCTTGCTCCAACAGATAAAACTTCTATCAATCATGAATGTTATGTGCATGGAGGGGACACGACAATTGCCTGCAGCCCCCCCCCCCCAAACTGAAGCAGGCAGAATGCATGCACCAGCATAATATTACCATATGGAGTGGGAGGAGTCCTGCTAGCAACTCTCATGTCCGCCCCCATCAATATGATATCCAGGACTGTTTGAAGACCTTATTTACTAGCAATGAGCAAAGGATGATATCCACAGGGGCCATTAAGATTTTCTGGTCATAGTGAGGTAAGTGGGAGGTTATTATGAAGTTGTAGCGTTCCTTTAATGGAAGTCTACATTACCCTGGTAATTAAAATGAGTGGCCTGACCAACTTCGCTGTAGAATTAACCCTTTGAGTGACAAAAGCAATGCATTGCGTACCCCACTGGCACTCTAAGGGTTAAGAAGTAGCATTTCCAGTCAAAAGTAACAACTCTAATGATGCAATATTATTATTTATATTTTTTTTTCACCACATAAAGAATCAGTAAGAGAAAAGTCACTATATCTGGGTAATTACGTATGAGACTCTCTAGTACAAAGAGAAACACAAAGGTTAGCCAAGGGCTCCCAGTGAGTGGAAACTTTGCATCAGAATGTTAATGGCTTTCAGTGTGCTTTTGTCAGAAGAAGACAGGTGTCCAAAGCAAATACCTTGTCAATTCATTGAGAGAGACACAGGCCAAGCTTTGGAAACAAGTGTAGTAAGGACAGCACAAATGTAACCCTTTTAGTGCCTGAGGGGTACGCAACGTATTGCAAAGGATTCAGTTATGATTTGTTTTATTTTTAAAATGTCACTGTATAGGAAGAACATTAGTAATAGAACCTATATATGGTGAAATTCAACCAAAATAGAAGTTTTTATTTTGAGGCCTGGGAATAGGAGCATAGTTTAACCCCTTGATGACCAGAGAGATGTGCAATGCATTGCAAAACAATGTGTTGAATGCCATTCTGGTGCCCAAGGGGTTAAGCTATGATCCTATTCCTAGCCTGTAAACTCACATCCTGTTTGGGTGAGGAATAGAAGAATAGTTGCATCCCAAACCCACTGATGACCAAAAGGGTCTGTAGCACATTGCTTTGAGCATCCTCCGGTCAACTAGGGGTTAAATTAACCCCCAAGATACTAGAGAGGTCTCCAACTACTGTATTATAGTTAGTGCTCAGGACGAGGTAGGAGCACAGACAGGGAAATTTCTCTCTGAGAGAGCGTGTCATGAAGAGTTGATATGGCAAACCCCAGCTCCATCAACATTCCACTTCAATGTGTCAGAAGCTAGCCTTCAGAAGGAGCTGACATCAGAGAAATGGGGCGGGAATATAAAATGATTATGAAAAAGAAAAAAAAACAACACAGCTCTACTATTAGAATTAAATTAAATATCAAAAGCATCACTATCTCAACTATTTGCTAGGGAGAGGTAAAACAATTACTTAAAGGGATAGTAACACTTCGTTTTAACTTTATTTTATTTTGTAGGCATTAAAAAAACATGAAGAATGATATAAGTCTTATCTCTCAAACCTTTATGGTTTATGAGATATTCACAAGCAAAGTTCCCCTCCCCGCCCCTTTTTCCTAGTGTAAGCCATCTCTTCTCAGATGTGAGTCTGGTTGTATGACAGGACAGATAACAGAAGGGGACAATTTTCTTTGTATGAAAACAATGAAAGCCCTTCCCCCCTTGACAAGTTTTTCAGCTTTTTCCATTATCTTAATTGAAGATTGTCCCTCTCTGCAGTCTACCTGGGCACCTCACTTCTGATCTGGTTGAACAGGGGGGGATACTTTGTTTGTGAATATCTCTTAAACCATAAAGGTTTCAGAGATAAGACATATCATTCTTCATGTTTTTTTAATGCCTACAAAATAAAATAAAGTTAAAATGAAGTATTACTATCCCTTTAAAGCGGAACTACCACCCAATAATAAGATAGCATCACATCATTGCCCATCTGGCGACTAGCTGCTCAGTAGCGCTAGTCTCCAGAATTCTTACCGGATTAAAGAGAAATCTCTATTCTTCATGGACTGACAGGCAGGACGGTGAGCGGACATCTTGCCCTAGTGACGTCCACGCACCTGCGCCGTCAGTTCCAGCCGGGTATAGAGATTTCTCTTTAATCCGGTAAGAATTCTGGCAACTAGCGCTAATGAGCAGCTAGTCACCAGATGGGCAATGACGTGATGCTATCTTATTACTGGGTGGTAGTTCCGCTTTAAAGGGATAGTAATACTTCGTTTTAACTTTATTTTATTGGCATTAAAAAAACATGAAGAATGATATAAGTCTTATCTCTCAAACCTTTATGGTTTAAGAGATATTCACAAACAAAGTATCCCCCCCGTTCAACCAGATCAGAAGGGAGGTGCCGAGGTAGACTGCAGAGAGGGACAATCTTCAATTAAGATAAGGGAAAAAGCTGAAAAACTTGTCAAGGGGGGAAGGGCTTTCATTGTTTTCATACAAAGAAAATTGTCCCCTTCTGTTATCTGTCCTGTCATACAACCAGACTCACATCTGAGATGGCTTACACTAGGAAAAAGGGGCGGGGAGGGGAACTTTGCTTGTGAATATCTCATAAACCATAAAGGACTGAGAGATAAGACTTATATCATTCTTCATGTTTTTTTAATGCCCACAAAATAAAATAAAGTTAAAACGAAGTATTACTATCCCTTTAAGGCAAAAGCAATGATGGGTTCTTGTGTGCACGTGTGCCAGATAAAATTTATAAAAAATATTTGCATGAGTTTTATGTATGTACTAGCAGTGTGGGACGGCGTTGCCCATCTGATTTTGTTTATGAAAGTTCTGTAAAATGCATGTGATCATGTTCTGTTTTAGCTGTCTGCTCCCCCCAGCGGACAACTGCAATAGTGTCCCCATAGTGAGAGACACACACATCCCATACTGAGACACACATACACCTATAGTGAGACATACACACACACATCCCATAGTGAGACACACATGCCATAGTGACACACATATACACATCCCGTAGTGAAACACACACATGCCATGGTGAGACACACATAAACACATCCCATACATAGACACACACACACATACACATGCCATAAAGAGACACACACACACACGTCACAGTGAAACACACATCCCATACAGAGACACACACACACACACACACACACACACACACATATACACATCCCATACAGATAGATACACACACATGCACATCCCATAGTGAGACAGACACATCCCATACAAAGACACACCCCCACCATAGTGAGACACACACATATACACATCCCATACAAAGACACCCCCCCACACCATAGTGAGACATACACATATACACATCCCATACAAAGACACCCCCCCACCATAGTGAGACATACACATATACACATCCCATACACAGACACACACATCCCATAGTGAGACACACACATGCACACCCTATAGTGAGACAGAGATACACATCCCATGCAGACACACACACCCATACACATGGCTTAGTGATACACACACACACACACACACACACACACACACACACAAACACATCCCATAGTGAGATATACACATATACACATCCCATACAAAGACACCCCCCCACCATAGTGAGACATACACATATACACATCCCATACACAGACACCCCCCCACCATAGTGAGACATACACATATACACATCCCATACACAGACACACACATCCCATAGTGAGACACACACATGCACACCCTATAGTGAGACAGAGATACACATCCCATGCAGACACACACACCCATACACATGGCTTAGTGATACACACACACACACACACACACACACACACACACACACACACACACACACACACAAACACATCCCATAGTGAGATATACACATATACACATCTCATAGTGAGGCATACACACACGTATAACCATCCATAAGTATATATTTGTTATTAATTTGAAATTCATTGCCTACCCCTCTGGCAGTGAAACAGTTAATGCAATGTACTCTTTTCTTCCCCTCTGGGCTTCAAGGGTTAACATCAGATCTGTGAGTGATGGTATTTCAAAAGTTCCCAGCTATGGCCATAGTGAGAGACACACACAGCCACACACACATACATGCATACATACATACATACATACATACATACAGATCTCATAGTGAGACAGACACACATATTCCATACTGAGACACACATACAGATGTCATGAGACACACATACACATCATACTTAGACACACATACACAACCCATAGTGACACACACATGCACATTCCATACGGAGACTTACACAATGTCACCACAGTGTGAGACATACATACACAACAGTGGTCTGGAGTCCTATGTGATGACACACAGAGCAGGTCAGGGTATTTCTCCCATCAGCAAAAACAGGTTTTGGTTCCTCTCAACTTCCTGTTAGTGGAGGAGGTGGGGTGGTTGATAGGCAACCAGCAGACATGGCTCTGAGTAGGTAGGAAAGTTTGTAGGGAGGGGAATCAAGTGAAGTAAGTTATTTGGCTGTTATTTTGTTGGAGGAGATCACACTGTGTGGTGTAAACCTGTAGTCATTAGTAGGAGTGCAGCTGTGTGTCAGTAGGGAAGCAGAAACACAGAGACAGCCTTAATCCTTTGACTGCCAGAAAGGAATCCCATGCATTGGGTTGAAATATATGGGATCCCTTTATGGCAGTGTGTGTGTGTGTGTGTGTGTGTGTGTGTGTGTGTGTGTGTGTGTGTGTGTGTGTGTGTGTGTGTGTGTGTGTGTGTGTGTGTTTGAAGCTGTGTGAGTTTGGTGGTGTGTGTGTGTTTGATGCTGTGTGTATTTGTTTGGTGCTGTGAGTGGAGCATGTGTGTATTAGGGTGGTGTAGAAGCAAGTGGCAGCCATTTTGTTTTTGTCCTCAGTTGAATAGTGGTGGGCGGGCTGGAGAGTGGGGGCAGGCCAACTCCCTGCACTACTGCAACTCCTGTGAAAATCACGCCCCCATTGAATTACCCAATGGGAGCTGTAACTCCTTCTTATTGCTACCCCTGGGTGTGTGTGTCTCCTGAGGAGACATAAATTATGCAATGAGCCTCTCTCTTTTATATATATATAGATATTAAGTTCAAAGAAAAGTCTACATTTTTTTGTGTGACACCCGCAACCCAAACCAGCATTTTTACGAATATCTTGAACGCAGACAATTGACATTACGGCAAGGATACCACGATGGACAAATGAATGGGGGGGGGGGTTATAATTAGGAAGTGTAATTTCTTTAAGGCGGAACTATCATGATAATAACATTGCCCCCCCCAATACATTACCAACATGTATGAAGCTGAATAAGTACGCGTTATTGCAGAAAAACAACTTCTTCAGCAGGAACCAGCGGACAACAGAGGAGATATCTTGGAGGAAATGTACCTCTGAGTCTGCACTGTCTGTCCTGTTCACTGCCAGGATTGGTGAGTGACGTTCGTTGGTTACCGTAAAGGGATAGTAATGTTTCAAAATAAAAGCAGCTCCAATTAATCTTGATAGTATTTGGGCCACAGAGAGTGTTATTTCAATACGGTCAGAGTTGTAGTTCAAGAGTAGTTGAATGATAAAGTATCCCCCTCCCGCCCCTTTTATCTAGTGTAAGCAGCTTCCCCTCAGATGTGGAATCTGGTCTTAAAGGGATAGTAATACTTCGTTTTAACTTTATTTTATTTTGTAGGCATTAAAAAAACATGAAGAATGATATAAGTCTTATCTCTCAAATCTTTATGGTTTAAGAGATATTCACAAACAAAGTATCCCTTCCCTGTTCAACCAGATCAGAAGGGAGATGCCCAGGTAGACTGCAGAGAGGGACAATCTTCAATTAAGATAATGGAAAAAGCTGAAAAACTTGTCAAGGGGGGAAGGGCTTTCATTGTTTTCATACAAAGAAAAGTGTCCCCTTCTGTTATCTGTCCTGTCATACAACCAGACTCACATTTGAGAAGAGATGGCTTACACTAGGAAAAAGGGGCAGGGAGGGGAACTTTGCTTGTGAATATCTCATAAACCATAAAGGTTAGAGATAAGACTTATATCATTCTTCATGTTTTTTTAATGCCTACAAAATAAAATAAAGTTAAAACGAAGTATTACTATCCCTTTAAGAACATACAGCTCACTGCAAGGGACAATCCTCTTACTGTGAGAACAATGAAAACCCTGCCCCCCTTGACAGGTTTTTTCCTTATGATCACTGAAGACTGTCCCTCTCTGCGATCCATCTGGGCAGTCTTGCTGCTCCGAGGTGAGCAGTGTTGCATCAGTAAAAGGGGCAGGAGGGGGATACTTTATCATTCAATTACTCTTGAACTACAACTCTGACAGTATTGAAATAACACTCTCCATGGCCCAAGAATTGGAGCTGCTTTTATTCTGAAACTACTATTACTATCCCTTTAAGGTAACGGAAGTTACTGACAGAGCAGGCGCACAGGGCTTCTCTTGTAAGCTCTGTGAAGTGGATGCCTGCTGACGAAGTTGTTTTTGTGTAATAACGTAGACTTATTCAGCTTAATGACAGTATGGCACTGCATATCACTAAGTTAGTATGTATTGGGGGCAATGTTATCATCATCATAGTTCAGTTTTAATCTTTTAAAATTCACTTTGGATGAGGACTGTCTGTGCTCCAGTTTGTTTTGTACATGGTCCAGTGGCCCATCTGGTTCTGATCTCATATCCAGGTCTGTGACGTGGTTATGACAGCCCAGACATGGTACATGTACATTTTTTAGATATATAAGTGAAAGGAGGAAAATGAAACAAAGAATAGTTAGACTGAAAACAAAAGATGGAAACTATGTAAATGAGAATAAAGGGATAGCTGACTGTCTCAATGAATATTTCTGTTCAGTTTTTACAGAGGAAGATGAAGGGAAAGGACCTCTGTTAGAAAAACAAAATGGCAAGACATGGGAAACATGCATGTTTACAGAGGAAGAAGTTCTACTTCAACTTTGTAAGGTTAAAACAGATAAATGAATGGGACCAGATGGGATACACCCAAAGTTATTAAAAGAACATAAGTATGTTCTGGCAAACTTTTAACAGAATTATTCAATCAGTCACTAAAAACAGAAATAGTTCCAGAAGATTGGAAGTTAGCAAATGTAGTACCTCTTCACAAAAAAGATAGCAGGGAAGAGTATGGTAACTACAGACCAATAAGTCTTACATCAGTAGTGGGAAAATTAATGTAGACTATGTTAAAGGAAAGAATTGTTGAATATCTGAATTTAAATGGCTTGCAAGATACCAGACAAAATGGGTGTAACAGCAGGGATATCTTGTCAAACTAACCTCATAGATTTTCTTGACTGGCTGACTAAAATAATAGACCAAGGGGGAGCAGTAGATATAGTTTATATAGATTTCAGTAAAGCTTTTGATACTGTCCCTCATAGAAGACTCTACACTGTTTGGGTCTGGATGCAAAAATAATTAAATGGATAAGGCAATGGCTGAGTGACAGGAGACAGAGGGTGGTAGTCAATGGAGAATATTCGGACAAAAGGAGAGTTACTAGTGGAGTACCTCAGGGATCTGTACTGGGACCCATTCTTTTTAATATTTTATTAGTGATATTGCAAAAGGTATTCAAGGTAAGGTATGCCTTTTTGCAGATGATACCAAGATCTACAATAGGGTAGACATTCCAGGGGGAATAAGCCAAATGACAAATTATTTAGGTAAATTAGAAGAATGGAGTGTGGCAGATTCAGTTTAATGTTGAGAAATGTAAAATAATGCACTTGGGACATAAAAATCCAAAGGAAAAATATACTATTAAGGGTACTGTGCAGTCAGAGACAACAGAGGAAAGGGATTTGGTAGTAATTATTTCTAATGACTTAAAGGTAGGCAGGCAATGTAATAAAGTGGTGGGGAATGCAAGCAGGGTACTGGGTTGTATCGCTAGGGGCATTAGTAGCAGAAAAAGGGAAGTGGTCATGCCACTCTACGGATCTCTAGTTAGACCTCACCTAGAGTATTATGTACAGTACTGGAGACCCCATCTCCAGAACGATATAGATACTCTACAAACCAGACACACGTTGTAGACTGTTCAAATGAAGTATTTCTTTGTAACTACCGCGATCACTGCTCTGCTGAAGAGTCGCAGGACAGTCTATGGACTGTGATCTCCGTCTGTAAGTTTTAAAGAGGACGTCAGCACAAGGGGAGGGAGGGGGTAACTTTGCAGACTTATATCTCCCAAACCATAAAGGTTTGGGAGATCGGAAATGGTGCAATTAGTTTATTTTGTAAATATCTACAGAATTAAATGGTTTGAATTTCAAGTATTACTATCACTTTAAAAAGAATTGTGCATGCAACACGCACGCATACTGAAGATGCCTGTGGCCCATCTCCTTTAACAGGCTGTCGGGAAATTACTAGTATTTCCTGTTGTCAGCCCTTAGTGTCTGATGTCGGTCATTCACCTTGAAAATGTTTGTATTACTATAGGAAGCACATGTTTCCACTTCAGTGGAGTGAAAAACAAGCTAGGTGACACGATTAACACATGCTCTCAACTGACCCACCTCCCCCAAACTTTAGTAGGCAGAGTATGAATCTACTTAAGATTACCATATGCAATAAGCATAGTTTGAGGTCATACAGTCCTTCCAGCAATGGTCAGGTTGTCTCTGTGGACACAGCATCTTCAGTCAGAGCCGGATGCCATCTCGAGGGAATAAAGTAAAATTAACAGCAGAGATTGGGATTTTCTGGCCATAGAAAGATATGTGTGGGATTATTATTAGGAAGTAATGGGGTTCCATTGAAGAGACGTAATCATTTTTAAACCACTTTGCTGCTAAGCCTTTTCACACCATGTTTTCATGGTTTTCAGGTAATTCTTTATAATAGAATATCTCCGTGCCCATAATGCTAAAAAAACAAAACAAGAAAAAAACAAAAAAAAACCTGATTGTATCTTTATTGCACACCACAGTTTAAATAGCAATAACTTTCTGGGACGTGAGAGATTCACTTTTAATATTAACTAAAAATCCCGCCCCCGCCCCATTTTGCGCAAGGATGCATTTCAGGCAGGTAGGGGCTGATATATATAGGGTCTAGTCCCCCACCAGGCTCCTAAAATACATTAAACACACTTACTTTTATATCAGATAACCATTGTTGGAAAGAGGAGACTCACTGCTTTCACGCGAGGGTATTCCTGTAATAATAGGAGTTCAGGGGGAGCAGTGCATATGATTTGGTAATTACCAGTAGACAGTGGACCAGTGCATATGGTTCTGTGATTACCAGTGGTTAAATCCTAGAGAAGCAGAATGCGGTTCTGTGATCAGTTGTGGAATGTGGATGAAGGCTGGTGAAGCAATGTATGTTTTCCTGTGATTACAGGATTACAGTAAATCAAGGCTGGGTGTAGCAATGTATGTGGTTCTGTGATTACCAGTTGATCAAGGCACTGGAAATTAACAAGAAACTTTAAGCTCTTCCTGTTGCCCCATGTTGAAAAGGGAAGACTCTGGGGGCGGAGTGATCTGCGTAGGAAGATGGACGCATCCTGAATAGCTCCGTGGCCGAGACATTGTTTTACATGGGGTAACTGCTTTGCTATTGTTTATTATTGCTGCTTTTTGAGTGGAAGAGTCCCTCTGCTATGCTGGACGATTCTAATGAGGACAAAGCCATGAAAATATAGAAGGGGAGTCATGAATTAACGTATTTCTGCTGACACGCCATATGGTATACATATAGTGTTTGAGCAATATGGCGACTGGCACTCCTTTGATGAAGGACATCAGGACTGCAGTTCGGGAGGAACTGGCGAGCATCCGGTTTGATCACCGGAGGCCAGAACAGATCCTTATAAACTCGGCGTGAGGGAACACTGTTCTGGCTCACCGTCCTGCACAATTCGAAAATATTATATTATATGCTACCATGAGGAGCCCCTCGGTCATCTTGAGGGCTGCAGTGTCGGCCTTGAACATTGGAGCTGGAGTGATATTCCATGAGTCTCTAACTTACCCAACGTGGTACCTGGAGAGACCCTGAAGGCTACCTGGGATTTACTCTTTTGCACGTACCTGGGAAATCGGATGATTTTTCTATGGTGGTTGTTTCCTGTTCTGCTGCTATTGCTGAAGCTAGCGCCTCCACTTTCCAAGCTGAGCTAGACGAGGCTGGATGGGGAGGTGGAATGCTTCTCCCTGGGACCTGCGACATACCACCCGGTTGCCTTGCCTCGGAGCCCTAACAAGCCTTCCCTTCTGGTTCTAGCGTGTTTGCTGGTGTTGTTTGTTTTAACTTTGATGGTGGAGACCTATGGCTGCTGAGTTCCTGTATGGCGTATTCACCTTGCATCTGTTATAGCCCAGTTGTAGGACACCCGGTTTATATTTACTTTACACTCAGTGGATTATATACCCCTGAGTGGGGATGGATGCTTTCTTGAGGGACTTGATGGCAGTGGGGTATCTCTGGGGGACCCTCGAGGGCCCGGAGGGGTTGCCCTCGGTTTGACTGCAGCTTTATCTGCTATCTGGGGCTGGCTATGTCCTTGTACCACATATTTTACAAAGGGGAGCCAGCGGTACGCTTGCATGTATATTAATGTGCCTTTCTATCTGTATGGGGTCAATTCTTTCTCTCCCAGATTTACATGTCTCCATTCCTTTGTCTCTAGGCTATTGGTGTAGTCTTACAAGGAGTGGGTCTTCACAATATTCTTTGCAGGGTTAGTTTATATTACTGGGTTTTCACCACCTGATTTTCTACATATGATTACAATACAAAGTTTTATATTTATTTGTAAACAATTCAGAACTATAATGTCTTAGCCGACCTGGCATTTCTGTATGCGCCAGACTAGTGTCTTGGCTCCATGGTAACCTGAGTCCACGGTTCCGTTACTTTTCTACTCATCTCTCCTCAACCTTTCCCCCCATGACCTCTCGGAGGTCTCCGTGTGATATTCAGGCAGAGTGTCAGGTACATTGCCTCGTCACTCTGTCCATGCTTCTTTCCGGTCTAGTTTTTCTCTGCTACCATGTCGATACTGCTTTCTTCTTTTTATTGCTATCTTCCATTCTCACTGTTGTTGGGTATAGGGACTGAAGAACATCACTTGTCTGCTAACATTACAGTATATAACAGTTTCTTTATTTTTTGTAGATCTCATTATGAGCAGATGTAGCATCTGTATGTTTGTCTATTCCAAAGGCTTTGCTCTCCTGCCCTTTTTATGAAGCCGGTAATACACATATTATTCATGATCTTTTACCTCTCATCTGCTTAGATTGCATTCAACTGAGCAGTTATAGTCTATATTTTAGCTGGGAACTTTCATATTTTTACTGATAAATGGTACTACTGTAAGGTTTATCTTTTTGGCTATCCCTAAGCCTTGTGTCGATATTTTGTAATGTACAATTGCATTATTCTCTCAATAAAGCTTTTAAAGGGATAGTAATACTTCGTTCTAACTTTATTTTATTTTGTAGGCATTAAAAAAACATGAAGAATGATATAAGTCTTATCTCTAAAACCTTTATGGTTTATGAGATATTCACAAGCAAAGTTTCCCCTCCCGCCCCTTTTACCTAGTGTAAGCCATCTCTTCTCAGATGTGAATCTAGTTGTATGACAGGACAGATAACAGAAGGGGACAATTTTCTTTGTATGAAAACAATGAAAGCCCTTCCCCCCTTGACAAGTTTTTCAGCTTTTTCCCTTATCTTAATTGAAGATTGTCCCTCTCTGCAGTCTACCTGGGCACCTCCCTTCTGATCTGGTTGAACAGGGGGGGGGATACTTTGTTTGTGAATATCTCTTAAACCATAAAGGTTTGAGAGATAAGACTTATATCATTCTTCGTGTTTTTTTGATGCCTACAAAATAAAATAAAGTTAAAACGAAGTATTACTATCCCTTTAAAAAAAGAAAAGGGAAGACTCTCTCTACAAGGGTAGGTTCAAGTGACTAAGAGTCATGAGAACCATGTTAGAGCTCCCCCTGCTTCCTTTCATTGACCAGCAGATTGCCTTGTAATCCACTCTACTTCCTGGTTGGGTCAGATGTCATCACACATGCAATCAATGACATCAGTAAGCCAACCGGAATCCTCCAGTGGGGTTGAAGCGATCCTCTACCAGAGGACCTGATAAGTTACAAAATGTGACCCCCACACCAGATGCCTATTACTGTTGAGGACTGTTGAGGGCGATGTTCATAGCAGTTTTGGAATTATGCCAAGGATTTAACCCATACCATCCTCAGCAACCGAACAGTTACATTTCTTTATGCATCGCAGAGCAAAAAAAGGAATAAAAAACTCAGCTTAAAAAGGACCCAGTCTGAAAGAGAATGTTGCCCTAAACAAGGAGTTGGACTTCCTAGAGTTTAAAATTGCATACAGTATCGCTCAACCAATACCTTGCAGAATTCTGAAAGTTCGGGGAAGGCTCCCCCCTCCCTTACAGGTTGATTGGTCATCAAGCTTACATTGTCTGAGCAAGGTACAATCTTCCTCCCAGCTTGGACATGCATCACTATGGATAGTGCATGAAAAACACATGAAAGGTAGTATTACAGGTCTGATATAGGAGAAAGCAAAACAAACCTGGTTCCAGATCAAGCCATAAGAGAAGTGAGCCATCATCTGAGCCTTGCGAATTTGGCAAGAGATTGCATTACTAAAACTCTGCAATATGTGTTGTTATTTTTAAAATATGTGACAAATATCACACACTTTAATACGTCATAGTTTAAAAGGGGTTTAATATCACCTACCCAACTTTTTTCCGTGACGGGACTAACACACTTGTTTGAATGGCTTCCATGGTAACCTGGCCTGCAGTTCGCACAATGAGATGTCTCAGAGTTAGCAGTTGTAGTCAGTGCAAAGGACAATTGTCTCCATGTGACAAAATGTTAGGTTGCCATAGCAACTGAGGAACTACAGGCACTTCACTACTGAGTATTAATGAAATGACAGCAGTCACACTAATACTTTAGAATGTATAGTGAGAAATAAGTAAAGCATTACCAGCTCTTTAAAGAGACAATAATAAGAGTCATCACAACAAAAGTGTGCCTTTATGTTGGATATAACAGATATAACAGAGATATGCCTTGTACTGCAACAAGTTGGGAGAACAATTATACATTTCCTTCTTTATCTTGGTTCAGACAGTGACAGAGTACAGAAGTGTTATGGTGAAAAGAAGTGTATAAGAACACACAAATTCTCGGTGGGTTTACAAAGAAAAAAGGAAAAGACAATCTGAATGCTAGAAACCACTTTAAAATACAAACGGTTAACCATTTGAGTGTCAGAGGGGTTCGCAACGTATTGCAATGCAATGCATTGCGTACCCCTCTGGCACTCAAAGGGTTAAAAGCCCCATGTAAATCAAAAGGAGGTTTGGAAAATAGGATTTTAGTCTTACCTGTTAAATCCTTTTCACTTAGTCCATACAGGTCACTGGTACTCTGGGAGGCGTAAGTCCCCTTTAATAGGCAGGAACAATTATGCAAATAATTTGCAAGGGGCGGAGCCTCCCCTCTTACTTAAGCCACCTTCTGGCCAGAGCCACTCATATTGATTTGAGACCCCAAGAACTGACCTCAGGTAAGCAAAAAGAAAGACTCCTGTGAGCATGCCCGAACGGTCTCCCACTGAATGCCACAGGAGATCCAAGACTGGTCCCTTGACAGGGTGGGAGACCAGTGACCTGTATGGACTAAGTGAAAAGGATTTAACAGGTAAGACTAAAATCCTATTTTCACTGTCGTCCAATACAGGTCACTGGTACTCTGGGATGTACAAACATTGAGCTGATCCAGAGGCGGGAAGTAAGGCAAGGACCAGGCGCAAGGCCCAAGTCACTAGAACTGCTATGACCAGTTAATAACATAGCCCAAACTGTAAGTGTCAACGGACACCAACCAAGGGAACAATCCCTGAACTAACACAGCACACGGAACCAGAGCCAACCGGGCTCAACAGTAAGGAAGCACTAAGGATCACAGAGCGGAAGACCTACACAGGCAAGACTGCCTCCAGGACCTTCCTTCCAAAACTGGCATCAGCCGACGCCAGTACATCAACTCGATAGTGCTTTGAAAAAGTGTGCACAGAGGACCAAGTGGCCGCTCTGCACAGTTGATCAGCAGAAGCTTGATTCTTGTAGGCCCAAGAGGCCCCGATAGATCTGGTGGAATGGGCAGTCACCCGGAAGGGAACATGCTTATTCCTCAACTTATAGGCTTCACGGATAGTAGCCTTAATCCAAGAGGCAATGGTAACTTTGGAAGCCGGTCTCCCTGCCCTAGGCCCCTCAGGAATGACGAATAGAGCGTCAGACTTCCTGATAGACTCGGTGCGATGAACATAAAACTTGAGGCAACGCACCACATCCAACAGATGGAGATCTCTTTCCTTGTCAGATGAAGGATTAGGGCAGAAAGAGGGAACCACAATCTCCTGATTGATGTGAAACTCAGACACAACCTTGGGTAAGAATTCCTTGGTAGTGCGAAGCACAGCCTTATCCTTGTGGAACACCAGGTAAGGAGGTTTACAAGACAAGGCCTGTAACTCTGCTACCCGGTGCACTGACACAACAGCCAAGAGGAAGGCCATCTTCCAAGTCACAAGACGTAATGGAATGGAAGCCAAGGATTCAAACGGTGGTCGCTGTAGAACTCCCAGCACCAAATTGAGATCCCACTGGGGAGCAGGACTCTTAAAGGCAGGTCGAACATGAGTCACACCCTGGAAAAAGACTTTCACATCAGGAAGGACAGCAATCCGTTCCTGGAAAAACACAGACAAGGCAGAGGTCTGAACTTTGAGGGAACTCAGACTGAGCCCCTTATCCACACCGTCCTGCAAGAAGGCCAGGACAGTGGGAAGATGGAAGTCAAGAGACAACTTCTTGTCAGAGCACCATGTCACGAAAGTTGACCATATGCGATGATAGATCTTGGAAGACACAGGCTTACGAGCACTGAGCATCGTCGATACCACAGAAGGAGAAAAGCCTTTCTTAGCTAGAATCGAGGATTCAACCGCCATGCCATCAAATGGAGAGAGTGAACATCCTCTTTCCACAGATACCCCTGAAGAAGCAGGTCCGGACGGGCTGGAAGTGGAATTGGATCCTTCACTGACATGGCCATCAATTCCGGACACCAGGACTGGCGAGGCCAGTTTGGAGCAATCAGGATGACAGGACAACGTTCCCTCTTCAACTTCTGGATAACTCTGACCAACAGAGGAAGAGGAGGGAAGATGTAAGCTAGGGAGAAGTCCCAAGGGATCGACAAGGCATCCACTGCTAGAGCAAGGGAGTCCCTCAACCGGGAGCAAAACACCGGAACCTTCCTGTTGTGTCTGGTAGCCATCAGATCCACCACAGGCATCCCCCACCGTTGAGTGAGCATGTGAAACACCTCTGGGTGCAGAGCCCATTCTCCGCTGTCGACGGTATGACGACTGAGGAAGTCTGCCATGACGTTGTCCACGCCTGGAAAATGAACCGCAGAGATGACAGGCACGTGATCTTCTGCCCAAGACAAAATATCCTTGACCTCCCACCAGGCGGAACCGCTTCTTGTGCCGCCTTGCCTGTTGATGTAAGCCACCGCCGTGGCGTTGTCGGACTCCACTCTGACTGGAAGACCGGTCAATTGAGACTCCCAGTGCCTTAGGGCCAGCCGGACAGCTCGAAGTTCCAGAACATTGATGGAGAGCATGGATTCCTCCAGACCCCATTTCCCCTGAGCACTGAAGCGACCCCAGACTGCACCCCAGCCCCGAAGGCTGGCATCCGTAGTGACTGTGGTCCAAGGAGGAACTAGAAAGGATTTCCCTTTCAGGAGATGAGAGAGATCTAACCACCAGTGCAGACTCGACTCGACATGAGGAGGAAGAGAAACAGACAGATGTTGATGATCTGGATGATTCTTGCACGTCTGGATCACGAATCTCTGAAGATCCCTGGAGTGGGCCATGGCAAATGGTACTGCTTCGATTGTGGAAATGAACTTCCCCACTAAGGACGACAACTTCGGAACTGGAATCACGTCCAGGTCCAGAATTCCAGCCACTCTGACAGCTATCTGGTGAGCCACGTCCTCTGGAAGAAACACCATGCATTGGCGAGTGTCGAACAGGAGACCCAGGAACAGAAGCCTCTGAGATGGAATCAAGTCCGACTTGTCCAGATTCAGGATCCAGCCATGACGGTTCAGGGTGTGCATGCACATCTGTAATTGCTGGTGGAGAAGCTCCGCTGAGGAGGCCTTCAGTAGGAGATCGTCCATGTAGGGGGTCACTCTGATCCCATCCTGATGGAGCACCGCTATCAAGGAGCCCAACACCCTCTGGAAGACCTGAGGGGCTGAAGTCAGCCCAAAGAGGAGCGCTGCAAACTGAAAGTGTCCCCTGTGGCAGGCAATCCTGAGATACCGCCTGCTCTCTGGATGAATAGGGATGTGAAGGTAAGCATCCTGAAGGTCCAGGGAGGCAAGAAACATTGCTGCAATCACAGAGCGCAGGGACTCCTGGCGGAAGTGGGAAGTCACCACATAGGCATTGAGATCTTTGAGATCCAAGATGGGACGGGCTCCTCCGTCCTTTTTTGGCTACCACAAACAGGTTGGAATAAAATCCTGAACCTGTGTCCCCCTGAGGAACCGCCTCCAGGACCTCTTTGTCCAAGAGATCCTGAATAGCGTCGTCGAACAGACGCCTTTTTGTGGGTTCCTGAGAAGGACGAGTAAAATGGAACCGAAAAGGAGGAAGAGAGGAGAAAGGGATCCTGTATCCCTCTGACACCACCTGAAGAACCCATGGGTCCGCCACCGACTCCTCCCAAGTCCGGCGAAAGATGCGGAGACGACCGCCTACAGCCGGATGCGGACCCGGGTTCGGCGAGTCATGCCGAAGCAGTCTTGGAGGTCTTGGCCTTGGAGGCAACTTTGGGCCTCCAGGACTGTTTGGGCTTGGAGGAGGAGCGCGTAGTGGGAGGACCCGTTTGGGCCGAGGAGCGTGTCTCAGTCTGAAAGGAACGAAAGGACCGATTGCGTTTGGCTGGAAACTTTTTCTTAAAGACTGAGGGTAGAAGAGTACTTTTACCGCCAGTAGCCTCACTGATCATTTCTTTGAGTTCAGACCCAAAAAGCAAATTCCCCTGAAAGGGCAAGGAAAGCAAAGCCTTCTTAGAGGCTGTATCAGCAGACCAAATTTTCAGCCAAAGAGCGCGTCTAGCCACCACAGAAGAAGTGGAGGCCCTCGCCATCATGCGCACAGCATCAAAAGCAGCATCAGCAACATAGTTCTGAGCTTCAGTGATATTAGCAAGAAGCTGCAACTGTTCAGATACAGGCGCATCCTGGCGAACCGCTTCAGTCAGTCGTTCAGTCCAGGCCGCAATAGCTCTATTAACCCATGCCACAGCAAAAGTGGGGCGCATGGCTGTGCCAATGGAGGCAAAAATAGACTTAAGAGAGAGCTCTAGTTTCTTATCCGTCCAGTCCTGCAAGGCAGAGGCATCTGAGACAGCCAAAGCAGTAGATTTGGATAGTCTAGACACAGGAGCATCCACTTTGGGAGGATGAACCCATTTTGCCAGCTCCGCCTCAGGAAAAGGGTAAAGTTTGGCAAACTTTTTGGAGACAGAGGAAGATCTATCAGGATTCTTCCATGCCTCAGAGACCAGACGGGCAAGAGTAGGGTTAGTTGGAAAACAAACAACAGGCTTAGATGGCTTTTTCTGAAAAACATCAGTAGGATCATAAGTGGATTCCTGAGTCAGAGGAAGGTTGAGCGTATTCAGAACCGCTCTGATCAGACCTCAGCCGAAACTTCAGGGTCACACTCATAGGGGTCCCCAATGGACCTGTTAGATTCAATAACAGTACGTTCCTCAGCATCAGAATCCTGTAAAAGTTCTTCTTCAGAAGAATCAGTGATATCAGGAGCTCCCTGTGGCTTAGGCAGGGAGGTCCTGATAGTAGAGGGGGTCTGCCAGACCTGGAGAGCCCCCTGTACCTGAGAGGGAAAGAGTTGAAGCGTGGATCTGAGATCCCTAGTGGCAGCTTTAAACTCCCTCACCCAAGATGGCTCAATAGCGTGGCTGGGAAGCCCAGGGTTGCTATCTTGACCAGTACAATTAGGGCATAGATCCCCCACATTATCGCCATCCAGCCCAATGTGGCAAGAGGAGCAAAACGCCATGGGGGTAGCGGACCCCCCATCCTCCTTAGACTTGGGTCTAGCCCCTAGCTCCAGTGAAGTAGACATGCTCACAGCGTCAATATACCCCACTAATAACACTATCACCCAGAAAAAATGTTAAGATTAAAGTTTCACCCCAGAAATGTTCTAAAAACGGACTTATCTGGCCAGCGAAGGGTTAATCTGTTGAGGAGAGAGAAGGCTCGGTCCCTGCGTAGTGTACTCGCCTAGGAAAAGTACCACAAAATGGCGGCCGTCGTGACAGCCAATCAGAAACGAGCGCGAACCAAGCGCTCATGGGAAATGTAGTTTTTTTCCCACAAGTACCCCAAACAGTGCCCGAAGCCCCCCTGAACACCCCACATAAATAAAACACATTCCGGATGATAGAGCAGGAGCCTAGAATTAAAATGAGCCCTCTCTGAAGTTGCTGTGACAAGCGGTTCCAGAGATATGTCCCATACTGTGAATTCCCATAGAGAGTAAAGGAGCCCTTGCGTCTGAGCGGGAAAAAGCCGCGCTTAAAGGCGCGGAACACCATTTTTAATAAAGTTTAGTAAAACATTAAAAAGTGCCCAAACAAGCATGAAACACATGAGAAACATAAATAAATGATACCCAATGCTCCAAAACTCAGAGAATAACACAGAAATTGCATAAACAGTAATAATGCAATAAAAACACCCTATGAGTGCTGGAGTGTATTAAAACTCCCAAATACAAGCCCATCAAAGGGACACTGTGGGGACAAGTGGACCTTCAGCACTCAATGGGTGACTCACCTTCCTTGCTGACTTCTGTCTTCAGGTGACCATGATAGGGAGGGAAAGAACCAGAGGTAAATTCCCCAACAGGGGAGCTGCTTAACACAAGCTGTCCCCTCATCAGGGTATAGGTCCACAGAAAATCCCTGGAAGCTGCACCAGCCACTTTAAAGAGGGCAATTCACAGCCATGGTCACCCTCCTAATGGTGGTATTCCATATTTGAATAAAAAATAATAAAATACTAAGATGCATAGATGTTCTCTACCTGGTGTGGAAGCACACCAGGAACAAATCAATATGAGTGGCTCTGGCCAGAAGGTGGCTTAAGTAAGAGGGGAGGCTCCGCCCCTTGCAAATTATTTGCATAATTGTTCCTGCCTATTAAAGGGGACTTACGCCTCCCAGAGTACCAGTGACCTGTATTGGACGACAGTGAAATGTTTATTTATCTGCTGTGGTCCAGCTGGTTTGGTCAAGAATTGTTCCACTGGACTCTGTGTCTGCACTATGTTATGTAAGAATTGCACTGTGGGTTTACACAGATTTAGAGGTGCTCTGCAGTTGACTGGTATTTTCTAACACACTCTTGTTGCATTCAGTTATCTCTGTTGGTATACTACTTTGTGTACTGTTCTGTCAGAAGGCATTTTGGGAATGTTACATAGTAAGAATAGTGTCACATACTCTTTTAAATAAAAGTTTTAATTTTTAACCCTTTGAATGCCAGGGAGGTATGCAATGCATTGAGTCTCTGGCACTCACAGGATTAACAAGTGGTAACCTGTCCCGCTGTCTCGGTGACACAGAAGAATACTTGCCAACAATTTAATAAAAACATTTCCAGGGTCCCATTTTCTCTGGCCAGTCACACAACAGTGTCACTAATGGTACCATATACTTAAACACCAACTGTGCGATTAACATTATATTGAGGCTGCAACCTCAGTATAATGCTAACCGTAGCTTGCTGTAACGCTTTGAGCCGTTCACAGCACACCAAAGGGAAGCGTGTACGCGCCCCTTTTGGCAGCTGGAAGGGAGGTGGTAGGAGAAATAGGACGTGCAAAAGAGCTGTGCTGTGCACATAATGCGGAAGTGCACAGTGCAGAAGATAAAATAACTGCAAAAGGATTTACATAAAAAAAAAAACAAAAACAAAAAAAACGCTTCCCTAATATAACTTTACTAACCAAACCTATAGGCAAAAATTTTTGTAAGTGCTACATCCCCTTTAAGGTGTGAAAAGTCTCATTTAGCCTTTTGAGTGGCAGAAGGATGTGCGACACCCCTATGGCAATCAAAGGGTTACGTCAATGGTAATTTTGGGAACTTTTATTTGTCAAAGTGAAAACCAATGGTGATAAGCAGATGAAAAGCCAATTAAGGCTCGCCACGCTCTTGGCTAATTCAATCAGATATGCTTGGCAGAGCCAATATCCAAGGGGCAGCTCTTCTGTCCAGACACCAAGCAATCTGTACATAAAAGAGGAGGTGCACAAGACGCCACTTTTAAGCCCCGCTGTTCATGAGGGCCACAGAGTCAAATTAATTAATGGTCTCATGTAGCAAAAAACAGTATAATGACACAAGGGACTAACCTCAAAACAGGAGAGGGCTGGCCTGGGGGGCAATTGCCCCCTGGGCCAGTGATATGTCTCAGCTGCTGGGACACTCCCGCTTGTTGCTGCAAATATAGCTACACTAGTGATACCACAGAGCTTACAGTTGAGCTACAAGTGGAGTTATACTAGTAGCATAACCCATTTCTCTTGTAAGTTCTATGGTATCACTAGTGCAGCTTTACTTACATTGTAAGCTCTGTAGTTGCACCAGTGTAACCCCATTTCAATTGTATTCTTCGTGGTATTGTTTGCCTGACTTCACAACACTAATCATTTGAGTGCCAGAGGGGTACTCCACGCATTGCTTAGCGTACCCCTCTGGCACTCAAAGGGTTAAAGGCAATTTTATAATTTACAAAAGGGGGTGGACTGGAATGATAGTAGAATTGGGCCACTTGATTTTAGTTGCCATCCCTCACCTGCCTCAACACAACCCCAACAGCACACTCCATGCCAATGGCAGCAAAACTGGTTCCACTGCTTTCTTTGTTTTTGAACCAGTAATATAATGGTTACATCCACAATACACAATTCACAATACAAAATCCATGACCAAAAAGACCTGCCAATAAGATAGTTACAATAAATCAATTAAGCCTTAACACGCAGATTGAACTAAACACACATACACAGTATAACACATTGCACACATGCTCAATAGATTAAAAACAAAAATGTCAATAACCATGCAAAGAGAGATCATTGATAACTCAGCAAAAAAGGTTACATGCTGTACAAATAACCCGTAATTTGTTATAACGAACAATGAATTTATGCACTCAGCATTTATAAATGACTAACCTCACACACGGAAGGAGTGACACACAACGCAGCTATCCATAATGGACTGAAAACCTCCCAGGAGCCAGCAGGGCAAAACAAATTATTCAACATCCATATGAAAATATTATATGCTAGCAAAATAATGTACAAAAATGTTAACTCCATAGGAATCAGAGAGGTGCCCAGTGAGAAACGCATTGCACTAACTGACCCTCAGCACTCCTAGGGGCCAACCAAATGCCATGCCAAGATATACAACACGGTGAACCCCATGAATACAAGTGATACAGACTGGCAATTGCTGAAGGAGGCTCCAGCTCAACGTCCTACAACAAGCCAATTTCCCCCTGGAAATGAGCAACAGGGAAGTTGTTCAAGTCTTACATTACAAAAATCACATTAAGAGAGATGAATGCTAACACACAGTATGTCCCTGTACAAGTGTGTTGTGTGATGTCACATGAGGGGCAGGGCTGCCTCAGAGGAGACATCCATGAGGTTACAGGAGTTGTACCCTCAATTGTGTATGAACTTCAGTTGGTGAGGAAATTCAGTTTCTCTATCTCCAGAAAGCTCTGACACAGGGCAAGGATTACATTTAAAAAAAAAAATAATAATATATATATGTATGTATTTTACTTCTGCCTGTTATATGTAGTATTAAAGGAGATCTATCCCCGTAGCACTAATTTGATCACCATTTATAATAGAATTCCTTATATCACAATGCAGTGCCTCCAAGGACAACACTGACATAAGCATGGTAGCCTGTCATAGGAAGCAAATAAATAAGCTATTGTTACCATTTTAAAGGGATAGAAATGTTTCACAATAAAAGCGTCACCAATTAATCTACATAGTATTTCGACCATGGAGATTGTTATTTCAATGCTGTCAGAGTTGTAGTTCAAGAGTAATTGAATGATAAATTAACCACCTCCTGCCCTTTTTACTGATGTAACACTGCTCACCTCAGAGCAGCAAGACTGTCCAGATGGATCTGAGAGAGGGACAATCTTCAGTAAGCATAAGGAAAAACCTTAAAAACCTGTCATGGGTGAGGAGGGGGGCAGGGTTTTCCTGATGCTCACAGTAATAAGATTGCCCTTGCTTTGAGCGGATTCCACATCTGAGGGGAGGTGGCTTACACTAGGTAAAAGGGGCAGGAGGAGGATACTTTATCATTCAATTACTCTTGAACTAAAACTCTGGCAGTATTGAAATAACACTGTTCATGGCCCAAATACTATGAAGATTAATTGAAGCTGCTTTTATTGTAAAACATTACTATCCCTTTAACATACCAAAACAAGTTGGAAAATGTCTTACAAATTAAACAAGGGAATGTTTACGGTTGTTTGCAGGCAATGCATGGTCTTTATCAGCAAGTGAATAAACATCCCTTGTTATCCAAACATTGCCATTTATCATGATGAGCGACCTTCAGGAAAGCATCGGAAGCGAATAGGATAAAGCGGTCTATGAGCTACAAGGGCGAGTCCTGTCAGGTCTTTTATCTGTCCAAACCAGTTGGTCTCACCACAAACCTCCCTGTGTCTGAGTCATGCACATGTCTTCACTTCATAAACATTTTGTTTTAATGGTTCTCATTACTAAGGCTTACCACCAGTAGGATTGTAGGTAAAAGCATCATCAAGTAAATTAATTTTTTTAAATAAGATCAAGGTCAAGTGTTTTGTAGCCTGGATAATTTACTTTAAAACTACTTAAAGAGCCAGTAAATTTGTATTATTTTATTATATTATTTTCCTGCTGAGTAAAGAGTCCTACTGTTTTTACAGCTAGCAATGTGGGACGGCGTTGCCCGTCATGTTATGACCATTGTGCGTAATTGTCTGAAATGTAGACACACTGATAAACACAGACATATGTAACACACAGGTAGACACAAACACACAGTGAGCGGCAGAAACATGCAAAAGACATGCATACACACACACATGTACAGACAGACACACCAGTCATATTTTATATATACACATATATATATATATATACATACATATATATATATATATATATATATATATATATATATATATATATATATATACATATACACATATACACACACACACACACACACACACACACACACACACACACACACACACACACACACACACACACACACACACACCAGACACATAGCCACCAGGCTCTTACTGGTCCCCCAGATCTGTAGTTTGAGTGTAGAAGTGTGGGCTGTGGCCACCCTGGGATTAGTGTAGGAGCTTTACAGTGCTGTGTAGGTAACAATGTTGTATTTAACTGAATATCTACAGTATTCAGAGAGTTAAAAAGCCAAATGTAGCCCTCTAAGGACCAGGGGACATCGCTTCACAATGTGTTGCTGCTCCCCCTTTGGTCCTGAAACTGTAAAATCAGTGGTATTTGTTATTTCCTTTACTTTGGGGCAGAATTGCAGTATTATGCCTGTGTGTGTGTTTGGCATGTAGAAGTGGAAATCAGAAAATAAAAGGAGATTATGTGAGAGAGAGAGACTTATATCAGCATATTAAGCCATAGAGTGCCATACAGTATACAATGGTGTGTCATGTCAGAGTTAACCCTTTGAGTGCTTGCATACCCCTGTGGCACAGCAAGGGTTAACCATGAGTAGAATAGGTGTCCGACATCCCTCTCTCCCTTGTACATTACTTCCCTGCAAGTTAAGAGTGTAAACCTATTGACACCTCTTTGTGTAATTGAATAAATAATTTACAGCAAGATTAAAGTATTTTATTTACACAGAGTAATTTAGAAACACATAAGTGTGTAGTTCATCAATATATGTGACTTTTATTGCTGTGGAGGAATGTGATACACACTACTTATTCTGATCTCCAGAAAAGATGGACAAAATGGTAGAAAAGAGGGACCAAGGGATTTTGAAGTCAAAAAGGGCTGTCCCTCCTAAAGAGGGACACTTGGGAGGTATGCCATTAGAACATGATCTGTTGATGTGTCCTGAGGATTAGTGATGAGAATCACTGGTCTAGGTGCATAATTCCACTGTAATGCCTACAGATACAGTAAGTATTAGTGACGTAGTATACGTTTCCACAGATCCAGCTTAGTCCCAGGTAAGAAGATACATTCTAGTATTCCCTTAATGCTTGTTTATGTAGCTGCTGACGACAACTGCTTAAATACAGGTCAATCCACAAAGCACACATGTGCCCTTTCATGTCAAACAGCCATTATTTTAATATCCAGTTTCTAGAATAATGAATAGTATATCCTGTTACCAAATAAAACACACCCAAAAACCACGCCTCATTACAAGGAAGGAAGGAAGGGAAAAAAATGAATAATAATTATTATATATTTTATATAAAAGAAGCATCATGTGACCTAATTTATGCTGGTCTAAGAACAAATACACCCAATGGGCAGCAGTAAGGAAGAGTCATGCAAATCTCTTCTACACTGCCTGTCCCACTGGTGTATTCCCGGCTATTCCTGTCAAAATCTCTGTAAGGGGATGCAAGGGCTACAATGAAAACACACACATTATATATATCTTGTGACCAGTCCTAGGCTGGCACTCACATCATCCAATTTAACATGCCAGGTGCTTCGCAAAACAAATATTGGAATATACAAGGCGAGCACTCACAGGACTAAAATATCAAATGCATTTAATGCTGTCCGACGTGTTGGTCGGACAGCATTAAAAGTGGCTAATATTTAGAGAGAGAGAGAGAGCGAGAGAGACAGTATATAGACAATTAGCACAACGCAAAACCCTAAGTGAACCCGCTAATTTCCTTGCCCCGTGAAGAAGCAGACTGTACGCCTGCGAAAACGTTCGGGCACTTCATTCCCACATTCAACTTGCTACCACTAGGTCCTCCCTACGTCCCTGCTGAGACCCGTTGCCCCTCCCTTGTTGTTCCGTCCTTAGTGTCGGTAGTGTGGATGCCGGAGCCACCACGAGGTTTCGGGCAGTTTTAGCTAATCTAAAAGCAACCGCTCCGGTCCTCTCTTTTATGCCGACAATGTTAATGGACTTAAACACTAAGAAAAGGGATTAATGCATGAAGTCTTTGTTCGGCAGCCAACAAGTGAATTCTACATTGGCATAAACCAAGAATATTTTTTAAAGACACAGGAGCATTAACAAACAACGGAGAACACGGTTTGGGACTACAAGGATAAGGACCTTAATTCAACGCATAAAGCCCAAGTAGGGCTATTGTAAGTGCATTTCTTTTATGTTTCATGTGATATGTTATTAAAGACTACTACACTTAGATTTTTTTATTGTTTATGTGTTTTGCGCAGTTTTTGAGGTTTCACTTGGAGTCACATATTTCACCGGTGGACAAGGCCACCAGTTATATCTCATCCTGCTGCAAACACTATTGAATCTTCAGAATACATCCATCTTTCATCATCCATCATTCATTCATCATCATTTATCATCATATATGTTGGAACATTAAGGATCTTCAAGTTTGTCCATTCCATTTCATTTGTTTGTACTGTTTACCTTCATTTCATCTATTTCTTGTTTACCTTTTGGGTTTCATCATTTATTATTTTTGTTTTAGGCTATTTGGTAGTGAGCGCCACTCAGCTTAGAATTTTCTCTAGCAAAACCCTATATGCAATATGCTATACATCAAACCCAGTATGCCAAATGCAATATGATATATGCCAAAAACAATATGTCAAACAAAAACAAAATGGTATACGAGATACAGAAAATGCTACACGCAAAACTTTATACACAAAAACCTATACTGAAAACATTGTATGCAAAATGCGTTACACCATAAGGTATACGCACAACGCTATACACCAAACGTTATAAGCCTTGCTCACAATGCCAAACAATATACGCAATACGCCGAACTCTATACGATATACACAAAACAATATACATACAGTTCTATACACACATAGCAATAAGCTATACTCCAAACGGCATATGTAATACACCAACATTATATGCACAATGCTATAGGCACAACGCTAGGTGCTATAGGCGAAATTCAATATCCAAACACCAGACGCTATACGCAAAATTCAATACACCATATACAAAAGGCAAGAAGCTATGCGCCAGACCCAATATGCAAACTGCAAAACGCACAACACTATATTCAATACACCAAAGTAGAATTTTTATTTTTTCCCCTGTTGTGCAACTGGTTTGCCCCAGAGAGTGCATAAAGCTATGGTTTGTGAGAAATTGCAGGTGCCGAACAACTTCTTAGAAGAAAGAAACACTGGAAAGTAGAGATGAGAACTCAGATTTTATATTTGGATGGCGATATAGTCAAAATGCAACAATACAGTATCGAGTTATTTTAGAGACAATTGTAGAACCTACACTTTGCTGCAGAGGGTGAACTTTAAGAGTAACTTGCATCTAAATATTGCCCTGCCAAAATATCTCCCCTGGAAGCAGACTTGCTGATAAAGCAAGGACCTCCCCGTGAGACCCAGCAGGGGACCAGAATGGGTGTTTGAAAGAGACCTGGGGTTTCCTTTCTGGCCCAGTCAGAGGAGACTTAACTCAGAGACTGAACTCAACAGTTCAGTCTCACCGTCATGCAAGATGCAGGTCCCCACTTAACCCCTTTGAGTGCCAGGGAGCTACACAATGAATTGTGCTGCAATGCATTGGATACCTCCCTGTCACTAAAAGGATTAAGGAATAAAAGTGAAAAAATAAAAATTCAAATCCAGACAATAACACGTCTAGAGATTCAGCTTCCATCATGTGCACATGTCACTGTTGCATGTTTTGCAGGTTAAAATGAAATTGCTGCACAAAGAATTGTGTGTCTGCTGAGATAATCCATGAGCAGCTTGCAGGTTAATCTCCCTAGACAGACGGATGCAGCCCCGCTGATCTTTGTGAGAGAGATGAAGATGTGAAATGTCAGACTGCCCTGGCACCTACCAAGCTGTCTGGAATCAGTCCTTAAGTAAGCACCATGGATGCTACATGTCAGACACACAAAATCTAAATCAACCGTCATTGTAGTAGAAAAGCTCTTTTATCCCTATGCACGTGAGGCAGCAAAAGAAGACTGCAAGCTTTGTGGAACAAGGACTAAAAATGAATATTTAAAAATATGCATTGTCGGGTTACCTTGCCGAGTACAACAGTGGTACCTCCCACTGCCGAGAGATGTTTAATTCAAAAGATGTTAAAACGCAAATGTGCATTTTGTTTGGGTGCAGTCCGTCCATGTTCTTCAATCCTAAATGAACTTATTTCTTCTCAATGCACTGGAGAACTAACATTCATGGAGGAGAAGATCCCCATTTAAAATCTATGAGGAGGTTTATTTGGCCCATTACACGCACAGCACACACAAAATACACACACAGCACACACAAAATACACACACTACACACAAAATACACAAACTACACACACACACACAATACACACGCATGCGCGCATGCGCACGCACGCACAAACTGGATTTATTCTGGAGTAACCCAGCTGCACCATAGGGGTCAAATAACAATTCCTAAAGTCCCATGCACTTGAATAGAGCTATACAGATGTTTAACCCATTGAATGCTAGAGAGGTCTCCTATGAAGGGGCCTCTCTAGCACTCAAAGGGCCCAATTTAATTTAATAGGAATTATTATTTGCCTCAGTTGTGCAGTTGGTTTGCCCCATTATAACTCCAGTTTACTTTTACACATGTGGGCCATTGTGTTTAGCTGATATCATGAAAAGCAATAATAAAAGAGGAACTCTGGCCTTATGTATAAAGTAAATGGAACAATACTAGAGTAAACCAATGGTACCACAGGGGGACAGATAAATATTCCTATTTATTTAAAATGGACATTAACACCGTAAGGACTGAAAACTGTCCTGGCACTTCATCTGTGTTTGTGCGTTAAGGAACGGGGACGGTCCTAGCACATCATGGAATTCTGGGATAGCAACTTCTCTGCCATCCCAAAATGCATCGGTAAAAAAAAGTCCTCTAGGGCCACTCAACTCCAGATCGCGCTGTCCTTAAGGAGTTAATACCTGGTATACTAGAGAGGTATTCAACACATTAGTTCACAAGGGGTTAACCCTCTGAGTGCCAAAAAGGTACGAAATGCATTGCCGAGCATGGTTTAAATTATTAAAAGCATCATTTAAAATCAATGGAAAAATAAAATACACTTGGTTTAGCCCAAATTGCTTTTATACATTAACATCTTATTCCATATTTTATATCTATATCTTTAGCTGTCTGAATTCTCTAAGCTCATTTTGAAGACTGTAGTTCACAACCAACAAGCTGTAACGATCTGAATGAGATTATCCATAAACACAAGCCTCCCCCATCCCCATTTCTTTATAATTATGATTCAGCATGAAATGCTGCTGCCTCACTATAGACAATGAGTTCCAAAGCAAGAATTGCATATTTGACTGCTGTACGAAATACACCCACCTCATTATGTCCTTCTGTTAATAGCCTCTTCAATAAGAGGGAGGTCTCTGACACATTGAGAAGCAATGCATTGGTGAGCTCTCTAGCATTCAAATGTCTAAGAAACACTTATTCCTAAGGCATAGTTCCACTTTAACATAAAACATTACTGTACCTAATCAGGCATCTTTCATACAATTGTCTGTTATACCTGCAGGAAACTATAATTGTCCTCAGTTTTAAATCAGAAACTTAATTCACTGCCCCATCACAATCCACTAAAAGAGTGAATGCTATAGGACTCCTATGTAAAATAGACTTACCTACATCATAGGCCGTATATGCAAAAGAAAAGTGGAGAAGTTCTGGGGCAAACCCTTTGTACTATAGCGGAGAATTAAAAATTCCAGAAATTCCCATAGATTTAAATGGGGATTTTAACCCCTTGAATGCTACAGAGGTCTCCAGAACATTGCTTGCAATACACTGTAGACCTCTGTAGCATTCAAGGGGTTATTTGGGACCCATTCATAAAGACTCTTCCCAGGGAAACACAAAAGCAATTCTATACCATCTTCAAATATACAACTTGGGACTGGTAATGAGGCTATGTACCATATTCGGCTATCTGGAGGCTGGGTGGGACCTACATATCTTGCTCATATATATGGCTGATCAATCCAGGAGATGACGCCACAATGCAGCTGGTTCTCAACTTCCTCTTCTAAGTGCTGATGGTGGTGGGGGGTGCAGATCCTCTGGGACTTAAAGGAGGAGGGAATTTAGTGAGAGAACAGAAATCTGGATAACTGTGAGAGAGTGGATGCCTCCATGCAGCCCTTTTGGTTGTGGGTGGGGCAGGGACGTGGGGGTTGGTGCCCTTTCCCCCATGGCCGGCCATCCTGAGTGCAGCCTCTGGTGTGGGGACAGTCCTTTGTCCCCTTGCCTCGCTGCTCTGGGCTACTATGGGTGCCTGTGGTTGTGGAGATAAATGCATTGCTCAAGCCTATATTAATGAAGATTATGGTTCAGAAGCTACAGAAATGTGAATACACAGCTGGTATATCTACCTGCAGTCTGCCTTCCAAACTGCAGACCAACATGTGGGTCTTAGGCTGAGTGGTGAGGACTGTTATTTAATGGCTGCTACTCACATGTTAGAACAACTAGATAGGTCTAATCTTACTTTGTTCCACTCTTCTGTGCTAAAACAATTTATGTTCTTGGAAACATCCAATAAAAAATATATTAAATCCCTATTTGAGGCAACAGGAATTTTCACTTCTTCCCTATAGTGCAAATGGTTTAAGTCAGAACTCCTCCACTTGTCTTTTGAGCATGGGGCACAGTGTGTTTAACAAAACGACTAAAGAGAAACACATTCCTGATACAAAAATACTAACCACTTTGCTTTCAGTGGCCAAAACAGAAACTGCTAATTAAAAAAGTGTTATGTCTGATTCTAGAACAAGCTACATTAACATGTATGGCCATAGCAACAGTAAACATTTTTTTAATGAAAATCTACATTCTTCTGCTGAGTAAAATAAGGGCACTCACATTGCTTTGAGGTTTTTCAAACAAAAGGTATTACAGCTTATACTTTTTTTTTTTTTTTTAATTCAACTGCAATTTTACACCTTGCTCACAAGGAGGTGCTGTTAGTACCACACTATGCAGAGTTATAATGCAAGACAAACTCTTCGCATGCTTAGTCTAAAAAGCAATTTGCCTTCTGCATATCAGTCAGAGCTGTTACTAACAGTTTGATTAAAACAAAAAGGTTTGAGCTGAAAAAACTCTGAATGACAAACTGCCAGCCGAAAAAGCACTATAACATTTTTATTACATAAACAAAGGTTACTACTCCTTCAAAATAACAATCAAACAAGAACAGGGATTCTGCCCACAAACTCCTACTTCAGTTTTTTGTGATTATCCCTTTGTATTGTAGAGACATTTCTTGACCATCAAAGGGGTTGACAACATTTCCACAATGTTATAGCTAAATCTGGACTAGCCTTTAAATGTGACATTTGCAAGTAAACAAGAGGGACTCCGTTCACATGTTGAAAGTTTCCCCAGCAACGTAAACAACTTACCGGAATATAATAGACATTCATTTTAGGAGCTTCGTTAGCAGTGAACAGCATTCCTGGGGACACAGAATGACGCAAGTTAAGTCCGAACGTCACACAATGAAAACATCAGCAGGGAAAGTTTTTACACACAGATCGTCGTCTTTGTAGAATATTTACTTGTAAAATAAAGTTTTACTTCCTTCAGCAGCACAGCAGTAACAAGTGAACATAAACAAGGTAGGGAGTTATGTGCCAAGGTACAATTCTGGAGCAAGCCACTTCACTGTAGGGATTAAATTAAAATGCCACTGCAATGAATTGGAGACCTCTCACATCAAAGGGTTAAATGTTTCATTCGAATCAATGTGAATTTTTAGTTCCCAGTATCACAACTCTATATCTAGATAAATAAGGCCTGTAGAGTAGAGTATGTAAACATAAACAAGGCCTGTAGAGTAGAGTATGGCCTTTAGACCAGTAGTTCTCAAACTGGGCTTCATGGAAGACGTGTGTGAGGTGCACAGAAGGAATGTAAGAAATGGTGGAGAAAGGGAAAGGGGTTGGGGTGTATGTGTGCAGTGCCATTTTCTTGTATGCATAATTGGTATAACTGTCTTTTAACCATTTGAGGGCCAGAGGGGTATTCAATGCATTGGATACCTCTCTGGCCCTCAAAGGGTTAACCCTTTGAACGGTAGAGGGGAATGCAACACATTGCACAGCAATGCAGTGTCCAAGCAGTCTGGCATTCAGTGTTAACTCAAATAAAAAATTGCAACAGCTCCACACAGCTGATAACTTTAGTTAGCCTAGGTCACATGTTGCCATTTTACCTATTCAACGTTCCTCACCAACACTCAAAAGGTTAAATGGCAACAAGTGACATAGGCTGACTAAAGTTATAAGCTGAGAGATATTGTGTTGCAAACTTTTTTTTTTTTTTAGTTTTCTGGTTAAATATTAACCAGCAACGCCAAAAAATATATATACTTAATAAACTCAGTGTATCAAATTCACATATATTTAAAGAGTTAAAGTGGACCTGTCATACTTTAATTAACCTTTGAATGCCAGAGGGGTATGCAATGCATTGAAAAGTAATACACTGTGTGCCCATCTGGCACTCACAGGGTTAATATCTACTTTCTTACATAGCGCTACTAATTTGTATGCAGAGTTACACACAAGTATTCAGGCACAGCGAGTCCCTGTTCCATACAGCTTACTGTCTATGTTTTTGGTGACAGACACAGGGAGATAAAGTGACTTGCCTAAGATTACAAAGCGTTGACAGTGGGCATTGAACCAGGTTTTCACAGCTTCACAGTCAGCACCGTGGCTTCAGAGTCAGTCAATTAACCAACTGAGCCTTCTAAACTTTATAGGACAAGTTTAGTTTTACCGGGAAATAAAATCAGCCTACATGTTGTAGTCTCTATTTTTCTGTATAATAAATAGTTTTCAATAATTAATATTTACTGTAAAATCTCAGGTATAATAAGTACTTGCGCATAATATGCAGGTGTACATTATACCCAAGATTTCAGGGGAAAACAAAAGTGTCTATGTTTAATATGCACCCTTGTATTCCCTCCCTCTACCCACACATTATATTATATTTATTTTTTTCCTTATTTTTTGTTTGTTATTTTATTGAAATAAATAATTGTATTTTTATACACAGTAAATAGTAGCACTCTCCGATTAGTACACCCGTTTCGAGTCCTATTATTGGACCCTTTCCACTAAAGAGTCCACGGATAGAAGCGATCCTTATATCCGTGTTTTATTGCTGGTAGCTGACCAATGGGTTCACAGGGCATCGTGATCACATGTTGTTGGTAAGAAATATTAAATATATATAATTTTTTTTTTTTTTGTCTGCTTCCCCCTCTCCACCCATATCAATATGCTCTCACCTTCCCCTTCCTCTACTCACCCCTCCGGAGGCATCTGTGATATCTGCACAGCGGGCAGCATGCTTGCATTTGCCTCCTGCTTTGCCTGTGAGGATCTGTTTCAATTTAAGATAATGGTAATGCCCTTTGAGGACCTGAAGGTCCCCACAGGGCACTATCGTAGATCCAATTTGCTATGCAAGCATGCCGCCCACTGCGCAGATATCTCAGATGCCTCTGGATTGGTTGAGCAAGAGTAGGGAGAAGGTGAGACCACATTGACATGGGCGGTGGGATGAGGGGAGCAGACATAATTCTGTATTATACAGATATATATAGTTGTGTATGTGTGTGTGTATTATTTTCGCACCCCCACACACACTTAGCATAAGGTGAAAAGGGGCAAAATTGTGCACATTACACCTGAGATTGTATGGTATGGTTTCACTGAACATATGGGAAGTTTTAATGCTCTTTAAAATTACCGTAAAATCTCGGGTATAATACACACAATTTTACCCCACTTCACCTCATGTGAAGTGTGGGGGGGGGGGTGTATTATATACGAGAGTTTTTGATTAAAAAAAAAATAAATTAAAAAAAAAAATAAAACCTGGTAGATGTCTTCCCTCCCTCCCCCAGCGCTATCCGTTGCTACAATAAGACTTACTAGGTTAAAAGTAAGTCCCCGTTGAAGTCTTCATCTTTCGAAGAGCAGCCAAAATAAAAGCTACCGGTGTGTAAAGCATAAGTGCGGGCGGCATGCTTCCATTTGCTGCCTGCTTCCCTGTGAGGACCTCACAAGCCATTGGTTGGAGGCAGAAGGACCTGAAAGCCATTGAGGGTAGCGGGCGGCGAATGGAAGCATGCTGCCCGCACTTATGCTTTACACACCGGTAGCTTTTATTTTGGCTGCTCTTGGGCAACATGAGGCCTTGCAGCTGCTGCCAGATTACAATTACCATCATTCTCCGCCAGCCGGCACAGAATGATGGGAATTGTAGTCTGGTAGCAGCTGCAGGACCTCCCGTTGTCCATTCTCGATCTATACAAACACTTACCTGAGTTAGGATAAAGACACACATCGTTTACATCTGCCTCTGGTTCAATAGAAGTAAAGATTTTACCCTAACAAGAGTCAAGGAAAAAATAGGATTAGCTCCGCAGCAATGCACACTGAACAGCTCCTGAATTAAAGAACATCAAGTCCTAAAAAATGAAATGAGTTCAACCTATTTTAAGCATGTATTTTCAGCTAGCATTGGTAAAAATATGCCATTTTATGTTAGATATGTAAAATCTAATTCTAAACTTGTATTTTTAATACAAGTGTAGACTATCCTATACACTATTTGGTTAATTTTGCTTGTGCAGCTTGAAGTGAGACAGCAGCTGAGAAAGTAATTTTTTTTATTGCAGTTGTATCCACCACTTATAAGAAAGGCTGTTATCGAATAAGAGCCAATTTACAGATGATGCAGCATTATCGCTTCAGACATCCCTATTAGTACTGCCATGGTAATGTGCAGGGCTACATATTTCAATTAGCACACTAGTCTGTGACTAGTAAAAAAAAATATGGAGAAGAGTTTTAGAAAATAAATATAAATAATCCGTTCTAAGTGTTTAATATTAGATGGACTAGTAACTTTTCACATCCTTACTAGTACCTTTTTTCAATTCTGTCAGAGTTGTAGTTCAAGAGTAATTCAATGACAAAGTATCCCCCTCCCGCCCCTTTTACTGATGTAACACTGTTCAACCAGATCAGAAGGGAGGTGCCCAGGTAGACTGCAGAGAGGGACAATCTTCAATTAAGATAAGGGAAAAACCTGAAAAACGTGTCAAGGAGAGCAGGGCTTTCATTGTTATCATAGGAAGAAGATTATCCCCTGCTGGTCTATGGACTGCATTCCACATCTGAGAAGAGATTGTTTACAGTAGGTAAAAGGGGAGGGAGGGGAAACTTTGCTTGTGAATATCTCTTAAACCATAAAGGTTTGAGAGATAAGACATATCGTTCTTCATGTTTTTTTTTAATGACTACAAAATAAAATAAAGATAAAACGAAGTAATACTATCCCTTTAAAGTGGAACTGTCACACTAAGATAAGATTAGTCCATTTTAAATATAAATTAAATCTACCTTTATAGAAAACCTATACAATGCTCAGAGATTGATATCTTTCCCTGTAGAAAGCTATAAATAAACTTAGCAGACTGAAGGAAAATGACAGAGGTTTAAAAGAGATACATGCAAAACTATACATCTGGGTTACAGAAATAAGCATGTTACATAAACACAAAAAGTGACAATACTTGGGGAGTCCTCATTAGAGGAACGTTTTAGCTAGTACACTTCATAAAAGTGTGTGCTGTCAGTTGCTGCAAGATACAATAGGATACTATCAAGTAAAAGTATGCATGAGATGAGAATTGTAATTCTATCTCTATGTATTTTTCTAGCAACGGTTTGTAAAATAGTTTTGAGACATTACAGTGACTAGCACCTAAACGTATCTGGGATTATTTACAATGTTGATAGGGTGTCTCAAGAGAGGTTGTGATGTATTGTCTATAAAATCGGTTAAGGTAACAGCCTCTCTAAAGAGGAGTATTATTCTCAATTAACTAACTGCATTAGTTTTGGCGTCTCATTACAAACAACATAAACAAATACTATAAATAAAATAAAACTATAGTTGAAAGAATATTTTCACTATTAAATGAGACTAATGGGGACTTACAGTATCTTTGTTCCACATCTTGATAATCCGCGAGTCTGAAGATATAATCAGTTCTAATGGATCGTGAAAGTGTATAGATTTGATGGGTAAACCATACTGGTGATCTTTTACTATCAATGGACGACTGGACCGGAGATCATATACCAAAACCTAGAGGGGGAAGATAAATAAATACATTAAAAATCAGCCACACATTGCCACTTAAAGGCCTAGGTCATTTGTATTAGGCAGCAGAGGGACTGAATGTAACCAAAAGGGTTAAAATCCACAAGACAGATACCTACACCTGGGAGAGGAGCATTTCAAAACTTTCACTGTCCTAGAAATAAATCTACTAAAAGGACATAACGAGGCTGATGTATAAAGGTTAAGTGGTGCAATTCTGGAGCAAAACTACTACATCATTGGTAACAAGTATATTCCCATAATTCTCTGATTTAAATATAGCTTTTAACCCCTTAAATGCCAAGGAGATCTCCCAATGCATTGTTCACAATGCACTTTAGCCCCCTCCAGAATCCCAGAGCATAAACACCCCATTTAAATCAAGGAAACTTATTAAATTATCTGTTCCCCATGATGAGGCTGCTTTGCACCAGAACGGAAGAACTTTTCTTAGTCCATCAGCCTCAGAGGACTGTGTTCAGGAAGCGAAACCCGAGCAATTCTAGTGATTTAAACCCCTTTGAATGATGGGTCTCTAGAATTCAATGGATTAAAAGCCCTCTTTCAATCAATGGACATTTTCATTTGCTCTCTATGGTGCAGTTGGTTTGCTCTAGAACTGGCTCCCTGAATACAAAAGTTTGGGGGTCACTTCAGAAATTCCCTTGTTTTCCATGAAAACATACATCAAATAAGTTGCAAAATGAATAGGAAATACAGTCAAGATGTTGACAAGGTTATTTATAATAACTTTTAAATTTAAATAATTTTGTCCTTCAAACTTTGCTTTCATCAAAGAATCCTCCATTTGCAGAAAATGTAGCTATTCCATTAAAGGGATAGTAATAATACGTTTTATCTTTATTTTATTTTGTAGGCATTAAAAAAACATGAAGAACGATATAAGTCTTGTCTCTCAAACATTTATGGTTTGAGAGATATTCACAAGCAAAGTGTCCCCCTCCCACCCCTTTTTCCTAGTGTAAGCCATCTCTTCTCAGATGAGGAATGCAGTCCATAGACCAGACAGATAACAGAAGGGGACAATTTTCTTTCTGTTAGAACAGTGAAATCCCTGCCCCCCTTGACAAGTTTTTCAGGTTTTTCCTTTATCTTAATTGAAGATTGTCCCTCTCTGCAGTCTACCTGGACACTCCCTTCTGCTCTGGCTGAGCAGTGTTATATCAGTAAAAGGGGCGGGGGGGGTATTTTGTCATTGAATTACTCCTGTACTACAACTCTGACAGAATTGAAATAACACTATCCAAAGTCCAAATACTATGATGATTAATTAGAGCCGCTTTTATTATGAAACATTACTATCCCTTTAAATATCAACCATTTCCAGCTACAATAGTCATTTACATCATGAAAGGGGAACATACACATTAGACAAACTTGTGTCCATTGGCTTTAATTAGTAAAAGTAGAATAGTTTTTGTTTGTTTTTTTTTTTCTTCAATCTTACTTACCTAGTATTGAAGATATGAAGACTTATAATTGGGCACCTCTGCGTTGTGCAGCACATAGTATGTGCGACACAATGCCACAGGACTTCCCACCTCCCTCCCAGCTGCCCCAGGGAGAAAGCTAAGCAGCATGGTAAATGGAGCTTGCTGTAACGACAGCCCAAATAAATGCCACTACGAAGGGAAGACTGAACGCGCTCCCTTGGGCAGTAGGGGGGGGAGGTGGGAAGTCCTACATCGTTTTGCCTCACATACTATGTGCTGCACAACGCAGAAGTGCCCAATTATAAGTCTACATATCTTCAAAACTAGGAAAGATTTTAAAAAAACACGCCAATATAGTTTTAATAATTAACACCAATGGATACAAGTTTGTTTAATGGAATGTTCCCCTTTAACAATGTCTTCAATGTATTTCTCATCCATTTGATGTTATTTTAATGGACACGATTTGCTTATCTTTAAAAAACATGGACACTTCTATGTGACCCCAAACCTTTGAACGGTAATGTGGTTTAGAAGAACTTAATGCATTTTTTATTTCTAGATGTGTGTGATCTCCGTGTGCACAATAATTTCCAGTATGTGGTGCTATAGGAAAAAACACATACTATTTTACACAATCACTTAAAAGAAACTAAAATGGCTCAACACCATGGGATTTCCTAATGAATTCAGGACCTTCTGCCAGCCCAAGAAAAATGGTACCCCACTGGCTGACATACCATATTGCCAGGAGTGTGGCTACCAGTGAAACAAGGATGGTGAAGCAAACTGTGTGTGTGATTCTATGGCCACCACTTAAAACTGGCTGGTGGGTTAACCAGCACACCCCTGACTGCCAGTGGAACCAGGTGTGTGTGTGTGTGTGTGTGTGTGTGTGTGTGTGTGTGTGTGTGTGTGTGTGTGTGTGTGTGTGTGTGTGTGTGTGTGTGTTGGGGCGGGGGGTCAGGCAGTGTATGTGGGTATGTCTAACTACCAGTGTGCAGAAGAACAAGGCTGGGGGATAGATAGTGTACATGGGGGATATGTGACTACCAGTGTGCACTGGAATCAGGATTAATTTTTCACCATTATTTTTTATTCAGACTTCATTGCCGGGGGGGGGGGGGGGGCACCAGGAACCCTCCTACAAAACAAAAATAACCCCTGTGTGTGCCACAGCGGTGTCCAATGCATTGCACACAGGTTCATTTTTTTTTTTTCATTATGTTTTTTTCAGACCTCACTGGGGGCATCAAGACCCCCCTCCTCATACCCCACCCCCATGAGTTCTGAGAAAAAAAAAACAAAAAACAAAAAAAAAACACATAATGAAAAATAAAAAAATAATAATCCTTTGTGTGGCACGGGGCGGGGGGGTTCAATGCTTGCAAACACAAAGGCCAAAACCTGGACTGGAGTTATATACTAGCACTATTGGCCCGGCTTTGCCCTGTGCGGTTAATAAAACAATGATTTGTTAATGACTGGCTTGATTAATTTTCAGTGCTTAGCCCTTTCAGCTCCAAAGAGGTGTGCAAAGCACTGTTACACAACTCTCCATCAGTGAATCTGAGTGTGTGTGAGCATGAGTGTGAACATGCATGTGTGAGCGAGTCTGAGCAAGAGCTTGTGACGGCGAGTTCATGTGTGAATTGGATTTCTCCCCCATGGTACAGTTGGTTTGCTCCTCTTTAGATTCACGAGTACAGCCCTATGCGTCTAATTCATCAACCTCAAGTAATGCAATTCTGGGACAGGTCCACTGCACATATTGGGAGTGTGGGGGGGTACTTTTCACCATTTGAAAGGAAGACAGGCCTCCAATGCCTTGCAGAGCTAGAAGTTGGAGACCTCTCTAGCATTCAAGGGGTTAAACACTAGTTTACTTTTCTTTCCACCCAGTGGTACAACTGATTGACTCCAGAACCTAATCCTTTTAGCCTAATGAATTAGGTCCTATGACCCAGATTTATAAAACTGGAGTTATTCTGGAGCAAGCCAACAGCACTATAAGGGACAAATAAAAATTCCTCTTAAATTGAATTGGGCTTTTAACCTCATGGATGCTGGAGAGGTCTCCACTGCAGACCTGTCTGACATTCAAGGTGTTAAAAAGCTCAATTCATGTGCATGGGAATTTAGGAATTTTTATTTGTCTCCTATGGTTCAGTTGGTTTGCTCCAAAATAACTCCAGTTTTATAAATATGGGCCTACGTGTCTTAAAAATAATACGCCTTCTTTTTAAAACTAGCACTTGCACTAATTCATGTCTGGATTCACAAGGAGACTATTGCAAGTTATATGTGTGATCGTTTTAAAGGGATAGTAATACTTTGTTTTATCTTGTAAGCCATCTCTTCTCAGATGTGGAATCCAGTCCATAGACCAGACAGATAACAGAAGGGGACAGTCTTCTTCCTATCAGAACAATGAAAGCCCTGCCCCCCTTGACATGTTTTTCAGGTTTTCCCCTTATCTTAATTGAAGATTGTCCCTCTCTGCAGTCTACCTGGGCACCTCCCTTCTGCTCTGGCTGAGCAGGGTTACATTAGTAAAAGGGGTGGGAGAGGGATACTTTATCATTGAAATAATCCTAAACTACAACTCTGACAGAATTGAAATAACACTCTCCAAAGTCCAAATACTATGATGATTAATTAGAGCTTTGTTTATTATGAAACATTACTATGACTTTAACTCTATGGAGAATTTGTAGCTAAAAACCAATGACAAAGTTATCGCCTACAATGTACTCCAGCCCTTAACCCTTTGAGTGCCAGAGAGGTATGCACCGCAGTACCCCTATGGCACTCAAAGGGTTAAGAAGCATTAGAAAATAAAATAAAGCATAGAAGTCCAACTCATGTTATATATTATTCTCCATCAAATCACCTGTCCGGTAGAAGTGCCAACTGCCATGTGCAAAGGTCCATTAAACTTCAGTGCTGAAACAGATGGTATACCTTCTATCCTGTGTGAGGAAACAAAAACACATGAGTAACATGTGTCCATTTACCTTATTGTCAGGTGCACTCTCAATAATGACCAATAGTATTTAGTTGAAAGAACTATAAGTGATCAGCCTTGACATTGGGGCAGCCATGATAAAGAAAATGTAGAACCTTCACAGAATATATGACTCAAAACATCTAAAAAAAAGAATCATAGAAGTGTGATATTGTTTAGATATTATTGACTAAGCACACATCAAGAACTTTGTAGCATAGTCAGGTATAAATCCAGGATTTCCAGAAAGGGTTTTCTGAAAAAATAAGCCAAGTATGCAGTTAAAATACCTAGAATTAATGTTGTATGATTTAGCATTCAAACGTCACCACAGTTAACTTTACATAAAGTAGAAGTGATCAAACTGTGGTTTCCCTTCAGCTCTTGTTGTACTACAAAGTTCAGCTTCAGCAGATGGCTTGCAGGTGTCCTACTCCAGGCATATGAAAAATGTGTCATTACTTTTAGTGCTAAACTGCCTTCTCTCCTTGATTTGATGGAAAATGTGATGCAGAGAAGACCAATCGGTCCATCTAGTCTGACAGGAGCAAGAGATTCAGTGGGATGATTCTGGGTAAGTAAGTTTGCTCTTAGTAGTCTATAGGTTTGGGGGGTGGGGGGGGGTTATTTTAATTTTAAAAGGAACAGTAAGAACTACTTTGACTTTACTTATTATTCTCTTACAGACTATGTAAAGTCAAATTGCCTCCACTTTTTTATTATTTTTAAATTTATGTTCCAAAGGGTGAACTCCCTGGATCTCAGTTTCTAGAGAGGTATCTGGTCTCTATGTGAAATCAGAAATAGTGATACAACGTAACATCCTCCTTGCAGCACTGAGTATTCTGTATGCTGTAATTAATAGACTGAAGGCAGTCTTTTCTACATTGCATTATGGGGTTTTTTTTTTTGCTTTTTGTTTTTTTTGGATTATAAACATTTTAATCGCTATCACCGGCTTTTACAATACCATACAGGCGGCTCTCTGGAAACAGATCAAGGGAGTTGTCAGGTACATAAAATGTTCGGTTAAAAAAAGAAATAAAAAAGTTATAATAGAAGGCAATTTGACTTTACATGTTATGGACTTTCGCATTAAGTAAAGTTAAAATCATTGGTTATTATCTCATTAACCCTTAGGATGCCACTGACACTCAAAGGGCTATTGCAATGCACTGGAGCTCTCCCTGTCATTAAACACTTAAAGGGATAGTAATGTTTCATAATAAAAGCAGCTCTAATTAATCATCATAGTATTTGGAGTTTGGAGAGTGTTATTTCAGTTCTGTCAGAGTTGTAGTTCAGGAGTAATTCAATGATAAAGTATCCCCCTCCCGCCCCTTTTACTGATATAACACTGCTCAGCCAGATCAGAAGGGAGGTGCCCAGGTAGACTGCAGAGAGGGACAATCTTCAGTTAAGATAAGGGAAAAACCTGAAAAGCTTGTCAAGAGGGGCAGGGCTTTCACTGTTTTCATTGTAAGAAGATTGTCCCCTGCTGTTATCTGTCTGGTCTTACAACCAGATTCACACCTGAGAAGAGATGGCTTACACTAGGAAAAAGGGGTGGGAGGGGAAACTTTGATTGTGAATATCTCTTAAACCATAAAGGTTTGAGAGATAAGACTTATATCATTCTTCGTGTTTTTTTTAATGCCTACAAAATAAAATAAAGTTAAAACGAAGTATTACTATCCCTTTAAAAGATTTTTAACCAGAAATATACCCACCATGGCCCATGTTTATTAAGCAACAAAATCATGTGGGAGGTTGAGCTCATGTTTCTAGATGGAGTTGTGCACGTAAATAGGAATAAAGCAGATGAACCATGAACATGGTGGATTTTTTAACCTCAGTAACTGTAACCTAACAACCACGCACATTATTTTTTGTGCATTTTCCCCATTCATGTTGTAATTACGTTCCCATTAACCCATAATCAGCAGAGTGAATTACACAAAACAGGAAAGCATAAGTAAAATAAATTAGTAACTTCCACTTCAATGACTTGAAAAATATATACAACCCAACATATACAAATATTTCCAAGATATGAGCTGAAGCACCCAAAAGTGTTAGTAAAAAACATGAACATCGTAGATCAAGAAAAACACCACTCGCATTGAAACTATGAAAACAGCAGTTCTGGGTGTATCCATTTTACCTTGTAGCTAACGCAAATGAGAAATCAGGCAATGCTTTACACCAGGCTTGACTCAACAGAACACTCAATTGGACCCAAAGTAACGATGGGCGGTGACATTCTCAGTCACTGTTGAGAGGACACATGCAATGACAGTAACAACTGTACTTACAGTTACAGGTAGCTGCCCTCAGCGCTGCATTGTGTGGTGTTTTTTTAATTCCAATATTTAAACTTGGTGCTCTGGAACAATTTAACCCTTTGAGTGGCAAAGTGGTATGCAATGCAAAGGGTTAGAAGTTTGTACAGGATACAGATTTCCTTGTGTTGTGCCTTCTAAGGAGCAATGACAAGCATCGGAAGATTGTATCATCATTATATGGGAATTACTAAATGGTTCTGGAAGAGTACACGTGCATTCGTAACCTGCAAATTACCATGGCCCACAATTATAAAAACAAAATGGAGTTATTCTGGAGTAAACTATCTGCACCACAGGTGACAAATTGAAATTCCTGTTGAATTCAATTGGGCATATACCTCAAATACTAGAGCGATCTCCAAAGCATTGAAAAGCAATGCACTGGAGACCTCAATGGCATTCAGGGGGACAATAAAAAAAAAACTGCATACTTACTCTGTGTGTGGCATTACACTGCTCAGCGCACAGTCCCGCACCCCAATACGACTCCTAGTCCTGGGGTCCCAGCATTCCACTTTACCCTGGATAAGATGATAAGACACAGGTAATGTCAAGAGAAGGAATGAATATTAGGCACAACGGTGTCAACCTAGTTCAGTGGAAAGATTAGTCAATGGCTGGCTAGGATGATGGAAGTTGTAGTTCTCAACATCTGGTGTGCTGGAAGTTGCCTACCCTTGCTTTAGCCATTGTTGGATTACAGTTCCTATCATACTCAGCCGACTAATAACTGGATTAGCATGATGGCAATTATAGTCCAACAGAAGGTAGAGGGCAGGGCCACAGGCAGTCTAGACCTTGCCACATAAGCAGGGGCAATTTTACCAGGAACATCTAGTCCAAAAAAACTATACATTTGTTTGCAAAAGAGATACAAAGGTCTCCCATTTAGTGTTCCCACTGGAATCTAGCACTGAAAGAATTAAAGACTGCTTACAGAGGGTCATGCTGAAATAACAGATGAACCACTGAAAAAACAGCCTTAATATACACAAACCTGGTGCGTTCTACCTGACATATGAATAGCGTACAAACAGTAACATGTGCATGAACTGTATTTTGCCTGCATGTACAGTGAGAAAAGTTAAAGTCTGTTCATCATTTAAAGTGTGATAGTAATACATTGATTAAATGAACATCATGTAGATATTAAAAAAATAAATTAATTGCACCCAGTCCTATGTCTCAAACCTCTATGGTTTGAGAGATATACGTTTACAAGGTTCCCCCTTCCCTCCCCTTGCACGGACATCAGCTTTCTATCTTAGAGAAGGAGATCCCAGTCCATAGACTGTCCTGTGGCTCTTCAGAAGACAAAATCATGCTAATTAGAAAGAAATACTTCATCTGAATGGTCTACGACTTGTGCTTGCAAATCAGGCACACGTTGTACACCATTCAAATGAAGTATTTCTTTCTAATTAGAGAGATTTCGGCTCTGCTGAAGAGCCACAGGACTGTGTACGGACTTTGATCTCCTTCTCTAAGATAGAAAGCTGATGTCCGTGCAAGGCGAGGGAAGGGGGAACATTGTAAGCTTATATCTCCCAAACCATGGAGGTTTGAGATATAGGACTGGGTGCAATTAATTTATTTTTTTAATATCTGCAGAATTAAAGTTCATTTAATCAATGTATTACTATCACACTTTAATGATCTGGGTGCCAGAGAAGAGTCCATGCATTTTAATGCACTAGACACCACTCTGGCACTCAAAGGGTTACAAACATATTTGTAGCCAAAAGCATGTGTAAATGCCCTCTCTAAAAAAAGGAATCTAGGGGACAGAAGTGAAAAAAAAAAATAAAAATAAATATCTCAAGAAGGAAAAATAAATAAAAAAACAAACAAACAATAAGTATAGTCAATCTGACTTTACATATCATGCACTTTTAGAATATGTAGCGTCAAAAGAAAGAGGTTGACTGTCACTTTAACATAGGACAAAAGAGATCAATTGACAGAAAATATATTTTGGATTTGAGAGCAGTATAAAAACACCAGAACAGATGTACACAAAATATATGGACATCCAGCAGTTGTGGACTACAATTCCCTCCCATCTCCAGTCAATGCCTGGTTGAGGATGCTGGGAGTTTTTGTCCCCAAAAGCTGGAGAGCCAAAGATTGACTCCATCAGCAACAGGGTTTATGTTAACAATGAGTCACAGCAGTGGTCAATGTCAGAGTCAATAGGAAGTCGTATTACCTCTACTGTGCCAGCAGCAAACAGGTAGTGAGCAGGATTGATGTCACAAACATTAACTTGGCTAAGAGAGGAAAAACAGGAGAGAGTTATTAAAATGAGTTTACAGTGCTATCCTTTTTGTTAACCCCTCTGGCTCTAAATAAAAATAAATAATAAATAAGTGGTGGAAATCAGGATAAATAGAAATAAGCCTTGAAATATCACTACACATATTATAAAAACTCCAACACGTTTGTGCTATATGTTAGCACCTCCTCAGGGAATGATCCCAGGTTCATCACAGACTGGCAGTTTAATTTATTATCAGTACTAAATTAAGGATATCCTTAAAAATCTGACATACTGGTGTGTTTGAGAATGGGGGGGGGAGATGCATTAAGAGGAGATAAAGAAGAGAGGATTTCTCCAGTGTGATAAACTCTCCAATCCCCATGCTATTCTATGGAGCTAATGCACTAAGATTTCTCCAACTCTAGTGATCTTAATGCATTGGCTCTGTAGAATAACAACACACAGAAGGATGATCATATTGGAGAAGTCATCTCCTCTTTACTACACCTTAGTACATTGCCCCCCAGATGCCAGGAATCACTGTTCCAGTAAATGATGTGGGCAAGCCCATAGTGTGGATTTACTGCAGTATGTTATTCGATTATGTCCTGCCTCCACCTAGTGGTAACATTCACAACAGCTTTTGCCACAACACAACTGTATATTGCACTTACGAGGCATCTGTTTGAAGAGAGTTCATGTACCGTCCTTGCTCTAAATTCAGCCGATATATCTCCGAGCTGTGGGACAAAAAGATGTTTGTATTTCATTACAAAACATGGTCTTCTGTTTGCTGCAAGACCACCAAATCCCTACACGATCCATCTTAATTTAGAGGACATTTTAACCCCTTGAATGTTAAAGGTCTCCAAGAATTTCTTCACAATGCATTTGAGTTCACTGTAGCATCCAAGGAGTTAATGTAAAACATGCTTAAACGAACACTAACAGCAACAACACACACATTAATTGAGGCAGAAAATCCTGATGGACAGCTATGTATCAATTCTGTTTATTTCGTTACACAAAATCTTTAACCCTCTGAATACCATAGCGGTAGGCAACGCATTGCAAAGAGTACCTCTCTAGCACTTAAAAGGGTTAATTACTACTCAACATTACATTCAAGGAGGTGTAGAAGATCTTTTCTTACAGGACTCAAGGACCCCAAGTCCCACCCAATGAAAACTTCCCAAGAAGACATGAGGGGGAGGGGTTTGGAGCACTCCACTGACTCCAGTACTAAATAAAGATTAACCTGGACCTATCACCCTATGGTATGTTTATTTATTTATTTATTTTAAACAAGGAATTACAATCTGCCTATATGTTATACCAGACATTTTTCTGAAAAATAATTTGAGAAATTAACCTTTATATTTTGGTGGCACAATGAACATCAATTCCCTGAACAGTATGCTAATTAGTTTGGTTTGAGGTCAAACTTCCTGCTGGAGGAATTAGACGTGTCCCCTGCATGTGTAACAGTGCACTGGTCCAGCACCCAAACTAATTAGCTTGAAGTGCCACACTATGCCACTAATAAAGGTTAGTTTCTCAAAAACTGTTTATAGTACAATTACTATTTATATTACAACTAGCATAAAAGCCTGTGTAAACGGGCCACGGTCCGGGTCATGTTAACCCTTTGAGTGCCAGAGGGCACAATGTTTTGCATACCTCTCTGGAACTCAAAGGGTTAAGAGGCCGCTACCTCACTGCTCTATGCGATGCAGTCTTGTGTCGCTTCACTCACGCGATGCAATCGTGCACAGTAGAGAGTGCCGAACGCGGGCAGTCTCTACCGCGCATGACTGCATCGTGACAAACATCCTAGCGAATTATTATATAGGATTTGCTAGCACAGAATTTAGGCAGTTTTAAATTCAAAATTAACTACAATCTGATCTTGAGTTAACATGTCAATTTTAAAGGGACGTTACCACCAAAAAAGCTGTCAAGTTTGAAAGAGTTTTCAAAGTCACCTTTATGTGGTAATAGTCCTTTTGCATTTAACCCCTTAAGGACCAAGGACGTACACAAAGGACCCATGACATACATATGTACGGCCTGGTATTCAGGGGTCTCCTTGTGGCTGCACACTGTTTGAGGACCTCTGATTCCAGTAACAAACAAAAAGAAAAAAAAAAAAGCCATTCAGCTGGTCCTTAAGGGGATAACAAAACTTGTTTGAGTTATTTAGATTTGTAGATTATGGTAATGCAGTGCATTCACCTCCTGTCTTAGCCCTATAACACTTTTCCGCACTCAGTGACACTACTCAGCAATACATTGTCCACCTCCCCTACCACTGAAAGGTTTAAGTGTCAGCAGGGGACGAATGTAGAGCTAAAACAGGAAGTGTCTGTGCAGAGTTCTTTAAATTTGTATAATCTAAATAAATCAGAATCTACTTTTCTAAATAAAAATGGCCAATGCAACGTATAAGTGATTTCAAAGGCCTTTCAAAAGCACCAAAGTTGTTTTTGTTAATAAGGTCTCTTTAATTTGGAGAACCAATACATGCAGAATTGATTCAAAGAGACCATTAGGATTTTTGTTAAAGTGGAACTACCACCGCAAAACAGCTTAAATAACTCCCCATCTGGAGAATAGCTGCTTAGTGGCTCTAGTCGCCAGAATTATTACCTTATTAAACAGATTTATCCTTTATTCCCCGGCTGACAGGCAGGACGGATCACGGACATTTTGACATAGTGACTTCCGCTCGCCTGCTCTGTCAGTCCCATCCTGAGCCGAACAGCTCCTAGCAACGCCTACTAGAGCTGGCTGGGACTGACAAGAGCAAGTGCGCGGATGTCACCATGGCAAGATGTCCGCAATCCATCCTGCCTGTCAGCCGGGGAACAAAGGATAAATCTATTTAATAAGGTAATAATTCTGGCGACTAGCGCTACTAAGCAGCTAGTCGCCAGATGGGGAGTTATTTGAGCTAAAGTTGTATTGCGGTGGTAGCTCCACTTTAACGTTGAGGCAAACTTGGGTTTTCATTATAAGGAGGTGATCTTACATGAAATACCATTTGTAATATTCAGAAATACACATGTAAAAGCTAAATGATATTACTCGCCACTCACTGGTTGGGTGGTTGAATGGTACAATGTAAGTTATAGCAGGTAGTCAAGAATACAAAACAGAAAACAGAATGGATGCATGCAGGCTGCTGAAAAACAGCAATGCAGAGTCATCTCAACCCTTTGAGTGCCGTACCCCTCTGGCACTCAAAGGGTGAAGAAATACGAAAGCAGTGAAACTTTACACATATCTGTGAATGTGATGACTGGTATTTACCTAAAAGGTGAACTTTTCTTTCTGCATTTGTATTCCACATAAATTCACAATAAATCATCAATAATGTTACTAACAGGAAAAAATATTCCTTAGGCCTTTGAGTGCCAGAGGGGTACGAAATGCATTGCAAAGCAATGCGTTGCGTACCCCTCTGGCACTCACAGGTTTAAAATTACAGGTGTTTGTAAAAAATACAGATAAAACACAAAGAAAATACATACATACATGTTGTCTGAGCCTCAGCTCTGTATGGTGTATTTATTAGAATAGGGGGAAGTCTCTTCTGCTGCAGGCACATTGTTACACTGTATCACTATCCCTGACAGAAACCTTTCTGGAAACAGAGATGTACGGCCTAATTCAGCAAACTAAAGTTGTGCAATTCTGCAGCAAACCAACTGGATAACAGTGGACAAATAAACAGTCCCCTTAGTTTAAATGGGGCTTTTAACCCCTTGAATGCTAGAAAAGCCTCCAAAGCATTGCTTTACAATGAGTTGCAGACCACTCAAGCATCCAAGGGTTTAAAGAGCAACATTTAAACCAATGGGGATTTAGAGAATTTTCATTGGTCCCCTATGGTGCGGTTGGTTTTCCCCAGAATTGCACCACTTTAGTTTGCTGAATTAGGTCCTTCATGAGCTCATCATCAGTAACATAAAAATGTTAAAAACAGGTGACGATGCAAAAATAAATAAATAAAACTACAGGCAATTTGACTTTACATGTGATGCACTTGTAGAGTACGTAAGGTCAAAAAGAAGTCTATCACTTTAAGCCCAGGTTATAGATTACTATCAAATAGTGCACATCGCTGCCGGTGCGATTGGGCACACTGAATTTCAGAAACCTGGTGGACCACTGCAGCGATTTTCACCGGCATGGGATCTCCAGTGAAAATTGCCACCCTTGATTCACTGCATGCTCCCAGTCTCCACCTACATGCTGACTCAGGGCAGACAGCGAACCACAAACCCATTAAATATATAAAGATACCCCACTACCAATATTATAAACACCCCCTTTTTACCTTGCTCCAACAAAATACAGGTCACAGGAGGGATAATGATAGGCAAAGTCTCTGCCGAACTTAGGTATCCGCAATCTGTAGTAATGACCATGCTGAGAATGGAACTCGACATATCGGTCACATTGAAGGAAGACAATCTAAGAGAGAAGAATGCATTCTGTCATGTCTAGACTAGCTCCTGTTGCTTAAAGACACACTAACAGCTCCTAATAAACAACACACACCTTCTTTATTCAGGGTAAAATCTCCTAATGGTCACCAGGAATCAATTCTACATAAACCGGTTTCTTCAAATGATTCTTTATTACCATTACATTACAACACAGAGGCAGACATTATTAAAGGATATTACACGACAAAGACCAGCATTACTGTACATTATACTATGGAGGCAGACATTATTACTGGACATTACACCTCGCAGACAGGCATTATTACCATATATTACATCATGAATAGAGAGGCATTATTACTGTATATTATACTATGGAAGCAGACACTTTTACCAGATATTATAGTACGGAGGCAGACACTATTATCGAATATTATACGTCGGAGGCAAGCATTATTACCGGAGACAGAGGCAGGCATTACCCGATATTATACGATGGAGGCAAGCATTATTACCGGAGACAGAGTCAGGCATTGTTACCCGATATTATACGATGGAGGCAAGCATTATGATTGAATATTATACAACGTAGGCAGGCATTATTACCGGATAATTATACTAAGAAGGCAGGCATTATTACCAGATATTGTATTACGGAGGTAGATGTCATTATCGGATAATTTACTACAGAGTCAGGCATTATTACAGGATATTATACTGAGAAGGCAGACATTCTTTTTTTGCAGGACTCCAAACCCTTCCAACTGAAGTCTTCCATTCTTCCTAAGAAAACTACAATGGTAGACGCTTGGGGCCCCGCAAAAAAGAATCATGGCCACCTCCACAGATAAAACATCCAGTACTAAGAAAGATTAATTCTGTGGCACCAACTAACACAGAATTGATCATAGTAGGTAATTAAGATTCTCTGCACAGATTAAGGTAAGTGGGACTTTATCATCAGGTGATATTAATGCTACTTAGTGATATATTTTTTTTTTTTTTTTTTTTTTAACTCCATCATATATATTTCTGTCTTCTGTATTTAACATTGGGTAGACTATTAACACTTCATCTCCCGAAAGGAGATCAGTGGGAATTTCCAGCCCTGTCTATAAGCGTTTATATAAATCTCCAGTTTATGATGTCTGTTATACCCTGCTAGAAATAGTAAAGACTTATTCCATAAATCCTGACGAGATCATACTATACTGAGACTATGGGATTTATGTTCAATAGAAAACTGGAGGAGTTCTGGAACAAACCATTTGCACTACAGGGGAGAAAGAAAAATCCCCTGAAATCCCCATTTTGACTTTATTTATTACAAGTTGAAAGGCCCGTTTACACAGGCCACAGTTCCACCTCTGTGGCATGAGCAGTAGAGAGTGGGCGCGCTGCAGCTGATACGGAATTCAGACCGGAATCCTCTCTATGCGACTCCGGTCTGAATTCGGAGAGCCCCGCTCCGTAACAGCCACGGCACTGGCAGTCTGTACTGCGCATGACTAAAGTGTGCATGACGGCTTCTGACAAACCTTAGCGAATTATTATATAGGATGCACTTGCTGAATATGTGAAGTCAAATTGCTAACCATTAATACTTTTACCATCTTCACCCATTTTTATTTAATTTTACACCATTATGTCCCTGACAGGAAATTCACTGAATATGTCTCCAGTGAGCTGTTTGACTGAAATCAGAGAGACTGCAGCAATGTAAACAAGATACAATGTAAAGAGACAGTGGCACAATGTAGAAAAGCCAGACAGTACAGCATGCAGACCAATTAGTTCTGCAGGGAGACTGCAACATTGTGTAAATATTTATATGCGTTCTCTGTCCCTGAATGGAAAGCACTCTGGAAACAGACATTCTGTGAGCTTAAAAAAATAGGGGAAGATTAAAAAAAATAACTAATAAAAAGTATAGGGAATTTGAGTTTACATAATATACACTTGCATATGATGTCAAGTAAAAAAGGAGACGGTCCCTTTAAATGGAACCTTTAACCACCCGAATGCTAGATTTCTCCAGGAACATTTCTAGCATTAAACGGGTTAGAAGTCTCATTCGATTCAATCTGAAAAATTTGTATGTGTTCCTTATTATGCAGTTGGTTTGCGCCAGTATTGCGCTTCTTCTTTTCACCATAAGAGCTGAGTAATGGTTAGTGCAATTGGCAGGTATAGAAAATATTTCTTAGGCCCTAAATTAGGTAGTAAATCTACACCTGTCCCTTTAGACGTCAGTGTATCTAACCACAGTTCTACCTGTGCACACAATTAGGAACATGCTGTTGAACATACCTTTGAGTAATCGTCTGATAAGATGTCAAATTTAATCACTGAAAAACAAGAGTTATTGCATTAGTATTATGTCAAATTAACCCTTATTGACCAGAGGGAGAGTGCATCATAATTCATTGCACCCCTCTGGTCATTAAAGTGTTGATATTAACTGTTATATTAACTCTGTCAGGGGATATTTAGGTTGCCTGCAATTTATCCCCAAATAATAATCTGATCCTCAGTACACAAACTGCAGTAACGCACAGCTGTCACACACTACAGACGGGACAATTAGCCGCTGCAAAATAGGTTGCTAATAGATATCACAGTGTTAAAGGCACACTAACACCCCCTAATAATATACCACTACTTTTTTACTTTTTTTTTTTTTTTTTTTTTTTTTTTTAAATCAGAGCAGAAAATCCTACTGGCCATTACAGGCCTCATGCAAAAAAGGGAGCGATTCTGGACCAAACCAATTGGACCGCAAAATTCCCATTGATTTTAACTCCTTGAATGCTAGTTGTCTCCAACATGTTGCTTTGAAATGCGCTGGAGACCTTTAAAAGGTTAAAAGCCCCATATAAATCAATGGCAACGTGAGGACTAGTTCCCCTAAGGTGCAGTTGGCTTGCCCTAGAATCACTCCTCTGTTGTGCATAAGGCTCTATGAATCAGACCTGTGTGGACTGGTTAGAATAGGTATCATGATATGGATTAAAAATACTTTTATCTGGACATTTCCATTGTGCGTTTGTCCATTTTCTGCTTTTTAACACATGAAACTGACACCGAGCAAAAGATGTAGGGCCTGATGCATAAAGCAAAAAAGATGTGCAGCTCTGGATCATACCAAATGCCCCATGTGGGGGGATATGAATTCCTAAAATTCCTATTGATTGGGGGTTTTCTGTGCAGTGCACTGGAGACTTATGTAGCATTCTAAGGCCAATGTAAACAAACATGAACTCTTATTTCCCACCAATGGCACAGTTTGCTTCAGAATTTCTCATCTTTTTATTCTGCATCAGCCCCTCAAAATGGAAATTTTGAAACAAAGTATGAAAAAGATAATAAATAAAGGTAGGTATAGGGTGTGTGCTTTCCCCCTAGACCCGCTATGTCAGGCTTTCATGTCCAATACAGTGGGATTATGGGAACCTGTGCAGCACAAGAAGCTGTCTGTCTGTGTGATGTTGTACAGATACATAGAGGGGCACTGGAGGCTCTCTTTCAGACCCCCATTCTGCTCTCCCCTGCTGGGGACTGGGCTCACAAAGCAGCCCTAGCTTAAAGTGGAACTTTCACCTTACTTCAAGTTTGCATATTTAAAGGGATAGTAATGTTTCATAATAAAAGCAGCTCTAATTAATCATCATAGTATTTGGACTTTGGAAAGTGTTATTTCAATTCTGTCAGAGTTGTAGTTCCAGAGTAATTCAATGACAAAGGGTCCCCCTTCCGCCCCTTTTACTGATGTCACACTGTTCAGCCAGAGCAGAAGGGAGGTGCTCAGGTAGACTGCAGAGAGGGACAATCTTCAATTAAGATAAGGGAAAAACCTGAAAAGCTTGTCAAGGGGGGCAGGGATTTCATTGTTTTCATAGGAATAAGTGTCCCCTTCTGTTATCTGTCCAGTCTATGGACTGCATTCCACATCTGAGAAGAGATGGTTTACACTAGGTAATAGGGGCGGGACGGGGAAACTTTGCTTGTGAATATCTCATAAACCATAATGGTTTGAGAGATAAGACTTATATCGTTCTTCATGTTTTTTAATGCCTACAAAATAAAATAAAGATAAAACGAAGTATTACTATCCCTTTAAAGACTGCATTAGAATCTGCCTATATGTCATGTTAACTAAAAGTCCAGCAGATGTATAGTTTAGGAGATATTCACTCATATTTCTGGGCAAAGTGAAAGTGAACATTTCCTGGTACTGCCCAGATCTTAATTAGCATATGAATTGTCACACACCTTCATTAGTATATCACACTTTACTGAAAGTATTTCATACTAGTTGAACAGCCCGTTACACGGGCCATAGTGCCTCTGCCACCTGGTCGCGGGGCAGTCACGCGCAGTGGAGACTGCCCGCGCCGTGGCTGATACAGAGCTGGACGCTCCTTCAGAGCGCCCAGCTCTGTATCAGCCGCGGCGCGGGCAGTCTCTACTGCGCATGACTGCAGCACGTGCAGCAGTGTGTACTGCGCATGTCGGGCGTTACACACGATTTAGCGAATTATTATATAGGATGAAATGTTAATGGCACCACATGGGTACCACACTTATTCATACTTGTTACCATATGCTAATGTATGCTATGTCCATAACTGCACATATACTGGTCTTTTGGCTAACATAATACACAGGCAGTTTTTAATGCAGTTTTCAAATATGCAAACTTGAAGTAAGGTGAAAGTACCAATTAATAAGCAGGGTCGCTCCCAGGGAAACACATCTGAGGAAAGTGCCAATCTCTTCAGACAGCTGCCCTTTAACAGATGTCGATCCATTGTTACTCACCATCTGAATCCAAACACCTTTCAAACTTCAAAGAAAGCTGGTAAGTGTCGTAACAACGGACCCGAGGTTTGTAGGTTCCTGAAAAACAATTTAAAACCTTAAAGGATCGATAATAGCTGCTTTAACATGAAAGAGAATATTGTATCATTCAAAAATATACAAGGAAAAGTTTCCACTTGTTACATTACTCCAAGTTTAGTTTGTTTTCCCCAAAATCTGCTCTGTCTTCCCCCCAGTTTGCCTTGCAGATCATTGTGATCTGCAAGACTGGGTGACATCGGTGGTGAGCGAGATGTCAGGAGAGGAATCTCCAATAAACTATGGAAGCCCATTGATGTAGGATTTGCCAACACAGGACTTCTACAGATTTCAGTACAGAGGAGAGGGATTTCCCATGAGCACCTCACAGTAGAAAAAAAGAGCAGTTTTGACTTATTGTAATTCTGTTTTCATAGCTCTTGGGACACAGATGACAATTTATAAGTCTTTTGCGGACCCTATACTGCCCCTTTAAGATGCATGATATTGAATGCACTGTTTTTAGCACTGTGGGGAAAACAATCTTCCAGTTCTTGGTTAATTCTTAAGGCCCTATGTTCAGAATAAAACTGGAATAGTTATGGAGCAAAGGAACTGCACCATAGGGGACAAATACAAACTTCCATTGTTTTAACCCTTTGTGACCACTCTGGCACTCAAAGGGTTCATTGAGGATTTTAAACCACTGAATTTACAAGGTCTTTGAAAAGCAACGTGTTGGAGACCTTGCTATGTTTCAAGAGGTTAAAATCTCCTTTCATATCAATGGGACATTTATTGGGCCCCTGTGGTGCAAATGGTTTGACCAAGAAATAATTCATTATTATTTTGGACCTAAGAAGCAAGGAATTAAAGCCGAACTTACCTATATGAATTAAGTGGCTCTTAATTTGTGTAAAAGATTAATTCACCTAAAAGGAGGTGTCCTTCATACAGCGTCAGTTATATCATCTATATGTTTTACATTATATCTGCAGTTTCCTGTATATGGTGATCTGTAGGTCACACCTCATCAACAACAGACAATAGATCTGAATGGATCGCAAGGGACGCAATGTTATCAGCATTTAACCCTTTGAATGCTAGAGAAGTACGGTTATCACGAAACAATGCATTGTGTACCCCTCTGGTAGTCAAAGGGTTAAACAAAATTTGCAGTGCACTACAAGAGATATTAAAAAACAAAAACAAAATGGTAAATAGATTTAACAGACTGCTGCTTGGAGGACATGTACCTAGGTAAGAGGGGCCAGGACCCAAAGCCAGGGATGCGTTTTCACAGTCTCTCCAAAACCAAAAAAAGTGAAATTTACTAACCGATATTTGTATTTCCTCTGTGTCCTTCCACGGCACTGTGGCACTGTGGGGCTTTGGCTCCGCCTTCCAGCTGGGTAGGACCAATCTTTAAATTTTGCTAGCTACCTCTCCTCTGCAGTTATACCGTTTGACCAAGCTGAAAGATACAAGAGGTTAGAGATAGCTATTCCATAACATATCTACATATATCTATATATACATAGTATATAGGAAGTATATTAGAAATCTTGTCACAATAGGAACTGATACTCATACCATAATTACCCTGGGTGGGTTGCCGTGGAAGGACACAGAGGAAATACAAATATCGGTTAGTAAATTTCACTTTTCCTCTGTGTCCAATCCACGGCACTGTGGGACTTACCAGAGCAGTACCCCACATAGGGAAGGGGCCGAAATGGAATTTAGAGGGTTATAGCTGCTTCAAGCACCTTTCGCCCAAACTTGGCGTCAGCAGATGCCTGTAAGTCCAATTTATAATGTTTGATGAACGTAGAAATAGAAGCCCAGGTAGCTGCCTTACAAATTTCTTCTGGGGAAGCAGCTGCTTTGAGGGCCCATGAGGTTGACATGGCCCTAGTTGAGTGGGCTTTTAGTCCTTTTGGAGGATCTTGATCTGCTGTTTCATAAGAGAGGGCAATGCAGTCACGTATCCACCTAGCGATCGAAGCCTTAGAGGCTGCCGATCCCTTATATTGACCCCCAAAGTGTACTAGAAGAGAGTCAGATTTTCGGAAGTCCTGAGTTCTGGACAGATAAATCTGTAGACACCTGACCAGATCTAGGTTATGTAGACGTTTTTCCATATCATGCTCTGGATGAGGACAGAAGGATGGTAACACTATATCCTGATTCAGGTGAAACTGGGAGATGACTTTGGAACGGAAGGTCGGTTTAGGTCGCAACACAACTTTATCCTGATGGAATGTGATAAAGGGTGATACCGCCATCAATGCTTGTAATTCGCTGACCCTTCTAGCTGAAGTAACTGCTATTAAGAATGCTGTTTTCAAGGAAAGGTGTTTAATGGATACCTCTTGAAGAGGCTCAAAATATGGATGAGATGCCAATTGCTGTAACACCAAATTAAGATCCCAAGGGGGAATGGTATCTCTTATGGTTGGTTTAATTTTAGAAATAGAAGTTAAATAACGTCTAATAAGGTAGTTATCCGCCAGCGGAGATGCCAATATAGCTGATAATGCTGACAGTTGTACTTTTAATGATGAGGGTTTTAATCCTTTTTGGAATCCTTCCTGTAAAAAATCCAAGATTTTAGTAGGAGATATGGTAGATCTGTCCAAATGATGGCTCACGCACCATTTGTAAAATATGGACCATACTCTGTAATAAATTTTTGTGGATGATATTTTCCTTCCTTTGAGCATGGTTTCAATCACTGCTTCGGAAGTGCCTTGTAACCTTAAGGACTGCCGCTCAGCCTCCAAGCCTGAAGCTGGAAGAAAGCTGGGTTGGGATGTTGTATCGGTCCCTGAAGAAGCAGGTCTGAGCTGACTGGAAGAGGTAGAGGAACTCTGCATGACAACCGGAGCAAGTCTGGAAACCATGGCTTCCTCGGCCAGTATGGAGCAATCAGAATTATTTCTGCTTTGTCCTTTCTGATTTTCCTGATGACCTCGTTTATCAGAGGTAGCGGAGGAAACAGGTATGCTAGTTTGAAGTTCCACGGGATCCTTAGGGCGTCTTGTCCTAATGCCCGAGGCTCCTGCCACCTGGACAGGTACTGATCGCATTTTTTGTTTTGATTTGTGGCCATGAGATCCACTTCTGGGAGACCCAGATTGGCCACAACTAGTTGAAATATTTTTGGGTTCAACTCCCATTCTCCTGGATCGATTTGATGTCTGCTGAGATAATCCGCTTGAGTATTCAGATGACCTGATAGGAAGGAGGCTGTGAGGGCATGCAGATTGTGCTCTGCCCAAAGTAGGATCCTGATTGCTAGACAGTTCAATTGGTGGCTGCGGGTTCCTCCTTGGTTTAGGATGTATTGTACTGCCGTGGAGTTGTCTGATCTGATCAGAACAGACTGTTGATGAAGGTGTTGTCTGAAATGCTTCAGAGTGTTCCAGACTGCCTTGAGTTCCAGGACATTGATATGCATAGTTTCTTCCCTGGCAGACCATATGCCCTGAACTGTTTTGTTGTTCCAAATCCCTCCCCAGCCTAGCTTGCTGGCATCTGTGTGGAGAATCTGCCATTCTGGATCGGTCAAAGCTCTGCCCTTTGCTAGATTTGAAGGAAGAGTCCACCATTCCAATTCCAGTCTGACTGGCTTTGAGACTGGGATTAGTTGGTGGAAATTCTTGGGCTGTCTTTTGAAGTAGGTCAAGTAATGCATTTGTGTCATTCGGGCATGCGTCCTGGCCCAGGGAATAACCTGATTGGTTGATGCAAGGTGTCCCAGGAGTCTTGAGAAGGCCTTTGCCGATCGTTGTCTCGGTTGAAGAAACTTGCGGACATGATTGAGTATTCTTGTCTGCCGATCTGATGACAGGAATGCTAGGCCCCGTAGGGTGTTGAATCTTATACCCAGGAATATCAGGTCCTGAGAGGGTACCATAGAGCTCTTGCTGAAATTTATTAGCCATCCTAATTGCTGCATCTGGTTTATGCATATTCTGGTGCTGGTCAGAGCATTCTGTAAGGAAGATTCTATTATCAAAATGTCGTCCAGGTAAGGAATGACTTTGAGAAGATATTGCTTTCTGAGAAATGCCATCACGTTTGACATGATCTTTGTGAAGATCCGGGGTGCCGATGCCAGGCCGAATGGTAGGGCTCGGTATTGGAAATGCCTGCCGAAGATGTGAAACCTGAGAAATCTTCGATGTTGTTGCCGGATCAACACATGGTAATAGGCGTCGCGAAGATCTATTCGTGTCAAGTATGCACCCTGTTGTATCAACTTCATTGTGGATGATATCGTTTCCATCTTGAAGTGATGTACATAAAGATGAGAGTTGAGATCCTTCAGATCCAAGATGATACGTAGTTCCCCTGTAGGCTTTATAGTATAGAAAAGAGTTGAATAGAAGCCCCTGAATTTCTGTTGAGCAGGGACTTCCTCTATTACTTTGTTCTTCAACAGGCACTGGAGGGCTTGTCTCATCTTTGGGATCATAGATGTTTTCCTTACTTTTGAACAACGAAATTGATGAGATGGGGGGGCAGTTTTGAATTCCAGAGAATACCCCTTCTGGATAATTTCCCATACCCATTTGTCTGGATGAATCTGAGACCAGGTCAAATGGAATTCCTCCAGTCTGCCCCCTACTGGAGGAGAAGGGGGGAGACTGGCTTCATTGATTGAACTGTCCACGCCGCTGGAAATCTCTACGATTTCCAGGTCTCTGGGAGATTTGTGAACCACGTTTCTTCTGATCATAGCCTCTTCCTGGTTTGTAACTTCGGGCCTCACGAAAGGACTGTTTCTTGTACTGCCCCGAACGTATGGGAGATCTTCTTATCTTCTTGTCCTGTGGAAGGAACTGACTCTTACCGCCTGAAGATCGTTTTATTATCTCCTCCAGTTGATCTCCAAATAGTTTCGCACCTGAAAAGGGCAGCGAGACCAGTTTGTTTTTAGAAGAAGGATCTGCTTCCCAAGCCTTGATCCACATAGCGCGTCTGGCAGTAACCGAGAGTGATGAAGCTCTTGCTAGCAGACGTATGTTATCCAGGGAGGCATCACAGGAGTAGTTGATGGCATCTTTGATGGTGGTTAATTCTTTAATAAGGCGTGCTCTGGATACAGATGATTCAATCTTTTCTTCAAGTTCCGTAATCCAGATCCTTAGGGTTCTAAAGGTAGATGCCATGGCCGTAGCTGTTTTGAGGTTCTGGCCTATAGTGGCGAATTGCTTCTTCAATACGCTATCTGCTTTTTTCTCCATGGGATCCTTTAGAGTGGTGCCGTCTTCCAGGAGAATAGTGGTTCGCCTTGAAGTTTGGGCAATTGCAGCGTCTACTTTAGGAGGGTTGAACCAGTTGGAAGTCTCTTCTTCTGGAAAGGGATACATCCGATGAAATCTTTTTGAGATAGCTCCTCTTTTTTCAGTCATCTTCCATTCAGAAGTAATGATGTCCTGAATTGAGCTGTGCACAGGAAATTGGGGAACTGCCTTCTTATAACCCACAAATGCGGCATCCATTACATTTAAATCTTTTTGGGTTTCTGATAATCCCAGAGTTTTTCTCATAATTTTTATAAGATGATCCATTTTATCAATGCTAAAACTGCCGGCTTCTTCCACCAGCTCTCCTTCTTCTGCTGATGAAGCCGCTGACTCTAAATCAATGTAAGTCTCATCATAGTCGTCCTGAGTACCTGATGGACCCTCTTCTGGATCTGAAGTCCTAGGACGCTTTTTTGCTGCCTCCTGCATTGAAGTAAAAGTGTCCTGCATAGAGGTCTTCATCCAGGACAAGAAGTCCTGGAATTGAACAGGCACATTTCCACCTGCCGCTAGTTGCAGGCATGTAGCACACAGCTTAGCCTGATCTGTAACAGGTAAAGTTTTGTTGCATCCTGCACAGGGTTTTTCCTTTGAACCTGCTTTGTCTTCTTTAGCAGGTTCAGCAAGTTTGCTTTTATCAGCCTTAGCCTCTTTGGCAGTAGACATGGCGTAAGGCAATACAGGCAGCAATGGTACGATACTTTGTTACCACATACAGATAGAGGCAGAAACAAATATCTATATATCTATATATATAACGATCACTTACCTGTAGTCCGTTCAGGATCCATCCTTTATGCCTGCAGTGCCGACCGGAAGTTCCTCGTCCGCGTGCGTTCCACCCTGGAACGCATCGTGATGCGTTTCCTGTTTCCGGTCCTATGCCTTCAACATAGGCTGTGAGCGGGCGCGTGCGCGCGCTAACAAGCCCTGAACTCCGAATGGAGATGCCACATGGGGGGAAGTGGAATGGCGCCCTGCGAGAATCCAGTTTCCCAAAGTGGCCAAAGGATGCAACGCCACTGACTGCGGTATGTGTGTTAGCCTGGTACGTTCCCATAGTAGGGGAGTCCTCTGTACTTAGCGAGTTGAGAGCGGGAGGCATAGCCTCCGTCCTCCAGCTGGGTAGGACCAAAATAACTGCAGAGGAGAGGTAGCTAGCAAAATTTAAAGATTGGTCCTACCCAGCTGGAAGGCGGAGCCAAAGCCCCACAGTGCCACAGTGCCGTGGATTGGACACAGAGGAAAGTTTAAATTCAACTCCATCCACCACAGAGATATCTGAAGTTCTTTTAGTCTACTCTATTAGCCCAAGCCAGTCTGCCTCATATTGACTAACTAGGAATTTTGGCCTGCAACCACATGGGAGCTGGGGTTTCTCCTATGATTTCAGACTGGCAGCCTACCATTTTCGGCAGGCCCAGACCTTTGTGCTGCCAGAGCTAGCGCTTTAATAACCAGAGACCAAAGGACATAGTGGATTCCGTTTTGCGTGGTCTATTCATTGATTATCATCACGGAGCAACTGGCGACTTGAGCTTTATCGAGGTGATGCACCTATACTTCAGCCTTTATTTATAATTAGAGGTCTTCTCCCTATATATATATATATACCTATTCAGAAAAACTGAATTCTAGGCCTCTGTGGCAGAAACAAACACTTATAACGCATGCTGGACCAGCTCAGTCTCCTTGTATGTCCTACCTATATTAGTGGCAGAAGAAGCTTTAATTTGATGCTCTCTAAAATCAAGTTAGTCTATAAACCCCTGCCTCTTGACTTCTGCAGAATAGTTAGTATTCTTTTATTTTTATTGTATTTTATTTACTTTGCTTTTATTATTACTATGTGGATCCATTTGATCCATTGGTTGCATATTTCAATCAGTTGTTGCAGGCTTATCTGACTATGCCTCCGTAAAGGTCTATGTGCTGAAGACCTTACTTGCTGATGCTGACTCAAGTTTACTGCAATTCAGACTCCTGCTGTCACAATTTGAACCCAGCAAGTAGGGATAAGCATCACAAAAGAGAGTCAATGACTTGGAGGACTTTTTCCCTAAAATGGATGCATCAATTCTAGGACCCTCTAACGTGGTTCCTTGCATAGATCCTCCAAATATTACCTTGGGCTTAAGTTCTTAAGTTCTCCCCTTGAGTTAGTCTCATTGGTTTGTTCCAGATCTTTCAAACACAGATTCCATTCCAGACTCTCACTCATTGGCAGACCTCTCAAAGAATTATGCTATGTCTCAAACAGATATATAAAGTAGAGGTGAGTGAGATTATGAAAAGCATTCAAATAGATTTACAATGCATGAATGAAAAATGATACATTTTTCTTACCGTTATTTGTGTTTCTTCTGTGTCCCTATACGGCAGTGTTACAATGGGTAATGTCTCCGTCCTCCAGCTGAGTAGGACTTCCTCAAATCTTTAAATACGAGCTTCCAGCTAATGTAATCAGTTTCGTTTTGGCTGAGCTGTAAGATATAGAGTGTATACCAGTTAAATGAAGGGTAGGGTATGCCGTTTAGGGACACAGACGAAATACAAATAGCGGTAAGAAAAATGTATCACTTCTTCTGTGTCCCTCTCCGGCATTGTTACAATGGGACTTAAAAAAGCAGTACCCATACGAAGGGAGAGAATTACACATGATAAATAATTGAGGCCATGAGATTTATCTACGGCTGGCCCCAAAGTTGACAGATTTTGCTGAATGAGGGGATCTAGTGACCATTCCTCTGGGTCTATGGAACTCCTGCTGAGGTAATCTGCTATGGTGTTGTCTCTTCCCGCTAAATGGGTGGCTGAGATTCCTCTGATTCCTTTCTGACCAAAGGAGAATTCTCCTGGATTCCTGATGCAGTTTGGGGCTTTTTGTACTGCCTTGGTTTCGTAAGTACAAGACTGTTGGGAAGTTGTCCGAATGTATGAGGACCCAGTGGTTCCTTAGGTTGGTTTTCAGATGCTGAATGCAATTCCATACTGCTCGCATCTCTAGGATATTGATGTGTAACTTTTTCTCTCATGCCTTCCATTCTCCCTGGATGAGGGTTGAGCTCCATGTTCCCCCCTAGCCTGCCTGGCTGGCATCCGTTGTCAGATGTTCCCAGTTGTGTTCATCTAGGTCTTGCTCAGGTTTGACTTCTGTGACCACCAGTTCAGCTATGTTCTTGCTGATCAGAGGAGAGGAATCTGCTGAAAAGGGATTTCCAGAATCCCTGTTCCAGAATCTGAAGAAATCTGCTGAAAAGGGATTTCCAGAATCCCTGTTCCAGAATCTGAAGAAATTGAATTGGATGGGTCGCATATGGTTCTTTGACCAAGGTATGACTTGGGTTGTTGATGAAAGGTTGCCCAGGAGTTCCATAAAGTCCTGAGTTGTGTGTTTTGAATCGCTCTTGAACTGGAGATCCTGCTGATTCTGTCATCTGTTAAAGTTACTGAGTTGTTCTGGGAATTTCAGTCCGAGAAAGCTTATTGTTCTTGAAGTAACTAGCTGTCTTTTCCCGGTTTTGATCAACCAACCTAGTTGACGAAGGTGATTCAAGGATGCCCGAGTATGTAGAACTGCCCAAGCATAGGATTCTGCTAGAATCAGAACGTCGTTGAAGTACAAGACTATGTGTATCCCCTGGTTTCTCAGAGGTTGAATGGCTGTCGATAAAAGCTTTGAAAATACTCTGGGGGCTGTGGAAAGCCTGAATGGAAGGGACGTGAATTGATAGTGCTTGTCTTCTAATGCAAACCTTAGAAACTTCCTGTGGGAAGGCCTGATTGAGATGTGGTGAAAGGCATCCTGGAGATCGATCGTGTACATGAAGATTCCTGGAAGGATGGTCTTTATTATGGATGATGTTGACTCATCAGATCTAAAATTGTCCAGAATCCCCCCCCCCCGAACTCTTTGGAACTATAAACATCACGGAGTATGTGCCAAAACCCTGCTGATGTAAAGGTACTAGCTCTATCACGGAGTTTGATAGAAGGTCCTTGATCGCATTCAGGAAGGCTAGGGTCTTCACGGGGTTAGAGGGAATTCTGGATGGAATAAATATGTTGTGGATTGGGGCACTGTGAAATTCTAGTTGGTACCCCAGCTGTAGGATTTGCCGGACCCAAAGGTCTGGTTTTGCTAGTTGATCCCAAACTGTAAGAAAAGGACCCAATCTGCCCCCAACTGGATCCTGAGCTGGGGTCCGCCTGCTTTCATTGGAATTCCTTTTTTGCTTGGGGCTTCCTATAGAATTCCTTTCTATAGCCCCCTCTGGTATTCTGTGCGAATCCTGGTTTCCTCTGAAAATAAGATCTTGCTTGATATCTCGGTTGCTCACGAAAGGAAAGGTTTCTGCCTTTGGGCCCTGAGGTTCTAGGAGAAGGAAACCTGGGTCTTCTTTCCTGTGGTAAGAGAGTACTCTTCCCTCCTGAAGACTTCTTAATAAGGTCATCTAGATGTTCACCAAATAATGATGATCCAGTAAATGGTAAGGCTACTAACTTGCTCTTGGACAATGTATCTGCACTCCAAGATCTTAGCCATAGGGCTCTTCTGGCTGCCACTAAAAGTGCCAGTGATCGTTCTGTAAGTCGGATAATATCCATGGAGGAATCACATGAAAAGTTTGTAGCTTCCTTCATGAGTGATACTTCCTTAAGTAATTTCAATCTGGATACATTAGATTCTGTTTTCTCTTCTAGGCCTGCTAACCAAATCCTCATAGTACGAGTTAGACAGGCTACCTCTGTGGATGCTCTCAGGTTCTGACCCAATACCGTGAATTGGTGCTTAAGGATTCTGTCAATTTTTCTTTCCATCGGGTCTTTCAGTGATGTCCCTTCTTCTAGAGGTAAAGTCGTACATCTAGCCAGCTGCGCCACAGCTGAGTCAATTTTAGGAGGGAAGATCCAAGGCTTAATTTCTTCCTCATTGAAGGGATACATACTTGAATACCTTCTAGGGACAGCAAACCTTCTGTCTCCCAATCTCTATATGCTGAATACACTGGTGAATGGGAAAGACAGGAGCATCCTCTCTTTTACCCAAAAAGGCTGTATCCATAATGTTTAAGTCAGTAGGGATGTGTGACAGGCCCAGGGATTTTTTGACTATACGGACCAAGCTGTCTACTTTGTCCAGGTTAAAAGAGCCTTGCTCATCAGGTACTTCACCTTCTTCTTCTGATGAGAAGTCTGATTCAGGGTCAGATAAGCTAGGGTTCTAAGGTATCCTCAGCCTGGCGAGATGTACCTTCCCAGGGTCCATACGTTGTTTTTTCCTGCTAGGTTCTCCTTCCTGCATAGCTTTGAAATTATCCTGCATGGATACTTTCATCCATGCTCAGGAAGTTGGAAAATTGGGATGACATAGCCAGGCCTGCTGCTTTTTTAATGCATTCTTGCCATAATTTCCCTGAATCATTGGGGCTTAATTTTGCATAACAGCTGAGGCAAGACATAAGCTTAGAGCCCTTATTTTCTTTAACAGGAGAATCAGAGGTAGGCTTCTCCTTCTCTCTTTCCTTATCTCTATCCTTGTCCTTATCTTTAGTCTCCTTCTCTTTATCTTTCTGTCCCTTGGAAAACGACATTATAAATATAGGGTTGAATATGACAGTAAACTTACCTTATATAGCTGGCTAAAATGAGGATCTGGAAGGTGCATCTCAATTGTTCCCACGTGTGATGCAGCGCGACTTCCTCCTGTGCGTTCCAAACATGGAACGCATGATGATAAAATTCATGTTCCTGTTTCCTGTTTGTCTGTTACCCGCTGGAGTCCGTGCATCTTAGTGATGCTGAGCAGTGAATGAGAAGGAGGATCCTGCTTGCCATCGGGGAGGGCAAGGAAGGAAAGGATGAAACCGGTGCAAAGAATGTGGAATTCTTCTCAGATCTGGCACCAGACACCCTGTCCAAACTCTAGGACATGAGGCAAATCAGAGAATCAAATGACTTAGGGGTATTTGCTACATTTGCAGTGAACAACAGAGCATCCTTACTCAGTTAAGGATTTCCTATCTGGAAGGGAGTTTTTTGTACAGTTATCACTCAATGGCTCACCTCATCTGGGTTGTTGACAACTCCAGCCTGATGCTCTTCCTACTCACAGAATGTATCCACCTGTTTGACCCAAAGAAACTTTGATTGCTCCAGATGGTGTTGGTGTGGGTTGACCATATGTGATGTTTCTGCACTGGTTCTTCCGTTTTAGTTTTACCCTCCTTATAAAGTCACAGATATAATTACTGACCCGTGGAAATGCTCCATACTTCAAATTTATTGGATTTAGCATATACTGGTGTACCTACCTAATCAGTGATTTGAACACAGTGGACTAACCATATTACTTCTCTAGTTGTGAAAGGGTTATTTATTAAACTGTAAAATACAGACATAGTCTGACACCTGACGGTCCAGCTCTCTGACACATTAAGCAGTATAGCTAATTAGAGTCTCACCCTCCTGACTCATTTATTGTTACTCTTCTAGTCCTTTACTTGATGGTATTTGGGACATTTTATATATAGTGAGCATTTTCAACTATATCTGGAGAGTCTGAAACTGATTTTTCACTCTCTTTGTTCCAGTTATGTTGCACTTTATTGATAAGATAGAATTAAGTGACTATAAACTTTTGTGACATGTCAGTCTAAGAGTATTACTTGTATGACCTTTGCGGCCAGGACTAGCTGTGTTTATACAAGCAGATTAATAGCCTGATATTTTAGTCAGGTCATTCGGTTAGATGCACCGCCCTACTTTTCTTTTAAGTGGCGAACACATGTGGACATTCTATTAGGTGGCCATGATACATTAATGGCTCATATTGGCATGAGCTCAGTGAGCAAAAATTTTAAACATACTTATTACAGAAGTATTTCAATAAAAGTGATTGATTTGTTTGAGTTTTTATAGAGACTTAGTAAAGGTTACATGTTAGGAGTGTCACTGAATAGGTTTCTTTACTGCCACAGGGTATTTTGAGCTATAGTGATATCACTTGGATCCTTGGATATCGTATACAACCCAAGATTATAAAGTTCAGGATTGGCGAGTTAGTGAGTTTACCTCTTGGTCTTCTTGGTCATTCTGTTCTTTTTAATATACTTTGATCCCCTTTTTCTACAATAATCCTCTCTATTTTTTCATTGTCCCCACTTTCCACAGAACTGGATGAAAATAATGAACAGCACAGTACCATTTGATCCCCTCTGTCTATGCCCCCTCTCTTTTTTCTGTACCCCAAACTAATTACACTTAAAGGGGAACTACCACCCCGCAATAACTTTACCTTAAATCAGTCTTCATCTGGCGACTGGCTGCTTAGTAGCGCTAGTCGGCAGAAATATTACCCGGTTTAAAAGATTTTTGCCTTTTTCTGACGGTCACAAGAGCAGGAAGCACGGACATCTCATCACAGTGACGTCCGTGCGCCTGCGCTGTCAGTCCCTTTTGAGACGGCCATCTCAAAAGGGACTGACAGCGCAGGTGCACGGACGTCACTCTGACGAGATGTCCGTGCTTCCTGCTCCTGTGACCATCAGAAAAAGGCAAAAATCTTTTAAACCGGGTAATATTTCTGGCGACTAGCGCTACTAAGCAGCTAGTCGCCAGATGAAGACTGATTTAAGGTAAAGTTATTGCGGGTTGGTAGTTCCCCTTTAATAAAAAGTGATGTACAAGACATTGCAAAACATTGTTTGCACAGCTCTCTGGTCCTGAAAGGTTACCTACACACTGTACAACAACACAATATCTTGTACAATGAACTAAAGTTAAATACTTACCAGTGGCCATAATGTACTGCCCATCCCTGGACACTTTAATGTTTGTGCTAACTGTGGGCATTTCAAAATCCTGGATGAGCTCGATCCTCCTGCGGACATCTGTGTAACAAAAGAAACAGCAAATTCCCAATTGATTTAAATGCGTTGAGATACCCCTAGAATTCTAGGGGTTAAAAGTTTCATTTAAGTCATTTGTCCCCTATAGCGCAGCTGGTTTGCTCCAGAAGTGCTTCTCCTCATCTTATTGAATACAACCCAAATGGAAGGCCACAGGCCCAGTTATACTGCAGTACAGGAAGGATGCTGTTCCACTTACAAAGAAGGTACAAATGTGAAACAGTACGAGCTCTGTATCCAGAGCAATACTAGTCCATTTTCCTTCCTCAAGCAAGAAGTTACCCAGTTGAGAAACAAGGCAAAATCTACAACATTTCAAGGGACATTTTCATCTAAAGCGAACAGGGTTCATAATCATTTAAATATTATCAAATTCCTAGCTAGCGCTTGAAAAAGTTATTGCTTAGCTTCATAAGCCCCCAGATGGCATAAATGTGTTTTTCCTATTCAAAGACAGGCAGATGTTCTTGACCATCTGATCCCCTATTAGTTTATAAATGCTCCTGGAAAATGATAACAGGATTTTAAGGCATGATTGAAAAAATAACAAATACGAATAGCTTCTGTGAACTGGACGGGATCTAATCTCAAAAACATTTTTTCTGGTTTTAGAAGTTTTTTTACAAGCCTGATAAATGTAGCATCCATAGCCACTTTCCATCTTCATTTGTTAAGATTTAAGAATTTTCTCACAAAAATAAACAAATTCTAATGGGAGGGTGGCATAATATTTTAACCGATATGAACTCTTACAAAAATGGGGTGATAATGTCCCCCCAACTCATAGCTACTTACCAACATCTTTCTTCTGTAGAGCTCTCTTTTTGCGGTCAGAAAGCCACTGGAAATAAAGAAACAAAAATTTGTCAATCTCACTTATTATACAACAAATAAGTACAAAAAATAGAGACCCCAATAGTCCTGCAGTTTAAAGCACTCATTCTATATAAAATTTACTTCTACTCGCTAGGAAAACATGAATTAAAAGCACAACTTTTATTCTTAAATTAATTCAAGAACAAAGCTGTGTATTTCAGCAAATTTATAGTATAAAGTTAAGAGATGTCTGTATCCTCACTATTGCGTCTGCTGTGGCAAAAGGAGAACCAGCTTGCCAAAACCTCTATATTTATTTGTACTAGAATAGACTGGATCCAGGGTATACATCCAAGTCTCAATCACTATGTGTTTGATTATAAAATACAAAAATTGGATTTAAAAAAAAAAAAAACCACAAACGAAGAGAGAGAAGAGTAGGTCACAATTATGAAACCTTTACCAGTGCTTAAAAGGGGTTATGGTGACCTCCAATCTTTCATTAAACAGAGTCAAGAGGGTATTTCATAAATCTGCTAAAGCTGTATAAGGAAACATGTCACCACTGATCAAATAGCCAAACGTTCTCTCACAAAAATACATTTCTTGAAAGATGAATTAGAATGCTGACTGCACCTAGTCAGCATTTTTCTCTACTGATTTGCGCTTTGCTACAGCATGTAACATAGTAAATAAGGTTGAATAAAGACACAAGTCCATCAAGTTCAAACTTCTCCTCATACCCCAGTAATTTTATAGCTTTCCTGCTACCAAATAAGTTAGTCTTTATCAAACCTTCCGGATCTGCCTACTGATAAACAGTATAACTCTGTATGTTCCCTTTTGAAAGAAATGTATCTAATCTTCTCTTAAATGTATCCATTGTATCTGCCATAACCACCTCCTTGGGCAAAGAATTCCACAATTTAACAGAACTCACTGTAAAAAACCCTTCCTCTGCTGAAGTCTAAACCTCCTTTCCTCTAATCTCAAGGGGTGTCCCCTGGTCATCTGATCAGGCCTTGGAATAAATAACTCATGTCTGAAAAATGCTGTTGTTACTTGGATATTTAAACTCATGTAACATATCAAGGGTGGATATAAACTTCATCATTCAATGAGGATCTAGGCAATAATTAATCACCAATCTCATTAGCTTTCATTTGATCTAAGTGATTAACGGTGTCCGCCTCCAAGGCAGGTCAATCACTTATACTTACCATCTATTGGTCTGATCAGTGGTGTTATATGTTTCTAGCTAGATTGTACATGGATTATTCACATATCCATTGGAGTAGACAAAGTTTATTACTCATTCGGTAAAGATAATCATTTTAACCAGTTGTATTCCTGTATAGGATCTCCATGTAATCTGTTGTTCCATATTATCAAAAATAGCTTGGAGTGATTCAAGCCAAAAAATGAAGCAGTCTTTCATCCACCCATAAGGTGGATACATAGCTCTAACAGATGCACTATTGGCTAAATGAACATTATTTTATGTTTGCATCATACCAAACGAAGCTTGTTAAAATAATCAAAATTTCTCAAGATTTTGAATTAAAGAAATGGTAACATAATTTGATTTCTTTACAAACAATCCATGATTATGGCAGTTGAGAGTAACACTACAACTTTATTTTATAAGTGTTTGAACCCAATAATATGCAACCAATATTTTACCTATTTATAACAGAGTTAGGCTCTATCATAGTATAAGTTGTACATCTTGCTCCGGAGATGGACTTCTTTGATAATACCTGGAAGTGGAAGCAATCACAAATGGGATATGAGAGAGAATAAGAAAGTAAATGAGATGCATATTCCATTCTTTATGCTATGATCCCATTAATAAGATTTAATGTATATAAAGTCATATGCTTCAGGCATCTATTGGTTTATTACAATGCATCATTGCATATCCAGACTGGATAGCAAAAATCATTGTAAGGGGTGGGAGTATTACAGGACCAACTTAGACAGATTGTAAAGAAAACTAATTATGTTACCATTTCTTTATTTCAAAATCTTGAGAAAGGGTGAAATTTACTGTAGTGATTTTTCTTATATTAGATTTTGTTTTTCTCCACCATGACAGTTCATCCCTGATGTTTCCTGGAATATGTATTTTGTGTAGTGAGTTTTTGTAATCCTTGTTCCATCGTCTCAAGAACAGATTCTGTAGAGGCCTCATATGGAACCATGCCAGGGACCCAACTGAGTAGCTGATGCCATACTCCCTAGTGTTTTCATTATTGTCTGGGCTGTTTGGTCTGCCTTGGTCTGTAATCTGGTAACAGCCTTCTGAATTTTCTCTATTCTCAGCGTTGATAGGGTGACTACTGATTTCCTGATATCTATGGTCATTCTGAGGAAGGACATTCTTTGGGTTGGAATCATCTGACTCTTTGTTTGGTTGATTACCCAACCTAGCTCTGTAAGATGTTGTGTTACCCTTGTTGCGTTTACTGTTGCTGGATGGTATGAGGAAGCCTGGATTAGAATGTCATCTAGGTATGAAATGATAGTTATGCCCTCTTCTCTCAGTTCTTCTGTTGCTGATGCCAAGACCTTTGTGTACACCCTTGGTGCAGCTGCTAGGCTGAAGGGTAGTACCCTGAACTGATAATGATGCCCCAGGCTTACAAATCTTAAATACTTGTGATGACTTGTTCGGACTGGAATATGGTAATAAGTCTTGTAAATCGATTTTCGTTAGATAACCGTTGGGGAATAATGTTCTGATCACTGAGCTGACGGTTTCCATTTTGAAATGCTTGTGTACTAAGAACTTGTTGATCCACTTCAGGTCCCAGATGATCCTGTATATGCCTGTAGGTTTTGGAACAGTGAAGAGGATTGAATATATCCCCTGCTATCACGGTACCCATGCTTTCGCTGGCAACATTGTTATGTTAGGGCTACTTCCTGATTCTCTTTTATTGGCTACTGAGGTTTATCTCCGCCCAGTTCTAGCCCTTATATACTGAGCCCTATCACTTCAGCAGTGCCCTTTCGTGGTGTTCCAGTTGCCAGTGTTGTTTCTGATATTCGTGTGTATTCGGTGTATGACCCGGACTGCCTGACTACTCTGCCTGATCGTTCATGCTCTATGTACCGACCCGGCCCGGCTGACGTTCCTGCTCAGTGTACCGACCAGGCCCGGCTGACGTTCCTGCTCTGTGTACCGACCCGGCCCGGCTGACGTTCCTGCTCTGTGTACCGACCCGGCCCGGCTGACGTTCCTGCTCTGTGTACCGACCCGGCCCGGCTGACGTTCCTGCTCTGTGTACCGACCCGGCCCGGCTGACGTTCCTGCTCTGTGTACCGACCCGGCCCGGCTGACGTTCCTGCTCCGTGTACCGACCCGGCCCGGCTTACGTTCCTGCTCCGTGTACCGACCCGGCCCGGCTGACGTTCCTGCTCCGTGTACCGACCCGGCCCGGCTGACGTTCCTGCTCCGTGTACCGACCCGGCCCGGCTGACGTTCCTGCTCCGTGTACCGACCCGGCCCGGCTGACGTTCCTGCTCCGTGTACCGACCCGGCCCGGCTGACGTTCCTGCTCCGTGTACCTACCCGGCCCGGCTGACGTTCCTGCTCCGTGTACCTACCCGGCCCGGCTGACGTTCCTGCTCCGTGTACCTACCCGGCCCGGCTGACGTTCCTGCTCCGTGTACCTACCCGGTCCGGCTGACATTCCTGCTCCGTGTACCTACCCGGCCCGGCTGACATTCCTGCTCCGTGTACCTACCCGGCCCGGCTGACATTCCTGCTCCGTGTACCTACCCGGCCCGGCTGACATTCCTGCTCCGTGTACCGACCCGGCCCGGCTGACATTCCTGCTCCGTGTACCGACCCGGCCCGGCTGACATTCCTGCTCCGTGTACCTACCCGGCCCGGCTGACATTCCTGCTCCGTGTACCTACCCGGCCCGGCTGACATTCCTGCTCTGTGTACCGACCCGGCCCGGCTGACGTTCCTGCTCTGTGTACCTACCCGGCCCGGCTGACGTTCCTGCTCTGTGTACCTACCCGGCCCGGCTGACGTTCCTGCTCTGTGTACCAACCCGGCCCGCATGACGTTCCTGCCCTGTGTACAGACCTGGATTGGTGGACTTCCTGCTCAGTGTACCTCCCGGTATTACTATCTGCTCTGTCTGTGTTCAGGTTGGAGGGCTCCCCTCTGGTGCAGATTATGGTCTCTGACAGCTACTGGTTGCCTCTGGTCTACACTACTTCTGCAGTGCTGTTCTGTGACTCTGCCTCCTCATTGTGCTAATATACTTCTGCTTCTGTGCCAGATCCGTTGTTTGCACCCGGTACGCTTGACCTGTCCACTCACTATTCCGAGGTTGGGTTCTCGCTGGGCGCCTCGGTCAGTTTCCACTGCTTGGCAGTTCTGTCCAAGTCTGAGCGTTCGGATACCCGTCACGGGTTGGTGCTATAGCGCTTCAGGGTCACAGATGTTCTGGGAATCCTCCCTGAGATAGTGCCTGGCAGTATTGTGTATCCTCACTATTCAGGCAGTCCTGTCATTGTTGCCTACAGAACCCTACAGCCAGTGGCCTCCGATAAGGCTGATAGGGAATCTGTCCACTGGTCTCCTCACCTAAGCCTACATTTGGCTCTGTTGCCTAGTCTCACTCTTACTATCCTGTGGGATAGTATTGGCCTCCGCTCTGTCCTTTACCTGTGGCTTATAGCTTGGGCTAACTCCCTAAGTAGGGAGTCTCCATTTCCTATATGCTACTAGGGCCTGTCGGCCTTCCATGGCCTAGTAGTACACGAACTGTGACCTGACCTGTGTCAGTATTGCACCTTTGGTGCCTACTGGATCTGAGTGGGTTACTTTATCCTGGTGACCTGACCTGTGTCAGTCTTGTACATCTGTACCTACTGGACCTGTGTGGGTTACTATAAGTTATTGTAGCCTGACCTGTGGCAGTTGTGTCATTTGTATGTACTGGGCCCGTGTGGGTCACATTATCCTTGTTCTATTAATAAAACTGTGTTTTTACCACAACCTTCCGTGTCGGAGTATCCATAAAACCCAAGGTTTTCCTAAGATTCTTAAGAATGGGTTAAATTTTATCTGTACAAAAGGTTCCTGTATCATCCTGAATTTCTCCCTCTTCTATTTCAGAAGAGAAGTCTGAATCTGCTTCCTGAAGACTAAAAGCATTGTCTGAATGAAAAGCTCCACCAGATGTTCCTTCCCTAGGGTCATCCATTCTGAGTCTTTTCTTGGGGGTTACTGGCTCCTGCATTGCAGAAAAAGTTTCCTGCATTGAGGCCTTCATCCAGGCTCTAAAGTCCTGGAATTGATTAGGCATTTCATTGACAGAATTCTTCTTTACATATTCTTGACACTGATTAGAGGGATCAGAGGCAGGCAGCTTCTTATCACATATAGAGCATTTTTTTCTGTGGTTCTCAAGTTTTGGTTTTTTTTTTTTTTGCTCAAGGCACCCCTATCACAGTCTGGCATTTTTGGGGCACCCCTATCATTTTATGACATATGTCAAGTGTGCATTGAGGGTTAAAAATACATAAATATAGAGTTATTGCTAGACCTCACAACCAAAATAAACATACTGTGCATGGTAGTAGCCTTAAAATGGAACTACCACCCCACGTAAAGTTAAACCCCAAAAACTGCCCATCTGGTGACTAGCTGAACAATAGTACTAGTCGCCAGAATAATTACCTTCTTATAGTCAAATTCTACTGTTTCCGAGACTGACAGCCAGGAAACAGAGCTTTAAAAGAATCTGTGTGCCTGCGCCGTCAGTCCCTTCCAATACCCTACGGTACCAAGCAATGCCTCCTACAGCAGACTGGGACTGACAGTGCAGGTGCGCAGACATCACTATGCAAAGAGGTCTGTGCTGTTTCCTGGCTGTCAGTCCCGGGAGCAGTAAGAGTTTCTCTGTAAAGAGGTAATTATTCTGGTGACTAGTACTATTGTTCATCTAGTCACCAGATGGGTAATTCTTGGGGTTTAACTTTACGTAGGGTGGTAGTTCCAATTTAAATATACAGTTGTAAATCTGCATTCACATTTTTGTCAAAGCCTGATAGATAAAATGGGGCACCCTAAATGCATGTCCATGGCACCCTGGTTGAGAAACATTGATCTGGAGTCTTGCTGCTCTGAGGTGAGTAGTGTTACATCAATAAAAGGGGCGGAAGGGGGATACTTTATAATGCAATTATTCTTGAACTACAACTCTGACAGGATTTAAATAACACTCTTCATGGCTCAAATACTATGAAGATTAAAGCTGCACTTACTGCGAAACATTGCTATCTCTTTAAGCATTTTGAAAGATTGGTTTGCATGATCTAAAAGTACAAGTGTGCCGTGACATAGCGCGATATGACAGCATATGTGTGCCATGAAAGTAATTGTTTGCCATTACTGAGGGTGGCATGACAGCATGTGTGTGCCATTACTGAGGGTGGCAAGACAGTATACGCATGCCAAAACTGAGGGTGGCACAGTATACGCATGCCAAAACTGAGGGTGGCATGACAGCATAAGTGTGCCATTTCTGATGGTGGCATGAGAGTATACATGTGCCATTTCTGAGAGTATCATGACTGTATATGTGTTACATTACTGAGGGTGGTATGATGGTATAAGTGTGCCATTACTGAGTGTCGTGTGATGGTATTAGTGTGGCATGACAGAGGGTGATATGATGGTATAGGTGTGCCACTACTTAGTAGGATATCATGGTATATGTGTGCAATTACTGAACGATAAGGTGGAATTTGATGAGTCTCTGTTGTGCTGTCTGATTAACAGGTGATGTTCGGTAAGTAGTCGGTACAGAGAGAGTCCCTCTCACGTCACTCACCTCAGGCAGAGATTTCCCGCAGCTCAAGTTATAGATCTTTACATCGTTCACATTGGAGACCTGCATGTTAGGGGGTAATCAGGAACTATAGGTCCCACGTACCCATTAAAACACTTCTATAGCAACACCACAACCAGACCCACGTTCTGTTCCTGTAGAGCACTTCCGGGTCACACATGCAAGAAGGCGGAAGTAGGCGCTTGTCTGATATTAATCATTGACTGGCAGCGCTCGCTTGGGTTGGAGGACTAGAGGTTCTCTAACTTTTGTTGGATTACAAAGATGGTTAATGTAATTCAATAAAAGCCGTAGACATAGAGGTTGTTGATTTCTGAACGGCTCTATGTGGGTCTCGACGTGAATCACGACATCGCCATGTTTTGGGTGGCGGATGAAGCAGTTGTTTGGTGACATGTTTTGGCTGGCAGGGGCAGTATTTTTCGCATGCTCCATGTCTTGACTGGCAGTAACAATTCTCAAACCTACCACAACGTGCAGTATTATTTGATTAGAAGTGGGTTTTCATTTATCTAGAAGATACACTTGCAAATCAGTCTATCAACCCTGTGGGTACCAGAGATGCTTTTGAGACGCCTTCCCAGTCAATTATCCATGTGCAGTCCAGGTGGGGTGTTTAATAATAGCTCAGCTAGCTAAATTTAAGATGATGTACTAATAAAATCATGTAGTTTACCGGAGGGGAGAAATAACCCCATTGATTTAGATTGGAATTTTAACCATCTGAGTGCAAGAGGCGTGCACCTGGCACTCGAAGGATTACCTGTTTGATCCTAGCAAAGTCTCCATATTGGAGTTCTATGTAGCATTCAAGTGGTTAAGCCCCATTTAACTCACAGTGAAGTTTTGGATTGTATTCTCCCCTCTAGTACAGTTGGTGTGCTCCAGAATTGCACCACTTTCTTAGTACAGTAGTTCTCATTTTTTTCCCCTAAAACCTTCCTAACACAGTCTGGAATCTGAACTTGGTCTCTTAACCATAGTGCATAATAATATACATACTCATTTAAGAATCAAAATTTAAATTAGTTTTGCCAACAATTTTGTGGGAAAAATAGGGGCACCAAAGGGGAATGTGTCTGGCCATAGCGCCCTGGTTCAAGAACCCCTGCCTTCGTACAACTAAGGTAACCACATTTCCATTCTGCTATTCACGGACACTGCAGAGATGCAGAGTACTTGTCCTCATCTCTAGTACATGTATACAGAAGGGGTCACTATACATCACTGCACATCAGAGTGCAACCTGCTCTTTCTCCTGCACACCACAGGGTTTAAAGGGATAGTAATGTTTCATTTTTCAAGTAAAATCGAGTATTCTCTATTCTTCTTTATAACGATGTGTAGCAAGAAAACTTTATTAAACGCTGCCGTTTTTCGTTTACAGTGTAATAAAGTTTCCCCCTCCCGCCCCTTCCACTTACCTCAGCAGCCTCAGCAAGCCAGCCTGGACAGAATGCGACGAGTGACAATCTTCTTCCAGCATAAGGAAAAACCTGCCCTCCTTCATCAATGGGACAGGCTTTCCCTTATACTGAAAGTGGAAAGATTGTCCCTCGATGCAGTACGTCCGGTCCGCGGATCGGATTCCAAATCTGAGGGGAGGATGCGGAAGTAAGTGGAAGGGGAGGGAGGGGGAAACTTTATTACACTGTAAACGAAAAACGGCAGCGTTTAATAACGTTTTCTTGCTACACATCGTTATAAAAAAGAATACAGAATACTCGATGTTACTGGAAAAATTAAACATTACTATCCCTTTAAACATTAGCGGGAGAACTGCTAATTGACTCCTGTGACACAATGCTTGTGGTGGCTATTAGAAAATGTACATGATGCACAAAGCCTGAAACTAGCATTGCACTGCAGCTCATGTTTGATGTCAGGATTAAAGGGATAGTAATACTTCCTTTGTGTAAGCTATAGTATTGTAGGTATTAAATAAATAAATAAAAACCTTGCTGTCTTTCTGCAGTAACTTTCTTAGTTTAACAGTGATCTCGATCTAAAGTTTACCCCTCCTCCCCTTTTTAGCTATGTCAGCACTGTATCTGTCAGACGTGGATTCTGGTCTTCGGGCCGGACGGCTCATCTGGACAGCCGAAATATCAGTGCATACAAAGGAAATCTTAATGACAGCGGTCTACAAAGTGGGCACAGTTTGAGGCAGTAGAGCATTGTTGTGAAGACTTCCTTTGTATGCGCTGCTATTTCGGCTCTCCAGGTGGTCCGCAGACCAGAATAAATAATTAAAAGGGGCGGGAGGGGTAAACTTTAGATCAGGGGCGGACTGACCATCGGGCATTTGGTCACGGACCGAGGGCCCGTGACCGAAGGGGGCCCGCCGCCGCCGCCACCACTTCTAGAGCTGCTCAGCAGCTCTCCTACAACGGCCGCCGGGCCGTTCTAGTAATACAGAGCGCTGGGAGATGACATCATCTCCCAGCCTCTGCATTACTAGAGGCGCGCCCCACGCCGCTAGACCACCAAGGACTGCAGGTAGGGGCATGGTGGAGATGAAGGGGGGTATTGTGGAGATGAAGGAGCAATGTGGAGACGGGTGCATTGTGGAGATGGGGGCATTGAGGAAGGGGCAATGTGGAGATGAAGGGGGTATTGTGGAAGGGGGCATTTTGGAGATGAAGGGGGGATTGTGGAAGGGGGCATTGTGGAGATGAAGGGGGGATTGTGGAAGGGGGCTTGTGGAGATGAAGGGGGCAATATTGTGGAGATGAGATCAAGGGGGCATTGTGGAGAGAAGGGGGCATTGTGGAGATGAAGGGGGCAGTGTGGAGAGAAGGGGGCATTGTGGAGATGAAGGGGGCAATATTGTGGAGATGAGATCAAGGGGGCATTGTGGAGAGAAGGGGGCATTGTGGAGATGAAGGGGGGCAATGTGGAGAGAAGGGGGCATTGTGGAGATGAGATCAAGGGGGCATTGTGGAGAGAAGGGGGCAATGTGGAGATAGGGGGCATTGTGGAGATGAGATGAAGGGGGCAATGTGGAGATAGGGGGCATTGTGGAGATGAGATGAAGGGGGCAATGTGGAGATAGGGGGCATTGTGGCGATGAGATCAAGGGGGCATTGTGGCGATGAGATGAAGGGGGCATTGTGGAGAGAAGGGGGCATTGTGGCGATGAGATGAAGGGGGCAATGTGGAGATAGGGGGCATTGTGGCGATGAGATCAAGGGGGCATTGTGGAGAGAAGGGGGCATTGTGGCGATGAGATCAAGGGGGCATTGTGGAGAGAAGGGGGCATTGTGGTGAGGAGATGATGGGGGCATTGTGGAGGTGGAAGGGGCATTGTGGAGATTTCTGCAGGGGGCCCAGACCTCTTTTTGGACCAGGGGCCCTGGGTCCTGTCAGTCCGCCCCTGCTTTAGATCGAGATTACTGTTAAACTAGGAAAGTTATTTCAAAAAGACAAAGATGCTTTGGTTTCTTTATTTATTTCATACCTACAATATTATAGCTTACATAAAGGAAGTATTAATATCCCTTTAAGTTCAGTTCGTTCTCTTTAGTGTGTACAGCTCTGTCTGGAAGCCATCTGTAGCCTAGCAGAGGCATCACTTTATGTCACAGTAGTCAATGGGCAGTTCTCCTAGAAGAGGGACATAGGACACAAATTTAAAATCAGGGACTGTCCTGGCAGTCAGAGACATGTGGTCACCCGAAGTACAGCATACCTCCCATTTCAAATGGCCAAAGAGTAGCATTTCTGTTTTAAGTGGTGTGGCTGGTGGGCAGAACATTACTGAGAAGTTTTAGGTTATTTCATTACCTACTGCCAGCAATTTCTGTAACTGAATAAATGACTTTGAACAATACTAAAGTATTTTATTTACACAGAATAATAAATTATAAACATATCATGAAGCTTAATCCAACATTAATGTGAGTTTTATTGCTATTTATCAATGTGATACACTTATATATACACCACACAGAGGAACACCAGGGTGGACAAGAGGGACAGAGAGATTTGGGTCTCTCAGAGCGACACTTGGGAGGCATGGTACAACATCAAGTTCCTATTCCAGCCTAATGCCAAGTTACTAAGCTATGTATGCATAAAAGTCTTCCCTTAATGCCTCCTGTGCCAAGGGGGGGGGGGGGCAATGAAGCAGTCTGTGGCTGTTCTGGAGTTTTACTTTAATCAGCTCCAAGATCTAGACCATGTATCAACATGGAGTAGACAGCTTGGTCATCATCACTGTCAAGTTCCCTGCACATGTGATGGGGCAGGTGTATAGAGCTTCCTGGCATTAAAGTGTAATGGTGCGCAAAATACTGTATACCCTTGGGTGCAACTGCTTGAGTTAAACACTAAAGTCATGCAGCTACACTGGCGCATTCATACACATGCTCTTTTGCGTCTGAATGTGGTGTGTTCATTGCTGCATACAAATTGGTAGCACTATTTAAAAAATAAAGATGCTATTAACCTGTTTTAGACACCAGTCAGCAGTCACATTGTTATAAGGACTATTACTGTCAATAATAAGCCCTTTGTGGCATACCTCCCAACATTTCAAATGGCCAAAGAGGGACACTTTATTTTAGAGAGTGTGACTGGTGGGTGGGGAATTACCAATAATGTTTAGGTTACCTAATGAGCTATTACCAGCTCTTTATGTAACGTAAGTAGTGAACTGGAGCAAAACCAAATTATTTTATTTACGCAAACTAATATATAAAGTTATATACTGAAGTATAGACAAACATTCATGTAAGTTTTATTGGTTTGGAGTAACATTATGCACTTATAAATAATCTACACATTATGATCTCTGCAGAGAGGAAATCTCCATGATCGTATCAGACTGGTCCCACCCACAAGCAGCCCAGCTCCGAAGTGTCAGGCAAATTCTATCTGCACAAGAGGATCAACACAACAAAAGCAACACAACCCTTTGTGGGCCTCGTCAGTGTGGTGCAGCTGGTTATCTCAATGTTTGTTTCAGAAGTGGGTGCCCAGGGAATAGGATACATATTTAAAATACATGACTGTTCTGGGCAGTATGGGACACATGGTCACCCTATCTGATATGCACCTGTATAAGTTTAAAACATTTTAGGGAGAATTGGCTGTGAACGTACCTTTTTTGGTTGGTATTTCAATCAGTAATGGAAATTTGCAACGGCTCCATGGAACAGTGGTCTTTTTCATTACATCATCAGATGACTGTGATGGAACCGTGATATCATATGTTCTTCTTTGGGCTTGACAATTATTTTCTTGTAGCCCATCACTGGTGTGACTGTTTGTCACGTCATTCAATGGGCAGTGCCGCATCTAGTGTTCATAACTGGATTAATGGATGATACAACATGAATCCTGACTGAGTATACAGTATCCTGAATGAACAAAGGCTGCACATCCTGATTTGAATAGTGGCCCTTATTCTGCAAATCCACCAATCATTTCAAGTGGCAGGCTATTTACTAGATAGTATGTAGACTGGCAATGATGGTCTGCCTCAGCTTTGCATATGGCAAAGACTATTATCTATTGAGGGCTGTGGGCCTTATCTATACATCACGTCTGAAGAAGATACATTTGCAGCTTGTGACCTTCACGTGCCAGTTCCAAACAACTTGTAGGAATTATATCAATGACAGACAACAAGATTTGTGCATCTATGTAGCCCTCAAGTCCACCAAAGAAACACACATTATGGTTAAATTTTCAAAATAATAATCTCCATGTACCCCCAGTCTCCAGATATCCTTTGTTTTCTTTAAATTTCTCTATTTCAAAATTCTACTAATTACATATTCCTTATGTTCAATTTTTGTTATACAAAAGGTAAATGGAAAATAACTTGTTATGCCTGTTTGTGTTCAGGAATTATATGTTTATATTTCTCATTGTAACTTGGAATTATTATTTCCTATTGTAATTTATACTAAGAAAGCACAATAAAAGTGTACTATAAAAAATATAAAAAAGGCATTGAATAAGTAGATTAACCCAGTGGATACTAGAGAGGTCTCCAGTGCATTAAGAAGCAATGCTTTGGAGTCCTGTCTAGAACCCAAAGGGGTTAATGTGGAAGAATATAAAATGAATAATGTGTGTGTTTTGGGCAGGGCAGGATTTACATTCCAGGCTCCCCATTAGGCAAGGCACTCTGGGCACCCTTAGCTCTGCCCATGGCCACACCCCACCCTCACATGACCACGTCACCAGTCTCATCCACACTGTTTCCTGGCCCAGAATATACCTTTGACCTACAACAAGCAAGGACATAAAAGCTTTTAACCCCTTTGTTGCTAGAGAGATCTCGCGTTGGAGATCTCACTAGCATCCAAGGGGTTAAATAATAGCCTGCAAAGGGGTGTATAAGCTACTGCATGGATACAGAGATTGCTCTGGCCCCACACAATTCAGAATGTGGGTGTGGCCAGCACAGCTGAGGCGCCCCTCAAAATTTGGAGCTCTAGACAGGTGCCTAGTCTGCCTATTGGGAAATCGGGCCTGGTTTTGGGGGTGATAATGGGGTGTGTGCATGAACTGGTAGAGAGGCAAATGATCTCTTCCCACTGTACCAGACAATAGACTGTGGGCCGCAGATGAAGGCTCTGATGGCTGCTTGTAGCTCCGGAGCCACTTGTCTCCCGGAGCTGAATTGTAAGATGGTCTCTGTAATGAAAAGTGTCTTCAATAATACAGTGCTTTGTGGAACTTTACAGATATCATGCTTTGGATACCTCACTGGCAATCAAAGGGTTAAATAAAGTCAGGTTTGATGGACAAATGCCTGCATGCCATAAAGTGGAAAGTCCGGGCTTGTGAAATCATAACATTTATTAACCTCTTGAATGCTAGATACACCTCAAATGCATTGTGAAGCATCAAAGGAGTTCAATGATAAACTCTTTGAGTGCCAGAGGGGTACGCAACGCATTGCAGAGCAAAGGGTTAAAGATTGTTCTTAACCCCTTAAGGACCCATGACGGTCCTGGCATGTCATGGGTCCAGCATCAAAGCAGGATAGTGATACAATGAAGCTTCCCCTGTATCTATCACTGCACCTGTTTTCAGTTAGCTTTTTGGTCAGTTGAACATTAAAGCAGGACAGTGATACAATGTAGGTATCCCTGCACCAATAACTGCTCTATATGCTGTATTATGTTATTTTTTTTAGATTGTACCATCTCTACATTGTATCACTATTACCTGCTTTCATAATCCCTGACAGAAAGCCTTCTAAAAACAGATCAGAGCTCAATGCTGAGGAACTAAAACTTTAATAATTTAGGTGGATAAAAGTAAAATAAAAAGTATAGGCAGTTTGACTTTACATATTCTGGATTTGCAGAATGTAAAAAGTCAAAATAAAGGGCTACTGTCCCTTTAATAGATTTTTAAACAAGAAACCCAACAGAGAAGAAAGGTATAGAGAAAATATAATGTAGAATAAGCAGAAAATAAAAATTATATAACATTAAAGGAAAGGTATTACTTATTATGTAAAATGCATGAACAGCTTCTGTCACTGATAATAACTCTCCATCAACTGCAGTAGTGGCAGCAGCATCATAAAATGGGCACCAGTGAATATACATCACCTATAAAATGCATCTTTGTTCTGTAATAATTTTGGAAAAAAGCATCTCCCAGCAGTGAAAGTGATCTTGTTTTACTGGGTGGGGAAAACCCTACAGAAGGGGACTTATGCACTAAGGTGTGATAAAGAGGTGATAAAGTGGAGATGACTTATCCAGTGATATCACTTCTCCAGTTCCTATGTTAGTGCATAGGCCTTATAGAATAACATTGGAATTGGAGAAGTTATATCACTGGAGAAGTTATCTTCACTTTATCACCTCTTTATCACACCTTAGTGCATAACCCCCTATATGTTTTAATAATAAGTGATACTTTACATTTAAGGGGGTTATGCACTAAGGCGTGATAAAGAGGTGATAGTGTGGAGATAACTTCTTCAGTGATATCACTTCTAAAATTTCTGTTATTCTATGCAGCCAATGCACTAAGATCTCTCCCAGTAGAGAAATCTTAGTGCATTGGCTCCATAGAATAACACGGGAACTGGAGACTTTATATCACTGGTAAAGCCATCTCCAAGTCATCAAGGGTTATTCACTAAAAATGGTGATAAAGAGGTGATAAAACGGAGATAACTTCTCCACTGATATCACTTCTCCACTTCCTATGTTATTCTATGAAGCCTATACACTAATATCTCCAAAACTGGAGAACTCTTAGTGCATGGGGTCCGAGAATAATATAGGAACTGGAGAAGTGATATCATTGGAGAAGTTATCTCCACTTTTTTACCTCTTTGTCACGCCTTAGTGAATAACCCCCAATGAGTGTGTGATTGGTTGAACAAGTTTAGGGGAAAAAAATAAACATCAAAGGGGAACTTCTGAAAAAAAATAAAAAAGATTTCAATTAATACTAACGCATCCTAGTAACAAACCTTGAATTACCTTTATCTTGGTAGAAAATCCTACTGGCCACTTTGGAGAAATTATTTTTGGGTTGGTTCCCAAAAATCACTCCTTAATTAGTACCGGATATCATGTCCATGGAGACTTTAAGAAGAAAGCTTTCAGTGGCAGACGTTTGGGGGTCCTTAGGTCTTCTGTGGAGTCAATCTCCAGTACTAATTAAAGATTACATATAATTTGGGGCAAAAGATCCACATTAGCTATTTCTGCACACATTAGCCTTTTGAGTGCTAGAGAGGTAGCCAAAGCATTGGCTAACTCTCTGGCTCTCGAAAGGTTAAGGTAAGTGGGAGACAGGAAGTATTTTGTTGGGCACATCTCTAACATACGAGGGTTGTAATCTTCGGCTCCGGGCATACACCCTGAAATACCGCCTTGTCCTTTAAAGGTAAATTGATTCATTTTGTGCATTTTTTTTTTTTTTTTTTTTTTTTAAGAATGAACTTTTTGATGATTGCAGATTTAGTTAACATTGTTTTATTTACTGCGCCTCTGTGTGTGTGCATGTGTGTTTTGTTTCTTCAATGTTTGATTTACCATTCAGATTTTTTTTTTCTAAAATGTATTTGAAGCATCAACTTTTGTGTTTTAAGGAATGACATTACTTTTACAAAGACCGTTCAGGTAATGCCTACTTTTGTAAAAAACTGGCTTAAATAGCTTTTATTGGTTCAAGCACATGAACTAAAGAAGTGTGTAATGTAAGCAATATATGTAAACTGTATGAACAAGCAAAGAATGGCTTATATTTTAAACATCGCTTAGGAAATAATGAAAGTAATTGCAATAATCATTTAACCAGAGGTGATTTTCTAAAATGAGAGAAGCTCAAGAAAAAAGAATATAACAAGCAATATACCAGCACTGTACATCACTGTACATCAATATTCAGACAGTAAGAGACCAGCATGGTCATACACCATTACTTGAAACCAGTAGAGAATTGCATAAAAACAGTAGGGCATTGCAACTTTTATTTGAGACATGCAGAGTAGTAAATTAGACTTGATGGGCAGTAAATATTACATGAGGGCACCAGAGAATTATATGCTGAAAATAGCAAGGCAATACATCAGTGGTTCCCAGTGCTATCGTTAGGAACAACTAAAAGACCATGGCCAAGATGTGCTAAGGTTCAATGCTGTGGAGATGTGTGTCTGGTGATGTGTGGAGCAACACGTTGCCTTCTCTATGTAGACACACATCACCATATGCAAGATTTAGGGATGCAAGGGAAGGGAGGAGAAGGTCCCCATCAGCATACAGGGTTGTCGAACTGCTGGCGATGTGGAAGGGATGCCCTCCCTTACATGTTGCCAGCAGTAGACAGCTCTGAAGTCTGACAGCATTCTCTCTGCTTCCCCACATGGTCAGTAGGGGAGCGGAGAGGATCCTTTCAGCACCATGAACAGCATCACTCCCTTAACCCTTTGGATTGCATCCCCCCCCCCCCCGTTTGCTATTCTGTGAACTGGCGAAGGTGGTTTGTCATTCAGTGAAAGAATGACGAACCGGTGGAGGAGGGGTGGGAAGACAAAAGGAACAGAAGAGGGGAGGCAAAAAGGACAGAATGGTGATACAGTGGAGGAGGGGTGGGAAGACAAAAGGGACAGAAGAGGGAAGGCAGAAGGGACAGAATGGCGATACAGTGGAGGAGGGGTGTGAAGACAAAAGGGACAGAAGAGGGGAGGCAGAAGGGACAGAATGGTGATACAGTGGAGGAGGGGTGTGAAGACAAAAGAGACAGAAGAGGGGCTGTAGAAGGGACAGAATGGCAATACAGTGGAGGAGGGGTGTGAAGACAAAAGGGACAGAAGAGGGAGGCAGAAGGGACAGAATGGCAATACAGTGGAGGAGGGGTGTGAAGACAAAAGGGACAGAAGAGGGGAGGCAGAAGGGACAGAATGGTGATACAGTGGAGGAGGGTTGTGAAGACAAAAGGGACAGAAGAGGGGAGGCAGAAGGGACAGAATGGTGATACAGTGGAGGAGGGGTGTGAAGACAAAAGAGACAGAAGAGGGGCTGTAGAAGGGACAGAATGGCAATACAGTGGAGGACGGGTGGGAAGGCGAATATGAGCAATTCAGCCAGTGAGCACTAGTTCCGGAACATATGCATACTCATGTGCAGTACTGCAACGATATGCGTCCATCCATGCATCTGCCTGTTTGTCTTGGCGCAGTCTGCAGTAGCTGTGATAGTGTTTGTTGGGTGCCCAACTTCTTTTTCCTCACTGTTTCTGTCACCAGAAGCTCCTGGCAGTTCCAGTACTGGGGGTTGGGGTATGTCCCAAGCTAGGAAGGCTGGGCCTGGAGAGGATAGTTCACTGTTTTTACCTGACCGTTTGTTTCTCCTGACAGGCGATGTGCCGTGGGAGGGGAGATGGATTACCCCATGCCCAGGGGCAAGGTGAGGACAGTGGGACTGCGCGACAGGTATGTCTGGTGCTAGTGGGTACTGCTGCTGTTGGAATCTAGTACTATGGGCACCCATCGGTGACAGCGCTGAGGAGGTGATTATCTACTGGTTCGTGTTCTTTTCTAAACCTTTGAATGCCACAGGGGTGTAACCTGCAATGTGATGCGTACCCCTCTGTCACTCAAAGGGTTAAGGAAGTGATGCTGTTCATGGTTCTGAAAGGATCCTCTCTATTCCTTCCACTGACCAATGGGGAAGCAGAGAGAATGCTGTCAGACTCCAGGGTTGTCGACTGCTGGTATTGTGTAAGCGAGGGCATCCCTTCCACCTCTCCCAGCAGTATGACAACCCTACAGGCTTCTGATTGATTGAGGGTTGTTACTCTAGAGGAAACTAGAGGAAGATTTCAGCATCACCAACCTCAAGTGTGCGATGTTGGAACTGCGAACTCCAACAGCAGTCTCCCTCGTCTTCTTCTTGCTGATAGATTTTATCCATCAGCGGTGATTTTTGGATACCGAGGCTTGAGCCTCATTACTCCATCTTCTCAGGTTGGGTATGTAGTCGCGGGTTTGGATTCTTCTTGGTCTGTGTGGACTTGTCACAGCTGGGCTGCAACAGCAGAGTCTGCTGTCGGAGCTTAATGCATGTGGCAAACAGCCACATTAACATATAAACACACCCCCATGAATATGACAATGGCTCATTATCCTGCATTTCCATATGGAAATGAGCCGTTGTTGATATGTTCAGTCAAATTCATAAACCTGCAGAAGGCATAGCGGATTAGTATTGGATTGAAGGGGATATGATGGCGAAGGCATATTAGTGCATACTGGAGATGTGCCTTAAACACAGTTTTGACACAACATCGCCTTCCTGAACCCTCATCAACCTTTAATGCATCTCGTCCCACGGTGGAAGATGCACTAAGGCTTGATAAAGAGGTGATAAAGCAGAGATAACTTATCAAGTGAAATCACTTCTAAAGTCTCTGTGTTATTCTATGGAGCCAGTGCACTAAGATTTCTCCAACTTTGGAGATCTTAGTGAATAGGTTCTATAGAATAACATAGTAACTGGAGATGTGATATCACTGGAGAAGTCATCTCCACTTTATCACCTCTTTTTCATGCCTTAGTGTATCTCTCCCAATGTCTTTAAGATTTTCCTGCTTGTGCACAAGTGAGTTAATGAAATTGCTGAGCCTCTTGTTAACTCACCTGTGCATAAGCAGAGAAATCCAAAAGACATGGCCTTTTTGTAGTCCCTGTGGACAGGATTGGGAACCACTACAATATACCATTAAAAAAGACCTCTAGGGCCATGTATAATCTTGCGAATAGATAAGTATTACATGAGGCCAATAGTTCAATGCCCCATTACATGAGACCGAAATGGCAATATTCCAACCTAACAATAGTGGTGTATTGCCTTGTTGGTCTCATATAATACCAGCAAGGAGAGGTCTCGGACCAATGACCTTGCAGAAAATCAGCCCCTCATGTAACATTGAAGAAGACCACACATCTAAGAAAAGATGATCTTGATGTTATGTTTGTAGCTAGATTTGCTGTTGTTTCTGAAGATACAGTTTTGGTGGTTTGTGAAATTATTTACTTATTTGAGTGCCACATAGAAACACTAATGTTAAAGGAACACTATCATGAAAATACAAGAGCTAATTGTAACATAAACACATCTGCCATGGCAACACTATTCAGCAGTTATGTCTTCAGAGATATTTCCCAGTCCTCTCAGTATATTTTAATCACTAACTACAATACTATGGGGGAGATGCACTAATGTGTGATAAAGAGTTGATGTCTTCTCCAGTGATCTCACTTCTCCAATTCCTATGTTCTATAGCATTCGTTTTCAACCCGTGCCCTCAGTGGGTATTAACAGGCCAGGATTGGAGAATTTCCTTGTTAGAGCACAGGTGAGTTAATCAATATGAATGAGCCTCTGATCAACACACTTGTGTTCTAGCAGGGAAATTCCTATGTCCTGGCCTGTTAGTGGCCACTGAGGGCACGGTTTGAGAACCTCTGTTCTATAGAGCCTATGCACTAAGATCTCCAGAGCTTAGTGAACAGTCTCTATAGAGTAACATAGGAACTGTAGATGTGATACCACTGAAGAAGTCATCTCCACTTTATCACATCTTTATAACCCCTTAGTGCATAAACTCCTGTAAGTGCTTAGAACATGGTGAAGAGGCTCACACAGAGAAATGTCCTTCTCTGTACAAGCATTGGGTAGGGATACCATGGCTGATGTCAGTGATAGTGGAACAGGGAGGAAAGACTGATCTTCCTATGCGTGTGTAGGCAGCTGTGCACGCCCCCTCTGCTTTCTTATACAAGTGAGTGATAAGTCATTGTATATTATAATTCAATCAAACTGACATATAAGAGATGTCTCTCTGGGAAAAAAGATAGGTGTTTAATCTCAAAGTAATTGACTATTGTGTGCCAGAGAGGTCTGCAACTCTTACCCCCTCTGGCACTCAAGGGGTTAACTGGGTAATAAATGATGGTGTCTTGTCCATCCATTACATTAACCCCTTGAGTCCCAGAGTGGTACGCAATGCATTGCCTAGCAATTCACTGCGTACCCCTCTGGCACTCAAAGGGTTCATTTTAAAGCTCCCATGACAAACAAAAGCACAAAATGGAGCAAATCAAAACTTAGCATTAATTTAAAGGGAATTTAACCCCTTGAATGCTAAAGAGGCTTTGTAATGTGTTGGAGACTTCTCTAGCATTCCGGGGGTTAAAAGTCCCTTTTAAATCAATGAGAGATTTTGGATTTCCCCCAAATAATAAAATAAAAAAATCATTGCCCCATATGAAGATTCCTCAAAGTACCATCGATTTGCATTGGAGACCTTTCTAACATTCAAGGGGTTAAAAAAAAAGCTAATTTTAACCCTTTGAGTGCCAGAAGAGTACACAACACATTGAAACAGACACTCAAAGGCATAATCATAACTTAATTTCACCTCAGTGGTGCCATTGTATTGCTCAAGAATTGCTCCAATTTCCCCTAGTCCATTAGATTAACCTTTTATACATGTTGTATTTAACATTATGATAAATTATGGAATATATATCCACAATGAGTAAACCTGCCTGCTTGCTGTAGGGGGAAGCAATGTGTCTGATGGCTGCGAGGAATAGCCCTCAGGTATAACAAACATCACAGTCAGGTGCCACCTACCTGAGCTGGTCTAGGACAGATAAAGCACACCTGAGCTGGTGATGATCAGTGTGTGACAAGGGAGGGAGGAGAGTGTGTACAGTAAAGAGAAGGCAGCACTGTGACAAAGAACAGAGGCTGCTCAGGGGAGAGGATAGGGAAACACGCACAGGGGTAAGGGTGGGAGTCAGAGGGGCTGGGAGATAAAGTATTGAAGAAAGAAGGAGAAGATACTGTATAAAAAAAGGATAACAGTAATACAAACTACACAGCATAGCAGAAGCAACGGGCAAGAGGACAATTTCAAAAGAAGGAACTAACCACTGATAGTTGTTGGGGTGAGCAGTACTTTTATCATCCATTTCCAAATCTCCTTATCAGCTTTACTTGGGGGAGTCAGATCTTGTCTCCAGTATCCTGCAGGTGCTTGCTATGAAAACAGCCCAGTAACCACAGGTGAGTCCACTACTAGTCATGATGTCCTAGGGAAGGATTTGTGCTGGCTCTATGGAGTGCAGATGTACTGGAGTTTCTAGACCAGGGATAGGCAACCTTTATCCCCCTAGCTGTGAGAGACTTACCATTCTCATCATCCCTAGACAGCCAACAGCTGGATAACCAACATTTGCCTACTTCTATTCAGGACCATTTTTTTCTTAATGAATGTGTGATTCAGTTTTACAGGAAAACCATGTGATTTCTATTGAATGAGAATGCATGGAGTTTTAGGTCCTAAAAAGTGGAAGAGCTGCAGGTTGCTATGCCTTATATGGCTCTGGATTCCATTGCAGATGTCTTTATCACTATAATGCACTTACCATTCTGGATCCGAGGATGTGTTTGTCTGAGTGAGGGATTTGGCTTTAAGAACTATTTTGGCATTTAATTGTAAACAAATACAACTGATGCTTACATGCTTAATGATCAGCAGTAAGCAACATGTGGCTTACCAGCTGTCATTGTTCTGCAACTTTCATCACCTTCATCTGGCCAACAGCCAGTAGAAAATGATGGAAGTTGTAGTCCAGTAACAGCTTGAGGGCCACAGGTCACCATTACTGATATGCTTCTGCATTCCATTGCAAGTAATAACTTTATCAATTGTGTCAGCTCCAAATATCCCCACAGACTTCAATGGAAACCTGTAAAATAAAACCAGTGATAAAATATATTACCTGCAATATAATCCAGGCCATAGTTAGCTACATTGCACCATGGAACATAGTCTTACATTACATACCAGCTGATAAATTATATTGCTGATTTTATTTGATTGCATCTTGTTGATGTCTATGGGGAACACTGTAGATTAAACCCTTTGAGTGGCACAGGGGAAAGCAACGCATTAAACAGCAATGTTTTGCATACCCCTCTGGCACTCAAAGGGTTAAATCAGTGATACTTTAATCACCTGCATTGTTATCCATACTATAATTACACTGTTAAATGGAATAGTGTCCAGTATTACATTGCATGCGAGTCCGAAATTTGTATCGAAAACTAATGAGAAAGTTATAAACTGCAATGGAATCCAGGCTATTGATCAGGTCTGGACAAACTGAGGCCCTTCATCTCTTAAGTACCAAAATTCCCATCAGCCACAGCCAATGAAATCGAAATCCTGAACAGCTGGATGGCATCATGCTGAGCACCAATGCCACAGATGGCTTAATGTCCTAATGGGAAATCTCTGGCAAGCAAAGTGTTAATGCACACTCGTTTCCTGTGAAGTAAACATACAGACTAAAAAAAACAAAACACTACTGGCATAAATTTGGTGTCAAATGAACCCTCCTTTATTTTAGTTTGAAGATGACAGTAATCCCATCCCAGGGACAGATATTAGATACACGTCATTTGATCTGTTTGGAAAAAATTAAAATACTAGGCATTGAGACAAGTGTGTGTATTAAGTGTTTTGTGGAACTGTTAATTTAGCTTACAGTTTAGAGTACTGTCATTGTTTGACAAGAAATGTTGTGCCCAGAAATATGAATTATTGAAATATCGCTTGTTTGTATTTTACATTGACTCTGTTCAATCATTTATAAGCTCTTCCCCAGTCAATGTCACAGTAATTATGTGTTAGTAGTACAATAGCCCAGGATACTGCGTGAAGCTGATGTAGTAAGAACTGAATCAATTCTAGAAACTAAATACACAGTAAGTGAGAAATAAAAATGATCATTTGTCATTGATTAAAATGTTTTTTAACCCCTTGAATGCTAGCATTCTAAAAAAAAAGAAGGGGCAATTTTGGGGTTAAGCACTAAGGTGTGATAAAGAGATGATAAAGCTAAGATGACTTAGAAACATAGAAACATAGAATTTTGACGGCAGATAAGAACCATTCGGCCCATCTAGTCTGCCCAATTTCCTACTGTGTAAAAAAAAAAAAAAAAAACCTCAAACCTTTTTTGGTCCTTGGTCTTTTCTTATGTTAAGGACCGCCTTATGCCTATCCCATGCATGCTTAAATTCTGTCACTGTATTGACATCTACTACTTCTGCTGGTAGGCTATTCCACTTGTCTACTACCCTCTCAGTGAAGTAAAACTTTCTTACATTACATCTAAACCTGTGTCCCTCTAGTTTTAGACTATGGCCTCTTGTCCTAACGTTTTTACTCTTTTGAAATGTACTTCCCTCCTGCACTTTGTTGAATCCCTTCATGTATTTGAATGTTTCTATCGTATCCCCTCTCTCTTCTCTACTCCAAGGTCTGCATGTTCAGATCATTTAGTCTATCCTGATATGTCTTTTCCTGTAAACCAGTCACCATTTTAGTAGCCCTTCGTTGAATTTTCTCTAGAGTATCAATATCCTTCTGGAGATGGGGTCTCCAGTACTGTACACAATATTCTAGGTGAGGTCTAACTAGAGATCTGTACAGTGGCATGACTACTTCCCTTTTTCTGCTACTAATGCCCCTAGTTCCTATGTTATTCTATAGAGCTGGAGAAATCTTAGTGCATAGGCTCTATAGAATAACATTGGAACTGGAGAAGTGATATCACTGGAGAGGTCATCTCCACGTTATCACCTCTTTACCACCTCTTTATCACCGCTTATTGAATCTCCCCTCTGGTGTTTTATCCCCTTCAGCCATTACCTTACAATGTTCCTGGCACTAGAATAAATAATAAAAGTATATATTCACATGTTATGCATTACAGTGATGATGTTTCCACCACCAGACTGGGTGTTCACTAGATCAGATAAGAAACTGAATACTTGTTATTGCCTTTATGAAGATCCCTATTGTAATGTCAAAGCATTGCAATTGTAATGTAAATCTTTGGAATACATACTTTATTTAAGGTGGAGTTTACCAAATTTCTGAATTTCTGTAGGCAAGCAGGTTGTACAGTATCTTATATACATATTTTTAGTTTATATATTTTTGTAAATTATCATTAAGTTTGTAAATATAAATACAATCCTCCTCTTGTTTTGTATCGCAAAATTAGAACAATGAACATTTAAAAAAAAAAAATTGTTACTCTTGTGGTGTTTGATTTTCTCAAAAACATAAAACATGACACTGAAGTTAACAGTGCAAGTGTCAGTGAGGCTGATGGAGCAACTCTTCTACAGACCAACAGCACCATAGGAGATAAATATTTCCATTGCTTTAAATGGGGGCTTTTAACCCTTTGAGTGCTAGAGGGGTCTGCAATGTTTATTTGTCAGCTAAGATGTAGTTGGTTCGCTCCAGAATTTTCCCAACTCTTTTAACCCTTTGAGTGCCAGAGAGGTCCACAACGCATACATCACACACGATAGTTATATTTCCAACTTTGAAAGATGATGATTTTGTGAGTCCAAGCATGTTGATGTTTCTTTTTCTTGTGATTCATTTTTAGTAACTTAGAGGAAATTTATTAGATTGAAAATGTCGGAGTTCTGGTTAATTTCGGTGCCGGGAGATAAAACCAATTTGGCAGCCCTGGAAAGAATGAACACTGTGACATCCAAAGCTAACCTGTCTCACAATGCCAAGTTTGTCATACCGGATCTGAAAGTAAGTGTCCATATTGAACGTATGATTTTATTGTTAATTCCTTGGACTCTGTAGCATGTCATGTGTTAAAACCATTTGAATGCCATAGCAATTTCCAACCACGTTGATACTCAAAGGGTTACAAGCTCAAACCTTTCCATATCAGGAAGTCCTTCTTGGACAGTGCAGGTCATTGTAGGACAGTGTGAAGGTCAAAAACTTCCATTGCTCATTCCATGAAAGCCAGTTGTCTTTCTTGCATTGCACAACCACTTCTATGCATCAGTAATAACAGGGTGCTTTAAGAGCCTTTGTTGTCATTGCAAAATTATGAATTGAGGCAGATAGATAGATAGATAGATAGATAGATAGATAGATAGATAGATAGATAGACAGACAGAATTCCTTAAGTTTCATGGTTGCATTCCTTAAGCCCATTAATAATTTGTCTTTACCACATCAAGGAATGTCTCTATCCTTTCTGATCATCGTATTTAGTTGGTTCCCTGTTGAAAATCTAGATTCTTTGGGAACTATAGGTGATACCCCTGAAACTAGAGGCCCCTTTATAACCAGAATATTGCAGGCCTATCAAGGTATTTAAAGAAGGCTTGCATACTGGTCCTTAACTGGAGCTCGCTGGGATGATTGTCAGCCTAATGGTCAGAAATCTGTTGTTGAAGATGGTGAACACAGATTGAATCCCATCAACTACATATCTAAAAATCTAAGTGGTTTCTGGTTTGCTGTCAGCCATACCCCAGGTTGTTACAAAGACGTAGTTATGCAAAACTCCCCTTTGTGCATCCAGTGAGATGTGGCTGAAAGCATACTGTATTCTCCAGTTGGCAGTGGAGGAGCCGCTCCTCATCCAAAGAGAATACACACAAAAAATTCAGACCTCGCGGTGGGGCATTAGGATGCCTTCTCCTGCTGCTGATGCTGGGAGATCAATAGAGGTGACACGGGGGAGCAGCATTCTGAATGGCCACTTGGGAACCGTTACAGCCCAGCAGTAAATGCAATTTTCATAAGCAATGGGTATTTAAAGGGATAAGGTGGCAGTAATACCAGCTGGTTGCACAGGTGACGGTGGAAAAGGGGAGGAGCAGCTGCAAGCCCCCCCCCCATGCTCCAGCAGTTACACCCTTATATTAACAATAAGCCCTATGGTGCAGTTGGTTTACTCCAGAATACTGGCAGCTTTTATAATTATGGGTCTTTGGAGGAGATTTACAAAAAAAACTTTATTAGTACTTTTTAAGGAATGGTCCATAAGTCATGGCAACTGGAGATAATGTCAGGGCTGAATAAATGATTGAAGACATTTTTATAAATATGGCGTTATAACACCGATGTTAATGCCTGGAATGCTTAAGGACAGTGTATACCTGCCGTTAAGATTCTGGCAAAAATTATGTTGCAAAATTGTTGCAAACAGCAACATCCTATATAATAATTTGCTAGGATGTTTGTCACGATGCAGTCATGCTCAGTAGAGATTGCCTGCGTTCTGCAGTCTCTGCTGCGCATGATTGCATCACATGAGTGAGGTGACGCGATACTGCATCATGTGGAGCAGTGAGGTAGCTGACGCTTAACCCTTTGAGTGCCAGAGGGGTACGCAACGCATTGCAAACCAATGGCACTCAAAGGGTAAATATTTGGGACCAAAGTCCCCCCTCCCTCCCCTTCCCCTGACGTCGGCTTTCAAGCTAACTGCAGAGGAATCCGGTCCCGGGAACAGTCTACAAAGTGTGCTTGCAAACCAAGCACAGTTTGTAGACTGTTCCAGTTTAGGATTTCTGTTTCAGTAACACGATCGTGGTTCTGCTGAAGAGCCTCAGACGGTCCCGGGACTGGATTCCCATGCAGTCAACTTGAGAGCTGACGTCAGGGGAAGGGGGGGGGGGGGTGGAACTTTGGTCCTGAATATCTCTCAAACCATAAAGGTTTGAGAGATGGGACTTGGGGTATTTAGTTTAACTTTTTACTGCCTGCAAGATTAGCTTTAGTTATTATATGGCCATACTATCCCTTTAACCCTTTGAGTGCCAGTGAGGTGTTAGTCACCTCTCTAGCACTCAAAGTGTTACATTTCCTTACCACTTCTTCTGACAGGTTCTCAAATGTATTCACCAAATTTTGCATCAAGTATTGTTTTTTAAATGTCAACCTCAAGAGTTTCCCTGGGTTCACTTTAAAAATGTTGCACACAAAAGAGCGTGCGACTACACGGCGCATTAACCATGTCACCATGTTTAAAAGGACGACATGAGAATCTCACCCTGCATCAAAAGTTCTCATGTTGTTCGGCATTAAACATTGCTTCAAGTCCAATTTTGATGAGCGTTGCTATGAGGTACAAGAAATTGTTTGATAACAATATCAGATATGCCTTATTTTATCTAGCGCATATAAATGTCAGTCATATTCCAGTTAACGTTTAGTCCTTTCAGCGCAGTAAAACTTCCCACAGATCTGTTTGGTGTTTGGAAGCTGTGTCCTTCACTCTGTCTGGGTGTTTGGTATCACAAGTGGGTTAAACTGGCTTGTTCTGATCTGACTAAGTAATGACCTTGAGATCTTTGTGTAGAAAGACAGATACTGAAACCTGTCATATCTAGTACCATAGGGTCACATTTTTTTTAAAGAAAACTGGAGTAATTCTGGGACAAACCAACTCTACCATAGGAGAGAAACAACATGTTTAATCGATTTAAATGGTGATTTTAACCACTTGAATTCTAAAGAGGCCACACATTTGAATCAATGCTTTGGAGACCTCTTTAGCATTCAGGGGGTTACAAGCCCCATTTAAATCAATGGGAATTTTGGAAATGTTTATATGACCTCTGTGGTGCAGTTGGGTTGCCCCAGAGTTCCTCTAGTTTTATTCTGAACACAGGGCCCATAGAATTGTAACAGAAACTTCCCATCCCACCATCAGTGAATGGGTTGAATTCTATCGCAGGTGACAACTATACACACACCTGGGAGCTTCTGAAATGAGCTCACCCTGAGATCTTTGAAATATTAATCCTTAACCCTTTGAGTGCCAGAGTTACCCCTGTGGCACTCAGAGGGTTAACACTTTCAAGAAAGTGGATTCTAGGTGCTGTGTGAATATGTGCTCTACCCCAGAGATGATCCATCCAGTCCTCAAGGAACCTTTAAATCGAAACTATCACCCCATATAAAAAATAATAGTCATATACCAATAAGCTTAGAAATAGTACTATTATCCATCATAAGTCCTACTTCATCTGAGACTGATGATCAGGTTTATTGCTTTACAGGCATCTGCGCGCCTGCTCCATCAGTCACTTCCGGTTACCTTAAGGTACCATGCAACGCCTCCTAGAGGAGACCGGGACAGACAGCACAGACGCACAGGTGTCTCTAAGTCAAGATGTCTGCACTGATGGCTGCCCATCAGTCTCAGATGAAGTAGGATTACTTAATAACGATGTACTTATACTGGATAATACTACTATTTTTAAGCTTATCACTATATGACTAATTATTGGGGCGGACTTTATTTGGGGTGATAGTTCTGCTTTAACATGATACAATTCAGATATATCACTTCTTATACTCTCACGAGACAAGAAGGACTTTTCACTGCCTTTCTGGTAGAAATGCGACTAATTCGGACTTTAAATAAGTAGTAAATTGGTGTAAATCAAATAGAGGGGAACTCTGGACTCTCACTCTGAGAATTAGGCCTTTCACCCTGAGATTTGGTACAAAACCCTGAGTCTCAGGGTCAAACCCTGAGTTCACGGTAATGAAAGTATGTCACTACGTGCTATTCATAAAATTACCTTGGGGGTTATTCACTAAAGCATGATAGAGGTGATACAGCGGAGATGACTTCCCCAGTGATATCTCTTCCCCAGTTCCTGTATTATTCTATGGAGTCAATGCACTAAGATTTCCAAAACATAGGCCATGGAGAAGTGATATCACTGGAGAAGCCATCTCTGCTTTATCACCTCTTTATCACTCCTTATTAAATAAACCCCATTGTATTTCACAGACAGGGCACCATGGAGTTACATTCAGTAATAACTATATCATCTGCAACAAAATACAGCCATATTAGCCAAATATTAGTTCACTTTTCCCTGAAACTCATGGGCATATGTATAATGTGACCAGTTCATCATTTTAATATGAGACGCTAATGAATTACACACACTGCAGGGCTGCACTACTTCCTGTGCAGATCTGAAGCTTGCACATTTAAAAGGACAGTAACACTAAGCATTGAAAAAATATACATTGCTGAGTAAAACAAGGGTATCTACACTCCCTAGAACTGTTTTATTCAAAAGTTATTGCAGCTGAAATGTTTATTTTTTGGGTGTAGTACCTTCCTGACATTTTACAGTGGTGCTGTTGTTAAATCACTCTATGGAATTTTATGGTGAACATCCTATAGCCATCCATTGGCTGCTGTAGGAACAGCACCACCATAAAATTGCAGGCCATTGAAGTACTGCACCACAAAAACAAAGTTTATGCTACAATATCTTTTGAATAAAACAACTCTCATTAGTGGGAATTCCCTTGTTTTTCTTAGCAGGATAAACACTGCAATGCATTTTTTTCAGTATTAAGTGTTAAAATGGAAATTTGCACACAATATATATGTTTCAAGACAAAAGGTTAGTAAATCTGAGCACATACACATTATAGGCAATATTCAGAAACACAAAATGGAACAGTTCTGGGTCAAACCAACTGTTCCATAAGGAGCCAACAAAAATTCCCCAAATTATCATTGTTAAATGAGACTTTAAGCCCTTGAGAGCCTGATTAGTCTCCAGTTCACAGTAATGTGCTAGAGTGCTTTCCTGCATTCAAGGGGTTTAAAGTCCCATTTAACCCCCTTAATGACCAGTCGCGGGAGCACGTGGCCGGCAGTTAAGGATCACATGGCTTTTTTTTCTTGCATTGGATTCCATGATAACCCTTGAATACCTGAGAAGTCTCCAGTGCCAGTCAATGTGTTGGAGACCTCTCTATCATTCATCTATCATCTAATCATTGCTTCTCAACTTTGGTGAGACACGGACATTTGCTTAGATCACCCCTTTTTTTCTACAAAGATTATGTGATTTTTGAGTTTCTAAGTGTGTGTTTATAGAAATTGTTATACATAGTGTGTTTTATTTTTGTCATTACAATTGCAATCCCAAGAAAATCTATATATTTTTGTATCTGTACCACTGATTATGCCCTTGTCAAGTGACAATATATTTTAAGGGTGCACTAAGGATTCCAGATTGCATGTTAGGGGTGCTTTCAGCAAAAAAGGTTGAGATCTGGGTTCTCTAGAATTGTTTCACTGTTTGTTTTTTATACATATTGTCCACAGTACAAAAAAGCTCTACCGAAAGGGATAGTATTGTCAACAAATAAATATACCTCTGATTGTTCAGTTAAATTTTTTATAATGAATAGTATGTTCTGATAATTTTTTACATGTTCGACTTAAAAATCCAGTTAAAAGATCCCCCTCCCATCTCTATTCAGGACGTCATGCTGACTCTCCTCAGAGCAGAAAGCTGGTCGCTTGACCAGACAGATCGCAATGAGGAACTATATTGTGTGTCAGTGTAAGGAATACCCTGCACCCTTGATGAAGGAGGCCAGGTTTTTCCTTATACTGACACAATACTTTCCCTCGTCTCATTCCATCCGGCTTTCTGATCTGAGAGACGTCTTTGTGATGTCCTGAAAAGGGGCGGAGTGGGATTTTTCATTGGATTTTTAAGTCAATGCATATATTTCAGTACAGAAAATTTAACTGAACATTCAGAGGTATATTTAATACTGTCCCTTGAACTCTATGGCAAGTCACTAGAGGAGATGCAGAGGGTACAGCTGCCACTGGGCCAAAAAAACAATAGGTTCCAGTTGAGCCCAGAACCAGATATACAGCCTAGACACCCCCAGCAAAGGCACTCTAAGCATCTTTAGCTCTGCCCATGGCAGCACCCCCACTATTCACATGACTCCCCCCCCCAGTCCCCTACACTGTTTCCTGGCATAGAAAACAATAAAGGGATATAAAATTGATGTAGGGACATTGAGATGGCTCTGGCCACACCCACATTTCATAATGTGGGAGTGGCCAGTGCAGTTGAGGCATCCCACAAAATCTGGAACTCTAAGCAGTTGCCTACGCTGCCTGTTATTAAATTTAACCCTTGTTATGCCCCATTGTAGAATGTTAATGTGTTTGGGAGCCTAGACATGTTCACAGTGGGTCACTGATTGGGTCTGTTTTCTTGATACATGTTGTGCAATTGTTTTGCAGCAGATTTACAAACATTTTGTCTCTATACATATATCCCTTTGTCTTTATACATGTATCCCTTTAGCTCACCTTTTGAGTATTTTATATTTTTTGATAAACAAATCACATTCTCTGTCCATAATTTACTCGGCAATAAGATTGCTTTGAAACAATATTCTAAATATAATCCTTTGAGAGACAGACGTGTGTCCAACACATTGGAAAGCAAATGATGGAAAAACCCATAGCACTCAAAGGGTTTTTTCTCCTTCATTGCACTTCAATGTATTTATTATTACAGCATTTGTTGGACGACTTTTTAATGTTTGTTGGTAAACACTGTAATCAAAACATCATAATATTGTTTCTTAACCCTTTAAGTGCCAGAGAGGCATCCAACCCCTCTTGCACTGCAAGGATTACATTGTTTAGTGACTTATATTTGACTGTCTTGCACTCAAATGGTTAACCCTTTGAGTGCCAGGGGGATACGCAACGCATTGCAAAGCAATGCATTGCGTACCCCCTGGCACTCAAAGGGTTAAAAGGAAGTGAAACTGATGTACCAAGAGGAACTGGAACAAACCAAGACCAAATCAAATTCAGAGAGAACAAATATATATTCTTATTCATTGAAATGGGGCTTTTAACCCCTTCAGTGCTAGAGAGGGATCCAATACATTGCTTTGTCTCAATAGAATTAAAAGCCCCCTTCAATAACTTGAAATTTGGGGGCTCTTTATTTATTCCCTGTGGTCCAGTTGGTTTTCACCAGAACTGCATCTTTGTTTTCTCCTATGGATGCATGACCATAGACCCCCATTTATACAAGATTCCAGTGAGCAATACATGGAATGTCATATATGAGACTGATTTCTAAATAGTGGGGTTTGTGGGAAAAGGGAGGGTTGTAATAGAAGAGTAATTATCTGCATTGAGTTTCAGCAGTTTTTTAATTTTAAATTTTTAGTAAGGTTGAAAATCAGATTTGGCTTAATGGCAGCCTACACAACCACAACATTTTTTTTTGTTTTATGAAGATAGCTAGACAGATAGATAGATAGATAGATAGATAGATAGATAGATAGATAGATAGATATCTTTTATATATAGCACCTTCAAGCTATACAAATGGGGGATATGCAAACAATGTGACATACATGTGTCAATGTGACATACATGTGACAATGTGACATACACTGTACATATGATAATGTGACATATATGTACAGACCAATACAGGCAGAGAGTGTCTCTACTTATGACAGCTTACAATGTAGAGGATAGATAAACAAATAGATAGAAAACCACCTAACTTTTCAAATGTCCAAAAAGGGACACTTTTGTTTTAGGTGGTGTTCCTGGGGGGATGACTTGTGGGAGGAGCATTAAAAACAATTTGTAGGCTATCTCATGACCATTTATGGCTCTTTATGTAACTAGACAAATGATTTAGAGCAAAACAAAGTAGTTTATGTATACAGACTAATTTATAAACACATAATGAAGTTTAAATAAACATGTGAGCTGTATTGCTATAGAGCAATGTAATACACTTAAATACACACCACACAGTCTGATCTCCTAAACAGAGGGACACCAGTGTAGGAAAAGGGATAGAGGGATTTGGCATTGAAAGAGGGGCTGTCCCTCCTAAAGAGAGACACTTGGGAGGTATGAAATAGTTTCCCCCAGTTTGAGTGAAATAAGGTAGAAAAATCATTACAGCTTACGCCACATAAAACAGTGAATTTATACAAATATTGGCTATGAGCACACAGTTGGATATGAAGCATTTTATTTTTACCTGATGCTTTCCTTTTAAAATTAGTTGTTTCAAATGTTAACCCTTTGAGTGCCAGAGAGGTATTGGGTTGGATACCTCTCTGGCACTCAAAGGGTTAATTATACATATTTAGAGATGTACGCAGGGAGCAATAGATGAGTAATTCTGGGGCATGCCAGCTGTGGCATATGGTGACAAAAATTCTCCAAATTCCCACTGACGTTAATATATTATATATAAATAATTGAGAATCACCCATGTTGTAGGGGTTAAACTCCAGAACTGCTCATCTTTTGCTTTGTGCACAAGGCCTTCATTTAGAAGCATGTCTGTAATCTATTTTACATGCTGTTTTATAGGTAGGCACTCTGGATGCCCTTGTTGGACTCTCTGATGATTTGGGGAAACTGGATTCCTTTGCTGAAAGGTAAAACATCTTTTATTTACTAAACACAAAGCAGGAGCTGACACTGTATTTGGAATACACACTGATCCTGTTCAAGCCAAACTCATGCTTGACTCTGCCCGGATCTGAGACTAAACAGAGGTGGATTGGTTCGGTCCCTGCCTTGTTTACACCTGTGTAATGTAATCACAAATGAGTAGAAGACATGCATTCTCCTCTGTACAATGGAAAGAAAAAGGATGACCTGTAGAAAGACATTCAAACAACATACAGACAATCATATATTACTGCCTTATCTAAAAAAAGCACAGGAAAATAGGGGTAGTCAATTGTTGTACCTCCATTTGTTCAGGACTGCAGCTTCCATTATGGGTTGGTTGGGGATGATGGGAGTAGTAGTAACCAGTAGCTGGAGGTCCAATAATTGACTACCCTGATCTACACCATAGGGGAGAAACACGCATTCCCAAAACTCGCATTGAATTTAATTGGGAAGTGAAAGTGCAGAATGCTGGAGGGTTTACCAGTGCATTGCTTTGGATACCACTGTAACATTCAATGAGTGAAAAGTCCCATTTGAATCAATGGACATTTTGTTTCTCCTGTATGGTACAATTGATTTGCCCCAGAATTGCTCCTATTTTCTTTTGTGCATAAAGTCCTCATTATACTCAGTGTCCAGTCTCCATGCTCACATACTACTTGCTATATGATCAGGGCTGGATTTCCCATTAGATAGAGCAGACAGCTGTCTAGAATGGCAATTTTTGAGGGGAGGAGCCTAAGCTGTACTGGACACTCCCACACTCTGAGTTGTGGAAGGGGCCAGAGCAATCACAATGTCCCCGCACCAGTCACTCACTCCTGGTTTATGGTGGATAGTTGATTCACCTTTTTGCATACCCTTCTACTGGCTTTTATTTAAACTATTCAGTGCTAGAGAAACTCCAGTGTTTTGTGTCATGGTGACCTCCCTAGCAGCCAAGTTTTTATTGGCTAAGAGTTTTTACACCTCAGGCAACAGTGGATGAGGTTAGGGGTCAACATCTACACCCCTTCCCTTCACCTGCTTCTTCTCAAGGGTTCTTTCAGTCCTCTTTTCTTACACAGCTCAAGCCATCTCTCGGCTGCAGCCATTTTCATTGGCTGCCCCTTGACTTTGGAATGCCCTCCCTATCACCATTTGCCAATAATCCACACACACTTCTCCTAAAAAACCACCTGCTCAAGGAGGCATCTCAGTAACAATAGTCTCCTTGTGCACATTGACGGTCACATCAAAATCATTCTGCATTTCCTACACAAAGCTTTGTATTTGCACTTATGCTCATCCAACTACTGTCTCTGTATGTTTTCATGATTACCTATTAGATTGTAAGTTCTTTGGGGCAGGGTCCCCTTTCCAATGTATGATTCCATTTGCTGCACTTTTCCCCCTACTAATAATGAAATGATTTCACTTTAACCTAACTCTCTTAACCCAGTTCTGTATATTTGTGTATTGTGCTATTACTGTTTCTGTAAAGCTGTGTACACATATGGCACTATATAAATAAAGATACATACCTACATTCATCTTGTGAGGAGCAATAGATAGGGTTAAAGGCACCTAGCATAATCTGTCTAGAGAAACCTGGGATATAAATCCGAATGTATAAGGTAATATTTAGCCAGTATATCAGTGCTAGCCAGACTGAGGCCCCCAGCTGCTACTGGACTACAACTCCCATTATCCCCACTGATGGTGATGGGAGTTTTTTACTTTAACTTGGAGGGTCCAGTTTAGAGTAATCGGAAAAAAATAATTCGGGGATCTAGGTTTCAGCTTTTTATTGAGTATGCTTTTCAGGAGCTGGGCTGTGATTCTGTAAAAGGTCTGAGGTTTTGGACAGCTCATCCAGATGTGGTAGAGGTTACCATACCTGGGAACTTTTTGTTGTGGACTTCCCAGAGAGGGGAGTCCTGTGGTACTGCTGGGGGAGAAAAATGATGTGATTTGCTTCAAAAAGGGGCATGGCTTAATCACAAGTGGGGCGGAGCTTAGAAAATGAAGAAAGAGTATAATGAATAGGCTGGGGAAGGAGGAGAAGTGGGTGGAAATGGGAGGAACACATTGGGAAGTAGAAGAAGTGGGCAGAGTTTCATAAGAAACTCCCCAAATCCGGATAATCAGCCTCTGTCCCCAGAGACCAGGAAATAAAAACCGGAGTCACCGGGGCAAATCTAAAGAGTTCCCAGCTATGGAGATTGCATTAGGTTTGGTATAATCTGTTTCTCAAATTAAAACAGATCATTATCTCAGTATGTAATTAAATCTCAACCCTTTAAAGACTAGAGGGATGTGCAGTGCATTGCGAATCAATGCATTACACATTCTTAAAGGGCTCTTTTACAAACTATTAGCACATTTGGATACTTTTACAATGCTTGAACTTTAAGGATAGAGGATACTTTGTTCTGTCAACAACATTTAACCCTTTGGATGCTGGAGGGTGAGCAAAGCAGGGAGAAGAATCTGCAGCTCTCTGATTGGAACTACTCATTGTACATTATTCATCAAGCTAAATAGGTACAATTCATGAGCAAACTAACTACACCATGGGTGGGATTGCTCCAGAATTGGTGCAGTAGTTTGGGGAATAAGACCCACCTTAAGACGATGTGTCTGACACTTCATCCTTACACAGTCACAGCAGTAGAAACGTACTTGTAAGTTGTGGTGAGCACAGGGGAATCTTCCAGCACTCACCACAGAGCACATTATGGAGAGTTGTAAAATAAAGTTCCGCAGCTCTCTCATCCAAGAAAAGCCATCTCATGTACAGCATACTGTACAATTCCAGAAGGACAGACTCTTAAGAGGATGGGTCCTGGAAAATCCAGACACATATTTTAACTGTACCTCTGGATCTAGTATTGTGTATGACTATACAAACAGTGGAATGCTTCATATAGTTTTACTTTATTATCAGTATATTTTTGTATTACTATGTAAGAATAAATATCACCTCATTGGTTTTGGGATGAGATGGTAAAATCCAATACACCTCATTGCATTTGGGATGAGATGGGAAATCCAATATTTGGATATGGATGGGAGGATGTACAAATCCAGCAGCAGCTTATTTGCTGTTCTTAAACGTTAACATAAAAATCATGGGCCTGCACCTCTCAGTATACACCAGTGCATGTGATTACTTTAGTGCACCAAGGTGCAGACACTCCATCTTTGTTAAAATTTTAATGAAAATTTGCGCAAACACCTCCCTTGTGGCATACATGGCAAAATGGACTATGTTTATAATGGGAGAGCAGAACATAATCCATACTGTTACACACTATTTATTCCAAGGCCTGATCAAGTGACCAGGGGACACCCCTTGAGATTAGAGGAAAAGAGGTTTAGATTTGAGCAGAGGAAGGTTTTTTTTATAGTAAGGTCTGTTAAATTGTGGAATTTCTTGCCTAAGGAGGTGGTGATAGCAGATACAATGGATACATTTAAGAGAAGATTAGATACATTTCTTTCAAAAGGGAACATACAGGGTTATACTGTTTATCAGTAGGCAGATCAGGAAGGTCTGATACAGACTAACTTATTTGGTAGCAGGAAAGCTATTAAATTCTCAGTCACTGGGGTATGAGGCAAAGGTTGAACTTGATGGACTTGTGTCTTTATTCAACCTAATTTACTATGTTACTACTATGTTACTACCCTCCTCTTAGCACAAGCTGTGTAAAGACAAGAATGTTCTGCATATACATCATAGTAAATAGACATCATGCAGCCACAGAGCACAACAACTTTTTCTAGTGCCTATTTTAGTGCTGAATCTTAATAGTACATTCCCCTTCGAAGGCTGCACATCCCTGGACTAGGGGGGGTATTGGGGTGAAAGTATCAATCTGCCAACTCTGATCCACTGGTGTTAGCCTACAACAACAGCAGTTGCACCTCTGAGGATACACAAGAGCATGTGATCACTATAGTGTATACCAGCACACACACACACTCCATTGTTGTAAAGACGTTAATGCCAGCAATGCCACAGCATGGATAGGGAAATGTTATGCTTGTTGTTGGTACACAAAGTACAACAAGGCACAGAGGAACAAAATGCCCCAACACATTCATAGACTGTCCCATTGCTTTCCTCTTTGGCACCAGCGGTATTAACGGGAGAACTTCCAGCGTACATAGCTTTTCCCCAACAAAGGAAACACTTTGGTGCCGGCTTAGAGAGGAGGACTGGCAGCTCCTCAGAGGGAGAGTGCTGCCAATCATTCTAACTGTCATCAAGATGGCAGCGCTTTCCCTCTTCAGCAGAAATATCAAGTAGATTTTCATCTTGGGGGATCAAAAAGATGGATCACATGAGGGTTTTTAGCCTTGTTTAGGTAGTTATAAAACATTTGGGGGGAGTGAGTTAAGAAAATATACTGATGGATAGGAATGAAACTGATGTACTGTAGATGGCCAAGCCCTGCACTATGCATTTTAATGCATTTTCCATAAGCATGTCACCTTGGGTGAATCATTATTTGATGAGCAACATGAGATTAAATGTTTAGCAAACGTTAATTAGGAGTATGTACTTAGCGAAGATACAGCTCTCCAGTGACAAAAAGATGACATCAAGCTAAAGTAATGCAGTTCTGAAGCAAACCAATTGCACCATAGGGGGAATGAAAATTCCCTTTGATTAAATTCAGTTTTAACCGTTTGAGTGCCAGAGAGTTGCAATGCATTGAATACCTCTCTGGCACTTAAAGGGTTAAGTAAGCCTGCTGAATGCTGGCAAGGTTGCAAAAGCTTTGCTTTGCAATGCATTGGAGACCTATTTAGCATTCAGGGGGTTAAAAGCCCAATTTAAATCAAAGTGGATTAGGGGAGTTTGCATTTCTCCTCTGCTGTACACTTGTTGTGCTCCAGAATTGCACTTCTTTAGCTTAATAAATAAGGCCCAAAGTTCTTCAGTTCCTTTGGGGGTGATTTAAAAATCTGCACCACAGGGAACAAATCAAAGTTCCTAAATTCCCATGAATAGAGCTTTTAACCCCTTAAATGCATTGCAATACTTTGGATACCTCTTTGGCATTCAAATGGTTAATATGCAAGAGAATTGTGCAAGGTTGTTCAACCACATGACTGAATTCGCCATTTAGTTAATAGGGCCCATTGCCATGTCCGCGGCAGTGTACATTTACTGACACACCATCATTAGTGGGCACTTGCGGGTAAGGTATCACGTTGTGTAGTAAACAGACCAGACAAGTGAACTCAGCTTCCCCTGAGCTGTGTAAAACGGCTGCAATGAAAGTAGAGTCCTTCATTATTTATAAGGAAAATATTCACCACAGGGATCTCTGGGAAACAGGTAACTTACAGAGCTAAGGTAGGTGACTGACTGATGTACATGCCTAGACTGGGGATCTTGTACTAAGAACAGTAGCGTAACTTGTCATTGCAGGGCCTCAATCAAATAGTTTTGGGTCCCTATCACAAAAATCTTTCTACAGAGCATATCTCTCAAGTGTCCCTCTTTAAGAGATTTTAGGGGTCCATACCTCCCAAGTGTCCCTCTTTAGGAGATATTAGGGGTCCATGCCTATCAAGTGTCCCTCTTTAGGAGATATTAGGGGTCTATACCTCCCAAGTGTGCCTCTTTAGGAGATATTAGGGGTCCATGCCTATCAAGTGTCCCTCTTTAGGAGATATTAGGGGTCTATACCTCCCAAGTGTCCCTCTTTAGGAGATATTAGGGGTCCATGCCTCTCAAGTATCCCTCTTTAGGAGATATTAGGGGTCTGTACCTCCCAAGTGTCCCTCTTTAGGAGATATTAGGGGTACATACCTCCCAAGTGTCCCTCTTTAGGAGATATTAGGGGTCTGTACCTCTCAAGTGTCCCTCTTTAGGAGATATTAGGGGTCTATACCTCCCAAGTGTCCCGCTTTAGGAGGGATGGACGCACTTTGAGACTTAAATCTGTGTGTCCCTCTTTTTAGGAGATTAGACTGTGTGTTGTGTGTATAAGTGTATCACATTGCTCCTCAGCAATAAAACTCACATTAATGTTTATATAAACTTCAGTAAATGTGTTTATAAATAAAATACTTTAGTCTTCCTCTAAATAATTTATTCAGGACACAAAGAGGTGTCAAAAGGTCATGAAAGGTGTGACAGAGGCAACCTCTGCACCTCCCTGAAGTTAGCCTCCTGAATCTGTGCCCTGCATTGAACTTGCAGCAACTGTCATGTCTGCCTCTCCATGGAAGTGGGATCCAGCAATAACTGAAAGCAGTAGGATCCCTCTCTTCTTATTTTCCCCATATTAAAACAATAAGAGACATAGGCCCATAGTTATAAAAGCTATAAGAACTGGGTTTATTTTGGAGTAAACAACTGCACCATGGGGGACAAATAAAATTTGGAAATGTAACTCCATGAATGCTAGAGCGTTCTCCAATGAATTATGAAAGGGTTTAAAAGCTCTATTTGGAATTAATGTAAAATAAAAAAGGAGAGAACAAAAACAGGAGAGCGCCTCCTTGTGTGATATCTTATGAATCCGGAACCTCTACCACAGCGCACCCAAACATTAATGGATTCTCACAAACCAATTAGCTGGGAACCTACTTATGAAGAACACAGCAAGTATGCCTATTTGGGAGTTCAACTGCCCCAAATTCAGTGCCAAACCATATCTCTGGACTGGGCTGCCTGCTTAGTGTATTCTCTCTCGAAACGGCCAAGATATCCAGTCATAAAAACAAAAAAACACGGAGCGCCTCATAGTGTATTACTGTTATAATTCATATAATGAGACGTAATGAAAGTGGTACTCACAAACACGTTGGTCAGATCAAACTGACTTCAAAGCAGGTGAAGATATATGCCTGTCACCACTCGGGTCCCTCCAGTCAATCCGGATCGAGATTTGGGATGGTATAATAACAGATCTTAGGCTGTTTAGAACTGTGTGGATGTGCTCCACTCCATTCAGAATTAAGGAATCAAGGAATTTTTATTTGTCCACTATGATGCAGTTGGTTTACTCCAGAATAACGCCAGCTTTTATAATTATGTGTGAAAGGGTCATATGTACAATTACATAAGTGGAGTTATTATGGAACAAACCAAATGCACCTTGGGGGATAAATCACATTTCCTATTGATTTAAATGGGTCTTTTAACCCCACAAACATACCTGGGAACTTTTTCTTCTGGAGTCCTTGGAGGGTGGGACTCATGTGGTGTTGATGGAGTTGTAGTTTGGCTGGCGGGGAATGATGGGACTTATAGTTTGGCTGGCGAAGAATGATGGGAGTTGTAGTCTGGCTGGCGGGGAGTGAGGAGATTTGTAGTTTGGCTGGCGGATAATGATGGGAGTTGTAGTTTGGCTGGCGGAGAATGATGGGACTTGTAGTTTGGCTGGCGGGGAATGATGGGACTTGTAGTCTGGCTGGCGGGGAATGAGGAGATTTGTAGTTTGGCTGTCAGGGAATGATGGGACTTGTAGTTTGGCTGGCGGAGAATGATGGGAGTTGTAGTTTGGCTGGCGGGGAATGATGGGACTTGTAGTCTGTCTGGCGGGGAATGAAGAGATTTGTAGTTTGGCTGGCGGATAATGATGGAACTTGTAGTTTGGCTGGCGGGGAATGAGGAGATTTGTAGATTGGCTGACGGATAATGATGGGAGTTGTAGTCTGGCTGGTGGGGAATGAAGGAACTTGTAATTTGACTGAAGGGGAATGATGGGAGTTGTAGTCTGGCTAGCGGAAAATGATGGAAGTAGTGTGACTGGTGGGGAATGAGGGGCTTAGTTTGGCTGGCAGGGAATGATGGGAGTTGTAGTCTATCTGGCGGGGAATGAGGAGATTTGGAGATTGGCTGGCGGGGAATGATGGGAGTTGTAGTCTGGCTGGCGGGGAATGAGGAGATTTGTAGATTGGCTGGTGGGGAATTATAGGAGTTGTAGTCTGGCTGGCGGAGAATGATGGGAGTAGTGTGACTGGTGGAGAATGAGGGGGGTTAGTTTGGCTGGCAGGGAATGATGGGAGTTGTAGTCTGTCTGGCTGGGAATGAGGAGATTTGTAGATTGGCTGGCGGGGAATGATGGGAGTTGTAGTCTGGCTGGTGGGAAATGATGGAAGTAGTGTGACTCGTGGGGAATGAGGGGGCTTAGTTTGGCTGGCGGGGAATGATGGGAGTTGTAGTCTGGCTGGCGGGGAATGATGGAAGTAGTGTGACTGGTGGGGAATGAGGAGATTTGTAGATTGGCTGGCGGGGAATGATAGGAGTTGTAGTCTGGCTGGCGGGAAATGATGGAAGTAGTGTGACTGGTGGGGAATGAGGGGGGTTAGTTTGGCTGGAGGAGAATGATGGAAGTTGACATTTTGCAGATGTCAGAGGGTGTCACATTGCCCATCCCTCTATATCTATCTTGAAAGCCTAACACAGGAGATCTATGGGAAATGCACACACAACCCAGGAGTTTGTGGCTGAGAGCCACAGACTTTTGTTTTGTGCTCCAGCCAAGGGGAAGGGTGGGGCAATATGATAACTGTCCTTTAAAAACTCTATTTAAATCAGTGGGTTGTTTGAGAATTGTTATTGCATCAGAATTGCCCCAGTTTCCCAAAAAGTGTTTAGAGATACACACACGCCAAGGAAAAGCAGTAAGACCTATAAAACCAGGCGGCATGAACCTGCCAACACCAGCCCCAGCTAGGAGAGTTGAGATAGGCAGGAGGTTTCTGATTATGCCGTTGCCTTATCCCATGATGATTTATTTACGCCTGGCAGTCTTTGACTCTGAGTGTTTTTCCATCTCACCCTTGGACAGTGGTTGACTTTTCAAGGCTTTTTATCTGTTTCAGCTTAACGTGACTCTAATTAAAGTAAGTACACAATAAACTTCTATTAGCATTCAGTTCAGAGACACAGGGTTAGGTGGCAGCATGCCAGCGCGTCTCTGATGTTTGCAGAGCATGGATATGATTTCCATCCTTCCAAGGAAGGCTAAAGCAGCAACAGGGCCTGATTAACAAGGTGTCTGACAGAGCTGCAGCTCCAGACCCAATGAAGACAATAGAGCTGTTCTTCTAATCAGTAGATAGACACAGTGGTTCATTTTTTCAGCTCACAAAGAGATCTGCAACTGTATTGCTTACAGGAGTAGTTAACCTTTATTATTATAAACAAACACACGGGGAGATGTATAACACCTGTGTAATTAAAAAAAGAGACATTGGGATATATACAAATGTTTAAATGCATAATAAAACATAATAGATATAGTAAAATATATATTGTAGGGTATATCTTCCTGAGTAAAACAAGGTTACTACCACTGCTGAGAGGTGTTTTATTCAAAAGTTATTACAGGTCAAAATTGAATGTATTAGGTGCTGTATTTCAATGACCTGAAAATGTACAGTGGTGCTGTTGCTACACCATCCTATGGAGGTTTGTGGTCAATTGACCAGGGCTTTCCATAGGATGATATAACAACATCAACCACTAGACATTTTCAGGCCATTGAGATACTGCACCTAAGAAAATTGAAGTTTGAGCTGCAATAACTATTTAATAAAACACCTCTCAGCAGTGGACGTAACCTTGTTTTTCTCAGGAAGATACACCCTACAATATAAATTTTTTTACATATTAAGTGTTACTATCCCTTTAATAACATCTTGTGTAAGTACTAATGCCAATCAATTTACTTTTTTTAGCCCTTTGAGTGCCAGAGGGGTAAGCCACACATTGAGAAGCAATGTGTGGTGTACCCCTCTGGCACTCAAAGGGTTGACCTTTATTATAAACCAAAAACATATCTGGAGATGTATAAAACCTGTGTAATTTAAAAAAAAGCTTAACATTTTCTCAAAAAGACATTAGGATATATAAAAAAGTTTAACATATTCTGTAAGTACTAATGCCAATCAATTGACTTAAAAAAAAAAAAACTGTAGCAGAAATTGTCTTGTCCAAATAAGAATTGTGTTGAAAAGTATGGGTATCCTTTGAAAATGTTGCATGTAAAAGAGTGTGCGACATAAAGTCGCAATAACCATGACGCCTTGAAGAAAAGGGAGACATGAGAATCTTGCACTGCATGAAAACGCAAGATTCTCATGTTGTGGCATTAAACGTTTTTGTATTGCAGTGAGTCTGAGCCAAGCTTTATCCCAGGTACCTTGCTCTGACTGGTTAGTGATACCGGCTGGCCCTGCCCCTTCTCTGCATGCTACCCTTCTCATCCTTGCTACCCCAGCAGCATGTTGCTGAGCTCTATGCCGGGCTTTCTCTCCCCTTTCTACTGCCTTTCGCACAGTCGAAAGTCTCTGCAAACCAGCATGCATGCATATACCCACCAACTTCTCTCAGGATACATGTGAAAAATTTGCGACCTTTTTCACAGACAAGATTTCCTCCATCCAAGCCTCTATCACAGCAGGCCAACCAGTTACCCACCAGAACCACTACAGTGGAACGCCAGATTCCCCCAGCTCATGGTCTACTTTTACAACTGTGGATTTAGAGGAAGTTAAAAGAACTATGCAGAAGTTGAGCCCCACTACATGTGACTTAGACCCTGCCCCAACTCGCAGTATATCTGCATGCACTGAATCACTCACTCCAGCCCTCACAAATATAGTGCAGTGTTCACTAAAAACTGGAAACTTCCCGGATCCTCTAAAAGAAGCAGTAGTAAAACCCCTCCTAAAGAAACCTTCATTAGACCCAGACTACATAGCAAATTACAGACCAGTATCCAACCTTCCATTTCTGAGGAAAATCATTGAAAAAGTAGTGGAAAATTAGCTGTAGACCCATCTATCAAGCTATAACATCTTTGATCCTTTCCAGTCAGGTTTCAGATGCCACCACAGCATGGAAACATCGCTTGTCCGAGTGCTAAATGATCTCCTTATGGCGAGAGACAAAGGTGATTACTCCATCCTAATCCTCCTGGATCTCTCAGCTGCATTTGACGCCATTGACCATGGGATTTTAATAGAGCACTTGCAGCATATCTGTGGTCTAGGAGGCACAGTTCTAAACTGGTTTAAATCTTTACTCACTGGTAGATCACAGAGAGTAACATCAGGATCTTGCTCGTCTGCACCTACAGAATTAGCCTGCGGAGTTCCACAAGGTTCTATCTTGTCTCCCATGCTATTCGCAATTTACTTGCTACCACTGGGGGACATCATCAGGCGACATGGCCTAAGATATCATTGCTATGCAGATGACACACAACTCTACTTCTCCAGATACTAAAGACCCAACATGCCTCATCAACAGTTGCTTAGCAGACCTCATACACTGGATGAATGCTAGTTGGCTAAAAGTGAACCCTAACAAAACAGAGTTACTCTTGGTGAGGTGACCCCGGGCAACAAGAATATCTCATGATCACCCAACTGGCCTGGAATTTGGAGGCTCTGAACTCATTCGTTCAACAGAGGTATGAAATCTCGGAGTGATTATTAACTCTGGACTGTCACCATACAGCAGATATCTTCCATAATAAAATCTGCCTTCTTTCATCTGAGAAACATAGCCAGGATACAACACTTAATTCCACCGGATGATATGCCAACATTATTCCATGCATTTGTGTCCTCTCGTCTAGATTACTGTAATGCACTTTACTTGGGCCTCCCAGAAAAAGAACTCCATCACCTACAGGCAGTACAAAATGCAGCAGCCAGACTACTGACCAATCAAACTCTCTCATGTCACATAACACCTGTTCTCCACTCGCTGCATTGGCTTCCAATTAAATGGAGAACATATTTTAAAATTGGCCTGCTGACCTTCAAAGCCTTAAAGGGATAGTAATACTTAAGTATTACTAATCCCTATAGTAAAGCCCTGGTAAAAAAAACATATTGCCCCCAGTGTCATCTCTCAAATCTTTATGGTTTGAGAGATGAACACTTCTAAAGTTGCCCTCTCCCTCTCCCTTCCCTGAAGTCAGCTTTGTAGCTGACTGAAAGGAAATCCGGTCATAGATCATCAGGTGGCTCTGCAGCAGAGCCGCGATCGCGTTAACTAAAAGAAAAAATGTCACTAAAACGGTCTTCTATGTGTGCTTGCAAACCATTTCCATGAAAGTTTTTTTTTAACGCGATCAGGCTGTGCTGGAGAGCCACCTGCTGGGGTAGCACGGCTGAGAAGGGGGAGCACGCAGAGAAGGGGCAGGGACAGCCGGTATCATTAATCAGTCAAAACAAGGTACCTGGGGTAAAGTTTGGCTCAGACTCAGTGCAATGCAAAAATTGTGTTTAATGCCACAACATGAGAATCTCGAGCTTTGACACAGTGCAAGATTCTCATGTCACTCTTTTCATCAAGGCACCATGGTTAATGCGCCTTTATGTTGCACGATCTTTTGCGTACAACATTTTCAAAGTGAACCAAAAGTATGTTCACAAAGTTTGCTAAATGTACCAAAAACAAAAGCAGTTTTAGTGGTTAAATCTCAACACCAGGTATAACCTGTTTTTTTGGATAATGTATAAGTTATGTATGCAAAAAAAAAAATCTTATTTGTAAAATCTCTCAGATAGAGACATATTTATAAACTTGACAGTAAACCTGTATAAATATGACTCATTCTTGAAAATTTTAGTGACAGTTCTTAAACAAACCACTAAGAGTGGCCTCTTCCCCCCATATATTTTCTTCTGCCAAGTAAAACAACAGCACTCTCATTGCTGGTAGTTGTTGTCAGGAAGTGATGAAGCTGCACATTTTATGGGGAACTGTAGAAAGAGGCTCTCCTTTCTCTTAAAATACCCCAGAATAAACATCAGGACACCTGATAAATTGTAGGTGAACTCTCTGGTTACCAGGGGGCACTGTTAAAAGAACCCCTTCAACTAAAAATGAACTCCCCCAAGAGACTACCAAAATTCTAATACAAATACTCATTATGTCCCATCTCAGCTACTGCAACACACTCCTAATTAGCCTTCCTCTTTCCCTACTAACTCCACCACAGTTCATAATGAACTATGCCGTCAGATCATCTACCGCAAGCATTGCTCCTCTAATTTTTGCTCCTCTTTGCCAAACCTTGCACTGACCCCCCCCTTAACACACACACACACACACACACACAGGGCCTTTCTCTTCCAAACAGACCCGCTACATAGCTAGAGCACTGCACTGAAAAGTGCTTCTGTCTCCCACCCACTGACCAGTTCACATGGCAGGATGAACTTACACCCCATAGCACTTATACCTTCTGTCTCCCAGCCTACCTTCCTGTAGACTGTAAACTCTCACAAGCAGGACCCTCTGATCCTTTAGGTTTCTGTGTCCTGTCTGTACTGTTTAACATCACTGTATGTCTGTCCCTGTTGTACAGCTCTGTGGAATAAGTTGGTGCTTTATAAATAAAGGATAATAATAATAATTTAGGTTATATATTTACATTTAAATACCCTGTGCTTCATGCTAGCATCTGTAAACCTCTCTGTTTTGCTTTCTGAGGCATAAAATCTAGTCTTAAAGGGATAGTAATACTTCGTTTTAACTTTATTTTATTTTGTAGGCATTAAAAAAACATGAAGAACGATATAAGTCTTATCTCTCAAACCTTTATGGTTTAAGAGATATTCCCCTCCCGCCCTTTTACCTAGTGTAAGCCATCTCTTCTCAGATGTGGAATCTGGTTATAAGACCAGATAGATAACAAAAGGGGACAATCTTCTTCCTATGAGAACAATGAAAGCCCTGGCCCCCTTGACAAGCTTTTCAGGTTTTTCCCTTATCTTAATTGAAGATTGTCCCTCTCTGCAATCTACCTGGGCACCTCCCTTCTGCTCTGGCTGAGCAGTGTTACATCAGTAAAAGGGGCGGGAGGGGAACACTTTGTCATTGAATTACTCTTGAACTACAGCTCTGACAGAATTAAAATAACACTCTCCAAAGTCCAAATACTATGATGATTAATTAGAGCTGCTTTTATTATTATGAAACATTACTATCCCTTTAAATATGCTCTGAGGGAGAAGACATCTCTGCCTTTTCCATAGCTCCAGGGCTCCCATTAGTTGTCCAGGATTATGTGTGAATGGCAGAGACAAGATAACACCATTTATGATTACCAGAGAAGTGGGCACTAATCACATTTGCTGTAGTTCTTACAATCATTATATTAGGTGATAAACACCAGAGATATCCTTCAGACCTTCACTTCATAGGAGCCAAATAAAATGAATTAATCTGACTCCCTGCACTCCTCTACAGTCCATTGATTGTTTTATCTGCTAATTTATTTTGCTCCCTATTGAGTTATTCTGCTGATGTTGGTTCAGATATGAGCAGGACTTCATGTTTTCATTGTGAATTAAATAATATGTTGCTAGAGACTACTTCATCATTGATGTCCCTTCATCTTTTATCTTTAATCTTTCAGTTTGATTAAGAAGATTGCACAGTACATAGGAGAAGTCATGGATGATTCAACAGACAAAGCGCAAGAGAATCTGTTGGCTAATGGAGGTGAATTACCAGTAGACTGGATGTTCTCTTCTTCCCATTATATAGATTTATCTCTGCGTTTCATTTAGTAGGATGAAGTGGTGATGTCCATGGATGCTCCACCATTTTCATACCGTAGACAACATGCTGCAGCCGGTTGGGTTATGTTTGAAGTGTGTTCTACCAAGAACAGGAGCGCAACTGCGACATTCAGTTTGTGGGTGGACTACAGCTCCCATCATCCTCAGTTGGCCAACAGCCAGCTGTGGAAGATGGGAGTTATAGTTCATCAACAAATGGAAGTCTGCCAAGAGCCTTTCCCTGGCAAGGTTAGCAGGAACATAGGAACATAGCTGGCTGAGTATGATGGCAGTCCAATAACAACTGCAGAAGCACCCATTTCCTACCTATGGCAGAGAGAATGAGGGGATCACACTAGATTGATATGGGGAATCCACAAGATGGTTACAACCACAGTTAACAGAAATTGTGTATACCCTCAGTATAGTGTTCCTTAAAAAGGCAAAACCTTGTCTGAACCTCTGTTAACCCCGTGAACATATATTTCCAGTATATTTTCTATATCGTAAAGTGAAATGTGTAACCAGGGCTGGATTTATATCTAGTGCCCCATAACCACACTCTCACACCTCACATAACATTCTCACCAGCCCTTTCCATTGTTTACATAAACTAGTGAAGTTAGTATGTAAACTGGACATTGCCAAAAATATTAACTGATAAATAAACCAGGAGACAGTGTCTGCTGCAGGAGGGCTGGTATCGTGCTGAGTTTAATGGGTGTGGCAACACAGCTGACGTAACCCACACAATAACACACCCATAGGGGTATCTAAACTTTTTTACTCAAGGGCTAGACTGAAAAAAGCATGCTCAAATTGAGAGTATATACTTTTATTATATGCAGTTCATAGCTAAGCTATAAACTACCTTAAAGAGGGAAGTAACGCATCCACATATCCTAATAATATCCCACCACTTAGTTTCCTATGGCCAGAAAATCCTAACAGCCCTTAAGAATTTTGCTCTTGTGCCTTGGTTCAGCAGATAACATATTTAACCAATCCTGGACGTCATGTTCACGGAGGCAGACATGACAGTTGCTGGTAATCTTTTCAAACTGAAAAAGGCAGAGTGCAGAAGATTATCATGTGCGGAGAGCAGAGTTTGTGTCCTGTGGCCCTTCCTGTCAGCAACTGTCATGTCTACCTCCATGGACATGACAACCAGGGCTGATTGATGATGTTATCTCTTGAATCAAGGAGCAAGGAAAACAATCAGATGGGCCATTAGAATTTTCTAGATATAGTGAAGTAAATGGGAGTTATTAATAAGAGATTATTAATTCCCCTTTAAATGTTGCTACATAACGGTACATATTAAGTATTACATCTGCCTGATTGATTATGGTTGGGTCAGGATTATTATGTTTTGCAGAAAGTCACTTTTATTATTTAATAGAAGGACCTGGATGAGCATGCCCAAGGGCCACAAATGACCCCAAGGCCATAGATTTTATTTAAAGTAGAACTATCACCTCTTAATAATAACCTACACTTAACGTAATATGGTCAGAAAAACCCTAATGGTGTCTACGGATTTGATTTTGTGTCATTGTTCGAGAGGTAACATCTTCAATCAATCATGGATATCAAGTTCATGGAGGCGGACATGACAGTTACTATTCTCTTTTCCAAACGGAATCAGGCAGAGCGCATGAGCTTACTTAACACTTTAAAGACCAAAAGAGTACACCAATGCATTGTACACCCCCTGGTCCTTAAATCGTTAATATCACTGTGTGCAGTAGGGAGAAAATGAGGTTGTGTGGTCCTTCTCCATGAAAATGACATCCTGGACTGATTGATATGATCTCTTAACCCTTTGAGTGCTAGCCCAGATCGGTATGCAACACCTTGCATATGCCACTGGAACTCAAAGGGTTAAACAAAGGCACATGGGCAAAATTCATAGGACCCATTCTGCTTTTCTGGCCATAATAATGTAACCTGTGGGGGTAATATTAGGAGGTGTTAATTCTCCTTTAACCAGTGTGAAATCCAGACCTGATCATTACTGTGCTGATATGTTTCATTAATCTCTTATTTATATACCTGTGATCCTCACCAGTCATCTTTTTTCAGGGAAAAAGAAGAAAGTGAAATGCCCACACAGTATGTAAAGTGCTATAGTGTGCTGTGTGTTTTATATTTCATTTCCAGCATGGACTTTTGCAGACTGCACCTTCTCCAGACCTACCAGTCTAGTCGTAGGGGTACAGTGATCAGGTTACGATGGAGTTGTGAAGTAACAGCCTCGTAGCCGGGTCACCATATCCATATGACTCAGATAACAACGCTGCTCTCTGTGTCTTTCCTCCATACCATCTCTGCATGTGTCCAGACTTGTGCCTTTACCAGGACTGATGTCAACCCCCTTCCTCTGCCAATGTTCAATTCCATTATCCCCTTGAGTGTCAGAGAAGTGGGCAAAGCATTTGCAATGCGTTGCACACCTCTCTGGCACTCAGAGGGTTAATGAATTCTAGAAATGCTGACCTGGGGATGGTATATGTTCATAACCATCAGCCACAACGTCTACATGCTTTTATTCTGCATTAAAGTGGAACTATCACAAAATTAAAGTTACCCCCAAATCATTATGCATATACCGATACTTATCCATACTAGTATCATCCTGAATAAGTCCTGAGTTTTTGAGAAATCCAACTCGTTCCCAGATGCACCGGCAGGCATCTTGCTGTAGAGGCATCTGTAGGCCTACTCCGTCAGTCCCTTCCTGTACCTTAAGGTACAAAGCAACTCCTCCTAGAAGAGACCTGGATGGACAGCACAGGCACACAGATGTCTCTTTGGATTTCTCAATATTGCCGGAATTATTCAGGATAATACTAGTATGGATATGCTTATCGTATCTGCATAATGATTTGGGGGTAACTTAATTTGTGTGATAGTTCCGCTTTAAAACTGTCTATTCCTTGCACTAGGCAAAATGCTTGTAAATATTTTCAGTGTTTATTTTCATTCCCCACACTCTTGATGTGATGTCACTTCCCTTCTCTTGGCACTCTACATAAATAAGCTACTTTACATACAGTGCCAGGCAGAGAGGACAACTGACACAACCAAAAGGGGGAGTGAAATTAAAATTAAACATTCACGTCTTTAAAATTTAGGGTCATACGTTGAAAAAATAATTAGAGCAATTCTGGACAGGAGGGAAGTAAAACTGCCCAAAAATCCAGTTGATTTATGTGGGATTTTTAACCCCTTGAATGCTGGATAAATCTCCATTGTATTACAATGAGACCTTTGTAACATTCAAGAGGTAACGCACCACTTAAATCAATTGGAAGCTTTATTTGTCACCTATGGTGCAGTTGGTTTGCTCCTGAATTTCTCCAGTTTTTCATTGTGCATGGGACACTTAGCACTTGCTAGTATTTTGCCTAATGTGATGTGTAGACAGCTTTATATATATATTAACCCCTTAATGATGAGCGGTCCCTTAAGGATCACTTTGATCCATGTTGGAGTACCAGCACACGTGACTGATGGCAGGGGTCTGAGAGAGACACTTAGGTCTTGAAGTGGTCAGTTTCAGACCTTGACAGTCCTGACAGGTCACCAGTCATTAAGGGGTTAAACATAAGCAAATTTTGTTGTGATGAGGCCAACTTAAATGTTTTCTATTACAAAAACTAAAAAATAACATCTAGAGACCTGTTGTGATCATTTTGATTTCTTAATTTGAATTCTATCTACTATCTATCTGTCTGTCTATCTATCTCATATTTATCTATCTATCTATCTATCTATCTATCTATCTATCTATCTATCTCTATTATCTATCTATCTATCTATCTATCTATCTATCTATCTATCTATCTATCTATCTATCTATCTATCTATCCATCCATCCATCCATCCACCCATCCACCATCATTATCTATCTATCTATCTATCTATCTATCTATCTATCTATCTATCTATCTATCTATCTATCTATCCATCCATCCACCCATCCACCATCATTATCTATCTATCTATCTATCTATCTATCTATCTATCTATCTATCTATCTATCTATCTATCTATCTATCTGTCTATGAAACAATGTATAAACAATGCAGAGTTTGATTTACATCCCAGGTGCCCCTGGAAAAGGCATTCTAGGCACTTTTAGCTCTGCCCATGACCACGCCCCATTCCTCACATGACCCCGCCCACAATCCCATCCACTGTTTCCAGGCACAGGAAATACCCTTGGCCTATAACAAGCAAGAAAGAAAAAAGCTTTAATCCTTTGATGTGTTTGAGATCTCTGCAGTGCCCAGTTTATTAAATAATAGCCTATAAACGAGTATAAATCTGGTGCAGGGACATTGAAATTGCTCTGGCCACACCCACAATTCAGAATGTGGGTGTTGCCAACACAGCTGAGGCATCCCTCAGAATTTGGAGCTACAGTCCATTTGCCTTGTCTGCCTATTGAGAAATCCAATCCTTAAACTATGTATGCAAAAAATAATAAAATAGCTACTTGTCTCAGATGACTACATACCTTTATAAATATGACCCTTCTGTGTCACCAATTGTGAATTTTAGCGACAATTCTTAACTCCTTGAGTGCCGGAGAGGTACGCAACGCATTTTTCTGCAATACGTTGCATACCACTCTGGCACTCAAAGGGTTAAACATGCCAATAAGAATGGTATTTATACATCATTATCACTGTCTGGCCCTACACAGGCTTTATGTAGAATGGAAACACTGAGCTCTTGGTGCCATTACTAAGCAGTATCTGTTTCATGGTGCCAGGTACATGAGATGGAAAGCAACTGGGGAGGGAGTTTGCTATCAGTGAGGATAGGAAAATCTGAGCCGTATCATGCTTTGGTTTCAGATCTGCATGGCCTTTTATCTAGCGATTCTCCTTCCTTTATATCTAGATAAACTTCAGTCTGACCTGCTGTAGAATATATTGTCTGCGTCAGTGTGTCTTACATATAATTGTAAAAGGCCTTATTCATCAAGCTAAACAGGTGTAATTCAAGGAAGAAACCAGCTGCACTATAGAAGGAAAATGGAAATCCCCTTTGATTTAAATAGTATTTTAACTCTTTGAATGCTAGAGATGTCTCCAATTAATTGCTTCACAAAGAATTGGAGACCTCTCTAGCATTTAAGGGGTTAAAACCCCCATTTAAATCAATGGGGATATGCAGACTTTTCATGTCAGCCCAGTGCATACCTGGGAACTTTCTCTTGTGGAGCTCCTGGAGAGGGCTCATAGGGTGCAACCAGGCTTAAATTAATGACGTAATTTATGTCATAAAATGGGTGGGGCCAGGGCCAGATTTACATCTCAGGAGCCTGTAGCTTCAGAAATCTGAAGCTCCTTCCAATTGGCCATCTCCACAATGCTCCAAATCTCCACATTATCCTCCCATCTCCATATTGCCCTCACATTGCCCCCATCATCTCAACATTACCCCGTCAGCTCCATATTGCCCCCATCAGCTCCACATTGCCCCATCAGCTCCACATTGCCCTCACATTGCCCCAATCAGCTCCATATTGCCCTCACATTGCCCCATCAGCTCCATATTGCCCCCATCAGCTCCATATTGCCCTCACATTGCCCCCCATCAGCTCCAACTTGCCCCCCATCATCCCCATATTGCCCTCACATTGCCCCCATCATCTCCACATTAAGCCTCACCCCCCCATCCGTTTCCTACCTCCCTGGTGGTCCAGTGGCAGGAGAGATCTGTGCTTCTGCACAGACCTGTAGCTGCTGGAGCTCCCGCGCGGTCTTCTCTTTAGTAATACAGAGCGCTGGGAGATTATGTCATATCCCAGCACTCTGCATTACTAAAGAGCCGGGGGAGCTCAGCAGCTACAGGTCTGTGCCAAAGAAGGCACAGACCTTACCATGCGGCAGGTGGCACGGCACACCAGTTAAAAAAAAAAAAATATATATATATATATATATTGATTCCAATGGCAGGCACCCCTCTGTGGACTGCGCCTGTAGACAGATGTCTACTCTGCCTTATGGTAAATCGGCCCTGGGTGGGGCATAACCAGGTGAGTGGGGATTAAACTGGTGGGCAGGGCTTTACCAGGACTGGCCTTGGAAGTGGGCAAAAAGTTGTGAAGGAGGAGAAGTGGGCAGAGTTTCTCAGGAAACTACCCACTGTTGGAGAATCAGCCTTTGTTCCCAGAGACCCGGTAATTAACAATAAAAACCTGTGTCTCAGGGCAGATCCGGAGAGTTTCCAGGTAGGGCCCTATGGTCATGGGTATTACAAGGTACTGGGTAAAGGAACAAAAACCATCATTCTTAAAGCCCCAGATGATGATGGCAGCTAGATGCATGTAATGGTATAGGTCTGTGCTAATCTCACTGCTAGTGATGGTGCAATTAGGCTGAGCAGTGCTTTAATTATGCATTGAGGGATCCAACCCCTCCGCTGAGAAGGTGCACTTGGTTTGTCCCAAAATTACACCTCTTTAACTTGATGCATGAGGACCTTTGGCCCATATTTTAAAAGCAAACTGGGAGGAGATTCACTAAGTTGTGATAAAGAGGTGATAAAGTGGAGATAACTTCTCCAGTAATATCACTTCTCCAGTTCCTATGTTATTCTATGGAACCACTGCACTAAGATTTATTCAGCTTTGGAGATCTTATTGAATAGGATCTATAGAATAACATAGGAACTGGAGAAGTGATATCACTGGAGAAGTCATCTCACCTTGATCACCTCTTTATCACGCCTTAGTGTAAACCCCGCCTTGTGCAGTAAACCAACTGCACCAGAGGGGACAAATTCCTAAATTCCCATGCACTTGAATAGAGCTTTTTTACCTTCTCTAGCATTAAAGGGGTTAAAAGTCCAATTTAATTTAAAGGGGATGTATCACCTCATAAAATGTTTTTACCATAGGTTTTGCTAATAAAGTAGTATTAGGAAAGCTGTTTTTTTTTGTTTTTTTGTTTTTTTTAAAGACGTTCTTCTAAAGATATTGTCTCCTTTCTGCTGTGCACTTTCACATAATGTGCACAGCACAGCTCTTCTTCTCTTTCCACCTCCCAGCTGTCCCAGGGAGCACGTTCACGCTTCCCTTCGGTGTGCTGTGCAGGGCCGGATTTACATCTCAAGCGCCCCTAGGCACAACACCATCTGGTGCCCCCAACCCCGCCTTTGCCCCACCCCTAACCACACCCCTCACCTAGCCCCACCCTATTTTGTGGCAAAACCCATTTTTAGACATTCTTCACAGCAATGTAGTAATTAACACAGGCAGAATAAAATGTTACAGATAGGGATGGGGTATATATACAGCTCTGTGCCTCAATTCACTCACAATTTCTGCATATACATCGTCCACACTGCCCACCTCCACTGTCCACATTGTCCACACTGCCCATCTCCACACTGCACAAATTGTCCATTGTCTACACTGCCCACCTCCACTGTCCACATTGTCCACACTGCCTACCTCCACATTGCACAAATTGTCCACTGTCCACATTGTCCTCACTGCCCAAATGTTGCATTGTCCACACTGCCCACCTCCACACTGTGCACATTGTCCACCCTCCACACATTGTCCATCGTACGCACTGCGCACCTCCACACTGTCCACCCTCCACACATTGTCCATCGTCCACACTGCCCACCTCCACACTGTCCACATTGTCCACCCTCCACACATTGTCCATCATCCACACTGCCCACCTCCACACTGTCCACCCTCCACACTGTCCACATTGTCCACCCTCCACACATTGTCCATCGTCCACACTGCCCACCTCCACACTGTCCACCCTCCACACATTGTCCACATTGCCCACCTCCACTGTCCATTGGCCACACTGCACAAATTGTCCATTGTCCACACTGCCCACATTGTCCACACTGTACATTATCCACACTGCCCATTGTCCAACTCCACACAGCCCACCTCCACACTGCCCAGTGCCCACTTAATTCATTGTCTACACTGCCCATATTGTCCATCCATTACCCACACTGTCCATCCATTGCCCACTTGACCTTGTCCATCCATTGCCCAACTTCACACCCTCCACTGCCCCCTTTGTCAGCCGTCACTCACACTTCAGATTCCCCCTTTGTTGCCCTACCTTCAGCTTCTCTTGCAAGGCAGCCAAGCAGTAGCACTAAACAGAGCAGAGGCAATATAAGCGCGCCGCGCAATGAGCAGATTTTTTTTTATTGGTGCCCCACAGGTTCATCATCCCACGCCCTGCCCTCAGTGCCTGCAGGCTGTGATATTACTGTGCATGGTATGCTGAAATTAAGGTTGCGTACGCATGCAAAGTCATAAGCAAGCTTCCCTTCACTGAGTCTCAATAGACTCAATGAAGAGAAGTTTAACACTTTGAGTGCCAGTAGTGCTTACCTCTCTGGCGCTAAAAGGATCAATGGTACAGGCACCAGCCGGGCAGCGGTGAGCAGACCCCCTCTCCCCCGGCAATGCCACTGGTCATAATATTACCTGGAGCTCCCCACTCCCCAGCCTCCCTTGACCCGCTGAATCCAATCAAATGTGTTGCGAGAGTGTCATGTCGCTCCGCAACACATTTGATTGGATCCAGCGGGTCAAGGTAGGCCAGGGAGTGGGGAGCTCCAGATAATATTATAACTGAGTGAGTCAACGGGGGCGGGCCAAGCAAGGAGGCGCAGGCAACACCGGATTATAAACCAAGCGCCCTCTCAGGCATATGCCGACATAATAAACAACACCATATGTTTTTATAAATTGTATTGGGAAGTTGAAGTGGGTGTGACTGGGCCATTGCCAGGCGCCCCTGAAAATCGGGCGCCCTAGGCAAGTGCCTTGTCTGCCTATTTATAAATCCGGCCCTGGTGCTGTGAATAGCTTTTATCGTTATAGCAAGCTCCGGTTAGCAGCACACCGAAGGGAAGCGTGAACGCGCTCCCTGGGGCAGCTGGGAGGGAGTTGGGAGGAGAATTAGGCAGTGAACAAGAGCTTTGCCGGTGATTCAGTGCACTGCATTATGTTGACAGGCAAAGCTTGAAGGTACAATGTATTTAGAAGTACTTACATTTTAAAAAACCCAGCTTTCCTAATGCTATTTTATTAACAAAACCTATGGTAAAAAAATGTTATGAGATGATACATCCCCTTTAACAAACATTTGATTTGTACTGTCTGATGCAGGGGGTTTATTCCAAAATATCTCTAGTTTGCTTTTATAAATGTGGGACACTGTTCCTTGTAGGACATGTTTGTATATATATATATATATATATATATATATATGTATATACAAATATATATATCTATATCCATTGTACAGTGCTGAGGAATATGCTTAGCAAATAAATGTTACAACTGGTAAAACCTGTGTTTATTTATTACATTGGATTTTGCCATTTAAGCCTCTGAGTGCTTTTGACAAAAATGTTGACAAAAATGTGACTTGACTTTAACCCTTTGAGTGCCAGAGGGGTACGGAACGCAACCCATCTGGTAATCAAATGGTTAAATTATACATTTATAGGAACTGATGTGCACGATATGTTTGTTTTTATTATTCTGATTGAGAGAGCTTAGAATAACTTTATTTATATACTTATAACATTCATTACACCCTTGACAAATGAAATATAATATTTTAGGGGTGCCCTGAAAATTCCAGATTGAATGTTAGGGGTGCCTTACTCAAAAAAAAAAAAATAGAGCAAAAACCACTGGTCTATACAAATGTATCACTGTTTTTAAATATTTGTTTTGTAAGTTTGCTTGTAATGGTAATTAGAGAATTGCAATTACATAATAATATTATGTATAGTAATATAATGTAGTATTGACATTAACTCTTCAATAGTATATGTAATAGTTAACCCCTCTGATACTGAAGATGTCTCAGATGCATTGCTTCACAATGTACTGGAGATGTCTGTCATCCAAGGCATTAATTAAACAACTCGATTCATAGAATAAAGCAAAAATATTGGCATCCAGTATTGTAATTAACCCCTTGGCTGCTTGAGATGTGTGTTATCCAAGGGGTTACAAATTATATATGTACATAGATCAGCAGCAGGGTGACCTGGGTGGCAGGGGGCAACTGGAACTCTGGACTGATGTAATTTTAATAATGTGTTTAACTGCCTGGAACAATTTGGCAACTTCACTGTCAGTGGCAGATGCTAACCTTCTTGGATCACCTTGATGTTAGCCAAAAGACCAGCAAATGTACAGTTAAGGAGATATTCATATTTGTTTTTGTATGCTAATATATGCTAATTTTGGTACTCTTGAAGTACCATTGACGTTCCATAGAGACTTTTCATATATGCTAATGAAGCCTTTTCAGTGACGTGTAATATTTTCAGTGACATTTCATATGCTAATGAAGCCTTTTCAGTGACGTGTAATATTTTCAGTGACATTTCATGTGCTAATGAAGTGCTGTGCAGTACCAGATTTTCACTTTCTTTTTTCACAGAAATAAAAGGGGGACTATTTCCTAAACTACACATTTGGTGGCATTTTTGTTAAAATGACACATAGGCTGTTTTGAATAAAGTTTTCAAATAAGTAAAAAAAAAATATCTAACTTCTAGTGACACCTGTGAATGTTTCCCTTGACATTTTTTTTTAGTTGAAGAGATAACATCCTCAGACATCATAGTTTCTGGAAGTATTTTTAATTTGAAGCAGGGAGAGTACAAAAAGCTTAAGGATGAGAGGGTTCTGCATTGCATTTAGAAGCGATGTGTTGCAGACCTCTCTGATCCTTAAACAGTTAACCCTGTGAATGCCAGAGGGGTACACAACGCAATGCTTAGCAATGCGTTGCGTACCCCTCTTGCACTAGGAGGGTTAAAATGAGACCATGGGCAGTGAGCAGAGTTTGTGTCTTGTGTCCTGCTAGCAGCTGTCATTTCTGACTCCATAGACATGACATGCCGCACTGATTGATAAAAAAAAGCATAGGGATCATTAGGATTTTCGGGTCATATTAATGCTACTGGGGGTTATTATTAGTGAGTGTTACTTCTCCTTTAATAAGACACAGCTTTAGGTAACACAATAATTATGGAATGCTCGGAGGTCCTGTTGCAGGTGGATCAGTCACATACATTCAAGCTGTCCTGGTTGGGTGGACTTGTGGGTATTCGCAGGCAAGTTTATACACTGGATAGGAACAAGATGTGTATATTTGTACGCCGCGGTACACAGCAACAACCCAACCCAGGCAACTACTAGCTACAGTGCCACCTAGTGATGACTTTTCTAAAACAAAAAGCAAAACGTTGCGACACATTGATGTAATAATTAAATTTCTGTGAGGTGTATGAGAAAAACGAGGTAATCTAATGAATTTAGTTGAGATGGTAACATCTAAACTTGGTGTCCTGATATATAATTGTGTCACAACACACTTGACATTTAATCAGAATTGTCAACTGTACATCTTTAAACCATTGTACAGATTTCTCACTACGAGCATCAATGTCACGCAATGTCCCAAATGTTCAGCGCTGCATATTTGTATGATGGAATGGCTGAATGTCTGTGTGAATGTCTCCCCCTGCTGGTTATGCCTTGTGTTCATTATAACGCTGGATCTTTGATATGAATTATGTGTTTTATTCCTAGTTGACCTTATCAGCTATTTATCCCGTTTTGAGTGGGACATGGCCAAGTACCCTGTGAAGCAGCCATTGAAGAATATAACAGAAGCCCTTTCTAAGGTATGTTGGAGCAGGGGCTGGATTACAGGTACAAAGTAGAAGAGGTGAGTTTACTCTAAGAGGCAATCTGTGGTCCTTCAGCTACTACAACACCTATTATTATTATTATTTATACAGTGCCAACTAATTCCGCAGCGCCGTACAATAGGGATCAACTCCAATTGATTGCGGGGATAATGGATGTTGAATTTCTGACAGCTGGAGATCCAAAGATTCACTATCTCTGTTTTAGGGGAGATTTCTAAGCATAACAGCATAGACAAAGGCTATCTGCACCTCAGAGTCAGATGTAAAATCTCTTATTAACTCTAATTTTCAAAATGAAAGGGATCGGCAGTATCCACATATGGATGGCACACCCCAATAGTATTACCCTGGTGAAAGCAAGGTCAGTAAGAGTTCTGGGGATTATGTACTAAGGCCAGGGGCAGACTGACAATACCCAGGGCCCCTGGGGGAAATGGAGGTCATGGGCCCCCTTTACCCCATCCCCAGTTATGCCCCACCCACAATTATGTCCATCTCCCCAGTTATACACTCCAGCTCACCACTCCCTTTTGCTAATTTTATAATTTACATTAATGTTGTGTAGTAAGGCAAGTGATACCACATATATTTGTATTGAGAAAGATGAGCTCGGAGTCAAAGATAACTATTATATAACCAAAAACTATCTCCCAAAATTAGGAGAAAGCCCTATCTGAGGCACCCTACAGTATTTACTTATTGTTGTACATAACTCGCATAGGTAGAAACGATTACCATACAGATGGCACCAAATAAAGTATAACAACACAAAGAACACTAAAACAAGAGTTAATATAGACTGAAGATCTGGTTCTGTGCAATTAAAACCAATTAGGCAAGACTAGGTAGCAGTGTAAACATACATTTTGTGGGACATGCAGATATACTCAGCAGCATATAGAGCAAGAGAATGGGCATACGCATGAAAGTGGTTCCAAACAGATCCCATTGAATTCAACTTGGATACTTAATCCACTTTTTAGTGTCAGAGGGGTATCTAACATGTTGCTTTGCAATGAGTTGGATATCCCTTTGGCACTCAAATGGTTAAGGGTCAATTTAGACTTTGTCAGGAGATCTTCACTCCAGCATAATTATTTATTAACCACAGGATTCCAGTGATTTTTGACACGGAGCACATCAGAGCTCAACAATCAATTCTTGCCATTGGTACATAACAGAAACATTATATACACACTAGTGTAAAAGCCAGTGTGCACGGGCCAAGGTCTGGGTTATGTTAACCCTTTGACTGCCAGAGGGGTATGCACTGTGTCCTACCGCTGATGCAGTCATGCACTGTAGAGACTGCCTGAACGCACAGAATGCTCCCAGCACAGAACTCCCAGCATTCCTACACCTCCCAGCATTCTGTGCATTAGGGCAGTCTCTACTGCGCATGACTGCTTCCGACAAACATCCTAGCAAATTTGTATATAGAATATTGCTTATATATACCGTTGATTGTTGCCCCTTCTGAGTCCTGACCCTTTACCTCCATTTGGGAAAAAAATGTTTCTATAGGTAGTGGACTCTGCTATGCATCTTGTAATGCTTCCGGGGCACTGATATCACCTCAGTGCCCCGAAAGTACTAGAAGAGACAGCAGTGTGGAGCCAATGGCTCTACATGAACGTGAGATTGGCACGCAGCTTCACAACCACCCCATTACCACTGCCTACAGAAAATTTAAATTTATAGTATAGGTGCAGCACACTGCAGCCTACACTTTATTAGGGGCCCCAAGCTTGGTGGGCTCACAAAACCGATGTTGAAAAGCAGCACCATGGAGGCCTCCACCTGGCAGGCCTCTTCTCAGTGGCGGGCCCCTGGTCCATGACTGAGTGCCCGATGGGTCAATCCGCCCCTGAGGCATGATAAGAGGAGATAACTTCTCCAGTGTGAAACTCCTCAATTCCTATATTACTCTGGAGCCTATACAGTAACATCCTATATAATAATTCGCTAAAACATGTGTAACACCACATCATGCACAGTAGACACTGCTGCGCGTGCTGCAGTGAAACGCAGTAGAGACTGCCCGTGCCGCGGTTGATACAGAGCTGGACGCTCCTAAGGAGCGTCCAGCTCTGTATCAGCCGCTGCACGGGCAGTCTCTACTGCGCATGACTGCCCCGCGACCGGCTGGCAGTGGCACTGTGGCCCGTGTAACGGGCTCTTCAACTAGTATACTAATAAAGAGCCAACATGAGAGAGGGCATAGGCTCCATAGAATGACATAGGAAATGGGGAGTTTATCACACTGAAGAATATATCTTCTCATTATAATCTCTTTATCATACCATATTGTATCAACCCCATCCTCTTTAGGCTTTCCCTTTTTAAAAGAGTGTGTCCCTGACTACTGTTGTCACTGGCCTAGATTACTTTGAATTTGATAACATTTAATCTTATTAACTATTACTAACTGCTTTCCTATCTAGTCTTTGGGGAAATGTGTAGATAACACCTTTGATAAAGTTATCAACTGCATTGGAATCCAGACCCTAATCCAATGGTTCTCAACTCCTGTCCTCAGGACCCACTAATAGGCCAGGATTTGATGATTTCCTTGTTAGAGCACTGGCGAGATAATCAATGTGAATGAGCCTCTGATCACCACATCTGTGTTCTAGCAGAGAAATCCCTAAGTCCTGGCCTGTTAGTGGGTCCTGAGGGCAGGAGTTGAGAATCACTGCCCTAATCAGGTAACTCAGAGACTGATATTTGCTGATTGTCTCATGCAATCCCATGCCAATTTCTGAAGGATCAGGTGACTGGATCCTCAACTCCCTGCAAAATATGTTTCTACTTTCAAACTGATTCCTCCATCAGAATAAATTAAAGCTAAAGGGTTAACTTCATCCATAGAACAATAACAGTGCATTACAGAAGCATGAATCCATGTACTCCTTGTATTAAATCATGATTTTATATATATATATATATATATAAAATGAGCTATGGTATTATTTCACAGCTTTATATATAGATTTCAGACACATTGTAATGTCTGATGATACAAAGGTACATTGCTGCCACCCCCCCCCAACAATCACTCACTTTATGACTTTCAGTAGTATCATGATCATATCAAAATGTCTACTTAGTTTCCTGTTTGTTTCATTCACCACATATCAACTCTGGTTAAAAGAATGGCAGTTTTAGATTGGGTCCAAAGATGACAATTTTGTGATTTTGACACGCCTTTGTATTAATACATGTGTCTTATTATACAGCTATATCCCTTATTCTCTAATGTTTTGCTGCGGTGGAAGACTTATTCCTGTAATTTAACCACGTCACTATTAGCAAGCTTATATAGCTGGAACTAGAACTTACTCTCCCCCACTTCTGAGAGCAGTTTTATTCAAAACTTATTGCAGCTTGAATTTGTATTATTTCTCAGCATAGGCAACTTAACATAAACACAAAAGATAGGTGCAGCACCATTATTTTGATTTTAGCTCCTATTTTAGAGAGGAATTGCATTTGTACACCACCTTGTATGAGTACTGACTTTGCAGTGACTTGTTCATAAAATGTGTGTCCCTGAATGGCAGAAAGTAGATGTGGTCATCCTAGATACCACAGATCTTATGATTGAAATGGTGGTACACTAGTGATATCATGGAGATAACAGTAGAGATGGAGCTACACTGGTAATATCAAAGAGCGTACAATTGAAATGGAGCTACTAGTGTACCGCCATAAATTCTGTTTACTCCATTTATAGCAGCATGTAGGGAAGTGAGTGAGGCAGTGGCCCAGATTTATGACTGGCCCAGGGGGCAATTGCCCCCCTGCCCCCCAGGCCAGCCCTCCTCTGAACTCTTTTATTTAATGTTTTTCATCTCTTCAGTCAACCTCACTAACTGTCTGTTTTCAATTGTCACTCCTCCACTTCCTGCTTCCTGATTCCCGCCCTTTCTCCTTAAAGGGAGAGAGATGCTTTGCTGTATGTTACAGAGGGCAAGCCTCAAACACCACTTTCTATTTGTTACCTCAGCATATTGCTATGCTGCCTCAACTGAAGAGCCACCATGTGTTATATTGCTATGTTACCTCAACTTAACCCTTTGAGTGCCAGAGGGGTACGCAAAGCATTGCAAAGCAATGTGTTGCGTACCCCTCTGCCACTCAAAGAGTTAAGTAAGGAGGAGTTACTGCTCCCATTGGGTTATTCAGTGGGGGAGTGATTTAAATCATGCAGGGAGTTGGCCTGCCCCCACTATCCAGCCCCCCACCACTATCCAAGTAACTGAAAAATCAAAATGGCTGCCACTCGCTCCTACACCACAGACACAAACACATCAGACAAAAAACACACACACACACTCACACACTCTCACTCATACTCTCATACACACTCAATCATACACACTCACAATAATTCACACACTCACACTCTCTCACTCACACTCTCTCACTCACACACTCTCACTCACACACTCAATCACACACACGCACTCTCTCACTCACACTCTCTCACTCAAACTCTCTCACTCACACACTCAATCACACACTCACACTCACTCACTCACTCACACTCTCTTACTCTCATACACCCTCTCACTCACATGCTCACTCAGTCTCTCACACTCACACCCTCTCACTCAATCACACACATTCACTCAATCACACACACTCACGCAATCACTCACACGCAATCACTCACTCTCTCACACTCACTCACTCACTCACACTCACTTACACCCTGGGAGCCAGCACGATCCTCCTTCCACCATAGTCTCTCTCACACTCACTCACACCCCGGGAGCCAGCACGATCCACCTTCCACCATAGTATGTGCAATTACCAAATGCATTTCAACTACATGAATGAATGCCACTCACACACACTCACACACACTCACTCACACTCACTCACACTCCGGGAGCCAGCACGATCCACTTCCACAATACACTATTCGCAAACGGTTGCACGCAAGGCGCTATACACAAAAAGCTATACTATTTATTCAAAGTGCTATAAGCAATACACTATCCTCAAAATGCTATATGTAATACACCGAACACTAAACGTAATCCACTGTACACCGAATCGCTGTACTCCACAAGCTTAATGCAAAATACTACATGCAATACGCAAAACTCTTTACGCGCAAAACTTTATATGCAACACTCTGTACCCAAAACACTATATGAAATGCGCTATACATAATACGCTATAGGCCGAAAGCTATACACAAAACGCTACACACAATACACTATACGCAAAAAGCTATAATGTATATGCAAGGTGATATGCACAAAACACTATTCGTAAACCACTATATGGTCACTTTGTCTACCAGTGCACTGCCCACTTTCTCCACCCGCATTGTCATACCTTCAGCCTCCTGGCATCATGACAGCTGACCGAGTGTTGGTGGCATGGTGAGCCACATAAGATGGAGGAAAATTGCTGTTCTCTGTTGTCTGGCATGCTCTGCACACACGATGAGCCTATTTAATTTTGCCCGCTGCCATGGTTCATCATCACGTGCCCCTGAGGGCTGTGATAACATCGCTGCTCCTGGTCCACAGAGTTGTAGGTCATGTATGCATGTGCAGTCACCATCTAGCTTCCTTTCACTGAGTCTCAATAAACTCAATGATGGGAAGCTTAATGTCAGTGCCAGGCACTGAGGTACTCGGGCAGCAGGGTGAGCTGAGGGCATGCGGACTGGCCAGGCACTCTGGAGGGGGGGCCTGGGCACCCCCAGACCCCACCTGGCGATGCTACTGCGTGAGTGTACTAATTCACAGTTCAGTCACACTGTTGTTAGTGTCTAGTGACAGTGGATGCTCTTAAGGGTATGTACTGAAGCAGGGGTAGGAAACATGAGGCCCTGTTGCTGCTGCTGGACTACAACTACCCTCATCCCCTGCCAGCCAATGGCTGGAACAGGATGATGGGGGTTATAATCTGGAGGGACTCAGTAGTTATTAAAAGCAGAGATGACTACACCAGTGATATAACTTTTCCAATTTCTATGTTATTCTATGAAGCCAATGCACTAAGATTTCCCAAGTGAAAGAGAACTTGGCACAATTGGCTCCATAGAATAATGTAGGAACTGGAGAAATGATATCACTGGTGAAGTAATCTTCTCTTTACCACCTCTTTATCACATCTTAGTGCATAACTACCCCCCTTAACTGCTGTAAATGTCTTCAACTTGTTTGATACGCCATCTGCAGGAGGGTGTTCCATACACCTTTCTGTATTAACTCCAGGTTAGAAATGTCTCCTGGAAACAGTTCTAGAATCCAAGGGGTTAATCAAGAGAAGTATAATACATTTGGTATTTCATTTACCTCTTATGGACCCACTGAAAAGTATTTGGATCAGTGGAAAGGGTGGTAATGGCTGCTCCCTAATAGCATATATAAGACTCAAATCTAGGCCACAGTTAACAAAATAATGTAGCGTGGTGTCCGTGATATTTGTGTATATGACCCCAAACATGTTCATTTTTAAATATTGTTGCCCCTTTAAGTTTAATGATTTAAATCTCATCAAATTGTAAGAAACACTAGTCTAGAAGTAATTGATGTGCAACATTTAATTTTGGTGATTGCCTCTAAACTGTTTGTATTCTCTAGTAATTGCATTTTGCCATCCATATTTGGTGTATGTGTACTACATAAATCTTGATCATTCCTACTCTTAGTTGTATTATCTATTTTTATGGGTGGGGAATTTGATTGGTTAGGAGCATAACTGGGGTGGGTCACAGGGGCCCCTTATCAGAGTTGGCATCGGGGCCCCTGCATTTTGTGTTACGCTTCTGCATTAGAGAGGGCATAGGCTCCATAGAACGACACAGGAAATGGGGAGTTTATCACACTGAAGAATATATCTTCTCATTATAATCTCTTTATCATACCTTATTGTATCAACCCCATCCTCTTTAGGCTTTCCTTTTTTAAAGGAGCGTGTCCCTGACTACCTTTGTCACTGGCCTAGATTACATTGAATTTGATAACATTTAATCTTAATAACTATTGCTAACTGCTTTCCCATCTAGTCTTTGGTGAAATGTGTAGATAACACCTTTGATAAAGTTATCAACTGCATTGGAATCCAGGCCCTAATCCAATGGTTCTCAACTCCTGTCCTCAGGACCCACTAATAGGCCAGGATTTGATGATTTCCTTGTTAGAGCACTGGTGAGATAATCAATGTGAATGAGCCTCTGATCACCACACCTGTGCTCTAGCAGAGAAATCCCTAAGTCCTGGCCTGTTAGTGGGTCCTGAGGGCAGGAGTTGAGAATCACTGCCCTAATCAGGTAACTCAGAGACTGATATTTGCTGATTGTCTCATGCAATCCCATGCCAATTTCTGTAGGATCAGGTGACTGGATCCTCAACTCCCTGCAAAATATGTTTCTACTTTCAAACTGATTCCTCCATCAGGATAAATTAAAGCTAAAGGGTTAACTTCATCCATAGAACAATAACAGTGCATTACAGAAGCATGAATCCATGTACTCCTTGTATTAAATCATGATTATATATATATATATATATATATATATATATATATATATATATATATTACTGTGCAAAAGTTTTAGGCAGGTGTGAAAAAATGCTGTAAAGTAAGAATGCTTTCAAAAATTGACATGTTAATAATTTATATTGATCAATTAACAAAATGCATAGTTAGTGAACAGAAAAAAAATCAAAATCAAATCAGTATTTGATGTGACCACCCTTTGCCTTCAAAACAACATCAATTCTTCTAGGTACACGTGCTCAAAGTCAGGGATTTTTTAGGCATATAGTCAGGTGTATGATTAAACAATTATACCAAACAGGAGCTAATGATCGTTAATTTAATATGTGCATTGAAACAAAATTATTAACTGAAATAGAAAGGAGGAATAAAATGGTGAGTAATAGCCAAACTCAGCTACTGTCAAAAGTCATACACCATAGCAAGACTGAGCACAGCAACAAGACACAAGGCAGTTATATTGCATTGGCAAGGTCTCTTCTAGGCAGACATTTCAAGGCAGACAGGGGTTTCCAAATGTGCTGTCCAAGCTCTTTTGAAGAAGCACAAAGAAATGGGTAACGTTGAGGACCATAGATGCAGTGGTTAACCAAGGAAAGAGCAGATGAACGACACTTCATGCTTTCTTCCCTTCGCAATCGGAAGATGTTCCGCTGAGGCAGAACTGAGGCTGCCTAAAGCCACAGAAGAACTGTGGTTAGTTCTCCAAGATGTTTGGAACAATCTGCATGCCGAGTTCATTAAAATACTGTGTACAAGTTTACCTAGAAGAATTGATGCTGTTTTGAAGGCAAAGGGTGATCACACCAAATATTGATTTGATTTAGGTTTTTCTTCTGTTCACTCACTATGCATTTTGTTAATTGATAAATATAAACTATTAACATGTCTATTTTTGAAAGCATACTTACTTTACAGCATTTTTTCCCACCTTCCTAAAACTTTTGCACATTATTGTATGTATATACATACCTGAGAACTTTTAATTGTTGTATCCCCAACAAGGTATGAATAAAAATAATGGGAAAAAATACTGTGAGCATTGTGGCAAACACAGGGTTAATTTTATGTTGGCTGCCACTTGCTTCTACACCACAGACACACACACAAGCCCCAATGACACACACAGCACCAAACACACACACATCACTCACACACACAGTCCCCACACAAACAGTATCTCACACACACACACAATAGCAAGCAGCGGAGGAAGCCCACTTATTCTCTGTGTGCTCTCAGCTTTTTTTTTCTCCTCCTGTCTCATACCTGCCAGCCACCCTATACACTCACTATAGAGAGAGCGCAGGGGTATTCAGAGCCTGTCGTGGCCTCTTGCCCTCTCTAGCACCCTGACCCAGCCCTGTCCTGGTGCTGCTCCCCGGCCTCCCTGGAGCCCTCCAGTTGACACAGCTCGCCTCCACAAGTAGAGGAGAAATCAGCGGCACAGTGATGGGAAGGAGCTCAGATATAAGCCTCCTACACCTTCCAGCAGCACGGTTCGGCCTAGCCTCCTGGTTGCAGGCGTTGATGTTTCCGGATCCTGAGATCAGACGCCCGTCTTCAACCACTGTTGTATCGCCCGTGCCCCTTGCCTGGGTGAGCTGTTCACACTATCCCTCTCATCAGATGTCCCCAGTTCTCCGCGCTGTCTCCTTCACCTCACATGCGTGCCCACTCACAGCCTCACACTCAGGTTTGTCTGCATGTGTTTTGCATGCTGTGTGAGGCTGTGAGCAGTAATGCATGTGGGTTGAAGGCCACAGCACAGAGAACCAGGGATATCTGATAACAATAAAAACAGGATGATGAGGAGCGCCGTGGGGGACTAGGAGTACTTGCGCTCCCTATACCAGCCTTAACATGGATGACAAGGTCCGGGGCTCTCCAGCACCCTGCCCCAGTCCTGTCCTGGTGCTGCTCCGCAGAGCCTTCTGGTTGCTACAGCTCAGCTCCTCAAGTAGAGGAGAAACCAGCGTCACAGTGACGGGAGGGAACCGGCTGAACCTCAACCGAACAGTGCGAGCAGCAACAGCCCGGGAGCAAGGAGGCCAGGTACTGCAGGGCTGCATTTACACTGGGGTCTGGCCAAAGGGGATCCTTTTGAAATAGCGCATGACCACCCTTTGGTTTCAGTGATGACCTATAACAAAGTATGTGCGTTTGACTGCTTTGGATCTCGCTGGAAATACTTTCATCACATCACAGTGGTTTCTCCCGTTGCGATTACTACTTTTGCTCCACTACATATTCACGAGCCATAGTGGAGCAAAAGTACTAATCGCAATGGGAGAAACCACTGTGATGTGATGAACGTATTCTGAGCACAATCCAAGGCAGTCAAATGCACATATTTCCTTGTCAACTCAAATCGCCGTTTTCATGGGTCACATTGTGGAGTGCTTTGAGTGTTGAAGACAGATGACTGGCAGGGTGACAGTAGGGGGGGATGACTGGAAGGGGGAAAGTGTGGTAGAGGTATGACTGGCAAGGTGAGAGTTGTGACACCGTGGTGTGGTGTCAGTGGGGTAGAGGGGTAACTGGCAGGGTGTTATATAACTATATAAAACCTTCATCAAAGGAAAACAAAAAAAACCCAAAAAAGACGGGCAACGCCGTCCCACACTGCTAGTATATATATATATATATATATGGATACACATATATTTTCTTAATTCATATCTTACGTGTACCACAGGGGTGATCAGCAACAAACAAACATCAAACATCACTATGAAAAAAAGAGTTCATGAAATTAGTCAAATATTTAATTCTGTATACTGTTGTTTATTTGAAGATGATGCTGGTCTTTCACACAAAGGGCATCTGACACAAGATGTTAGCAGCAGAAACAGCAGGTCCTCTGCCTATGACACATCAGCTGCAGCCAGGGCACCTCCTGTTGCCATGGGCCTTAGCCTAGCCATCACCTGCAGCCAGGTTTGCAGGGGCCATAGGTTGTTGCACAGGATGCTGTAATTGATGATCGCCAGCTGCAAGGGCCCTAAGGCCTCTAGGCAGTGGCGCAGGTGGCCTAAATTCTTGACGCTGCCTAGCTTGTACCAAAACTTGCCGTACCAGAAGTACCAGGTCTCCAAAGTCCATATCCGGCAGCTCAGGATCAAATAACTGTTCAATTGCCTCTACATGGGCCCTATGCTGACTAAATGCTGACATGATCATATTCATTAAAAATAAGAGTAAAAAGATTAGAAGAGTGGGCATAGCTATTATTAAATAGTTCATAGCAAGTAAAAGTAGAAGATGCACCTGATCCAGGAACATCTGCGCCTTTTGTTCAATGCCGTTGGCCTTGAGAATTTTGCCAACATGTTTGGCTTCAGCTTTTGCATGATCATCATGTGGGAGCTTGCCTGTTATGGAGTTGCTCTCATTCTCCATCATGACAGTTGTCCTCTCTCCTGATCTTCCGGTATCCTCATATATATTCTTGTCTATTACTGAGCTGCTCCCAGTCTCCATCAGAGCAGGTGTGGTGACTCCTGGTTTGTCAGTAACTTCACCCAGGAGATTTTCTGTTGATGTGCTGGCTAATTCAGCAAAAAGATTGTCCATTACAAAGTTGCTCTCATCTTCAATAAAGAAGGTTGGTACCGTTACGGTTTCTCTCTCTTGCGCGATATGTACAGGCTTGAGAACTGGCGTGAATAAACAAAAGAGTCCTAATAGCACTGACAGAAACATGGTGATCCACCAGTACCAAATATTCACAGTAAGTCTGAAGATTCTGGGCGCGACCAAGTTCTTATGAGTCCAAAGACCTGCAATGCACTGTGACATCACAATACTTTGGAATGTCCCAGCCCTGTTGAAGCTCAGAGGTGCTGATGTCACAGACTTTGAAGTAAACTGAGCCCTGCTAACTGTCACTACTGCAGAACCTACAGGATGTTACAGACTCATTAACCCCTTAAGGGCCAGTGGTCCAGGGAAGTTACCTTCCCTTAAGGACAGTTTTGATGCTTGCAAATCCGTTGGCACACGTGACCTGTTGTGTATACCGGTGTGCCGAGCAGGGGTCTAAGAAAGACTGCAGCGGTGTTGGAGCGGTCAGTTTCAGACCCCACTTTTACCTACAACTATCCCGCAGGAGCACTGTAAGTAAAAAGTGTGTGACGTGCTATGACTGTCACCGGTCCTTAAGGTTATAAAAACCAGTGACGGTCTTGACATGTCACCAGTCTTTAAGGGTTTAAAAGAAAAGCAACACCTAATACTACAAACTTACCTTCTAACATCCTGCAAATCCTAATGGCCTCTCTTAGCTTTATCCTTGTGCCTTCATTGAGTTTTGGGGGTCATTCTCTCTATCTCTATCTAGACACATATAAGTAACAATTAAGAGCTCAACTATGTCTTTCCCATATGGGGTGCCATGAAACAATATAAATTATACCGCACTATGCAAAATGCAATACATAAAATTATACACATAAAACGCTATGAATGCAGTATGCTGTATGCAAAATGATACACTCAATGTGCAGAAAAAGCAAAACTCTGTATGTTATATGCAATATTCAAACTGCTATACTCAAAACACTAGGGCCTCAATTTAAATGTCGCGGACATCTGTTTTCCCACCGCTGGTAAGCTATTCAATTACCTGTGCTGTGAAAAAATGTTGAAAAAGCCATCAGGTGATAAAGTAAGAGGTGTTTTCACTTATAGCAAATAATGAAAAACACAGCAATTTCCAATTCAATTGTCTGCATTAGCCATGAAGAACCGATAAGGGACTCCTTTATCTCAGGAATTTTAAGACCAAGTTTTGGGACAAGAGTCCCTTTATCAGATCTTCAATTAGCCAACGCAGCTTTTCAAAGGAAAAAAGTTAAAAGAAAACCTAAGTCCCCAGTGGATGTATTGATATCAATACATCCAAAGTACATAAAAAGTGTTCAAAATTAGTAGAAGTAACCCTTTGAGTGCTAGTGGGGTATAATTAATTACCCCTCCGACAATCATAGGGTTAACACAACTAAGTAACAAACCAACATCACATTAAAAGTAACACTTCCCATTAATCCTGATGTCCAGCGGAGCCCTCAGCATCCTGGTCAGCTCCTGTCCATCTTCTTTCTTCTTTTCTGTCTTCTCTTCTTTCTTCTGCTGGAACGGAAAATAAAAGTATTAATAAGTTTTTCTCAAATATCCTGCACACATATACATAGTTTAACCCCCTGAGTGCCAGAGGGGTGCGCAGCACATTGCTCAAAGGGTTAAAAGATGTATGAGTATGCGGGTGAAGATATATAAATGCCTCCACATGGCTTTACATATTGCCTCCACGTTGCTTTAAAAAATGCCCCAATATCTGTATAAAAGAAATGAATACTTTCCTATTTCTCTTCCACTGTGTGTGGCCACGTAACGGTGGAGAAATTAATTTGCACAGATCCCCCATCCTTCCCTCACAGGCCGATGTCTGCTGCAAACTGAGGGAATTTGAGCAGAGAGTCCCTCACATCCAAGACAATCTGCTTAGAACAGTGGTGCTTGAATCTGATTGGCTGGAGTGTTCGTAAGCATATCCCAAACAATGTCTGAGAAGGAATTTGAACAGAGACTTCCCATATATAAAGGCAGTCTCTGTTCAAGTTCTCTCAGTGTGGAACAGGCATTGCCCTGTGAGGGATGGACGGGGGATCTGTGCAAATTCATTTCTAGACCGTTTCCACAGCCACACATAGAGGCTGAGAAATAGGAAAGTATTAATTTATTTTATACCAATACTGGGGCATTATGTAAAGCAACATGGAGTCATTATATAAAGCAACATGGAGGCATTATTTAAAGCAATGTGGGGCATTTATATATCTTCACCTGCACAATATTACATCGTTTAACCCTTTGAGCCCCAGACAGGTGCACAACGCAGTACCCTCTGGCACTCAAGGGGTTAAACTATGTATAAGTGTGCGCAATATTAGAGAAAAACATGTATTAATACTTTTCCGTTCCAGAAGAAGAAAGAAGACAGAAGAGAAGAAAGAAGATACGAGACAGGAGAAAGAAGATAATATAGAATGAAGACAGAAGGACAAGGACAGTGGATTACAGGAATGTGTAAAACATTTAAGTTAAGGATCGTTGCTTGCCAGTATGTCATGCACTGAAAGTTAGCCTTTTTCCTTTGAAGTTCCCAATATTGCCTCTATTTAGCGGCGTTTTGGAAACTTAACGCATAAAATGGATCTTTGGCCTCAAGACCTTTTCTGAACATTTTCTTTTGTCGGTCGGTATCCATTTTGCTCTACCGGCTTTTTTAACGCAAACATTTGAATCAAGGCCTAAATGCTATACAAAATACGCTATGTACAAAAAGCTTAATGTAAAACTCCACCCACAAAACATGAATCAGTACTCTATTCACAAAACACTATATGCAAAATGCAATACGCTATTCACAAAATGCTGTACACAAAACATTGTATGCAATATGCAATATTCTATATGCAAAACACTGTGCACTATACGCAAAACACTATCCGCAAAACTCTTTCCTCTATCCACAAAAAGCTACCCATAAAACTCTACCCTCAACACACTATTCGCAAATGGCTGTACGTAAGGCGCTAAACACAAAAAGCTATACTATTTATTCAAAGTGCTATAAGCAATACACTATCCTCAAAATGCTATATGTAATACACCGAACACTAAACGTAATCCACTGTACACCGAATCTCTGTACTCCACAAGCTTAATGCAAAATGCTACATGCAATATGCAAAACTCTTTACGCGCAAAACTTTATATGCAACACTCTGTACCCAAAACACTATATGAAATGCGCTATACATAATACGCTATAGGCCGAAAGCTATACACAAAACGCTACACACAATACACTATACGCAAAAAGCTATAATGTATATGCAAGGTGATATACACAAAACACTATCCGTAAACCACTATATGGTCACTTTGTCTACCAGTGCACTGCCCACTTTCTCCACCCGCATTGTCATACCTTCAGCCTCCTGGCATCATGACAGCTGACCGAGTGTTGGTGGCATGGTGAGCCACATAAGATGGAGGAAAATTGCTGTTCTCTGTTGTCTGGCATGCTCTGCACACACGATGAGCCTATTTAATTTTGCCCGCTGCCATGGTTCATCATCACGTGCCCCTGAGGGCTGTGATAACATCGCTGCTCCTGGTCCACAGAGTTGTAGGTCTCGTATGCATGTGCAGTCACCATCTAGCTTCCTTTCACTGAGTCTCAATAGACTCAATGATGGGAAGCTTAATGTCAGTGCGAGGCACTGAGGTACTCGGGTAGCAGGGTGAGCTGAGGGCATGCGGGCTGGCCAGGCACTCTGGAGGGGGGGGCCTGGGCACCCCCAGACCCCACCTGGCGATGCTACTGCGTGAGTGTACTAATTCTCAGTTCAGTCACACTGTTGTTAGTGTCTAGTGACAGTGGATGCTCTTAAGGGTATGTACTGAAGCAGGGGTAGGAAACATAAGGCCCTGTTGCTGCTGCTGGACTACAACTACCCTCATCCCCTGCCAGCCAATGGCTGGAACAGGATGATGGGGGTTATAATCTGGAGGGACTCAGTAGTTATTAAAAGCAGAGATGACTACACCAGTGATATCACTTTTCCAATTTCTATGTTATTCTATGGAGCCAATGCACTAAGATTTCCTAAGTGAAAGAGAACTTGGCACAATTGGCTCCATAGAATAATGTAGGAACTGGAGAAATGATATCACTGGTGAAGTAATCTTCTCTTTACCACCTCTTTATCACATCTTAGTGCATAACTACCCCCCTTAACTGCTGTAAATGTCTTCAACTTGTTTGATACGCCATCTGCAGGAGGGTGTTCCATACACCTTTCTGTATTAACTCCATGGAGGTTAGAAATGTCTCCTGGAAACAGTTCTAGAATCCAAGGGGTTAATCAAGAGAAGTATAATACATTTGGTATTTCATTTACCTCTTATGGACCCACTGAAAAGTATTTGGATCAGTGGAAAGGGTGGTAATGGCTGCTCCCTAATAGCATATATAAGACTCAAATCTAGGCCACAGTTAACAAAATAATGTAGCGTGGTGTCCGTGATATTTGTGTATATGACCCCAAACATGTTCATTTTTAAATATTGTTGCCCCTTTAAGTTTAGTGATTTAAATCTCATCAAATTGTAAGAAACACTAGTCTAGAAGTAATTAATGTGCAACATTTAATTTTGGTGATTGTCTCTAAACTGCATTCTCTAGTAATTGCATTTTGCCATCCATATTTGGTGGATGTGTACTACATAAATCTTGATCATTCCTACTCTTAGTTGTATTATCTATTTTTATGGGTAGGGAATTTGATTGGTTAGGAGCATAACTGGGGTGGGTCAGAGGGGCCCCTTATCAGAGTTGGCATCGGGGCCCCTGCATTTTGTGTTACGCTTCTGCATTAGAGAGGGCATAGGCTCCATAGAACGACACAGGAAATGGGGAGTTTATCACACTGAAGAATATATCTTCTCATTATAATCTCTTTATCATACCATATTGTATCAACCCCATCCTCTTTAGGCTTTCTCTTTTTAAAAGAGTGTGTCCCTGACTACCATTGTCACTGGTCTAGATTACATTGAATTTGATAACATTTAATCTTATTAACTATTACTAACTGCTTTCCCATCTAGTCTTTGGGGAAATGTGTAGATAACACCTTTGATAAAGTTATCAACTGCATTGGAATCCAGACCCTAATCCAATGGTTCTTAACTCCTGTCCTCAGGACCCACTAACAGGCCAGGATTTGATGATTTCCTTGTTAGAGCACTGGTGAGATAATCAATGTGAATGAGCCTCTGATCACCACACCTGTGTTCTAGCAGAGAAATCCCTAAGTCCTGGCCTGTTAGTGGGCCTGAGGGCAGGAGTTGAGAATCACTGCCCTAATCAGGTAACTCAGAGACTGATATTTGCTTATTGTTTCATGCAATCCCATGCCAATTTCTGTAGGATCAGGTGACTGGATCCTCAACTCCCTACAAAATATGTTTCTACTTTCAAACTGATTCCTCCATCAGGATAAATTAAAGCTAAAGGGTTAACTTCATCCATAGAACAATAACAGTGCATTACAGAAGCATGAATCCATGTACTCCTTGTATTAAATCATGATTTTATATATATATATATATATATATATATATATATATATATATATATTACTGTGCAAAAGTTTTAGGCAGGTGTGAAAAAATGCTGTAAAGTAAGAATGCTTTCAAAAATTGACATGTTAATAATTTATATTGATCAATTAACAAAGTGCATAGTTAGTGAACAGAAAAAAAATCAAAATCAAATCAGTATTTGATGTGACCACCCTTTGCCTTCAAAACAACATCAATTCTTCTAGGTACACGTGCTCAAAGTCAGGGATTTTTTAGGCATATAGTCAGGTGTATGATTAAACAATTCTACCAAACAGGAGCTAATGATCGTTAATTTAATATGTGTATTGAAACAAAATTATTAACTGAAATAGAAAGGAGGAATAAAATGGTGAGTAATAGCCAAACTCAGCTACTGTCAAAAGTCATACACCATAGCAAGACTGAGCACAGCAACAAGACACAAGGCAGTTATATTGCATTGGCAAGGTCTCTCCTAGGCAGACATTTCAAGGCAGACAGGGGTTTCCAAATGTGCTGTCCAAGCTCTTTTGAAGAAGCACAAAGAAATGGGTAACGTTGAGGACCATAGATGCAGTGGTTAACCAAGGAAAGAGCAGATGAAAGACACTGCATGCTTTCTTCCCTTCGCAATCGGAAGATGTTCCGCTGAGGCAGAAGTGAGGCTGCCTAAAGCCACAGAAAAACTGTGGTTAGTTCTCCAAGATGTTTGGAACAATCTACCTGCCGAGTTCCTTAAAATACTGTGTACAAGTTTACCTAGAAGAATTGATGCTGTTTTGAAGGCAAAGGGTGATCACACCAAATATTGATTTGATTTAGATTTTTCTTCTGTTCACTCACTATGCATTTTGTTAATTGATAAATATAAACTATTAACATGTCGATTTTTGAAAGCATACTTACTTTACAGCATTTTTTCACACCTTCCTAAAACTTTTGCACATTATTGTATGTATATACATACCTGAGAACTTTTAATTGTTGTATCCCCAACAAGGTATGAATAAAAATAATGGGAAAAAATACTGTGAGCATTGTGGCAAACACAGGGTTAATTTTATGTTGGCTGCCACTTGCTTCTACACCACAGACACACACACAAGCCCCAATGACACACACAGCACCAAACACACACACATCACTCACACACACAGTCCCCACACAAACAGTATCTCACACACACACACAATAGCAAGCAGCGGAGGAAGCCCACTTATTCTCTGTGTGCTCTCAGCTTTTTTTTTCTCCTCCTGTCTCATACCTGCCAGCCACCCTATACACTCACTATAGAGAGAGCGCAGGGGTATTCAGAGCCTGTCGTGGCCTCTTGCCCTCTCTAGCACCCTGACCCAGCCCTGTCCTGGTGCTGCTCCCCGGCCTCCCTGGAGCCCTCCAGTTGACACAGCTCGCCTCCACAAGTAGAGGAGAAATCAGCGGCACAGTGATGGGAAGGAGCTCAGATATAAGCCTCCTACACCTTCCAGCAGCACGGTTCGGCCTAGCCTCCTGGTTGCAGGCGTTGATGTTTCCGGATCCTGAGATCAGACGCCCGTCTTCAACCACTGTTGTATCGCCCGTGCCCCTTGCCTGGGTGAGCTGTTCACACTATCCCTCTCATCAGATGTCCCCAGTTCTCCGCGCTGTCTCCTTCACCTCACATGCGTGCCCACTCACAGCCTCACACTCAGGTTTGTCTGCATGTGTTTTGCATGCTGTGTGAGGCTGTGAGCAGTAATGCATGTGGGTTGAAGGCCACAGCACAGAGAACCAGGGATATCTGATAACAATAAAAACAGGATGATGAGGAGCGCCGTGGGGGACTAGGAGTACTTGCGCTCCCTATACCAGCCTTAACATGGATGACAAGGTCCGGGGCTCTCCAGCACCCTGCCCCAGTCCTGTCCTGGTGCTGCTCCGCAGAGCCTTCTGGTTGCTACAGCTCAGCTCCTCAAGTAGAGGAGAAACCAGCGTCACAGTGACGGGAGGGAACCGGCTGAACCTCAACCGAACAGTGCGAGCAGCAACAGCCCGGGAGCAAGGAGGCCAGGTACTGCAGGGCTGCATTTACACTGGGGTCTGGCCAAAGGGGATCCTTTTGAAATAGCGCATGACCACCCTTTGGTTTCAGTGATGACCTATAACAAAGTATGTGCGTTTGACTGCTTTGGATCTCGCTGGAAATACTTTCATCACATCACAGTGGTTTCTCCCGTTGCGATTACTACTTTTGCTCCACTACATATTCACGAGCCATAGTGGAGCAAAAGTACTAATCGCAACGGGAGAAACCACTGTGATGTGATGAACGTATTCTGAGCACAATCCAAGGCAGTCAAATGCACATATTTCCTTGTCAACTCAAATCGCCGTTTTCATGGGTCACATTGTGGAGTGCTTTGAGTGTTGAAGACAGATGACTGGCAGGGTGACAGTAGGGGGGGATGACTGGAAGGGGGAAAGTGTGGTAGAGGTATGACTGGCAAGGTGAGAGTTGTGACACCGTGGTGTGGTGTCAGTGGGGTAGAGGGGTAACTGGCAGGGTGTTATATAACTATATAAAACCTTCATCAAAGGAAAACAAAAAAAACCCAAAAAAGACGGGCAACGCCGTCCCACACTGCTAGTATATATATATATATATATATGGATACACATATATTTTCTTAATTCATATCTTACGTGTACCACAGGGGTGATCAGCAACAAACAAACATCAAAAATCACTATGAAAAAAAGAGTTCATGAAATTAGTTAAATATTTAATTCTGCATACTATTGTTTATTTGAAGATGATGCTGGTCTTTCATACAAAGGGCATCTGACACAAGATGTTAGCAGCAGAAACAGCAGGTCCTCTGCCTATGACCCATCAGATGCAGCCAGGGCACCTCCTGTTTTCATGGGCCTTAGCCTAGCCATCACCTGCAGCCAGGTTTGCAGGGGCCATAGGTTGTTGCACAGGATGCTGTAATTGATGATCGCCAGCTGCAAGGGTCCTAAGGCCTCTAGGCAGTGGCGCAGGTGGCCTAAATTCTTGACGCTGCCTAGCTTGTACCAGAACTTGCCGTAACAGAAGTACCAGGTCTCCAAAGTCCATATCCGGTAGCTCATGATCCAATAACTCTTCAATCCCCTCTACATGGGCCCTATGCTGATTAAATGCTGACATGATCATATTCATTAAAAATAAGAGTAAAAAGATTAGAAGAGTGGGCATAGCTATTATTAAATGGTTCATAGCAGGTAAAAGTAGAAGATGCACCTGATCCAGGAACATCTGTGCCTTTTGTTCAATGCCGTTGGCCTTGAGAATTTTGCCAACACGTTTGGCTTCAGCTTTTGCATGATCATCATGTGGGAGCTTGCCTGTTATGGAGTTGCTCTCATTCTCCATCATGACAGTTGTCCTCTCTCCTGATCTTCCGGTATCTTCGTATATATTCTTGTCTATTACTGAGCTGCTCCCAGTCTCCATCAGAGCAGGTGTGGTGACTCCTGGTTTGTCAGTAACTTCACCCAGGAGATTTTCTGTTGATGTGCTGGCTAATTCAGCAAAAAGATTGTCCATTACAAAGTTGCTCTCATCTTCAATAAAGAAGGTTGGTACCGTTACGGTTTCTCTCTCTTGCGCGATATGTACAGGCTTGAGAACTGGCGTGAATAAACAAAAGAGTCCTAATAGCACTGACAAAAACATGGTGATCCACCAGTAGCAAATACTCACAGTAAGTCTGAAGATTCTGGGCGCTTCCAGGTTTTTAAGAGTCCAAAGACCTGCAATGCACTGTGACATCACAATACTTTGGAATGTCCCAGCCCTGTGAAGCTCAGAGGTGCTGATGTCACAGACTTTGAAGTAAACTGAGCCCTGCTAACTGTCACTACTGCAGAACCTACAGGATGTTACAGACTCATTAACCCCTTAAGGGCCAGTGGTCCAGGGAAGTTACCTTCCCTTAAGGACAGTTTTGATGCTTGCAAATCTGTTGGCACACGTGACCTGTTGTGTATACCGGCGTGCCGAGAAGGGGTCTAAGAAAGACTGCAGCGGTCTTGGAGCGGTCAGTTTCAGACCCCACTTTTACCTACAACTATCCCGCAGGAGCACTGTAAGTAAAAAGTGTGTGACGTGCTATGACTGTCACCGGTCCTTAAGGTTATAAAAACCAGTGACGGTCTTGGCATGTCACCAGTCTTTAAGGGTTTAAAAGAAAAGCAACACCTAATACTACAAACTTACCTTCTAACATCCTGCAAATCCTAATGGCCTCTCTTAGCTTTATCCTTGTGCCTTCATTGAGTTCTTGGGGTCATTCTCTCTATCTCTATCTAGACACATATAAGTAACAATTAAGAGCTCAACTATGTCTTTCCCATATGGGGTGCCATGAAATAATACAAATTATACCGCACTACGCAAAATGCAATACATAAAATTATATACATAAAACGCTATGAATGCAGTATGCTGTATGCAAAATGATACACTCAATGTGCAGAAAAAGCAAAACTCTGTATGTTATATGCAATATTCAAACTGCTATACTCAAAACACTAGGGCCTCAATTTAAATGTCGCGGACAGCTGTTTTCCCACCGCTGGTAAGCTATTCAATTACCTGTGATGTGAAAAAATGTTGAAAAGCCATCAGGTGATAAAGTAAGAGGTGTTTTCACCCATAGCAAATAATGAAAAACACTGCAATTTCCAATTCAATTGTCTACATTAGCCATGAAGAACCGATAAGGGACTCCTTTACCTCAGGAATTTTAAGACCAAGTTTTGGGACAAGAGTCCCTTTATCAGATCTTCAATTAGCCAACGCAGCTTTTCAAAGGAAAAAAGTTAAAAGAAAACCTAAGTCCCCAGTGGATTTATTGATATCAATACATCCAAAGTACATAAAAAGTGTTCAAAATTAGTAGAAATAACCCTTTGAGTGCTAGAGGGTTATAATTAATTACCCCTCTGGCAATCATAGGGTTAACACGACTAAGTAACAAACCAACATCACATAAAAAGTAACACTTCCCATTAATCCTGATGTCCAGCGGAGCCCTCAGCATCCTGGTCAGCTCCTGTCCATCTTCTTTCTTCTTTTCTGTCTTCTCTTCTTTCTTCTGCTGGAATGGAAAATAAAAGTATTAATACATGTTTTTCTCAAATATCCTGCACACATATACATAGTTTAACCCCCTGAGTGCCAGAGGGGTGCGCAGCACATTGCTCAAAGGATTAAAAGATGTATGAGTGTGCGGGTGAAGATATATAAATGCCTCCACATGGCTTTACATATTGCCTCCACGTTGCTTTAAAAAATGCCCCAATATCTGTATAAAAGAAATGAATACTTTCCTATTTCTCTTCCACTGTGTGTGGCCACAGAACGGTGGAGAAATTAATTTGCACAGATCCCCCATCCTTCCCTCACAGGCCGATGTCTGCTGCAAACTGAGGGAATTTGAGCAGAGAGTCCCTCACATCCAAGACAATCTGCTTCGAACAGTGGTGCTTGAAACTGATTGGCTGGGGTGTTCGTAAGCATATCCCAAACAATGTCTGAGAAGGAATTTGAACAGAGACTTCCCATATATAAAGGCAGTCTCTGTTCAAGTTCTCTCAGTGTGGAACAGGGATTGCCCTGTGAGGGATGGACGGGGGATCTGTGCAAATTCATTTCTACGCCGTTTCCACAGCCACACACAGAGGCTAAGAAATAGGAAAGTATTAATTTCTTTTATACCAATACTGGGGCATTATGTAAAGCAACGTGGAGTCATTATATAAAGCAACATGGAGGCATTATTTAAAGCAATGTGGGGCATTTATATATCTTCACCTGCACAATATTACATCGTTTAACCCTTTGAGCCCCAGACAGGTGCACAACGCAGTACCCTCTGGCACTCAAGGGGTTAAACTATGTATAAGTGTGCGCAATATTAGAGAAAAACATGTATTAATACTTTTCCGTTCCAGAAGAAGAAAGAAGACAGAGGAGAAGAAAGAAGATACGAGACAGGAGAAAGAAGATAATATAGAATGAAGACAGAAGGAGAAGGACAGTGGATTACAGGAATGTGTAAAACATTTAAGTTAAGGATCGTTGCTTGCCAGTATGTCATGCACTGAAAGTTAGCCTTTTTCCTTTGAAGTTCCCAATATTGCCTCTATTTAGCGGCATTTTGGAAACTTAACGCATAAAATGAATCTTTGGCCTCAAGACCTTTTCTGAACATTTTCTTTTGTCGGTCGGTATCCATTTTGCTCTACCGGCTTTTTTAACGCAAACATTTGAATCAAGGCCTAAATGCTATACAAAATACGCTATGTACAAAAAGCTTAATGTAAAACCCCACGCACAAAACATGAATCAGTACTCTATTCACAAAACGCTATACACAAAACAGTACATGCTATAAGTAAAATACTATATGTAATACGCAAAACGCTATATGCAAAATGCAATACGCTATTCACAAAATGCTGTACACAAAACATTGTATGCAATATGCAATATTCTATATGCAAAACACTGTGCACTATACACAAAACACTATGCAATATACTCAAAACACTATCCGCAAAACTCTATCCACAAAAAGCTACCCACAAAGCTCTACCCTCAATACACTATTTGCAAACGGTTGTACGTAAGGCGCTAAACACAAAAAGCTATACTATTTATTCAAAGTGCTATAAGCAATACACTATCCTCAAAATGCTATATGTAATACACCGAACACTAAACGTAATCCACTGTACACCGAATCTCTGTACTCCACAAGCTTAATGCAAAATGCTACATGCAATACGCAAAACTCTTTACGCGCAAAACTTTATATGCAACACTCTGTACCCAAAACACTATATGAAATGCGCTATACATAATACGCTATAGGCCGAAAGCTATACACAAAACGCTACACACAATACACTATACGCAAAAAGCTATAATGTATATGCAAGGTAATATGCACAAAACACTATCTGTAAACCACTATATGGTCACTTTGTCTACCAGTGCACTGCCCACTTTCTCCACCCGCATTGTCATACCTTCAGCCTCCTGGCATCATGACAGCTGACCGAGTGTTGGTGGCATGGTGAGCCACATAAGATGGAGGAAAATTGCTGTTCTCTGTTGTCTGGCATGCTCTGCACACACGATGAGCCTATTTAATTTTGCCCGATGCCATGGTTCATCATCACGTGCCCCTGAGGGCTGTGATAACATCGCTGCTCCTGGTCCACAGAGTTGTAGGTCTCGTATGCATGTGCAGTCACCATCTAGCTTCCTTTCACTGAGTCTCAATAGACTCAGTGATGGGAAGCTTAATGTCAGTGCCAGGCACTGAGGTACTCAGGCAGCAGGGTGAGCTGAGGGCATGCGGGCTGGCCAGGCACTCTGGAGGGGGGGCCTGGGCACCCCCAGACCACACCTGGCGATGCTACTGCGTGAGTGTACTAATTCTCAGTTCAGTCACACTGTTGTTAGTGTCTAGTGACAGTGGATGCTCTTAAGGGTATGTACTGAAGCAGGGGTAGGAAACATGAGGCCCTGTTGCTGCTGCTGGACTACAACTACCCTCATCCCCTGCCAGCCAATGGCTGGAAGAGGATGATGGGGGTTATAATCTGGAGGGACTCAGTAGTTATTAAAAGCAGAGATGACTACACCAGTGATATCACTTTTCCAATTTCTATGTTATTCTATTGAGCCAATGCACTAAGATTTCCCAAGTGAAAGAGAACTTGGCACAATTGGCTCCATAGAATAATGTAGGAACTGGAGAAATGATATCACTGGTGAAGTAATCTTCTCTTTACCACCTCTTTATCACATCTTAGTCCATAACCCCCCCTTGACTGCTGTAAATGTCTTCAACTTGTTTGATACACCATCTACAGGAGGGTGTTCCATACACCTTTCTGTATTAACTCCATGGAGGTTAGAAATGTCTCCTGGAAACAGTTCTAGAATCCAAGGGGTTAATCAAGAGAAGTATAATACATTTGGTATTTCATTTACCTCTTATGGACCCACTGAAAAGTATTTGGATCAGTGGAAAGGGTGGTAATGGCTGCTCCCTAATAGCATATATAAGACTCAAATCTAGGCCACAGTTAACAAAATAATGTAGCGTGGTGTCCGTGATATTTGTGTATATGACCCCAAACATGTTCATTTTTAAATATTGTTGCCCCTTTAAGTTTAATGATTTAAATCTCATCAAATTGTAAGAAACACTAGTCTAGAAGTAATTGATGTGCAACATTTAATTTTGGTGATTGCCTCTAAACTGCATTCTCTAGTAATTGCATTTTGCCATCCATATTTGGTGTATGTGTACTACATAAATCTTGATCATTCCTACTCTTAGTTGTATTATCTATTTTTATGGGTGGGGAATTTGATTGGTTAGGAGCATAACTGGGGTGGGTCACAGGGGCCCCTTATCAGAGTTGGCATCGGGGCCCCTGCATTTTGTGTTACGCTTCTGCATTAGAGAGGGCATAGGCTCCATAGAACGACACAGGAAATGGGGAGTTTATCACACTGAAGAAGATATCTTCTCATTATAATCTCTTTATCATACCTTATTGTATCAACCCCATCCTCTTTAGGCTTTCCCTTTTTAAAAGAGTGTGTTCCTGACTACCATTGTCACTGGCCTAGATTACATTGAATTTGATAACATTTAATCTTAATAACTATTACTAACTGCTTTCCCATCTAGTCTTTGGGGAAATGTGTAGATAACACCTTTGATAAAGTTATCAACTGCATTGGAATCCAGACCCTAATCCAATGGTTCTCAACTCCTGTCCTCAGGACCCACTAACAGGCCAGGATTTGATGATTTCCTTGTTAGAGCACTGGTGAGATAATCAATGTGAATGAGCCTCTGATCACCACACCTGTGTTCTAGCAGAGAAATCCCTAAGTCCTGGCCTGTTAGTGGGTCCTGAGGGCAGGAGTTGAGAATCACTGCCCTAATCAGGTAACTCAGAGACTGATATTTGCTTATTGTTTCATGCAATCCCATGCCAATTTCTGTAGGATCAGGTGACTGGATCCTCAACTCCCTGCAAAATATGTTTCTACTTTCAAACTGATTCCTCCATCAGGATAAATTAAAGCTAAAGGGTTAACTTCATCCATAGAACAATAACAGTGCATTACAGAAGCATGAATCCATGTACTCCTTGTATTAAATCATGATTTTATATATATATATATATATATATATATATATATATATATATATATATATATTACTGTGCAAAAGTTTTAGGCAGGTGTGAAAAAATGCTGTAAAGTAAGAATGCTTTCAAAAATTGACATGTTAATAATTTATATTGATCAATTAACAAAATGCATAGTTAGTGAACAGAAAAAAAATCAAAATCAAATCAGTATTTGATGTGACCACCCTTTGCCTTCAAAACAACATCAATTCTTCTAGGTACACGTGCTCAAAGTCAGGGATTTTTTAGGCATATAGTCAGGTGTATGATTAAACAATTATACCAAACAGGAGCTAATGATCGTTAATTTAATATGAAACAAAATTATTAACTGAAATAGAAAGGAGGAATAAAATGGTGAGTAATAGCCAAACTCAGCTACTGTCAAAAGTCATACACCATAGCAAGACTGAGCACAGCAACAAGACACAAGGCAGTTATATTGCATTGGCAAGGTCTCTCATAGGCAGACAGGGGTTTCCAAATGTGCTGTCCAAGCTCTTTTGAAGAAGCACAAAGAAATGGGTAACATTGAGGACCATAGATGCAGTGGTTAACCAAGGAAAGAGCAGATGAAAGACACTGCATGCTTTCTTCCCTTCGCAATCGGAAGATGTTCCGCTGAGGCAGAACTGAGGCTGCCTAAAGCCACAGAAGAACTGTGGTTAGTTCTCCAAGATGTTTGGAACAATCTACCTGCCGAGTTCCTTAAAATACTGTGTACAAGTTTACCTAGAAGAATTGATGCTGTTTTGAAGGCAAAGGGTGATCACACCAAATATGGATTTGATTTAGATTTTTCTTCTGTTCACTCACTATGCATTTTGTTAATTGATAAATATAAACTATTAACATGTCTATTTTTGAAAGCATACTTACTTTACAGCATTTTTTCACACCTTCCTAAAACTTTTGCACATTATTGTATGTATATACATACCTGAGAACTTTTAATTGTTGTCAAAACCGGAGTTTCCTGGGCAAATCCGGAGAGTTCCCTGGTATGTGTATATATCTATCTATTGTTTATATATATTTTAGTCTCCATTTTATCCCTTTGAGTGTCAGAGGGGTGTAATGCATTGTGTACCCCTCTGGCACTCAAAGGGCTAAGCATTATAATCCTTAAAAGTAATTCTAATCACAAATGAATGCTAATCACACTCTGATTTACCTTGCTTCCAGCAAATGTCACAGATAGACACTGATTTAAAAACCAGGGCGGTTTCTTACAACAGCATCAAAGGAAACCTACAAAGTCTGGAGAGAAAAACTGTGTACGTATAACTGTTTATGTGAGTGACTCTGCATATTTTTATGTATGTAATCACCGTACCTGGGAACTCTTCGGATCTGCCCTGGAGACTAAGGTTTTTGCAGGTGATTACCGGGTCTCTGATGACAGACACCGATTCTCTGGTGGTGTAGAGTTTCATAAGAAGCTCTGCCCACTTTTGCACCTTTTCACCCTTTCCTCCCATTTCTCACCCTCTTCCCTTCCTTTACCTCCCAGTCCCTCCCACTGCCCCTCCACTTTAGTGGCATGCCCATTAAGCCCCACCCCTTTTTACACAAATCATGTCATTTATATCCATCCATAGGAGTTCCCAGGTATGGTAATCACACTTAAAGGAGAGGTAACACTTCCTAATAGTAACCCCTTATTTAACTTATTTCGAGCAGACGATCCTAATGTCCCCTATTAATGTTGCTCTTGTGCCTTAGTTCAAGCGATAACATATTTTGGTTGTGCTGGTAGTCATGTCCGTGGAGGCAGACATGGCAGATGCTATCTGGACCACAGGATATCAGACTGTGCTCACTGCACATTGTAATCTTAACCCTTAAAGGACCATAAGGGGTGCACAATATATTGCTTCACAATGCATTTCTCAGCCCTCTGGTCATTAAAGTGTTTAGATGACTCATGTATTCTACCTGCTTCAGTTTGAGAAAAGAAAAAATCTCCAGCAGCTGTCATGTCCGCCTCCATAGACATGACACGTAGGACTGGTTGAAGATGTTATCTTTAGAGCAAAGGAACAAGAGCAAAATTCATTGGGACCATTGTGATTTTATAGCCATAGTAAGCTAAGTAGGAGTTATTATTAAGTGTTCTTGCTTCTCCTTAAAAAGAACATTATTGTTTCTTTTTATATGATCCTATTTTTCTTTAAACATAAAGGTAAAGATAACCTATTGTCTGAAAGTTAACCCTAAACATGTCTGCTTCTTTTGGAATAGACCCGGATTGCCAAATAGGTAGAATAGGCAACTGCTTGGAGCTCCAAATTTTGATGGGCCGGTACTTCAGCTGTGCTGGCCACACCAACATCCTGAATTGCAGGGTGGCCAGAGCAATCCCAATTTCCTGCACCAGTTATATACCCCTTTTCAGGCTATAATTTAGCCCCTTGGATGACAGAGAGAGATCTCCAACACATTGTGGAGCAATATGTTAGAGATCTCTCTAGCAACCAAGTGGTTAAAGCTTTCAACGTTCTTGCTTGTTATAGGATAAAGGTATTTTCTGTGCCAAGAAACAATGGATGAGAATGGGGGTGGGATCATGTGAGGAATGGGGGTGTGGTCTTGGGTGGAGCTAAGGGCTCCTAGAGTGCATTGCCTACAGGAGCCTGGGATATAAATCCAGCCCTAAATAGACCTGCTGATCTTATCCACTGCTGCATTGCACACCTCATCCAATCAGCCAGGAAACCAACCCCTGTTGTTGTATGCCTGATCTCATGATGATGCAAGACAAATGCATGAATGCACAGTGCAGCAGCATGGTGTTAGCCTTTAATGCCATTGTATGAGCACTGTAATTAATATTGCCAGGTACATACTGCCATTGTAGGAATTTAATGCCAACAACCTACTTTGTCTTTGTCTGCCCCATATCATGTGCAGAGAAACTCAGTAGGTTGCTTATAATGTTGCATATGCTCTGTTAGTAACATAATAACATAGCTGAAGAGGCTGGAAATAAACACACATCCATCAAGTCCAGCATTTGCCATATTATTATTCTTTATTTATATAGCGCCAACTAATTCCGCTGTACAATAGGGAATAGACATACAGAGATATTAAATAGTACAATCAGATATGGAGAACAGGAAGATCGGAGGGCCCTGCTCATAAGAGCTTACCACCCCTGCTGATCCAGAGAAAGGCAAAATACATATTGACGCCACTTACTATTAATTACCAGATGGATAAAAAAAATTCCTTTCCAACTCCGTCAGCAGGATATTTTCCCGGACCAACATCTTATTTTATTTTAACCCTTTGAGTGCCAGAATGCATTGGCTACCTCTCTGGCACTCAAAGGCTTAAACCAATTGTTATAATTCCCAATAGTGTTCTGAGCTTGAAGAGTATCTATTACTTTAAAATCATCATAATATCTGCAAACAGTTTCCCACGGCAAAGAATTGTACACCCTACTGCCCTAACTGTAAACAAAATCCCTTACCTTTGCTATAGTCAAAAGCACCTTGTTCCACTAGTCTTAATGGATGAGGTGTCATAGTGTAGAATTTAGCTCTGAATAAAAAAACACCCAGAAGTCTACAGCCTGCCCTCCCCTTTGAGCAAGCAGCATTAAGGGGAGGAGTTTAGGATTATTAGTCAGGTACAGGCAGTAAACATCGATTACAGCACGTATAGCTTTGTACATCACCCCACTATCAGGACTGGATTTACATCTGTGGAGCCTCTAGGTGCCCTCTGCCCCTCCCATAACCACACCCCAGTCCTCACTTGACTCCACCCCATCCACTGTTGCCTGTTGCAGAAAATGCCCTTAACTTATCTCTGAAAACATTCTTAACCCCTTTGGTTGCTAGACAGTTCTCTAGCACATTGCTTTGCAATGCATTGGAGACCTTTCTAGCATATAAGGGGTTAAATCATGGCCAGTCAGTGTTTATTTAAACTGGTAAATAAACAGGCACATAAAAAAGGACCTGGTATTTGTTAACCCCTTAAGGACGGCCGATTGCATATGCGGCCGTCACTTAAGGACCACTGACCATTTTTTTGTGGCATCCTCTGCTGGGCTCCACTAACGGCGTGCAGCCGCGCAGGGCGCCTGGAATTCCATGACGGTCCAGGACCGTCATGGGTCCTTAATAGAAAACAACCCATGACGGTCCTGGACTGTTATGGGTTGTTAAGGGATTAAAGGGACATTGACTTTCCCTTAGACACAGCTCAGAATATGGTGTGGCCAGCACAGCTGAGGTATCCCCCCCACAAAGTTTGACATTCTAAGCAGTGTTCTCTGCCTAATGATAAATCTGGCTCTGAACATTGGGGTCTATTTAATAAACTAGAACTATAAAATCAGAATAATAAAGATTATAGATTGCACTTAATTTATTAACATAATAGCACCAGTCCTTAAAAATAATAATATATATATATATATATATATATATATATATATATATATATATATATATTACACACACAATGAGGATGTGTGTGAGTAAAGATGCAGCAAGTCAGTGCTCTCACTGCAATTTTCGGACATGGACCTGTACAGCGCCTTCCTCCCAGCCTTCAGCCAGGATTGCCTTGTTTCACACGGGGCCAGCTTATTCTGAATCTGAAGAGCTCAGGAGGAGTGAAGTAACGTTATGCTAAAAGGGCAGGCGCAGCCACTGTACAGATCGGGTCAGATGGTGCAGGGAGAGTAACACTTTGCTGCATCTTTACTCATAGACATCCACTTTATGTACATATAGGGTTGCGTTTTTTTTAAGTATTGGTGCTATTCAGACACTTGTGGCCTTATTCATCAGGTTAAAGAGGTGTTCTTCTGGAGCAAATCAACTGCACCAAATGAAGGAATTAAATATTTCCATTGAGATTAACGCCTACAATGCTAGAGAGGTCTTCAACGAAATGCAATGGAGACCTCCCTAGATTCAAGTGGGTTAACCATGAGTGCCAGAGAGTTACGCAACACATTGTTCTGCAATGCGTTGCGTACCGCTCAGGCACTCAAGAGGTTAAAAGTCCCATTAAAACCAATGATAATTTTTTAGAATTTTTGTTTCCCTTTCTGTTAAATTAAGTTCTATCCAGAACTGCACCTCTACAGCTTTAACACTGAGGCCCTTGGAGTGAATTGGGGTTGATTGGCAGCCCCTGCCTGACTGAACTATTACACTTCAAAGTCTCTCAGTTGAGTCTCTCAAGAGTATCTGTAGTTACTTTTCTGAGGCTTTGATTGGCTCACTGGCTGATCCTGCAGGGAAAGCTATACAGACCTATCTTTCTCATGAGGTCCACTTTCACAGGAACAGACCTGCCAAGTGGGAGTGAGTGTCTTCATAAAGCAGGGGTCTCTGACCTTTTCTTTAACAGGAGTTAGTTTTATTCTATGAAATATGTATTGACCTACTGTAACATATATTGAAAATAAATGAAATTGTATCTGTACAAAGCTACTCTTACCTATTCTTCATTCCTTCCAACTCTTTCCAATAAGAAGGTTCCACCTTTACAGCTCAGGGAGATAAATTGATGTTACTACATGTATAATTATTAGAGAAGGAATCCATATTCAGAAAAGAAGACCAAATCTGTGGCTTTCCAGTGAGCCACAGATTTTCTGATTATTAGAGCCTTCCCAACTTTAATGACTCTGTCCCATATTACTATGCATGTTAAAGACATTAGAGTGGTTTATTAAAACATTTAATGAAGAGAACAAAAGGATGGCAACTTTAGTTGCAATGAGTGAGTGAATACTGTGGCTCTTATCCACTTTGACACCCCATATTTTCCATAATATGTTCTATATAAGTTGTCGTGACAAAGCCTGCAAAATAGTATGTAAGCAGGTATTATGACAGTGAAGCAGGGAAACATACCTTTCAATTGTCCCTCTTCAGGAGACACACTCACTCTTTGAGACCCAAATCCCTCTGCCTCCTTTCCCACCCTGGTGTCCCTCTTTTTAGGAGATCAGACTGTGTATATAAGTTTATTACGTTGCTCCACATCAATAAAACTCACATTAATGTTTGTTTAAACTTCAGTATATGTGTTTATAAATTATTCTGTGTTAATAAAATACTTTGGTCCTGCTCTAAATCATTTGTTAATTTACACAAAGAGGTGTTAGTAGGTAATAAAATAACCCAAAAATTATTGGTAATACCCTGCCCGCTAGCCACACCTAAGACAAAAGTGTCCCTCACTGGCCATTTTAAATTTTGGGAGGTATGGGAAAACCATGTAAATGCTGTGAAGCACTCTGCTGGGTACTGCTGCTGAAAGTTATGCCCAGATTGGCTGCAACAAATTGGGGAACAGATTTCAACCACTGGACCTGCCTCTGCAGGCCAGATAGCCTGATACCTGATTGGACTGGAGAGTCTTACTCACAAGCTACTTGTTGGAGACCCCCACTATAAATTGACAGTCTTGTCTCTGATGACCTGCTGAACCAATTTATACCACTGAGTTCTGAATTTGTTTTACAGGGGAAGCCTATTGACAAGAACCTTAGCCGATATTGTAAATAAAGAAGACTTTGTCTTGAACTCAGAATATCTAATTACGCTTCTTGTGGTTGTCCCAAAGTAAGTTGTGGATGTCTGATAAATAAGCACATTATGGATCTGATAAAGTCCCTGCATACATATACACATTTACACTAAGGAAATCTGGAGCAATGCTATGGTACTTCATCTTCCCCACAGGGAAAATGTAAAAAATCCCATTGATTTAAATCGGGCTTTTTAACCCTTGATTGTTAGAGAGGTCTGCAACCCTTCTCAATGTGTAGGAGACCTGTCTAGCATTCAGGAGGTTAACCCTTTGCATGCCAGAGGGGTACGCAACACATGCCTTTGGCAATTTCAATCAGTGGGAGTTTGGGGAACTTTTATTGGCTTCCTATGTGCCGTGTGTATAAAGTCAAAGTGGTGTAATTCTGGACTTAATCAACTGCACAATAGGAGCAAATAAAAAATTCCCAAATTCCCCCTGAATGAGTAGGTTTATTTATATAGACCATAAGTGTATGCAGAGATTTACAATGTAAGGCTTTAGACAATACAGGGTTACAAGTGCAAAGTGAAACACTGGAAGTGAGGTCCCTGCCCGAAAGCTAACAATCTAAAGTGGTAATGGGAGACAGAGTACACAAGGGTCAAGTGCTGAATACAGTATAGAGTTCTGGTCAGGATAGGGGACACATAAATAAAGTAAGTGAATTATTAGAGCCTTAGTTGTACAAAGTCAGTGCCTTCTAGCTTGTTCAAATTTTGTTGAGGAGGTATAATTCTAAGCGTGACTTTAAGACTGTAACAGAGGTGCAGTGGTGCAGGGTGGGAGGTAGAGCATTCCATAGATATGGAGCAATGAGAGAAAAAGGTTTAATACGTGAGAGGGCTGTAGACACAAAAGGAGCTGAGAGAAGATTGTCATTGGCTGATCGTAAGTTGATTTAAATTGGGGGCTTTTTACCACAATGTGTTGGAAACTTCTTTAGCATTCAAAGGGTTAAATGGCCAATCTAAATCAAGTGGAGTATTATCTTTCCCTTATGGTGGAATCCTTTCCACCTCTTTGCGAGAGAGACCTGTGGCTTGGGCCAATCTTATGAATTATTAGTGCAATGCACTGGATACCTCTCTAACTCTCAAAGGGTTAATAGTAGGGAGACGAGAGAGTTTATTATCACAGTAGAGAAGTTATCACACCTTATACATGAGAGGCAGAATGGGATCAGCCATATAGATGTTTTGGGTAATTAGTACAATGATTACATCCCTAAGCTAAAGATACTTGTGAAAACAGCTGTCAGTCATGACATGTGTGTCCAATACATTGCAAAGTAAATCGTTTGGGATCTCTCTAGCATCCAAGGGGTTAATCCATGTCTTAACTAAATTAGTAATAAATATGCCATGTCACTTTGATTAATGAGGAACCCCACACAAACTAACATTTACATTTATTATTGTCCAGCAAAAAGTTTAGGAGGAGCCAGCTGTCCATTTACACCAATGGAATGTCTTTGTTTTACCCATGTCTGAAAGGAACGCTACAAATTCTTAACCCTTTGTGTGTCAGAGGTGTACACAAAGCATTTTAGGCAGTGTGTTGCCACCTCTCTGGCACTCAAAGGGTTAAAAATCACCTCTCACTTACCTTATTATGGCCAGAAAATCCTAATGGCCACTGTGAATTTTGCACTTGTACCTTTGGTCAGCAGATTACATCTTCAAATTCAATTGGTCCTGGATATTCTGTCTATGGAGGCAGACATGACAGTTCTATCTGGACCACAGGACACAAACTCCTCCCACTGCACATGGTAATGTGATGTAGCTCTTTGCCTGCTTCAGTCTGGAAAAAAACACAAACAAACTGCATGCAGCTTTCATGTATAAGACACCAGGGCTGACTGAAGATGTTATCTATTGAACAAAAGCACAAGGACAAATTAATGAAGGCCATTAGGATTTACTGGCCGTAATACAGTAAGAGGGTGTTATTAGTATTAGGAGGTTTTTTTGTTCCTGTAATTGAAGTCAGTGTCCTGCATGATACTAGCAGCACTTTGATGATGTAATAATAAACCTGTTTTGCTTAAAGGACAAGTTATGCTGCGTGGCAAAAGACCTATGAATCACTGTCAGACATGGTTGTACCGCGCTCAACCAAGTAAGCAGAGTTTGTCTATTAATTGTAAAATATATATCTATAGATATATACTGTAAATATGAAAATGTTATATACATATAATTACTTTTTATAGTAAATAAAATGTTTTTTTTGCAGATATTGCATTCCTTTGTCACATGTAAAGCAATCCTGATTAGCTAAATCTAAATTTGGCTTTGATTTTTCTTCAAACCCATTTCCCAAGTCACAATGACAGGTTAGGTTTTGAGGCTTTAGTGGATCATTCATTGTGATCAGTTCATCTGTTCTCTGGCAGAGAGATCTAGAGAACCTGTACTTTGTTAGGGGGACCTGAGGAATGTAGTTGTGTATACATAGAAGGCTGGTACTCCTAACCCCCGCTTTGATGTTTATTTGCATCATTTATCTTGTTATTCTGTAAATTGATGAAAATCAAATAAAAATACTTTATGTGCCCCCTGTGTTGTTCATTGTGCCCTCTCTCTCTCTTTCTCTGTGTCTCTCTATCGCTCTCTGCAGGATGATTGCAGAAGATAATGAAGGAGGTCTGTTTACCGTGACCTTATTCAGAAAAGTTATTGATGAATTTAAAGCCAAAGCTCGAGAAAACAAGTATGTTTTGCTGTGTCAGTAATAATTCAGGATACCAATAAAAACTGAAAGTAATAATCCTCTTAGATATCAAATCTAAAGGGCCTTCCTCAAGACACACATATATATATATATATATATATATATATATATATATATATATATATATATGTGTGTGTGTGGGTGTATTACTAAAAGGAGAAGGCTGGCAGGCAGCCAAAATTCTCTGGCACTGCACACACTCCAGGGCGACACACACACCCAGGGGTAGCACTAAGGAGGAGATATTGATGTGTCCTCAATACTGCCTGTCCTGGAGATACACAGAGTGTGATTTTCACTCCTGTGAAAATCTCTGCAAGGAGTTGGCCCACCCTCAACATCTGACTGTCTCCGCTCCAACAACAAACACATCTCACAACAAAAATCCTTAACACTCAACTTACAAGCTAGGGTGACACACAGTCTATATGGTGCCAGTGGAGTATGTATTTGAATAATTTAACCCCTTGCTTGCCAAACACACCTCACTCTAGACTAGGGTGTGCTTCTGTGACTACCTCTAAATAGTGGAGCAAGGCTATGTGTTAGCAACTATATGCTTGATTCTGTTAGTACCAGTCACATGGTCACACAATCAAACAACACTGAGACAATTGACAGCGTATGTGTAATTCTGTGACTACCAGTTTAACACCTTTTGGGTATCAGTCACTGTATGTGTGGTTCAGTTGCTACCAGTGCTTCTTGCACGGGCAACTCTGTGCTTCTTTTGCCAATTTATATAGTTACAATTTAATATTATCTTGCAGATTCATGGTGAGGGAGTTTTATTTCAATGAGAAAGAACTGCAATCTGAAAAAGATGAAATCATTAAACTGGCAGCTGATAAAAAGCAACAGTATGTAAGTAATAGCCCTTTTTAATACACAATTCCTTCTCATTATTTTATATTTAAAGGAAAAAATAATTCTTTATTTTTACTTTTAATTTTAGCAGTAGATATGTTTGTATTATACCTAGGTTCACACTTCCACCTAGTGCTGCAGGTCTTAAACACACACTCACGTACACGCACATACACACACACACACACACACATATACTCATGCACACACACGCATGTACGCACATTCTTATACTCACACACACTCACATACACGCACGTACACACACACACACACTCACGTACATGCATGCACACACACTCACGTACATGCATGTGCATGCACACACACTCACGTACATGCATGTACACGCACACACACACACTCTCTCTTTCTCTCTCTCTCTGTCTGTCCCTCTCTCAGTGCATTGGAAACACTGTTAGCATGTAAGGGGTTAAAGGAAAATTATATATATTTGAATATGTGGGATTTAAGGTAAACAATTACAGAGGCAAGTGTTCTTTTTTACAGTAATCATATATATATATATATATATTTATATTTAATTTTGCATAATGTTTGCAATTGTCTTTACTTGCTCACCATTTTAAGAAAAGAAAGTTTAAGTTCTACTGAGCCTGACGAAGGGGCATGCCCCCCGAAACGTTGTGTATTATAAGTGATTTAAATGTAGATGCTCAGTAGAGCTTAAACTTATTTTTGTGTGATTTTTCGTTTTGCTGGTATATTGGACCATTGGTAGCACAGGTCATCGGCATCCAGTACCAGTCTAGCGTGGTGTGCTAGGGTAACCTACAACAATTGGCAAATGTAAAATGGCAGCCAAATGTAACTGACTGCTGTGTAAAGGGAACATTCCTGAGCAAGTCATTCTATGAAACAAAATAAGATACACTCATTTCGAGGGATATAGGCCCATATTTATAAAAGCAAACTGGAGTCATTCTGGAGTAAACTATCTGCACCATAGGGACCTGAATAAAAATGCCTGTCAAAATAAATTGAGTTTTTAACCCCATGAATGCTAGAGAGGTCTCCAATGCATTGCTTTGAGGAATACATTTCTTTATTTCAGGGACCCCTGCTTCGCTGGCTGAAAGTCAACTTCAGTGAATCTTTCATCGCCTGGACTCATATAAAGGCCCTGCGTGTTTTTGTTGAATCTGTCCTCAGGTGAGAGCAAAAGAAAATTGTACCTATAACCAGGGTTGCCAGGCCAAGAAAATGTTTTTTTTTACTGTCATTATTAGCATACCTGGGAACTCTCTGGATTTTCTCCTGAGACTCCGGTTCTGACAGTGCATTTCGGATCAAAGGGGACAGAGGCTGGTTCTCCAGATATGGGGAGTTTCCTCTGAAATTCTGCCCACTTCTACTTCTTCCCACCCTGCTCCTCACACTACTCCTCCTTCCTCACCCAGCTCCTCCCACTTCCTACCACTCAGGGCCGGATTTACATCTCAGGAGCCTGTAGGCACAGAAATCTGAAGTGCCCCCCCCCCCCCCCGTGGACCATCTGCACTGGACACCTCCACAATGCTCCTAATCTCCACGTTGCCCCCCCATCATCCCCATATTGCCATCACATCGCCCCCATCATTGCCCCTTATTAGCTCCAACTTGCCACCATCATCTCCATATTGTCCTCACATTGCCCACATCATCTACATATACCATATTACCCTCACATTGCCCCCATCAACTCCATACTGCCCCCATCACCCACATATACCATATTGCCTTCACATTGCCCCTATCAGCTCCACATTGCCCCCATCAGCTCCATATTGCCCTCACATTGCCCCCCCATCAGCTCCACATAGCGCCCATCAGCTCCATATTACCCTCACATTGCCCCCCCATCAGCTCCACATTGCCTTCCATCAGCTCCACATTGCTCTCAATCAGCTCCATATTGCCCCCCTTTAGCTCAATATTGCCCTCACATTGCCCCAATCATCTCCATATTACCCTTACATTGCCCCAGTGTCCGTTTCCTACCTCTTCCCTGGTGGTCCAGTGGCAAGAGAGCTCTGTGCCTCCTCCTTCTGCACAGAGCTGTAGCTCCCTCGCGGTCTTGCAGAGCGCTGGGAGATGATGTCATCTCGCTGCATTCTGTATTACTAAAAACCCAACGAGGAAGTGCAGCAGCTACAGGTCTGTGCCAAAGGAGGAGGCACAGACCTGTCTTCATGGTGCTGGGCGGGAGGCGAATAATAATAAAAAAAATCCCACCCCACACACGATCGGATGATCCCAGTGACAGGCGCCCCTCTGTTGGGTGCACCTGTAGGCAGATGCCTACTCTGCCTAATTATAAATCCGGCCCTGCTACCACTTTTATGATGCACCCGGTAAGCCCCACTAACTAGTAAGCCCCCCCACCTTTTGCCACAATTCACAGCAATTATATCCCCCAGCGGCACCAGTGCAGAAGAGAAAGTTCCAAGGTATGACTATTAGATATAACATTTTCTCACTGACAACATTCTTTCACCTGCTTTATTTTCCTGACACCACAATTTACTTTTAGAGTTTTAAAATTGTAGGAACTTTTTACTGTCAGTAAATGTAATGAATAAATGGGATAATAATGCCTCAAATAAAGTTTAGCTCAGAGTCTTCTTTAAAATGTTTTTAAAATGTTGCAATATATTTAGTTACTTACAATGTTGTAGTTCAAACGCTATTCAAGCCGATATGTCCCCCTTCCACCCCTTCTGGCCACCTCCCCTTAGATGTGGAATCTGGTCTTGGGACAGGACGTATGCAGAGACGGACAATGTTCATTCAGTATCAGGAAAACCCCGCCCACGTTGCTGAGGAAGGGCAGCTTTTTCCTTTTGCTTACTGAAGATTGTCCCTCGCAGCTCTTTATCTGGACCAGACAGAGAAGCAGCTTGACGCAGGGGGAAGGGGCGGGAGGGGGATCCAGGAATAGCGTTTGAACTACAATACTGTAAGTAACTAAATATAGCTCTACATGTTAAAAAAAAATGTAAAGCAGACTCGAAGCTAAACTTTAATAGAGGTATTACTATCCCTTTAACAATCCTATCATTAGCACCTCTATTTACTTAGATGACAGAAATAATAAAATCATTATTGTGATTAGCTGGCACATTTATTATGTGTTCAGATACCTTATGTAATAGTAATTGTGTAATTGATTTTCATCACAAAGAGGCTGATGTACTAATATGAACTGAAACAGTTCTAAGGCAAACCAACTGCACAGTAGAGGACAAATAAAAATCCTAAAATACTAATTTAAATGGAGCCTTTAAAAGGGTAGTAAAGGTTCAACGAAATAACCTTTTAAACAACTGGTAGTGACCTCACAACTATGAGAACTCGTATATTAGAACTCACCCATTCTCACCCACTTTGTCCTACAGAACTCTGAGATCTGTAGGGCTGGGTGACATCAGTGCCTCACTCAGCAATCATGGGAAATTTCTCTTCTCTCAATAGAAGCCCTTTGTCAGTGGATTTGCCAACATGGGGATCTACTGTAATGATAGAATGTAGCTTTCATTCTCCTGAGTTCTGAGTAAGGTGCTGACATCACCCTGCCCTGCAGATCTCTGTGATGCAGTCCAAACCGAGTAAGAACAATTGAGTTATAAGATATGTGAACTTGGCTGCCATAGCTGTGAAGACAATGCCAATTATTTAAAATTGTCTGTTACTGACCATATAACACTTTGAATGCCAGAGTGGTACACACCCCTCAGTGCTCAAATGGTTAATGTCCTTTTAACCCTCAGAATGCTAGAAGGAAAGCACTGGAGACCTGTAGCATTGAAGGGGTTAAAAGCCCAATTTAAATGTGCATTTGCTCCGTTATATTAAAGTTGGTTTACCAGGAATTTTCAGAAGTTCCTGTTTTGCCTACTAACACAGAATATAACAATGTGTGTTCCCTTTTGAAAGAAATGTATATAATATTCTGTTAAATGTATCCATTGTATCTGCCATAACCACATCTTTGGGCAAGGAATTCCAGAATTTAACAGACCTTACTGTAAAAATCCATTCTTCCGCTGAAGTCGAACCCTCCTTTACTCTAATCTCACGGGGTGGCCTCTGGTTACTTGAGCAGGCCTTGAAATGATTAGCTCACCAGAGAGATCCCTGTATTGACCTCTCATATACTTGTACATTGTCATAAGATCTCCTATTAGTTGTCTTTTTAGTACATGACCAACGTTCTGTATGGAGTCCCCATTGAGAGTGAATGTGAATACACTCATCTAACTTTTGCACATGTCATAGGTTTCCAGTGTATGTGGCAGAGCAGGGCAAACAACCCACAGCTTCCTGCTGTTGTTGGGATACAACACCGGTCATCTTCAGCCAGCCCAAACCACATATACTGTACTTCTTTTCCAGTGAAAAAAGGAGATGCTTCCTTCAAAGCTTATAACTGCTAAAATGTTTTTTTCTTTTATTTTAATCAAAATTCTGTTTAGGAAAAGCCCCCACTAGTTCTGTGAAGATCTCTAGCCAATGGCCAGAGGTTTTACAAGGACATGAAAGGAAGGTGTTGTGGCCATACCTGGGAACTGTTCTTGTGGACTCTGGTGTTGCAGGGTGAGATCGATAACGAGATTCGTATCAGAAAAGGAACATACCTGTGAGGGGGGCAGAGCTTCAGAAATATACAAAAAATGGAGGAATAGGCTGGGGAAGGAGAAGTGGGAGGAACACACTGGAAAGACACAGAAGTGGGTAGAGTTTTATTAAAATATCCCCACATCTGAAGAATCAGCCTCTCCGGGGCAAATCCATAGAGTTCCCAGCTATGGTTGTGGCCTGGTTTAAACTGTAATCACTTTTACCCCTTTGAGTGTCAGAGGGGTATTCAGAACACTGCAACACAAATGGTTAACTGCAGTGTCTCAGAGCAGTGGAAGTTCCCTTTATTTGTACAACTGGAAACTGCTGTATAATTATATATTTCTTATTCATTTTTAACCTTTTGAATGCCAGAGGTTGTATCCGATGCATTGATTTGCAATGCTTTGGCTAGCCCTCTGGCACTCAAAGGGTTAATGAAGTCAGATCTTTCTTCAGTGTTGACCTGTGCCCCTAAGACAATATTAGTTTATTTTACAGAGACTTAAAATCTGCCTATATATATTGCACCAGTCATTTTTCTGTAAAAATGAATGGCTTGTGAAACACAAATATTTATATTTTTATGGCACAGTCTGGCAATTTATGCTAATTATATGCCAAGAATTCTAGTTAGTTCTGTTTGAGACCAAATGTATCACTCATTGTCTAGATGCATTCATAGCACAATGTGTGATAACTAAATAATAATACACTAATATTAATTACCTATTTTAATATAGTGATTTTCCCCCACTGTCACATACACTAATATTAATTACCTATTTTAATACAGTGATTTTCCCCCACTGTGTCTCCAACAAATAAATGTTTATTTCTTAAACACTGTTTATAGTCAAAACCAATGGCTGGTACAATATATATGAATACCTGGTTAGGGCCGGATTTACATCTCAGGTGCCTGTAGGCACAGAAATCTGAAGCACCCCCCCCCCGGCCATCTCCACTGGGCACCTCCACAATAATCCTAATCTCCACATTGCCCCCATCATCTCCATATTGTCCTCACATTGCCCCATCAGCTCCAACTTGCCCCCCATCAGCTTTACATTGCCCTCACATTGCCTCCACCATCTCCAATTTGCCCCCCATCAGCTCCACATTTCCCCCACCATCTCCATATTGTCCTCACATTGCCTCCCATCAGCTCCAACTTGCCCCCATCAGCTCCATGTTACCCTCACATTGCCCCCACCATCTCCATATTGCCCTCACATTGCCCCCCACCCCATCAGCTCCAACTTGCCCCCCATCAGCTGCACATTACCCCCACCATCTCCATATTGCCCTCCATCGGCTCCAACTTGCCCCCCATTAGCTCCACATTGCCCCCACCATCTCCATGTTGCCCTCACATTGCCCCCCCATTGTCCATTTCCTACCTTCTCTCGTTGTACATTTCCTACCTCTCTGGCAGGAGAGCTGTCATCTGTGCCTCCTTTGGCACAGTCCTATAGCTGCTGGAGCTCCCTTGCGGTCTCCTATTCTGGAATGAAGAGCGCAGGGAGATGATGTCATCTCCCAGCGCTCTGCATTCCTAAAGAGCCGACGAGGGAGCTCAGCAGCTACAGGACTGTGCCAAAAGAGGCACAGACCTGTCCTGCCAGGGAGGTAGGAAACAGACAAGGGGGGGGCAGGCAATGTGAGGGCAAATTGAGCGGGCGCCGGGTGGGGGGATTATTGTTCTGCCACTGCTCAGCCAACGAGGCTAATTAAAAAAAAAAAAAAAAATTAAAAAAAGTAATCCCAATGACAGGCGCCCCTCTGTGGGGTGCGCCTGTAGGCAGATGCCTACTCTGCCTTATTGTAAATCAGGCCCTGTACCTGGTACAATATAGATGAACACTCTGGATCTACCCGGAGACTCCAGTTTTTGCAGTGAATTACCTGGGCTCTTGGAGCAGAGGCTGATTCTCTGGTGGTGTGTAGTTTCTGATGAAACTCTGCCCACTTCTCTTCCTTCCTAGCCTGTTTCTCCCACTTCCTCCCACTGCTCTTACTTCCCATCCTGTAATGCCTACTTCCCACCCACTTCTCTCCCACTTTATGACACATTCTGTTATGCTCCACCCCACATGAAGTTAAGCCCTGCAACTTTGTGATGTGAATTACATCATTTATATCCCCCAGCGGCACCATATGAGCCCCCACCGTGGACTGTAGAAGAAAAAGTTCCCAGGTGCTTTAATTATCTTAAAATTAACTAAACTTTCTTAAGGTGACAGATCCTGTTCAAGTAGACAGGGAACAGGCAGTCTGTAAGGTCCAACTTGTTCTGATGTGCTGTCCAGTTCTATGATTCTGGTACATGAACATTTTGTTGGCCTCTGAACATATTACAAATTTGCATTGCATGTAAAATGGACATTTCTTATCTTTGATGAAGGTACGGACTGCCAGTAAACTTTCAGGCAGTGATTCTCCAGCCCAATAAGAAATCGATGAAGAGATTACGAGATGTGCTTAATGCAATCTTCAGACACCTGGATGAAGCAGCAGCTGCAAATATGAAGGATGTAAGTACCAGGCAGTGTATGTATGTCTATCTTTATTTATATGGTGCCACACAGTGTACGCAGCGCCTCACAGACGTATGTTACAATAACTAAGAGGGAATAAAATAAGTGTCACATTTATAGTTGAGCTGTTGTTTAACCCTTTGAGTGCCAGAGGGGTATCTAATGCATTGCTTTACAATGTGTTGGATATCCCTCTGGCACTCAAAGGGTTAAGTCTAAGGGTGCTGATATTTCATAGCTGCTGCTTTGTCCAACCTAAAATATAAACCTGTCACTAGCATTAGAACAGAAGCCAAGCAAGGGTCAGACGAGCAACACAGCAATGCACACAGAAACACCACTAAAGGGCGACTAAGCCCAGTTCTCGGCCAGGCTATAAAGTCGATGTCAGAAGGCGGAGCACTATCGCTAAACTGACAGGAAGTATAAAATAGCGAGCACAACGTCAGAGACGTGCGCCCGCAGATGGATCAAGTCAGAGTCATGCCGCTCCACTCCATACTACCGGACAGGCACAGCAGGCAAGGAAATCACGGGCACCATGATAAAAACAAACAGTAGGGTTTTTCAATCTGAATGATATTGTCCACAGACAAAGCCCCATCCATGACCCTTTAGAATTATCCAAGCATTCTAAATATCGTAATGTCATTATCCAGTTACAGACTACAGCAGAGCTGAAATGCAAAATAAAAAGGATAAATATAGTGAATGATGAGCACATATCTTAGTAAGCCCTTCAGTGAAACAAATGAACCCTTTAAGGACCAGTGTGGTGTGAAACATATTGCAAAGGGTTAAAGGGATAGTAATGTTTCACAACAAAAGCAGCTTCAATTAATCTTCATAGTATTTGGGTCATGGAGAGTGTTATTTCAATACTGTCAGAGTTGTAGTTCAAGAGTAATTGAATGATAAAGTATCCCCCTCCCACCCCTTTTACTGATGTAACACTGCTCACCTCAGAGCAGCAAGACTATCTGAATTGATCACAGAGAGGGATAATCTTCAGTGAGCATAAGGAAAAACCTGTCAAGAGGGGCAGGGTTTTCCTTATGCTCACAGTAAGAGGATTGTCCCTTGCTTTGAGGTGTCCAGTCAAGAGACCAGATTCCACATCTGAGGGGAGGCGGCTTACACTAGGTAAAAGGGGCAATTACTCTTGAACTACAACTCTGACAGTACTGAAATAACCTTCTCCATGGTCCAAATACTATGAAGATTAATTGGAGCTGCTGTTTTTGTGAAACATTACTATCTCTTTAAGAGACCAGTCTCTCCCTTTAGACAATGTTACACTTAGTGGAGGCATCTTTGTCTTTGCAAACTTTCCTGCCCATGCATGTGTGTATCTTTTTGCAGCTTTTATGCATTCTGACATCATTTCCAGCACGTTGGCACACTTTTTGACAATGCTGCAATTCACCTAGTTCTGTCCTGTCCTTGCCTTTATAAATAGCCTTTTCACAATGATGCTGGCTGTGCTATTCCTGATTGAGTTCCTTGTATACCAAACCCTAGCTAGTTTACCGATTGCGAACCTGATCTGCCTGTGCTGACCTCTAGCCTGTTTGACACTTCTAAACCTGTACCACCTGCCCTGATCTCTGTCCTATTCTTGACTTATATGATTGCCTAATGCTTTGGCTTGACGGTTTACCAGGATACTTTGGCTGCTTGTGCTATTACTTGACTTGCAACTGTGTCCATCCAGATCTGGCTGTGGCTCAAATGGAACCAGATAATTAACCTTGCTGTTGACACCTTCAGCCCTGGTGCTAAGGCACAGCAACACTTGTGGTCACCTCTGCTCCCCAACATTGCACCCAAGCATCTTGGTAGCAGTAGCTTCCAGTTTGTTCTCAGCATCTCTACCTTCTTCTAAAGGGTCCAGCTCTGGAACTTGTACTGTTGCTATTACAGTGAGGAATGGTAATGTAGTTAAAGTAGAATGATAATGTGAAATAATATGTTTAAATATTAATTACAGAGTTCAGTACAAGTCTTTATAGATTAGGGATGTACAATGGGAGGCCCTCCACCTGTTACCAGTCTACAAAATCATTCCCTCCAAGCCAGCTGATGGGAGTTGTAGTCTGGCAGCAACTGGAGAGCCACACACTGCCCACCACTTTTCTACATTGTGTCTCAGTATACTAGCATTGTTCTGTTACACACAACAACACAAACAGTGATGGGATAACTAATGAACAAGAAATACCTTGCATTTTACAATCCCTTTCCTCTCTCCACAGGTCGGAATGGATATACCTGGTTTGCAGCTAAGTAACCAAGATTATTATCCATATGTCTGCTACAAGATTGACCTGACAAGCTTAGACTTTAATTAACTGATACCACAAAAATAAAACTAATCACCTTGTAAATGGATTTAACAGTGCACTGGATAAATATAGAATATGGCGTATTTTACCTTCTAGGGACCAGTCTATCCTGTTACATTGTCTGGAGATTGTTGCTTAATTTAGAGATGAGAATATCTGCAGCGACTCTGAAGTGTCCATCTCTCCAGCCTCTTTGTACTGCATACTATGAAGCAATTTGTTAACCTCTTGGATGCCAGAGAGATCTTCAGTGCATAGTGAACATCTGCACAATACGAGACAAATAAAAATACACATAATTCCCAGCAATTGGAATGGGTAGGGGATCCTAGAGAGGTCTGTATTGTGAATAAATGTATTGGAGACTTCTCTGGCATTTGATAGATTAAAATCCCCATTTAAATTATTAGGAGTTTGTATTTGTCTTCTGTGGTTCAGATGAGCTGCCTCAGAATTACTTTCTTTTAAACATAAGCCCCTTAACCCTTTGAGAGCCAGAGGGGTATGCAAAGGGTTAAAGTGATAGTCAGCCTTCTTTTTGACTTAACATAAGCTGCAAGTTCATAATATGAAAAGTCAAATTGCCTATTTTTATTTTTTTTTTAGCTACATTTTTTTTTTATAACACTTTTATGTTTCTGACAGTGAGATATCTGTCAGGGACTGTGCAATCAGGGATAGTTCATCACTGTAAAAAACTATAGTGAAACAATGTAGAAAATATTGCCACTGCTACATACAGAACACTCAGCACTACAGAGGTGGCTCAGTGATGGGGACATAAACCTGTACAAAATAAATAAATCAAAAATAGGTGAAGATGCTAATAATAAATGCATAATAAAAAGTCCAGGCAACTTGACTTTATATATTATTCACTTACAGAAACTGTAAGGTCAAAAAGGAAGTGGAGAATAAAGATTCGTCAAGGGAGTGCCCCACTGAAAAGAAACACATCATAAAGTGGGTGGGGCTTAATTAGGATTGGTGGAGATGTGGGAGAGGAAGCGGTACTATTTGCCCCCAAAGTGGACAGAACTAGGCAAGAAGTTGGTGGAACGCGTTGGAGTGGACGAGAACTGGAGACCTGCTACCAAACACTTAAAACCAAAGTATCCGAGGCAAATCCTGAAAGTTCTCAGGAATGACTGTGAAGCAATGCACTGAAGCTGTCTCTAGCATCCAGTGGGTTAAAGTCAAGGAAACCTGAACTCCATTCATTTTAATTTCACATGGAGATACCGTCAGACACATAAACAAATCCAACTGCTGCTCCTGTCTTGTTTGCAAAGAAAAGACACAACTGTAAATCACCAGTATTTATTTATAACATACAGAAGGACACTTTTCTTTGTGCGTAGAGAACAATCTCTGTCTAAACTTTAAATAAAACCTAAAAACAAAAGATGATGGTGGTTTATTCCTCTATACTTATGCATTGAGAATTATGTACTTAGATGAACTGGAGACATTTTGGGGCAAACCAAGTCCACCATAGGGGACAAATAAAAATGTCCAGTCATTTATACTAGGCCTTTAAACCATTCAATGCTAGATAGGTTTCCAATGCATTGCTAAGCAATGCATTAGAAACTTCATTAGCATTCAAGGTGTTAAAAAACTAATTTAAATCAATGGGAATTTAAAGGGATAGTAATGGATTATTTTAAGTAAATGTAATATTGAAGATATCAGAAAAATAAATTAATTGCTGCTAGTCCGATCTCTCAAACATGTATAGTTTGAGAGATATACGCTGCTTAAGTCTCCCCCTCTGTCTCCTTTCACAGACGTCAGCCTCTAGCTGACAGCCTGTGATCCTGGTCCCTGGACCGCAATCTAAGAACAAATACTTAATTGGAACTTTCTACAAAGTGTGTCTGGTTTGCAAGTACACTATGTAGACGTTCCAGTGAAGTACTTCTTTTTAGATAGCACTATTTCGGCTCTGCTGAAGAGCTGCTGGCTGGTCCCGGGACCAGGATCTCAGGCTGTCAGCTAGAGTCAGATAGAGGCTGATGTCTGTGAAAGGGGAGGAAGGGGGAGACTTTAGCAGCATATATCTCTCAAACTATACATGCTTGAGAGATCGAACTGGCAGCAATTTATTTATTTTTCTAATATCTACAATATTACATTTACTTAAAATAATCCATTACTATCCCTTTAAATGTGTCCTGTATGGTTCAGATGAGTTGCCCCAGAATGACTCTAGTTCTGCTTTATACATCAGCCTCAATATGCCATAAAATCCACATGATAATGATTTTATAATATAGTAACATAGTAAATTAAATGAATAAAGACACAAGTCCATCAAGTTCAACCTTTGCCTCATAACCCAGAGAAATAAGAATTATATAGCTTTCCTTCTACCAAATATGTTAGTCACTTATCAGACCTTCCTGCTAATACACAGTATAACCCTGTATGTTCCCTTTTGAAAGAAATGTATCCAATTTTTTCTTAAATGTATCCATTGTATCTGTCATTACTATATCCATGGGCAAAGAATTCCACAATTTAACAGACCTTACTGTAAAAAAACCCTTCCTCTTCTGAAGTCGAAACCTCCTTTCCTCTGTTCTCAAGGGGTGCCCCCTGGTTATTTGATCCATTATAGTTGAACTGTTGTTTAACCCTTTGAGTGCCAGTGGGGTATCTAATGCATTGCTTTACAATGTGTTAGATACCCATCTGGCACTCAAAGGGTTAAGTCTAAGGGTGCTGATATTTCATAGCTGCTGCTTTGTCCACCCTAAAATATAAACCTGTCACTAGCATTAGAACACGTTGGTTCTCCTTGGTAGGACTGGCCATCATCATGTCAAATAAAGGAAATACTGAGTAAAAAGATGAAGTGGAAGGGGTAGAGAAGGGTGGAATACGGAGAAATTAAAGTTTGTTGGCTGGAGAAAAAGAAGGGAGTCAGTTACCTTTTTTATGAATTTTTAAAGTGGAACTGTCACCTTAAAACAACTTTTAACCCATATTACAAAAGTACCCATATATTGTGCAAGATGTGTTTTATTTATTTCAAGTTATTTGCATTTTTTTGTTTGTGCTATTCAATCCCCTGCTGGCCCAACTGCACAAGTGACTTCCCTTAGCGGACCTGATCCGCCCTCTGTGTGGTCCTCTCCCTCCCATAGCCAACCCAAGTGCAACTTTAACGTACTTACGTACGTACCTGTGTGTGTTAGAAAATATTTTCTGTTTAACCCATTGATTGCTGGAGTGTGCAACACATTTCTCACCTCTCTGGTACTCAAGGGTAAACTGTCCATACCTCACCTTTAATGGTGGACACACAAGGAATATGCATATTTAATAGCTGCACAGAAATCACAGGGGCCCTGCAGTATGCATTTCTCATATATGTTCCCAGTTAAAGGTAAAGTCTGGGCAACCTGCTCAAACGCAATATGAAAATGAAAAATGTTTCTATGTGCAGTATTGACTAGAACACTTGCTATATCACTAATTTCCATACCTGGGAACTCTCAGGATTTGACCCCGAGACTCGGGGTTTGGACCCAAATCTCAGGTTCCCAGGGTGAAGGACAAATTTCTTAGGGCGAGAGAATCCCTTGTTTCCTACTATATGATTTGTGCAAATAATTGCTTCTTTGGTATTTAAAGGGGAACTATCACCCTATATTAAGTCCCCCCCAATAATTATGCATATGACGATTAGCTTCTTAACAGCGCTATTATCGGGAACAAGTACCACGTACTGAAGTAATCCTCCTTTTTCTGAGACCGGCGGCCAGGCTTGCACTCAGACATCCTGACTTAGAGACATCTGCGCGCCTTTGCTGTCCGTCCCGGTCTCCTCTATGAGGCATTTCATGGTACCTTAAGGTACAGGAAGGGAATGATGGTGCAGACACGAATACGCCTCTAAAACAAAAAGCCTGACCATCAGTCTCAGAAAAAGGAGACTTACTTCAGAACCTGGTACTTGTGCCCAATAATAGCTCTGTTAAGAACCTCATTGCCATAAGCCTTATGTGGTCTTGTTTGTGTCCAAGTAGTGAGATCTCTAAGTTAGAGGTTAATTGAGGACCATATCTGTGAATTTTCAAAATAATCTGACCCTGATATTTTTTACATTTCAAACCTTAGCACTTCCCACAATGTAGATTATATGAGACTAGTTGAAGAGACAGTGTACACGGGCCACAATGACAGCCGGTCGCGGGGCAGTCATGCATAGTAGAGACTGCAGTAGAGACTGCCTGCGCCGTGGCTGATACAGTGCCAGCCGGTCACGGGGCAGTCATGCATAGTAGAGACTACCCACACCGCGCCCTTCACAGGCAGTCTGTACTGCGCATGACTGCGTTGTTACAAACTATTTAGCAAATTATTATATAGGATATATACCTGCTTGCTGTAACCCAGATGTTCTCCAGTCAGTCCCCAATTAACCTCTAACTTGCTACTCAAGACCAGCAGGACACCCCCCCATTTGTCTTTCTAGTAGAAATGGCAGTTATTTAACTCTTTGAGTGCCAGAGGGTTACACTGAGCATAGAAACAGTTAATTTGCACAAATCATGTAGTAGGAGACACTGGACTCTATGACCCTGAGAAATTGGCCCTTCACCCTGAGATCTTGAGCGAGTTCAAACCCTGAGTCTCGGGGCCAAATCCTAAGAGTTCCCAGGTATATTGAGGACTGACTGGAGAACCTCTGGGTTACAGAAAGCAGGTATATATCTTATATAATATACAGTGTGGGAAGTGCTAAGAGTTAAACATTATTAACATTTCTGTGTCAGCTCATTCTGAAAGTTCCAAGGTATGCTAATTTCCCTATTTCACATACAAATTGCAACACATTTCAAATAAAAACTTGCAACACTTACACAGGGAAACTAAAAGGCTTATCAATAGTGTATGATAAACTCCTGCCATGTGACACAATAATTAAGGGGATCACATATCCATTTAAATTAGGTACACTTATAAAACACACACAGTACACGGTTACAATATTTCTGTGTAATCCTGCAGAATGAAGTTTTGATACGGGACCCTGATTTAACTATTTGAGTGACAGAGAGATAACCAGTCCAATGCGCTGGATACCTCTCTGGCACTCAGAGGGTTAATGGGATGTGTAGTCACCTTAGGTATAATGTACAAGAAGGTGAACTGTTGCTGACTTCTAGGAGAGAGCAGTCAATGACGGAACACACCAAGCTATAGCAGCCATTTGTTGTAAAAGAACAATACTCTTTCAGTATGGGAGTAGTGAACGGGTTAATAAAAGAAAGGGTTGGGAAATCAATAAAACAACTTTATATATTGGCATACCTCCTAACATTTCATATTGCCAAAGAGGTTTTGTATTAGGTGGCGTTACTGGAGGGTGGTGGCATTACCGACAATTTTTAGTTTTTTACATGACCTATTGAAATTTTTTGTGTAACTGAATAAATGAATTAGAGCAAGACCAACTTACTTGATTTACACACGCACTAATGTATATACACTTATACTGAAGTTTAACCCTTTGAGTGCCAGAGGGGTACTTGGCATATTGCTTTGCAAAAGGTTAATGAAACATTAATGAGATAAATTAGGGTTGTATTGCTGTGGAGCAATGTGATACACTTATATACACACCACACAGTCTGATCTAAACAGGATGGGAAAGAGGGATTTGGGTCTCCAAGAGGGACTGTCTCTCCTAAAGAGGGATACTTGGGAGGTATGTACAGGATCTGGTACTATAGTGTTGTAGTCAGATGCATCAAGGGTTAAAGTGTTAGTAATGTCTAAAAATAGTTTTTAATACATTTGTAGAGGGTAAAAAAAGAATTGTATTGCCACAAACCCCATCTCTCAAACCGTTATGGTTTGGGAGATATTCTTGATGTCAGCTGTAAAGTTGACAGAAGGCGATCTGTGTCGGCCAACAACGATGAGGCTCTGCAGCAGAGCCGAAATCCCGTTATTGCAAACGAATTACTTCATTGGAAAGGTCTACAAAGTGTACTTGCAAACCAGGCATACTTTGTAGACCTTTACAAAGAAGTAATTTGTTTGCAATAATGGGATTTCAGCCCAGAGCCGCAGGCTGATCCCCAGACTGGCATCTCCTGCTGTCAGCTAGACGCTGACGTCAGGAGAAGGGAGGAGAGAAGTTTGATTCTGAATATCTCTCAAACCGTAAAGGTTTGAAAGATGGGGTTTGTGGCAATCTGATTATTTTTTTACCCTCTACAAATCTATTACAAATTATTTTTAGACATTACTAACACTTTAAATCCTTTGAGTGATAGGAGTGTGTAAATCCCTCTTGCACTTCAATCATTTGAGTTAAGTGCATGTCTTTGAGTTTCAGATAAGTGTTCAAAGAAAGTTGCATACCTCCTTGGTAATCAAGATGTTAACTAAACTGAGGTTCTCTGCAATTTTATAATAAGTGAGAAGGATACATGGTGTGTGTGTGAGGGGGGGGATTACTTAGGTTTGATAAACATACCTGGGACCTTTTAATTGTTGTCTCCCCAGAGGGGAGTCCTCTGGTGCCGTAGGGGGTGTGAAAATGACGCAAATCGCGTCAAAAAGGGGCAGGGCTTGATGTGAGTTGGGGGGAAGAGCTTAAAGGTGGGGGAAGGAGAAACACAGGGGGAAGAGTAGAAGTGGGCAGAGTTTTAATAGAAACTCCCCACATCCGGAGGAATCAGCCTCTGCCACAGAGACCCGGTAAAGCAGTGTCAAAACTGGAGTCTCCGGGGTAAATCTGGAGAGTTCCCTAGTATGGTGATAAAGAGGTGATAAAGTGGTGATAAAGTGGAGATGACTTCTCCATTGATATCACTTCTCCAATTCCTATATTATTCTATGGAGCCAATGCTGGAGAAGTGATATTACTGGAGGTTGGGCTGGATTCAAATGCAGGAGATAAATGTTACCTCCCGTTTTATCAAACATTTTCCTATTGAAGTCTATGGGGATGCCTGGAGATAAAAGAAGAGATAAAATTAGCACTTGCATTTGAATGCAGACCATTATCTCCACTTTATCACCGGTTAGTGAACCTCCCCAGGGTGTTTCTATAACAACGAGGGCCAGTGTCTCTTATGCTAAACAGCAATATGGCAGCTTCCTTGCTCACATATAAATAGCTATTTATTAATATTTTATATATAGTTTTAATGGTGTATACTGTAGGTAGTCATGTGGACTTTCTGTAAGATTTTTTTTTTTTAATTGCTTAACTTGTTTTAAAATACACAAATAAAGAGATCGCTACTTCAAAACTCTTCTGATCATCATATGATGAACAATGTAACAATCATGATCTTTTTGAACTCACCACGGCAAAGAGCCGTTGCAGATCCGGAGCAACCTCCACAGTCCTGGCCACAGACTTCGACAAACGAGACGACACCGGAGGAGGCGCTTCAATGGATCCACAATACATCCATAGCCCAAAGATGATCTCAAGCCGTGTTTAAAATCAAAAGATTTATTTAATTACTTATTAAAAGCATCCAGCTTATTGTGCAACAAATGTACACAACAAATTAAGAAAACCAAATTCACGAGACACCTAACATTTTTCGTGAATATATCACTTAGCCTATGAATAAGTGATATATTCACGAAACATGTTAGGTGTCTCGTGAATTTGGTTTTCTTAATTTGTTGTGTACATTTGTTGCACAATAAGCTGGATGCTTTTAATAAGTAATTAAATAAATCTTTTGATTTTAAACATGGCTTGAGATCATCTTTGGGCTATGGATGTATTGTGGATCCGTTGAAGCACCTCCTCCGGTGTCGTCTTAACTTGTTTTAAGGTGACAGTTCCAATTTAACCCTTTGAGTGCCAGCAAGCATTGCCATGTGTTGGATATCTCTCTGGGACTCAGAGGGTCAACAGGGTTGCCAGAGCATCTCTTTAAAAGAAGACATACATGAAAAAATGCTTGCTGCAGGGATCCAGTGGTTAATCCTTTGAGTACCAGAGAGGTATCCAACGCATTGCCTCTCTGGCACTCAAAGGGTTAATGATTAGGTTGAAATGATTACTCATCCACAAAATCTACCGCACAATGTTGAACACTCCTGTTGCAGTTAAAAACATGAAAAGTTTATTACAAACTGATGTCTCTAAATCCGTCCGGATAACCGAGGAGATCAAATAATTTTACTCACAGATATGGATAAGTACTTGTTTTATAATTTGTAATAAAATGTTCATGTTTTTAACTACAACGGGAGTGTTCAGTATTGTGCAGTAGATTTTGTGGATGGGTGTTCAATTGTGAGGACCTGGGAAGGTCAGTTTTCTATCCGGCACATGTTTTCTGCTATCCGTTTGGAAGGACACTGTGGTTGAACTACAATAATAATCCAAGAGGTTCCGATAGTTCCAGAGCCACTTAAATGTTTATTCAGCAGTTTCCATTAGGTTGAAATGATTCCCATGCATCCATTCAGTTGGAATTTTCTGTGTGTCCTCTTTTAACCCTTTGAGTGCCAGAGGGGGTACGCAATGCATTGCTCTGCAATTCGTTTCGTACCCCTCTGTCACTCAAAGGGTTAAAGGAATTAACCCTCTGAGTACACACATCCACACACCAACAGCACGTATATGCTGATAGTGGCTCAGTGGTTAGCACTGTTGCCTTGCAGTGCTGGGGTCCTGGGTTAAAATCCCACCAAGCACAACATCTACAATGAGTTTGTATGTTCTCACTGTGTTTGTGTGGGTTTCCTCCAGGTACTCCAGTTTCCTCCCACACTCCAAAAAACTTACTGATAGGTGAATTTAGATTGTGAGCCCCAATGGGGACAGGAACCAATATGAGTGTAAAGCGCTGCAGAATCTGTGTGCGCTATATAAATAAAGGATTATTATTACTAGTCAACATGATAAATTGTAGCTCCTCATAGTAACTATGGGCCACATAACTCTTACTTATTTTCCTCAAACTATTAAAATTGTCACACACCAGACTGGATGTGCTGCTCCTATCCGTCTGCAGGTACGATGCAATCCACACTGACTCTATGTCTGAAAGACAGATTAACACTTTGAGTACCTGACTGGTATGCAACTCATTGTGGGTTATGCACTAAGGTGTGATAAAAAGGTGATAAAGTGGAAATGACTCCTCCAGCTTATCACTTCTCCAGTTCCTGTTTTATTGTACAGATCTATGTACTAAGATCTCCAAAGATCTCACCACTTAGAGAATCTCCCCTCCATAGGGTGACCACATGTCCCTGATTGTCAGGGACAGTCCCGGAATTTATATGTGTCCCATGTCCAGTGCAGCCTCCATCCAGGACAATACAAAGTCCCTGAATAACGAATCTAAACACTAGAAATAGAACTGCCCATTGCCTACTGTAGTACAAATTGGTGCCTCTGATGGGCTACAAGAAAATGGCTTCCCGACAGTGCTCTAAGCATTAGAGACAAAACAGTGCCTTGATCCTGACATCAAACAGTAGCTGCAGTGCAACTTTACTGTACTCTAACGCTAGTCTAAGGCTTTGGGCATGCTGTATATTATCTTGTAGCCCACCACAGACATTGCTTCCTGTCACAGCAGTCAATGGACAGTTCTCTCTATAGTGTTTAGAACTCTGTGGTGTGCCAGATAAAGAGCAATTTGCGCACTGATGTCCAGTGATGTATACTGACCTACTGTATACTGACCCACATAGCTGCCCTAGAGCTGGAGAGAAGTACTCTCATCACCACACTGTCCCTGAATGGCAGAATGGAAATGTGGTCACCCCACTCCCTCATTGTGTTGCACACCCCTCTGGTCCTCATGGTGGTCATGGGGAGTAGTACCAAGGGGTGATGCACTAAGGTTTGATAGTTTAGCAAAGTGTGTGTCTACTGACCTGTGGAGAGGAGAAGGGGAGAGACTGTGCTTATTAATATATGGTGTTGGCATAATGCTGGCAATGATTTGGGGAGGGCGGGGGGAGAGGAGACACAATGTATTCTCAGACGTCATCACTAAGAACAGCCTCTACCTTAATTCAAATCTGAGTGCCTGTAGACAAAGCAACACATTGCTCACCCCTGTGACATTCAAAGGGTTAAGGTACTGCCTGCTGCTCTGAACTTAGCAGCCACGTGGCTGTTCACAAATGCTCCAAATCAAAGTGATTATCCCCTTGAGTGCCACAGGGATGTAAATTGCTCTGCAATGTGTTGCATACCTCCTCTAGCATCCATAACCTTATAAAATGCACACTAGGTCTCAGTCATGTTACTATCAGCTGTCACAGAATCCAGTTGCCAAACAGCTGATTGATGTAAACAATCACACAGCAGTGCTACTCCATTCAAGTACCAGGCACAAGCAAGCTTTTCTCTTCTCCTGCACTCTCTCACCTACGTGAACCCGTGGAATCAACCTGCTCACATCCTATCTGGAACACTACTGGAATTGTACCCTATGTCTTTTCTTTTTCAGCACTGGCTGTAGCTATCCACCTTCAGCTGGCTACCTGATACAAATAAATACACATATGGATATAAATACATGCACACATCTATATACAAAGGGAGATATCTGCAATTAGCCTCTGATTTGTTAATAAGGGGGTTGATGGCAGTGATCACCCCAAGTACCTGGTGACGTCTTCCCCCCAGAAAAGTGCATTGCGCATGTCAGCACGGAGCCGATCAGCTCTCTTGTAACTCCTCCTGGCTACACAAAAACACCTATATCAACAGCTTAAGATTCTCCTGCTGGTCCGTGAATCTAAAGCTGATGACGTAGGTGTTTTCGTGTAGCCGGGGGGAGTTACAAGAGAGACGATCGGCTCCGTGCTGACATGCGCAATGCGCTTTTCTGGGGGGAAGCCGTCACCAGGTACTTTTTGGAATTAATGGATTACTCTTTAATAACACGTTTTTTAAAAAAAATAATTACACATTGAGTTATCACGGATTGTAGCCCTCTAATTGAGGCTACATCTTGCAGGGGTGTTAGTGCCGCTTTAAATAATCAGAGTGGTGTCGGTAGGTAATAAAGAGACCTACATTTATCCTGCCCCCCAGCACTGAAGGGGTTAATACTGCCAACTTTGGCCTTTTTTGTGTTTGCTGTTAAGTCTGTTTTCTGCTTCTCTCTTCCTTACTCTCATTGTAAGGAAGAGAGAGAGGCAGAGAACAGTCACAAAGGCAATGTGTAAAAAAAATTGCCTTTGTGAATTAAAAAGTCGGTACACATGACCGCTGTAGGAGCGATCACATGTACCAGCAAAACAGAGAATGACTGTAACTGAGCACTGTGGTCCTGGAGCGCTCAGTTTCAGCCTCATATGCATGATAGCAGCTCGCACAGAGATATTTTAGCCAGGTCATAAAGGGAAGTTTACCCACTACAGTCCTGGCACTTCATGGGTCCTTAAATGGATAGTAATACTTCGTTTTATCTTTATTGTGTAGGCATTAAAAAAACATGAAAAACAATATAAGTCTGATCTCTCAAACCTTTATGGTTTGGAGATATTCACAAGCAAAGTTTCCCCTTTCCCCCCTTTTACCTAGTGTAAGCCATCTCTTCTCAGATGTGGAATCTGGTTGTAAGACCAGACAGATAACAGAAGGGGACAATCTTCTTCCTGTGAGAAAAATGGAAGCCCTGCCCCCCTTGACAAGTTTTTCATGTTTTTCCCTTATCTTTATTGAAGATTGTCCCTCTCTGCAGTCTACCTGGATACTTCCCTTCTGATCTGGCTGAAAAGTGTTACATCAGTAAAAGGGACGGGAGGGGGATACTTTGTCATTGAATTACTCTTGAACTACAACTCTGACAGAATTCAAATAACACTCTCCAAAGTCCAAATACTATGAAGATTAATTAGAGTTGTTTTTATTATGAAACATTACTATCCCTTTAAAGGGATAGTAATGTTTCACAATAAAAGCAGATCCAACTAATAATCATATTATTTGGGCCATGGAGAGTGTTATTTCATTACTGTCAGAATCGTAGTTCAAGATTAATTAAATGATAAAATATCCTTCTCCTGCCCCTTCTACTGATGTACCACTGCTCACCTCAAAGCAGCAACACTGTCCGGATGGATTGCAGAGAGGGACAATCTTCAGTGAGCATAAGGAAAAAAAACCTGTCAAGGGGGCAGGGTTTTGCTTATGCTCACAATAAGATTGTCCCTTGCTGTGATTTGTCTGGTCCCAGGACCAGATTCAACATCTGAGGGGAGGTGGCTTACACTAGGTAAAAGGGGCAGGAGGGGGATACTTTATCATTCAATTACTCTTGAATGGACAGTATTGAAATAACACTCTTGAATTGAAATAGCCCAAATACTATAAAAATTAATCGGAGTTACTTTTTTTGTGAAACATTACTATCCCTTTAAGGGATTTAGTTCATAAGTAGCACTGGAATTTGCTTGTACCAAATGTATAACTTTACACTTTCCTACATTAAATTCCATTCTTCATTTGTTTGCCCAATCTTCCATTTTATGGAAGTCCCTCTGTAGAGAACAAATTTCCTGCTCTGAAATTATTACCCTGCATAATTCGGGGTTGTCTGCAAATATTGCAATTTTGCTTTCTACATCTATTTCCAGGTCATTTATAAACATGTTCAAAAACAAAACAATGGGCCTAGTAAGGAAATCCACTCTCAACTTTAAGTGTACTGGAGGATTTTCCATTTATAACACCACACTGGTCCCTATCCTTCAACCAATTTTCTATCCAGTTCAAAGGTTAGGCGCTAGACACAATTTCCTTATATTATATACCAGCCTGCTGCGTGGCACTGTGTCAAATGCCCATGCAAAGTCTATATATACACTACATACACTGATTTGCCATTATCTAGGTTGCTACTTCTTCACAGAAGCGCAAAATATTTTTTTTGCAAGATATAATTCTCCATATTGGTTCCTGTTATTAATTTTGTTGTTCTCCTGAATATAATACCTTATTAACCCTTCAAGCAGTTTTCGCAATAATGAGGTCAAAGTGTGGTAAGTGCTCCAGCTGACTCTAAAGGCGGGGAGGCGTTCCCCAGGGTTCTGGTAACAACTGTGCAAAGGACAGAATAACTAGCAGTGACCCTTACAAGCTCCAAAATAAAAAACGGTGATAAGAGAAGTGTTATATAAGTGTTCTATGTTCCATCCAATATGGCCACCACTCTTGCCTGTTCTTATAGGCACGACAAAAAAATGGAAAATTGCATGTAAAACAGTACTGCCACAATTGGATATAATACAAATTAAGGAAAATAGCAGAAACTCAAGTAATAGGGAGAATAGGGAAAAGGAAAAGAAAGCTTTGTCATAAATGCAGTGCATGTAGTTAAATAAGAAACCCACTGGTATGTTGAATAAGGATAGGAAGATAGAAGCACATCATTTGAATTAAATGTATGTGCTGCCAAGGCAAGCCCATAATACAGAATACTAGTCAGGCTCTAACACCTGACAAAGAAATATGGATGCTCCCAGGACCTGTGGAGATGAGATGAAGTCTTCAGGTTCCTCTGCAAACAGGCTGAAAACACAAGTCATCCTCCACCAGACCCAGGGCCCTGAAGTCTGTGTTCTTGTTCAACCCTACCAAGGAAGCCAAAGATAAGAGGCCACCTAATGGGGTGTTATACAGTCCAATCCTAATAGCATGAACTAAATAGGAGGCCAACTAAGAGAGAATCTTTGTCCTGCTGCTAAACCGATGGAGCAGGCTGGGAGTCTCCACCTCTGAGAAACTTTCTATTCAAGTCCCTGCACTCCTATAGGGAAGGACTTTACCTCACGGTGAGTGTGTTCCACATAGAACAGAACAGAAATAGAGGGCTTTTAACCCCTTGAATCTTAGAGAGATCTCAAATGCATTGAGAAGTAATACAAGGAGGATCTCTAACTTTCAAGGTGTTAAACGCCCCATTTAAATCAATTGGACTGTTTATTAGTCCATAATGGTGACATTTGTCTGCCCCAGAATTACTCCAGTTTTCTTTGAATGTGAAGATCTATTAGAGTGATTGGTAAAGAGAAAACAATGGGGAACTACATAGATCTATACAGTGTAAACATATGATCTGAGATGATAGAATGGTATTATATTCGCTATATTGTAATCACAGAGCAGGTATGAAAATCATATATAACCGAAACTAGTGAGAATTCCTGTGTATAGATGCAGTGCATTTAAAGTATATTGCAATACAAAACACGCAGAGCTGTTCTGTGTAAAGAATTGTCCAATTAGTAATGCAGTACACGGCTTAAATTTAAAGGGGAACTCTCCCCTGTATTAATGTATCCTTCATTTGAATGCTCCTTTGGACTGTATCTGTAATGAGTTGTTTTTTTTTAATACAATCCTGTATTCTCCGAGATATTGTAAAGATAAGCCAGTGACCACACTTCTGTACAGGCTGCAGTACAACTCTGTACTGCAGCCTGTCAATCTTCATCTGTTCCCCTCCCCAACTAGTGCCTTGTTGCAACCTCCTCCCAAGATGGAGGATTCCTCAGTGGTGAGCTGAAGCAGTCTCTTACCAATGACTACTTTGGGGGGAGGGAGGGAAGGTATCTGGCAGCCCTTTTTTTGTTTTAAATTGTGGCACGATATTAAAAAAAAAAAAAAAAAAAAAAAAAAAAATAAAACATAAAAAAATTCTCGTGTATAATACGCACTCCCCATTTCACACAAGGTGAAGAAGGGAAAAATTGTGTGTATTATTCCCGAGATTTTACGGTGGAGACTCCCAGGCTACAAGTCCTCAACTACTATCCTATAGAATGGGGCAAATTGAAGAGGGCAAATTGCTGAGAGAATTGCAATTTGGAAATACATCAATAATATATCGACCTTGTATATATACCTCTCTAATTAATACATATATCTTACTTTATGGCGATCTCCTCTCGTTGATGTGACTTAGGGACTGAAGAAAATAAATAAGTGCTCTCATCTTTAGGGTTTTCCTTTATTTCTAATAGTGGCTAAACTATAAGAGGTCCAAACATTTGAGCACTTGAATTTAATTGGTGTTGTATTCTGGGATGCTCAAACAATTTCCATATACCGAGGCGATGTTTTGATACCGTTCACATCAACACCAATTGATTTCACATCTCAGCTACCCCATTAATACTAGTGATTTTAATAGGATACCACAGTTGAGCTCTTGCTGCTTCTGCTTCCATTGTTTTAATCAAATCCCTCCAACTTCAAAAATTGGGAATTCACAGTAGTTTTTCATTGCACTAATTAAAAGTTAAGTATTATTCCATGTACTGGGTTAATAATTGGGGAATTCTTTGCACAGAACAGGTCTGCTCTTGTTTATGTTTTGCAATGCAATATACTTTAACCCCTTAACGACCCTTGACGGTCATAGTACGTCAAGGGTCGATTTGACTTAACGACCGATGACGTACTATGACCGTCATAGAGTTCCGGGCTCCCCCCGCGGCTGCACGCCGTTCGGGGTGTCCGGAACGCAACGGAGCAAAAAATAAATTTTGCTCCGTGGTCGTTGAGTCGCGTCTTCGGCCGGATTTCCCGGTCCTTAAGGGGTTAAAGGGATAGTAATGGTTCAAAACAAAAGCAGCTCCAATTAATCTTCATAGTATTTGGGCCATAGAGAGTGTTATTTCAATACTGTCAGAGTTGTAGTTCAAGAGTAATTGAATGATAAAGTATCCCCCTCCCTCCCCTTTTACTGATGTAACACTGCTTACCTCAGAACAGAAAGGTGGTGTCCAGATGGCTTGCACAGAGGGACAATCTTCAAGGGAAAAGCCTGTCAATGGGGGCAGGGTTTTCATTGTTCTCATAGTAAGAAGAGCTGTCTGGTCTATGGACCAGATTCCACATCTGAGGGGACGGGGATTACACTAGGTAAAATGGGTGGGAGGGGGATAATTTATCATTTACTCTTGAACTACAACTCTGACAGTATTGAAATAACACTCTACATGGCCCAAATACTATGAAGATTAATTGGAGCTGCTGTTTTTGTGAAACATAACTATCCCTTTAAGTGCTCTGCATTTATACACAGGGATCCTCTCTTTAGTTTTGGTCATCATCATCAAGACTTGCCTCTTACATTGTACTCTTATGGCAGTTCTAAATCAAGTCCGAACCCTGGCCAGCCTTACAACCCCCCTTAAATAAATAAGTGGTTGCCCTCCCATTTCTGGCACTTTACTCTTTCAATGACATCATAGACCTTTGTTTGTGGACGAATCCACTCACACATTTTTCAGTCTTTTTGTTGTGCTTAGAATTCTCCGCTCTATTCTTCTCTGTGCAGCCTTAAGTTTTTGTATGACTTTGGATTCAGTGTCCATGTTTCACAGCCATATGTAAGGACTGGGAGGACACACTTTATGACCCTAAGTCTTTATCGGCACTTTGAGAAAGTGGCGTTTTCAGCCGCAAAACGCGTTAGAAGCACTATTGGGTTATTTATCTTGTGAAATAATAACTAATAAAAAAAAAAAATCAAATATATTTGAATATTGGAGCCGTGCTGAGTGTCCTGTGTTTGAGTGTTTCCCGGGTAGAGACGGGTGTTTCTCCAAATGCACAATAGTCAGTCAATTTCGAACTGACAACTTCAATTGTACCAAACAGTGTTATTACACACATATTACTTTTGAAAGTTAATACTACACTATCGGGTGCCCTTCTGGTTTTTCTTTCTTTCTGTTCTTGTATGGTTGATCGCTCTGGGGAGAGTGTTGTAAGAAGGAGTGTCCATCATACATCAGGGAATAAGAGTCCTGCTGATTTGGGGCAGCTTTAATCATCCCCTCAAGTGCTTTAGCTGTTCTCCACATAAGAGTGCGGGCAACAACTAATCTTATGGTTGGGTTATTGGTGGAGGTTCATTTGACCAGTTGGATTCAACACAAGGGGCGCCTCCTGTTCTCCTTTTTTTGTCCCCTTTATATCTGTACACTGGTCAAAAACCTCACTTGAGGCAGAGTGGTAAATTTGTCCAGCTGCACAAGTTCACGGCTTGCACTTAAGGACCACGGAACATTTTGTTTTCGCTCAACAGACGTAGGGCTCTCTGAATGGCTTGCAGCCACGCGGGGAGCCCTGGAATCCATGACAGTCCTGGCACGTCATGGGTCCTTATCGCATATGTCCAACCCATGACGTGCCAGGACTGTCATGGGTCCTTAAGGGGTTAAAGGCAGTACTGCTAAGTTGCCAAATGCTTGCCATGCCAATTTTATTCATCTCTCAGTTTCTCTCATGGTGTTCCCATCTGCTGACATTTCCTGTCCAAGGTAACCATTCCTGTCCACTTCTAGTTCTAAATCATATTGTACTGCAATATGCTAACCCGCTGAGTGGCCAATGCACTGCAAAGTAATATCGTAGCCACCTTTCTGGCAATCAAAGGGGTTACAACGATACAAAAAAACTGAAAGGAACAGAGCTGAAAACAGTGGAAGAAAAGATGTATATTTTTGTGTGCGTTTCAAAAACAGACCATATATATGTCAAAAAATATTTTATTCATAAATTGAGTCAAGCTGATCAATTTGCAGATGAAAATACCCAAAACGTAAAATACGTAAACAAAGAATTGCAGTGTCAGCCAATGAACCATTCAAAATACATTGTTTTGTTTCTTTTAATGGCCGTAAAGCCAATAGGGTATACCAATAAACCGACCAAATGCACCGGGCTCAGCAAACACTCCCCATCCCAGTCGTTATAACTTACCAGCTTCCTGCAAAACCTAAACAAAATACAATGAAATTCACTTTTACATCAATTCATAGAATTATTCAGTGTTATCGAGAGGAAAAGTCCGTTGTTATAGTTGGAATCCTTCTCTTCAAGTGCATATTTATTTAAGTTTTTATTTTAAAAAAAGGGCCATCACTGAATCCATTCGAATTCCAGGACGGGCTGATGTCTGTCAGCTGCAAACTCCTCCAGACAGAGGGATGTAACAATAAAACAAGGAGGTATGTGTTTCCTCTTCACAGTTCGTCTTTCTCAATGTCATCAAGATCTACGTCACTGAGATCGATATCATCTTCAGGAGGCAGCTAAGTAGAGAAATACAAAATCAGCTTTGTTTCACATGATATTTTGAGGCATTAACCCTTTGAGTGCCAGAGTGGAACTCAAAAGGTTCAAGAAGTAAACTTACAAATATTTTGTAGCACTTTTCCTGTAGAGTAATAAGGGTGTGTGTGAAACAATAAAAACACTTTTTAACCCCTTAAGGACCAGGAAAATCTGAGGTCGTTTTCCCTTAAGGGCCGGAGCAGTTCTGACCTTTTTGACTATATCTTTGTTCAGCAATGTTTTCCCTCTAAGTCTTTTATTCCACCCCCATAAATTATATACTGTTTTTTAAGCACAAATAGGGCTTTCATTTGATACCCTACTTATATGGATAACCCACCATTTACTTTATTAAAATTAAAACAAAGATAAAAAAAATTGTAAAAAAAACCCACCATTTTTGGTTTCTCTCTTTGGATCAATTGGGCACAAAGGGTTAAAATTTTATGGAGACTGCATGAAAGGTATGACCGGTCAGTCATACCTACAAAATGCACAGCTTAAAGTGGCCACTGTCCCCCCTGGGTGAAAATCCCCATGTCCCTTTTTCCCACCATATTTTGACACTTTTTTTATCCGTGACATTTGGCGGTGTATATAAGTGTATTACATAACTCCACAACAATCACACTTCCACTTTTGTTTAATTAGATTATTTTTTTTTTTTTTTTTTTAAATAAAATATTTTTGTAAAAAAAAAAAAAAAAAAAAAAGTGTGTTGTGTTTAAAAAAAAAAAAAAAAAAAAAATTATCATTGCAGGTCAGAAATTGACCTGCATTTAGCAAGCCTTTGGCACCAGCAGTGAAGGGGTTAATAGCCCTAGCTGCTGTATTTTTTTTCACCACTAGGTGTCTCCTGTCTACTTCTTTCTCCGTTACTTTCATAGCAAGGGAGCCAGAGGCAGACTTGACAGGCACAGACAGCATGCTTTCTTTGCTGTCTCTGTCTGTCACTTTGCCGGTACATGTGATCGCTGGAACGGCGACCGCATGAACCAGCAAAGGCAAGAAGGGCTGAGACTGAACGCCCCGGTCTCGGAGCGCTCAGTCTCAGCCTGGAATTAATGATAGCAGCGTGCACGGAGGCACACTGCTATCATTTAAGCCATGACGGTCCTGGACCATCATGGGTCCTTAAGGGGATTGCAATCCATGACAGTCATGGGTCCTTAAGGTGTTAAATGCTGAACTTGTGACCCTGAGGTTTCAACAGACTCTACAGCTGGTGCATTAATTAACTGAATCAGGGCTTCTAAAATCACCTAATGTTAGCCATTCTTTATTTGTCAGTTTATGGTAATTAGCTAGTGCTTCCTGGTAAGAAGTGGCAGTTGGGAGGGAGAGTGGAAGGTTAGTATCTGGTACACCAGGCAGTGCCAGCAAGCACTGCCTAATTTGCATACACTGATAATAAAGCAAAATAATCTCACCTAAACTAGTGTTTTAAATACAGAATAACCTACATATATAGGCAATATTGAAAGATCTTTCAAAATCCCCTAAGTTGATATAAGGTGTTAGTTCCTTCATTAAACATTTACAAATACCTAGAAAGATCCAACACAAACCGTTAATTGTGCATGTAATGTGGCCATTCATTCTGTTAGCAATGTTATAAGTACAGGTCATTATTAACCTTATGACTGCTAGAGGGGTCTCCTACTCATTGTGGAGCACGGTGTTGAAAAATCACTAAAATTCAAGAGGTTAGTTAGTAGTTAAAGGGATAGTAATACTTCGTTTTAACTTTATTTTATTTTGTAGGCATTAAAAAAACATGAAGAACGATATAAGTCTTATCTCTCAAACCTTTATTTCACAAGCAAAGTTTCCCCTCCCCGCCCCTTTTACCTAGTGTAAGCCGTATCTTCTCAGATGTGAATCTGGTTGTATGACCAGACAGATAACAGAAGGGGACAATTTTCTTTGTATGAAAACAATGAAAGCCCTTCCCCCTTGACAAGTTTTTCAGCTTTTTCCCTTATCTTAATTGAAGATTGTCCCTCTCTGCAGTCTACCTGGGCACCTCACTTCTGATCTGGTTGAACAGGGGGGGGGGATACTTTGTTTGTGAATATCTCTTAAACCATAAAGGTTTGAGAGATAAGACTTATATCATTCTTCATGTTTTTTTAATGCCTACAAAATAAAATAAAGTTAAAACGAAGTATTACTATCCCTTTAAGACAATTAAGAACACTGTATCCAAATCTATTACCAAGTCTGCCCATGTCCGATCCATAAACAGGTGCAGTTAGTGCATCATGGAGAAAAATAACTTAAAATAATGCAAATAATCTTACCTCTCCATCCTTTCCATCCCAAGGTTCCACTTTGTTAATTTTAGGAATAGCTCCACCACCTACAGGTGAAGTAGAACCACGTCCAAACGAAAGCTCCCTAGAAACAAGAAATAGGGGAATGGAATCAGTTGGGAGGAGAGCTTATTAACCCTATGAGTGAAGGGTATCCAATGCACTGCAGAGCACATCATGATGATAACTAGTATGGAAGAGCGTACACTTTATATCTCAGTCCTCCAGTAACTAGCACTGCAGAAATGGTATACAATCTAAGATTTACTAAACCAGTGGTAAGCAAACTTTGTCTCACCAGCTGCTGGAGACTAGCTGTTGGGGATGATGGGAGCTGTAAAGGTGGTGTACCCCTGCACTAAGCTATTTTAAATGAAAAGGCAACCTTTGAGTGCCAGGGGAAGAAAGACTTGTGGCTTAGTGCTCCCATGCAAATACTTCTCAAATATTGCTTGTTTTCCAGCATTTAAAGGGGAACTATCAACCCAAATGAAATTTCCCGCAAATAATTATCCATCTCGCGATAAGCGTACCAGTGCTACTATTAGCTGGCATAATTACTTAGCTGGAAATCCTACTTCTGCCGAGACTGACGGCCATGCAACAGCACAGACATCTTTGCTTACAGACATCTGCGCTTTTGCGCTGTCAGTCCCAGTCTCCTCTAGGAGGAGTTGCATTGTATCTAAAGGTACCAGAAGGGACTGATGGCTCAAGCTCACAAATGTCTCTGAAGTGCTGTTGCCTGGCTGTCAGAAGTAGGATTTCCAACTAATGCTGTAATTATGCTGGCTAACAGTACCATTGGTACACTTATTGATATATGGCTAATTATTGGGTGGGAGTGGGACTTTATTTGGGGTGATAGTTCACCTTTAACCCCTTAAGGACTCTTGATGGTCCTGGCACGTCATAGGTCCAACATGTGATAAGGACACATGATGCCAGGACAGTCATGGATTTCAGGGCTCAGTGGTCCTTAAGTGCCAGCAGTGTATGTGCAGCCAGTCCTTAAGGGGTTAAAGTGGACCTGTCATCTTTAAAATTAAAGACTGCATATTCAAAGCCTTAATTCCAAACAGCTTATACATCATGTTAGCAAACAAACCAGCAGCCTCAAACTTTAGGACCTACTTAGTGCTTCTATTTATAAAAGTAAAAGCCCCTTTCAGTGCAGCACATGAACAAACACAAAGGAGTTCGGATGCACTCATCTTCTTCTGGTGTACGATAGACTGGACGTAACAGCAAGATCACGTAACATATCAGGCTTGTAAAAAATTGAACTTTATTCTAATGTAATAAAATCTTGATCATACATGGTCTGATAGAGAGGGAGCAACACACTAAGGCATAGATGGAAACGCCAAACTGACACGTTTCGCGCTACCATGCGCTTACTCATAGCGCCAAGTGCAGCACAGACTCTCTTTAGTATACACTGCCACAATGAAAGGCACTTTCACATTTCAGAAATAAAAGAATCAATAGTTCCAACTATGCATCTGCTGGACTTTTGATTAACCCTTTGAGCACCTGAGGGGTTTGCAAAGCATTGCTTCGCAATACACTGTGTACCCCTCTGGCATTCAAAGGGTTCAAATTATACACAGGCAGCTTGGAACGAGGTTTCCAAAGTGAAAGGTCCACTTTAACCCTTTAAGTGGCAGAGGGGTCTCCAACTCCTTGCTTTGCAATGCATTGGACAACCCCCTCCACCGACATGCAAAGGGCTAAATCCCAGAATACATAGATAAAAACAAACATTGATATGTATGAGTGTTGTGCACACACAATAGGAGATATGCCATATTTCAAATTCATGTTTCTCGAAGGGGAATTATACTTCTAGCTAAGAGAGAGAACAAAATGAAGAGGTGCTTGTTCTTATAGCTACAATTCCTACGCCGATCCAAGATTTCGTTCCTTAGCACTCTGGCACTCAAAGGGTTAAATCAAAGGATCAAATGGATGTACCAGTGAACCAAAATTAATCAAATTCAAAGACACAACACAGATTAACCCCTTGGATGCTGAAGACTGCTAAAATGCATTGTAAAGCAAAGCATTAGAGACAATCTTAGCATTCAAAAGTGCATTACTGGGGAGAGAGGAGGGATAAATAAATAAATAAATAAAAATTTTACCTTAAGAACTCATTAATTCCCTGCTCACTAAAGGATCCTTTCAAAAGAGCAAACTTCATTTTCCTGGCATTGATTGCCGCCATGGCAGGGTACCCAAAGCCACCGATCCCCAGAGATGTTTCCAGATCCATTTGGGCCCCGGCCTCTGTCCACAGCCACCTTAACAGTAAAATACATTTTCATTTCACAGCAACACTGACCGAAAGGAGTATCAATATTTTTATTGTCATACAATTAAATCTCTGAATACCAGTGGAGTTCACAAAGAATTTGGGAGGAATGCAAGAAACGTGCACAATTTCTATTTCCAGTGCGAAAATCACTAGCATGTAAGTTTGCATATTATGTTGTTGAATTACACATTAAAAAATAAATAAAAATTAGTGAACAGCTGCACATATTTTGTGTGTGGGCGTGGTCAAGATGAACACATCTGAGTGCAATAGTGATTGCACCAAATGCAGGAAGTTCTATCCTGCACAATTTTATAAAACTGGAGTGTTGAGGTAAAAATTAATTTTTATGAGAAATTCAAAAAGTGTTTCATATATGGCTCCCTGGATTAGAACATGCACAATATCCATTTCCTCAGGAAAATGGCTTTAGCAACTATGCATGTATTCTTGCATTCCCTCCTTGGTTCTTAAAAAGAGTAGTAATATACAAAGTATGAAATGCATTAAACAGATAGTAATACTTAAAAAGTGGAACAATAAATATTGCAGTGTTAATCCCCCTGAGTAAAACAAGGATACTCCCAATGTTGACATGTTTTATTCAAAAGTTATAACAGCTCAAACTTTATTTTTTTGGTGCAATATCACAGCGGCCTGAACTTGTACAATGGCACTTTTGCTACACCATCCTATAGAGATTTATGGTCAATTGACCAGCGCTGTCCATAGGATGGTGTAGCAACAGCGCCACTGTACAATTTCAGGCAACTGTGATACTGCATAAGAAAATATATAAATAAATTAAAAATGCAAGTTATTGCAGCGTAAACTTCATTCAAAACACCTCTCAGCAGTGGGAGTCCCTTTGTTTTACTCAGAGAGATAAACCCTACAACATTTTATTATATATATATATATATATATATATATATATATATATATATATATATATATATATAAATAATTTTTTTAATTAATTTTAAAGTATTACTATCCCTGTAAGAGTGTATAATTTAAATGACAGGTCAGATTAACATACACCTCTATGCTCTTCCTGTATCAGAATATCTGGATGCCAGTCTATTTTTGTGTTCCAATAGGTCAACTGCAATTCAGGACACACGGACACACACACACACTCTCTCTCATATTATATATTACAGACACACACAAAACCAATTCTACAGCTAAATAAAAAGTGAGACTGGTCACAGGAATTATCGAAAGACTGCTTAACTCTGACTGTCAGAAGGATAAGCAACGCATTGATTTGCAATGGGTTGCATATCCCTCTGATACTCAAAGGGGTTAACTATCCTGGATGCTACGTTTCCATTTTTGCCTCTTTTCTTACCCCCACATTTTCTTTTTGTACTTGTCAGCCATTTTCAGCATCACTTCCAGATAGGAATTCCTTCCAGCAGCACCTGATTAAAAGGGATAATTTGGATAGAAACAGATTTACATTCAGGATAAATGGCAACAAAGTAACAGCCAACTTTGGAATTGATTTAATAACCAGAAATAGGGCAGCGGAAGTCAATCTTGCATCTCCAACTCCCATCACATCCCTAACCAATCAACAAATGTGACCAGTTGTCCCCAACAGCTGGCACTCCAAAGATGTACTATCCCTGATTTAAGGGAAACACCTAGAACTAAAAAGGAGTTCTACACCTTTAAAACATCCTGTACTTCTATCATCATCCTGTGTCTGGTGCCACGCAGTCACAGGCCACTGTGCTTATACAAATATGAAATCAACAGGAATGAAATGGGGATAATTATAGGTGAGAAAAACATAGGTAAAAGGTCTTTTTTGTTACCTGTATCAAGAATATGAGGCAACACGGCAACAATGCACAGCTGGTGTTCCTCGCATGTCTTCTTCACAATGTCTTCATTCAAGATCTGTAAAACAGAAGCCAAAAGAGTCAAAGGATTAATAATGCATTAATAAAAACCCATGTATCCCCTTGGATGCTGGAGACATCTCCAACATCTTATATCTTGGCATTAGTGCCAAACTATACTGTTGGAATAACAAAATCCTAATAGAAAGGACTTCCATATTCAGGTACCTGTACATAAAGCAATTCATTCATTATATACATTAGAATCATGGGTGGATCTCTCTCTATGGCTTTGTCCATGATTCTAAAGGGCCTTCTTTATCAGTCTGAAGTGGAGAAATTCTGAAGCAACCCAAGTGAAACATAGGGAACAAACAGAGAAAACCCCCCCCCTTAATATTCTCGGATTTCACCAAGTCCTTGAATGTTAGAGAGGCTTGCTTTGAAATTTATTGGCGACCTCTAATATTCAAAGCATTAAAAGCCCCATCAATGGGAATTGTATTTCCCTCTAATGTGCACTGTTTACGCCACAATTTCTTCCTTTCACTTTGATAATTAAGGCCCTATGCCCCATATTTATAATTATCAATATTGAGACGGTGCTGACTGTGCGGTTAATTTAAAAAAAAAAAAAAAAAAAAAAAAATTACTGCTTTAAATGACTGGCATGTTGAATCTTCAGTGCTTAGCACTTTCAGGTCAAAAAGGTGTACAACTCATTGCAAAGCACTGTGTTACAGTTCATCAGTGAACATGTGTGTGAGCAACAGCATACTGCGTATAGAGTTTGGCATTTGGGGTATTAGCATATGGCTTTTCACTTATAGCATAAAGTGTATAGCATATGGGCGTATCGTGTATATCATAGTGTTGTGCATAGCATTTCCCGTATAGAGTTGTGCATTTTGTGAGTAGAGGTTTGTGTATAGCACTGTATTTAGTGTTGTGCATATAGCATTGGGTGTGTTGCGTGTGTGTTCATAAATACTGTGTGTGTGTGTGTTCACTGTAGCCCCTGCACCTACCTGCATTTTTTTTTTTTTTTACAGTAGTGACCACTCCTGTCAAAATCATGCCCCCATGCTTACACTAACAGGACAGGCAGTACAGAAGTATATATATAAATTTAGGAAACATGAGTTATTCTGGAGTAAACCAACTACTCCATAGGGAAAACAAAAATGTGTAAATTCCCATGCACTTGAATAGCTTTTTAACCCTTCAAATGCTTTGAAAACTCTCCCATACATTGCTTTCCAATGCATTGGAGGAGACTTCTCTAGCATTCAAGGAGCTAAAATTGCAGTTTAATTTAACAGTAACTTTTACTTGTCCCCTATAGTGCAGTTAGTTTACGTCAGAGTAATTCTGGTTTGCTTTAATAAATATGAACCGTTGTTGCTAACAAAATCTACAGTATCGAGGCCCCCTTTATATGGCTATAGCTAACCCTACCCAGGATTCTAAAGGACAGGTCTCTCTATGGCTCTACTAAGCTCCACCCATGATTCTAAAAGGCATGGGGGCTCTATTTCTGTGACTTTAGCCATAATTCTGTAAAGCAGGGCTCTCTCTATCCCCACCTATGATTCTACAGGGCCTAGAGGGAATCAGACAGTAGCAAAGGGAATTTGACAATCATAATAGAGGAAGTAGTGGGAATCAAACAGCAGTAAAATATGCCCATTTACAAACTTCAGCACAGTTAACATGACATTAAATACATAAGAGATTGCTGTATAAATGTCACATTCATAGGCAAGTCATTCTGTTATAAAGTAAGAACCACTATTCCAAAGACATATTTCCCTTTAATATAGTAATAGTTTAGCACAGCTAAAATAAAAGTAAACAGGGGAGTACCTCATAAATCTCTGGTGGGGGAGCATTCTCAGAAAACAGATCAAGTGCACGAGCAACAATGTCAGCCCTTGTTCTTCCACCGTCATAATCAACTGGGTCTTCTCCTTTTTGGAATATCTTAATTGTAGGGAATCCCCGGATCTACACAAAGAAAAATGTTTTGTTATTGTTGATTTTTCACAACTTTTTTTTTTTTTTTAATCATTTCCATTCTGTCCCAGGACTGTAGTTACAGCTCAAACAAAGGCAGAAAGTGGCACCAAAGTTTACATTTCAATCCCTTCAAGATACTGAAAAACTTTAAATTTCCTACTGTGTTCATTAACATCTGCTCTTCTGAGAAAAATGGTGCGTCACTGGTATGAGTTAACATATTGTAGGTAGTTCCAAAAGTAAAAAACTATGCCAGCAACAATCTCCCAATTTTTTTTTGTAAACATGGCTTACCTATAGTAAAACTGTTGTAACCAAGGCAATTAAAATAAGGTAGACAAAGCAAACCATTTTGGAAAGTAGATAAACAGTCTTATCAAGTCTTGAATATTTGCCCCGAGACTAGCATTTTCAAGCAGTGGTGCTAAAAAAACTAAACACCCAAACTCTTCAAAAATACAAAAAACTATGGAATTTTACTGTATTCAGTACCTACTTCCAGCATCTCAAAGAAAACTGTACTCAAATGATTTGGGTAGACACATAGTAATGTCTACCAGTGGAACAAGGCTGGGGATGCAGACAGCTTATACATGCCAGAAGGGTGTCTAACTCAAAGCAATGTGTTAGACAGCCCTCCTGCACACGGATCTTATTTAAATTAAAAATATTCAGACCTCGCTGCTTCATGCCATCCAAGTCATAAAAAACATTTGTACTCCTTTAACCCTCACACTGGATAACAAAGTCACATCATAGGATAACAATTGTTTAATAAAGACCTAGGAGTAAGGGGGGAATAGGGAACAATTACAATGTAATCATTAGGATTGGTAAGGACAATGTGTCCCTGAAGCGGTTGTTGGACTACAACTCCTATGATTCTCTGCTATCCATTGAATGGCTAAGGATTAAAGGAGCTGCAGACCAACAAGAGCCACAGTTTGCCCACCCTTACAATTTACAGGCAGTATTTCTCAGATAATCTCACCCCATAACGACTGCCTAATGTCTGATGGACCGTGGCATCTACCGCACCCAATTTCACTTTTCCTCCGGTCTTTTCCTTAACTTCAGAGGCAGCTGCTGCCCATTCAGGCTCCAAACTAAAGAGAGAAAGAAAAACAAAGACATTGCATTTTTTTCTGAAATTAAATACCATGCGCTAATCATAAGACTGCGTAGATAACAGGCTTGTATGTACCCTCATGAATGGAGCCGAGTCCCCACTTCATTCATAAGAACACGTACAAGGCAGAGGTCAGCCACATGTTCCCCCTGTCAGAGAACAGGGAGGCGCTCCACTCTGTTCCACAGATCCATACAGAAGAGAAGTTAAATTTGGGATTTTGCTCAGTGATGGCATTTCATCTCGTGTTATACCTGAGTGGAGTGCCCAAAAATGTTGGGAATGACATTTGGGGGGGAAAAACACCAACAGAAGTTATAAAGGAAACAGAGCACCAAATGCTCTGGATACCGTATATATACTAGAGCGGAAGGAAAGAGCATCCTAGCTCCCCAAAGCTTTCTTCAGAATCAGAGCCAAATAAGTCCTATAAAGCTATGTGTACATGTATGGAGCAATAGATAAGTTAAAGAGATTGTCAACTTCCATTTAGACTTTAAATATTCTACAAAGTCAAACTGCCTATACTGTATTATTTTTTCTCCCCACTTTCACTTCTTTTCCACACTTAAGTCCCTTACGAGGATCTCACTGAATTTCTGTTTCCAGAAGACCTTCTGTCAAGAACTGAAAAAGCAGGACTAGTGATACAATGTTACGCTACCCTTGACACACTGAGTTCTCTGTATGCTGGAGGGGAGGCAGGCTATACTACTGCTGGGACAATGATACAATGTTGCACTATCCTCGCAGCACCGAGGTCTCTGTATGCTGGAGGGTAGGAAGGCTTTACTGCTGCAGGGATAGGGGTTACATTGTATCCCTGACAAAGTTTACTATAAGGGACATAAGAGAGTTAAACAAAATATGTGAAGATATGAAAAATAACAGGTCATCCTATATAATAATTTGCTAACGATGTGTGTCAGAAGCAGTCATGCTCAGAGATGGCTGCGTTCACTACAGTCATGCTCAGTAGAGACGGCTGCGTTCACTACAGTCATGCTCAGTAGAGACGGCTGCGTTCACTACAGTCATGCTCAGTAGAGACTGCCCGTGCCACGGCTGATAAGGAGTGGGGCGCACCTAATTCAGAAAGGAGTCCTATCTCTGCTTGTCCCATGAAGGTGCGCAGAGAGGACCACAGTCCAAATTCGGAGCGCCCTGCTCCGTATCAGCCGTGGCGCGTTCCGGCAGTCTCTACTGCGCATGACTGCAGTGCCGCAAGTGTTGGCCTGTGTACACGGGCTTTAAAACTAGTTAATAATAAAAAAGTTCTAGGCAGTTTGACTTTACATATGGTGCTCTTGCAGAATATGTAAAGTTAGTAAATTTTCTAATCACTTAATAAACTAAAGTTAACCTACACAGGTGTAAATTATACCCAATATTTTAGGGGAAAAAAAAGTGCCAATGAATAATACATACCCTTTTTTTACCCATCCCTACACCCAGCAAAAAGTTTGTCTGCTTCCCTCCACCCACCTCATACGCTTCCACCTTCCTCTACTCACCCCCTCTTGAGGCATCTGGGACATCTGTGCAGTGGGTGACAGGTTTGCAGTTGCACATCACAGGGCATTACTGTATTTTCATTCCGTACAGGTCCATGCATTGGATCTACAGTAGTGCCCTGAAAGGAGCTTCAGGTCCTCAAAGGGCACTACCATTATCGCAGGTTAACACAGGTCCTCACAGGGAGATGTGGGAAGCAAATGCAAGCATGCCACATGCTGTGCAGATGTAGTAAAGGGAGAGAAATGTTGGAGCATATTGAGGTGGCGGGACAGAAGAGGGAAGCAGACAAGGTATTTATTTTTCCCCTCATGTATAAGGCACATCCCCACGTCAGATAAAGAGAAAAAAAATCTTACAGTATCTAATGAGATCCACTTACATATTTAGTTAGGTTTAGGTATCAAATACACTTACTTCTTGCAGTGTCCACACCAAGGAGCAAAAAACTCTACAAGCCAGACTTCATCGCTGTTCAGCACCAATTTATCAAAATTGTCATCTGTTAGCTCAATAACATCCTTTTTACCACCACCACTGCCGCCGTTGTAACTACTGCCTCTGCCCTAAGAAAACAGAAGGAGATAAAGTGATTATACTGGAAAAACAGAAATGTAATTACTCTGTTTATTACATTTAAAGCCACAAAGATACAACACACTCACAGGTCTTTTCCAAGGTGTAATAGTGCAGATTTATTTCATCAATGTTTTGGCTCTACCCTGGGCCTTTGCTAACAAGTACATGGATATGAAATAAGGAGAGTTTTTATTTACAGATAAATCCTATTCTCTTATACCATTGAGGGATGCAGGGAAAGCCATTTTCCACATAAACAGGTGTAGAGAAATAGTAGCCAAAGACTCAAAGGGAGGGCGCTGAATAACGCCCAAAACCAAGTTAAAATCCCATGGAGGAGGAGGAATCTTGAAGGCAGGACGAGTATGAGCAACACCCTGGAAGAAAACCTTGACATCAGGAAGGATGGCAATGCTCCTCAGAAAAGAAAAGAGAGCAGACGTCTGAACATTAAGGGAACTCAAACTGAGGCCCTTATTCACACCATCCTGCAAAAAAGCCAGGACCGAAGGGAGATCAAATTCCTGAGACAGGTCCTTGTCAGCACACCAAGATAGGAAGGTCGACCAGACACGATGGTAGATCTTGGAAGAAACAGGTTTGCGGACACTGAGCATAGTAGCCACCAAACCACAAGAAAAACCTTTCTTCCTCAATATTGAGGATTCTATTTCCAAGCCGTCAAGGCTAGACCATGAATATGCTCCTTCCACAGGTAACCGTGTAGAAGAAGAAGATCCGGATGGCAAGGGAGCCGGAATGGCTCAGCCACTGACAGATCCATAAGCTCTGGAAACCAAGCCTGGTGATGCCAGTACGGAGCAATCAGAATGATTGGACAACGCTCCAGACGTAATTTCCGTAACACCCTATGCAACATGGGGAGGGGAGGAAAGATGTAGGCCAGAAGGAATAACTAAGGAATAGACATTGCATCCACCACCAGAGCTAGAGGGTCCCTCCATTGAGAGCAGAACCTCAGAACCTTCCTGTTGTGTCTTGTCGCCATCAGGTCGATGTAAGGAAGACCCCATTTCTGAACAATGAGGGTGAACATCACTGGGTGCAGCTCCCACTCTCCGCTGTCCACTGTGTTGACTGAGGAAGACCGCCATGAAGTTGTCTATGCCAGGAATGTGCACTGCGGATATGGCAGGAACGTGTTCTTCTGCCCAGGACAAAATAGCCTTGACCTCTAAAAAAGCGGCGAGACTTCTTGTTCCGCCCTGCTTGATGATGTAAGCCAAGGCCGTGGCGTTGACGGACTCTACCCAGACTGGACAGTCTTCCAGCTGAGATGTCCAATGATGAAGGGAGTGAAAGATTGCCCGAAGCTCCAACACGTTGATGGGAAGGAGAGATTCTTCTGGAGACCACCGACCCTGTGCACTCAGGCAACCCAGGACGTCTCCCCATCTGGAGAGGCTGACATGCATCATCACCGTTGTCCAGAAGGAAACTAGGAAGGACTTGCCCTTCAGAAGATTGGAGAGGTCAAGCCACCAGGACAAACTCATTTCCACATGAAGAGGAAGTGACACTGACGTCTTCAGAAGATCCGGCTGACCCCTGCACACCTGTATCACAAACCGCTGGAGTTCCCTGGTGTGTGCCATGGAAAACAGTACAGCCTCTGTGGTGGAAATGAATTTACCCACGAGAAAGGACAGCTTCTTGGCTGGAACTGGATCTTGAGCCAGTATCTTAGAAACCCTGTGGACGAACTGGTGAGCCACCTCGTCCATGAGAAACAACACATTCTTCTGGGTATGGAAGAGGAGGCCCAGGAAGACCAGACGCTGAGATGGGACAAGATCTAATTTGTCCAAGTCGATGATCCACCCGTGATGGGTGAGAGCATGAATGCATTGCTGAACCTGCTGATGAAGAAGTTCCGCAGAAGAGGATTTCAGAAGCAGTTCGTCCATGTATGGAGTAACTCTGATGCCGTCTCGGTGGAGGATGGACACTAAGGCTCCCAGGACACGGGTGAAGACCCGAGGAGCTGTCGTCAAAGCAAATGGAAGAGCAGAGAACTGAAAATGTCTCTGGTTGCAGGCAAACCGGAGGTCCTGCCTGCTCTCTGGATGAATGGCAATGTGTAAGTATGCGTCCTGAAGATCCAGAGAAGCAAGGAGTTCCCCTGGGGACATGGCAGCAATCACCATTCATAGAAACTCCTGGTAATAATGAGTCCGGGTCACAAAGGAATTGAGATCCTTCAAGTCCAAAACGGGAAGACAACCGCCTTCCTTCTTGGAGACCACAAAGAGGTATGAGTAAAAACCCATACCTCTGTCCTGAACTGGAACCGGCTCCAGAACGTCCTTGTACAGAAGATCCTGAACAGATGGCGTTTCCCTGCACCCTGAGGCGTATAAGAAGGAAGAAAACAAAAGGGAAGAGAGACGAAAGGGATACTGTACCCTTCCGTCACTACCTGCAAAACCCATGTGTCTGTCACTGAATCCTCCCAAATGCTGTGATAGTGACGCAGACGACCACCCACAGCAGAATGTGGACCCGGGTTCAGTGAGTCATGCCGAATAAGGCTTGGAAGCCTTGGGCTAGGAGGAGACCTTGGGCTTCCCCTGCTGTTTGGGCTTGGAGGAGGTATGCGGAGCTCAGGGAACCGTATGGTTTGCCGGACGTGTCTCATTCTGAAACGAGCAAAAATACTGGTTACGCTTAACCGGTGTTTTCTTCCTAAGAACGAAGGGTAGAAGTGTACTCTTACCCCCTGTAGCCTCACTGACCAGATCCTTGAGATCTGGCCCAAACAAAGAAGTGCCTTGAAAAGACAAGGAGAGCAAAGCTTACTTAGAAGCAGTATCAGCAGACCAGATCTTGAGCCAAAGAGCCCATCTGGCAACCACAGACATGGTGGAAACCCTAGCCACCAAACTGATGGCATCAAATAGGGCAGCAGAAACATAGTGCTGTGATTCAGAAATGATGTCAAGGAGGCGCAACTTATCTGAAGTAGGAACATCCTGATGGACAGCAAGAGTGAGCTGTTCAGTCCAGACCACAATGGCCCAGTTCACCCATGCTGCTGCGAATGCTGGACGCATAGCAGACCCAGCAGTGGCAAAGATGGACTTGAGGGAGACCTTCAGTTTCTTGTCAGTCCAGTCCTTTAGACACTGGCAAGGCAGTAGATTTGGATAGCCTGGAGATAGGAGCATCAACTTTAGGAGGATGAACCCACTGAGCAAGCGCTGCCTCAGAAAAGGGATAAAGCTTAGAAAATTTCTTGGAAACAGAAGGTTTCCTGTCCGGAGACTTGCACTCTTCAGACACAAGGCGGTCAAGAGTGGAGTTAGGTGGAAAGCAAGTAAGGGGCTTTTTCGGTTCCTGAAATACATCAGAAGGGTCAGAAGGAACCTCCTGCATTAAGGGATGTTTAGGGTATCTAAAACAGCACTGATCAGGCCCTCAGCCTCAAAAGGGTCCCCAAAAAAACTGAGAGGAGCCCACCGCAGAACATTCCTCAACATCTAAATCCACCAACAGTTCCTCCTCAGAGGAATCTGCCACGTCAGGTACACCCTGAGGCTTTGGCACAGAAGAATTGACGAAGGAGGGGGTCTGACAAGAATGAAAGACCCCCTGTAACTGGTATGGAAAAAGTTGCAAAGTGGACCTAAGGTCCCTAGTAGCAGCCTTGAACTCTTGCACCCAAACTGGCTCTAATGCATGGATGGAGGTCCCTGGGAGACTCTCAGGGACATCAGAACATGCTGGGCACAAATGACCTGAGAATTCTCTAGGCAACCCTGAATGACAGGAAGAGCAATGTGCAATAGGGGATACAGAGACCCCAGCATCCTTAGTCTTAGGTCTGGCCCCAAGCTCCAATGGTATAGACATTCTCACACTGTCAATAAACTTACTGTATAAGAAATCACCCAATTACAGTGTGAAAGATTAAAATTTCACCCCAGAAATGGCTAAAATACAATTATCTGGCAGGCGAAGGGTTAATGTGACGAAGAATGAAGAGCGCAAACCACCAGACCAATATTCACAACTTGATATCAAATTGGACTCAATGTTATACTCACAATTGAAGATCAAATAACTAGCACCCCATGTGACCAGCTAAAGCAAACGGGGATAACATAAAACTGCCCCGTTACAGTCAACCAATCTCTGCAAATAAAGCTCAGGGTCCTCCAAGTACCATATGTGGTTTATTTAAAATATATTAGTAAAAAATAATAATAACATGCCGTGTATCAAAAAACATATCAATTAAGCCACAATAGCTTAACCCCTTAACGACCGGCGGTCATGGGACATTTCCGTCCCATAATGACCGCATAGGGGCACTTTGACGCGCCGGTACACGTGACCTGTCACGTGTATCGGCACGTCACTATGGGGCTTGAAAGAGATCGCTCCGATCTTGGAGCGGTCTATTTCAGGCCCTATTTTTACTTACAGCGCTCCCGGTAGAGCGCTGTAAGTAAAAAGTACGTGACGTACCATGACCGTCATCGGTCCTTGAGTAGTTCAAGGACCGTGACGGTCCTGGTACATCAAGGGTCCTTAAGGGATTAACATATGACGCATTTCGGGGACATACACCTTTATCAAAACACTGGCACTAATAATAAAAATAGTAAAAGGATTGAAAGGAATCATCTACAAACTGCAGGAAAATATTTCACCCAGAGTAAAAGCGTGCAACATATTGTGGTCTGGTCTGATCAAGAGACTTTGTGAGTCCCAAAGTCTTTCCAATCACACTTTTCAACCTTTTAACCTTTTGAGTGCCAGAGGGGTATGGAACATATTGCTTTGCAATGCGTCCCTTACTCCTCTGGCAATCAAAGGGTTAAGTGCCAAAGGATGTGAAAAGAATTGCTTCACAATGTGCTCTGGCACTCAAAGTGGTACAGACCATAATACCAAAGTCCAAAATAAACCATCAGTAAAGGGCACCACAGAGCACACAGAATATGGCATACTCCTCCCTTCATCCTTAGATGGGCGTGCTACTTAAGAAAGATGGGAGTCATCATCCAGCAGCAGCTGCAGGGTGGCAGGTTGCTCACTCCTCCCTGAGGCCACCATTAAGTAGTGCTACCACGGTAAGGAAAGACACCTACCTGCCTTCCAGAATCAGACCCACTGCTCCTCCCGCTAAGTCGGTCCTTTACAAACGATCGTAGGGAACTTAATGCAGCATCCACTATGGCTTCACTCGTCCTCCCTCCTGTACAGAGATTAATAAAGAATGTGCAGAGATTATAATCAAACTCTTCCATTACCATGATGTAGTCCCCCGTGGTTTGGTAAAGACAAACCTACATCTCAAGGCAGTAAGTAGGGCTGTATATTTAACAGGAAAAGTTAAGGAATTCTGGGGCAAACTATAGGGGAGAACCAGTCACCCCCATTCATTTAAATGGGGATGTCATCATCATGAATGCTGGAGAGGTCTCCAGTGAGGTGCAATACTCTAATGACCTTGCTAACATTCAAGCCTTAAAAAAGCTCTACTTAAATCAATAGGGACTGGGGGAATTTTTAATTCTTCCCTATGACAGAGCTGGTTTGCTCCTTAATGGAACATTCCTCTGCTCCTAAGATACAGCAACTGTCATGTCCGATTCAGAGGACATGACATCCAGGACTGATTGAAAATGTTATCTATTCAACAAAGGCAAAGAGGAAAAAAAATAAATATCACAGGGGCCATGGTAAGGTAATTGGGCATTATTAAAAAAAATAAAATTAGGAAATGTTACTTCCCCTTTAACCCCATGCATGCTAAAAACACAGCCAAAGTCTTTACCATCCAAGCAGGTGATGCATATTTGAAAGTTTAATTCAAAGCAAGTTAAGATGCATCATGTTAAAGGAAATCTGTCATCAAAAAAATAAGTCCTTGACACATTATATATTTTAAGCAAGATAATTTACATTCAAATGTTGTTACATGAACAAATTTCAAGTAATGTCACAACAAAGGGTTACTGTGAAGAACATGAATTGTGTGTTTTGCTGGGGTTCTATATGTCGCTGCATGTGCAATCAAACTGCATCATAGAATGCGCTGCTCAAACAGTATTAGTACCTGCTAGAAGAACTTCATCTGCCAATATATACATTTGCCATAACCTACAAGCAGCATACAGGAGCAAATATTCTCTCCCTGTTTACTCATCAGTACACTTTCTCCACATCACATAAATGTTTGAGTACACTGTTGAATAAAAGTGTTTATTAGGCTATGCCAGCTCTCATGCCACTCACGTAAGAACAAGCTTACACAGTCTTATTTGCCGAAACATACATACATAAACTCAGATACATGGCCATAATCACTCATGTGTTCTCACAGATCAGTCCACCAATGTTCTTTCCCAATAGGAATTAATAACCTGCCTTCTGTATTGCTCTCAGATTTTCATACTCATGTCCTCATTCATGCTCAGTAGTCTATGTTCATTTATGCTTACCAGCGTTCAGACTGTCATTCTTACCAATGCTCATTCTTGTTTGTGCTCACTAATTTTCAGTCTCTCTTGCTCATACCAACACTCACTTTAAGACAAACTCACTGATGCTCAGACTTACTCAGACTCATGCACGCACACTTGGGTTCAGAACAGATTCTGCATACTAGTGCTTAGACTCACTAACACTCAGACTTGGTAGCGCTCACACTGGCTGGTGCTCATTCGCTTGAGCTTGCTCATGCATGCTTTGATAATCTCACTCACGCTCAGACATCCATACTCTGACTCGATAAGGCTTACTCCTGGTGCATGCTCAGACTACTGCACAAAATCACTACCACATCCACACCAATGTACAGACACTTGAGTTCCTGATGTTCATATTTTATTTCATACTTACACTCAGTCACACTTAGACCTGTTACTCACAGTCTTACATTTATGCTCATTTTTCATAAACCTCCTACCATGAGTTATTAGAATTATAACTTATACAAAAGCGGAAAACTAGTTAGAGTCCATTATATGAAAGATTTTTTTTTTTTTTCTTTAAACACAACCAAACAAATTAACCTCCTCCCTGCCTTCCGTTTTGACTGACCAATTTTATATAAAAAGAAAAGGTTTGTTTTATAGGGCATCTGTACAGGAAAGTGGAGCAATTCTAGGACAAAACATCTCTGTCATATGTAACAGAAAATCAATCTAATGTCAGTCATTTTATTAGAGGGTAGAACATGCTATATGCACTGATGTCAAGTGGTATCCACATGTGTTCCTGGGACTGCCACTCCTACATCTGATGCTCTGAAGCTACAGATTAGTGAGACTGTGCCTAGCAGAGTGCTCTTATTGACCTGTAGTTATTGACCTGTAGGAAGGCTTGCGGAGACCTCCTAGACGTTATTGCATACAGCAGTTGAGTCCTAATGATACGGCTGATGTTGGATATAAATACAGCACTTCAGCAACTGTGTTGTTTATTATTTAGTTTACTGTGGCACAATGTGAGAAGGGGAGAATGCAGCCATTGGGATGGCAGCAATTAGCAGGAGGAGCAGAAACACTTCCCCCTACAATATAATCGTTATGGATAGGTAAAATGCTTTATAATAAACTAGCAATGTGGGACGGCGTTGCCCGTCATGTTATGACCATTGGGCGCACGTTGTGTGAAATGCACACACACTGATAAACACAGACATATGCAACATACAGGCAGACACATACCATACATCCCAAGTGTCCCTCTTTAGGAGGGACAGTCCCTCTTTGAGGGCCAAATCCCTCTGTCCCTCTTTCCCACCCTGTTGTCCCTCTTTTTAGGAGGTCAGACTGTGTGCAGGGCCGGCTCCACCTATAGGCGAGGTAGGCGCCGGCCTAGGGCGCACACGTACTGGGGGCGCAGGCATGCAGCGGAGAAGAGCTGCGCCCGCACACACCACGCCGGGAACCACAACACAGTCAGGTCTGTGTTGCTACAGTGCTCCCTTATTGGGTCGGATCTTTAGTAATGCAGAGCGCACTGGGATTCATGATCTCCCGCCGCGCTCTGCATTACTGAAGAGAAGACTGCGCGGGAGCTACAGGTATGTGATGGGGGGCAAGTTGGAGCTGAGGGGGCAAGTTGGAGCGGATGTGGGGCAAAGTGGAGATGATGGGGGCAAGTTGGAGCTGGTGGGGGCAAGTTGGAGCTAAAGTGGAGCTGAGGGGGGGCAAAGTGGAGCTGAGGGGGGGCATAGTGGAGCTGAGGGGGGGCATAGTGGAGCTGATAGGGGAAAGTTGGAGCTGAGAGGGCATAGTGGAGCTGGTGGGGGCAAGTTGGAGCGGATGGGGGGCAAGGTGGAGCTGATGGGGGTAAGTTGGAGAGGATGGGGGTCAAAGTGGAGCTGATGGGGGCAAGTTGGAGCTGAGGGGGCAAAGTGAAGCTGGTGGGGGCACGTTAGAGCAGATGGGGGGGGCAAAGTGGAGCTGATGGGGGCAAGTTGGAGCGTATGGGTGGCAAGGTGGAGCTGATGGTGGCAAGTTGGAGCTGAGAGGGCATAGTGGAGCTGGTGGGGGGCAAGGTGGAGCTGGTGGGGGGCAAGGTGGAGCTGGTGGGGGGCAAGGTGGAGCTGGTGGGGGGCAAGGTGGGGGGGCAAGGTGGAGCTGGTGGGGGGCAAGGTGGAGCTGGTGGGGGGCAAGGTGGAGAGGATGGGGGGCAAGGTGGAGAGGATGGGGGTAAGTTGGAGAGGATGGGGGTAAGTTGGAGAGGATGGGGGTAAGTTGGAGAGGATGGGGGTCAAAGTGGAGCTGAGGGGGCAAGTGGGAGCTGAGGGGGCAAAATGAAGCTGAATAGGGGGCAAAATGGAGCTGGTGGGGGCACGTTAGAGCTGATGGGGGGCAAGGTGGAGCTGATGGGGGGGCAAGGTGGAGCTGATGGGGTGGCAAGGTGGAGCTGATGGGGGGGCAAGGTGGAGCTGATGGGGGGGCAAGGTGGAGCTGATGGGGGGGCAAGGTGGAGCTGATGGGGGGGCTGATGGGGGGCAAAGTGGAGCTGATAGGGGCAAAGTGGAGCTGATAGGGAAAAAGTGGAGCTGATAAGGGGCATCTCTTACAGGCATCTCCAGACCAGGGGCAGAGTGGCTCAGGGGGCAGAGAGAGGATAATCATGAAAAGAGGTGGGGTATAAGTAGGCGGGGTATAAAGGGGTGGGACACAAGGGGCGGAGCGAAATGGGCAGCAAAATTAGGTTTTGCCTAGGGTGGCAAAAATCCTTGCACCAGCCCTGACTGTGTGGTGTGTATTACTTTGCTGTACAGCAATAAAGCAATAAACTTCAGTATATATGTTTATACATTAGTCTGTGCACATAAAATACTTTGGTCTTGAACTAAATCATTTATTCAGTTACATAAATAGTCAGTAATAGGTCATGAAATAACCTAAAAATTCTTACTATTGCCCCGCCCACCAGCCACGCCCCCAAAAATATCACCTAAAACTACAGTGTCCCTCTTTGGCCATGTGAAATGTTGGGAGGTATGCACATACACACAGTGAGCGGCAGAGACATGCAAAAGACACACACACACACACACACACACACACACACACACACACACACACACACACACACGAGATGCACACATGGACACACATATGTAACAGAGATGTACACAAACACACACGCAACATATATGAGCAGAAACACATGCGCTCATGAGTTGTGCACCCCTCTGGCACTCAAATGGTTAAGCTATAGAGAGGCATGTCAGAGTTAAATAGCAGTGAGAAGTGTATTCATACCTGGGAACACTGACTTGTGTAGTCCCTAGAGGGGACTGATGTGGTGCTGATGTGGAGAGACAAATGGGGCAATCTGGGTTAAAAGTGGGCGGGGCTTAATCGTGAGTAGGGGCGGGGCTTAACAAATGTGGAAAAGTGTTAGTAATAGGCTGGGGAAGGCGGAGAAGTGGGAGGGAAATGCAAGTTTACAGTGTGAGGGGTTTGAGCACACTCCCTGAGGGGTACCACTTGATACACAACCCTGTGGCAGTCAGTGGGTTAAGTGTGAATCTGATGGCTGTCTGTCCTGTGTCTTGCATGGCAAATGATGACAGTGAAGAAATAATTCAGTAAAGAGGACCTACCTTAACCCTTTGAGTGCCATTTTGTCCTCAGTGGCTGTAGTACAGGTCCTGCTGAGGCCACTGGGAGTCAGGGTAAGTGACTGTGTGTCAGCCATATTTCTTTCTGGCTTTGTGTGTGGTGGTGCATGTGTGTGTAATACCAGGGAACTTTAACTTGTGGAGTCCCTCATGTGGTGCTGATGTGGAGAGAGCAATGGGGCAATTTGGGTTAAAGGGGGCGGGGCTTAATCGCAAGTGGGGCGGGGCTTAACATAAATATGGAAAAGTGTTAGTAATAGGCTGGGGAAGGAGGAGAAGTGGGAGGGAAATGCAGGTTTACAGTTTGAGGGGTTTGAACACACTCCCTGAGGGGTAAAACTTGATACACAACCCTGTGGCAGTCAGTGGGTTAAGTGTGTACCTGACAGCTGTCTGTCCTGTGTCTTGCATGGCAAATGATGACAGTGAAGAAATAATTGAGCAATGAGGGCCTACTTTAACCCTTTGAGTGCCATTTTGTTCCCCTGGTGCTGCACTACAGGTCCTGCTGAGGCCACTGGGAGTCAGGGTGAGTGACTGTGTGTGTGTGTCAGCCATATTTATTTCTGGCTTTGTGTGTGAGTGGGACATGTGTGTGTGGGGTGCTGTGTGAGTGGGACATGTGTGTGTAGTGCTGTGTGAGTGGGGCATGTGTGTTTGTGTGGTGCTGTGTGAGTGGGGCATGTGTGTGTTTGTCTGTGGTGTAGGAGCAAGTGGCGGCCATATTGTTTTTTTCTGACTTTGATAGTGGTGGGCGGGCTGCATAGTGGGGGTGGGCCAACTCCCTTCGGCCACTGCAATTGGTGTGAAAATCAAACCCCCACTGAATCACCCAATGGGAACAGTAACCCCTCCTTATTGCCACCCCTGGGTGTGTGTGTCTCCTGAGGAGACATAAATTATGCAATGAGCCTTTCTCTTTTATATATATAGAAGAATGTTAAGACTCCAAACCCCTGTTTCCCCCCCACAGATAGATAATGACATGTGAAGTCATGAAGAGGCTTCATAGATGTACCTTGGTTACTAACCTATAAGTTCACCTCTCAAATTTTAACTTGATGCAGTTCAGCTCACATCCACAGTTTCAATGATGGAGAGACTTTATAGAGTTTATAAGAGCACCTGTAGTAAGGGTCAGAGTGGCTGTGTTGAAGCTTCAGTTTAAAAAGGCTGAAGTGAAACATGAACAGCTTGGGAGACTACAGGAAGACAGCTGAAGTTCTGAACCAATGTGGGATTCATAGACAAAACCATAAAACTGCTTCAAACGCCCCAAGCCTCTTTCATGTGTGTTAACCCTTTAAGTGCCAGAAGGGTAAGCAAAGCATTACAATACATTGCATACCCCTCTGGCACTCAAGGGGTTAAGGCAATATGACATCTCAAGATGACTTGGTGGTCTTTAAAAGGAGATATGATAACAGTGTAGGGCTGTAAAGACCAAAGGGATAGTGGAACAAGGCTGGAGTGTCACACAGTGTATGCGTGGTTCTGTGCCTATCAATGCACAAAGCCAGGGTGTCAGACAATCTACGTTTGGGTGGACAGTGGAATCTATCTCCCTACTCCCCAACTCTTCTCTCATACGCAACACTGTGCATCTTTTTTTTTTCCTTGTAGATTTATATTTGAAACCAAAAGAATGGCAGACACTATGGAAAGACAATTACCTTGATAATCTTCTGGTCTGTTCTTATTTGATCCAAATATCTTGATTGTAGGGAAGCCTTGGACGCCGTACTGACCACCCAATGACTTATGCTTATCTGCATCGACAGCACCCACTTTTACAACACCCTGTTACATACATAAAAACAGTTTATTCATGGAAATACATCCACACTTGCATTTCAAGTCTCAAACCAGAGCCATGCTTGATTGTTTTAACCTTTTATGGATCAGAGAGATGCACAACTGGTTCTAAGAAGTTAACATATAAAGCTATATGTACAAAAACACAAGTGGTACAGTTATGGTCATACGGAAGTAAACAGTGGACTGTAATCATCACGCTTAACCCTTTGAATGCCAGAGGGGGATGAAATGCACTATGAAAGGGTTAAGAGGAGCAATCCTGGAGCAAACCACCTGCACCAGAGAGGACAAGATTCCCCATATTCCAGTTAATTCAAAATGGCCTTTAACCCCTTAAATGCCAGAGGTACTCAATGCATTGGAGACATCAGTGTTTATGGGATAAAAGCCCCATTCAAATGAACAGTAATTGCCATTTATCAGCTATGGTGCAGTTGTTTTGCTCTAGAACATATCTCTTTAGCCGAGTGAAAATGACCTCCCCTACATAACAAATAAAAGTACCTTTAAATAAAATAGGATTTTTAACCACCTGGGTACCTCCACTGATTGCTTTGCAAGGAGATGTAGCCATCTCTACCATCCAAGGGGTTAACTTAACCCCTTAAGGATCAGAGGGGTGTATAAAGCATTGATTCACAATGCTCTAGGTTAATTACGCACTTTGTTTTGCCCTAGAATTACTCCACTGTTGTATTCATACCTACACCCCACTGGGTCCTAAAATAGAATGTTGGCTGCCATCGGTCTTTTCAGCCACTGGTAGATACAGAGGTGTTCAGCAAATGGGAGACTGTCACACACTGGAAGGGCATCTCTGCCAGGTGATGTCTATCTACTGGCAAGAACTAAAAATAAATAATGAAATCTGAATATAATATATATATATATATATATATATATATATATATATATATATATATATATATATATATATATTTTTTTTTTTTTTTTTTTTTGGGCGGAGGGGGGGCAGCAGTGCATTAAAAGCACTCATCTTGCCCCACCAGTGGTTTAAAAAGAGTACTATAGTACCCTCATTTGCCAGACGGATTGATGGTGCACCTGGGAGTAATAATGTTGGGTGATCACCCATCATTAGTCCTTATAGTAGATTTACTGGTTATAGGTGATTAGCCTCTCTCCCCCAAACAAAAGAGGGAACAGTGTACACCAATTTGAAAGAGGGACCATCTTTCAAATGACGATATGCCGGAAGATCTGATCTCCCAACATTAGTTACTGTTGAGTGCGACTAGGACAGTAACGTTTTCTAATTTGACACACATTTTACCTTCCGCTTAGGCCCCATATGGACAAAAGCACCTTTGTTTGTCCCTTTCTCAAACTAGGACACACATGCCATATTATTTTGCTAGCACAATTTAGAACAAAAAAAATCCACTTCCACACAATCACTTAAATAAAATGTCAAACATTCTGGGTCCATCAACAACAATGTGAAAACATATGCAGCACTGGAAGGTTTCATAATGTATCAGTGAAAGGTTTAAATTAATAGGAGGTTCTCTCTGTCCCCTACAATCACTTCCTCACATTTTTTGTATTTTATAACAAATTACTGCTTTTTTAATAGTGAAGCAGCAAGTGTAATCCAAACATTGTATCATGTTTATACCTAAAACTCAACCAAACAGCAGGATCTTTTTAACCCCTTGCATGCAAAGCAATGCATTGGCGACCTCATTAGCATGCAAGGGTTATATAAAGGGATAGCCAAAAATATCCTAAGCCGGCTAGGGAAAATTGTAGTCTGAAAGTAGGAGAGCCAAAAGGTGTGTGACCTGGGACCCAGTTGTATAGGACAGGTCAAATCAAAGTGTACAAAGTCATCAAAGTAACCTTTTATCTGCCACTGCACAATGTTCCCCTCTTTCAAACATCACAGTTTACCTTCAATGCAGTTGCTGCTTTTTTCCAATCTGGAGTCAAGCGCTGGCAGTGGCCACACCTTTGAAAAGAAAAGATCAGTTGTAATCACAGAATAAAGGCAACGTGTTATATTCTTGAGAATGCTTTCAGTTTTTATCTGGTACAGCAGTCATGGAATAGAGCATGAAAATAAAACACAGTACATAAATAAATGCAAGAATGAATTGTACTGAACTGTCTTAATTTGAAAATATGATTTAATTTCCATTACTAGGATCCACTTTCTGTTAAGACCCCTTTCACATGGGCATCACCACAACAGCAATGTTGCACTGCATCTAGTAACATGCGAGACGATGGTGCCTTTCAGGAAGGCAACTATTGCCTTGTGTGATTGCACAAAAGCCCAACGTGCAGCAACTTTACTGGAATGCTAACTGCAGTAAGTAGGTTCTGCCTGGCAACCTATGGGCCGCAGTGGGCAGTCCTTTCACACATGCGGAGTTTTGAGGTTGTAATGATCCTCACAATCTCTGATGAGCAGCCAACCAACATGGATGCCAGTCGATAACATTTGATGGAGCTCACGTGGACTGTCTGGAACACCCCCTGCTTTCTGGATCGAGTAAAATAAATGAAATATAGAGAAAAAATAGAATACAGCATATGTATTCAAATTAAGACCAATGTATGATACTTTACTGCCCATTTATTAGGTCTCTATTTACAAGTAAATAGTTAATACTGGAAAACATTGCCCCAACTCCCAAATCTAGACTCTGGTTAGAAGCCATATACCTTAGACAGAGGTCCATATGTATAAAAGCAAACTGGAGTTGTTATAGAGTAAACCAACTGCATCATAGGGGGAAAATAGAAATTCCTGTTAAATTAAAATGATCTTTTAACCCTTGAATGCTAGATAGGTCTCCAATGTACTGCAAAGCAATGCATTGGAGACCGCATTAGCATTCAAAGGGTTAAAAAGCTCTATTTGAATTTGTCCCGTATGGTGCAGTTCCTCCAGAATAACTCCAGTTTGCCTTTATAAATATGGGCTAGAGACCACAAATACTCACCAGGGTGCGTAAAACTCCACAAGCCATAAACTGTCACTCTGGATAACTTCCTTATTAAAGTTGTTGGGGTTTAATTCTATGACATCATCACTGGCGGAGTACATGCATCGCACAGCAAGAAACAGCGTGCAGATCAATGCACCTGCAGAGAAAAAAAAAACCACATGGTGTGACCGGCGTGGAAACTAAACACCGAAAAATACAGCAGCTGCATTAACCCTTTGAGTGCTAAGTCAGTGTGCAATGCATCCCTGCACAATACCATGCACAGCCATCTAGCAGGGTTAAAGGGGTTACCAGACATATTTAAAATCAATGGGAAATTGGAGGATTTATTGGTCTCTCCTATGTTGAATTTGATTTGCTCCAGAATGAATCCAAGTCTTTTCAGAATAACAGCCTCAATGTACATTAACCCTTTGAGTCCCCGTGGGGCACACAACATTGGGGTGCAATGTGTTGCACATTCCTCTGGCACTCAAAGGGTTACGATCTGGCAGCCAAGAAACTACCACAAATAAAGTTGATTACATTCTGAGGAAGGCCTGGTTGCATGGTCACCGGGAGAGGAAGTTTAACCTTCTCACTGCCAGAAAAGATACCCATCTCATTACTTTGGAAACATCTTGCAAAGTAGGGGTTAATATCCCCACTTAAAATCAATGGGAATTTCAGGGAGCTTTATTAATCCCAAGGGCACATTTGACTTGCACCACTTTTCTTAGTGCATCAGCATCCACTGCTATAATGCTTTTAATGGATGACACGGTCCTGGCATTGGCCAAGAGGTATAACTATAGGTGAAGCGGGGCCGATTATTCTTTACAATGAGGAATGCATAGTCATTTCAAAGCTTTATTTACAATGAAGGAGAACAAGGACAACGTTCACATGTATTCAAATGCAACACACAAGCCAGGAATTCACACTTCCAAATGTTCAATGCCAGAGTACAAAACTTATCTTCAAAGTTGACAACAGGCCAGGATTTAAAGGGATAGTAATACTTAAAATGTAAATATATATATATATATTGTAGGGTTTATCCCCCTGAGTAAAATAAGGGCACTCCCACTGCTGAGAGATATTTTATTAAAAAATTATAACAGCTCAAAGTTGAATTTTTTAGGTGTAATATCACAGAGGCCTGAAAATTATACAGTGGCGCTGTTGCTACACCATCCTATGGAGATTTATGGTCTACAGACCAGAGCAGTTCATAGGATGGTGTAGCAACAGCGCCACTGTACAATTTCAGGCCACTGTGATATTGCACCTAAAAAATTCAAGTTGAGTTGTTACAATTTTTTAATACAACATCTCTCAGCAGTGGGAGTAGCCTTGTTTTACTCAGGGGAATAAACCCTACAACATACTTTTTTACATTTTAAGTATTACTATCCATTTAAGGATAGCCCTGTCTGAGTAATTATCCTATTCTCATTCTGTCTCAAAAACCCTGTCTTTGTTATGCACATGCACACTGCTGGGAAATATAAAAAGTGAGCAATGCGTTGTGTACCCCACTGGCAGTCAAATGGTTAACCCTTTAGCGGATCAAAGAGGTACACAATGCTTTGCTTCACACCTGTCATGTCCACATCCATGGAAAGGACTTCCACAGAATCACATTCTTTTGGCTGGATTCCAGCACTGCTCCCACAGAAGTCTTCACAGGAGCAGTTTGAAGTCCTGAATTCCTGCACTAAAGAATCAACTCCACCACCATGGATATGATCTGCTGTAGTCCTAATTAAAGATTCATTTTGGAGAACCAATTAGTTGATGCATAATGGAGGTCTTTAACCTTCTGTGTCTGAGGGGTGTCCAAAACATTGCTTGAAAATACACTGGATGCTCCTCAGACATTCAAAGGGTTAAACTGCCAATTTAATAAAGTTTCCCATTTATATGTATTGTTCATATAGTGTTGAAGGATTATTATCATAATTAATGTGTAAAAGCATCAACTAATTTTGCAGCAATTACACAATGATAAAAAGCAATTCACACACACTAACAGGCTCCAGTGGTTGAACAGGAATGTGGAATAATTCTGGAGCAAACCAATTGCATCATATGGGAAGAATAATTCCAAAACTTCCCACTGATTTAACCCCTTAAGGGCTGGTAAAATCTGAGTTCGATTTGACTTAAGGACCAGAGCAATTTTGACTTTTTTGACTGTCTTTGTTCAACCATATTTTCTCTTCAATTCCTTTTGTACACCGACACAAATTATATACTGTTTTTTTAAGCACAAGTAGGGCTTTCTTTTGATACCACAATTATACGAATACCTCATTGTTTCATTTGATTAAAATAGAAAAAAAAAAAAAAAAAAAAGCACATTTTGCTTACATTTTCCTGTCAGGATTTGCATACTATTGGTTCATTACAAAAAATAACCCTAAATATATTAATTTGCTTCTCCTGAATATAAGAGTACCCCATATGCCTAGTATTTCAATCCCTTTCTCACATTTACAAGGTAAATATTACAAGATGGATGCCATTATTTCCAACAATTGGCATGCGAGCATCATAGCTTAGTTGACTGTGCCAGAACCAAAAAAGTCCCACAAAGCTATATGTTTCTGAAAACTAGACAACATAAGGTAAATAATCAGGAGAATTTTTGAGTTTTTTATGCAGCTATTTTCTCCAGAAATATTTTTCAAAATTGTGGTAATATTTTTTTTTGTTGCCGTTTTCACACTTACATTGCAATATTACTGTTGATATCAAGCAAGGGATAACTGAAAATTAAAAAATATCCATTGTTTAGTGTTCAGCTCTGAGTTCGGCAATATCCCATATGCATAGGTTTCTCAAGGTCTGAGGGAGCTAGGGGCCCAAACTGGAACAAGGATGTTTCCAGTTTCACACTTTGAATTTTCACAGCTTGAGTCAGTGGTGCCATGTCTCATTTGGGGCTGTGTACCAGCACTTCACCTTAAAATTTTCCCACAAAAGTGTATATTTTTGGAAAGTAGACACCCCAGACTTTCATTTTATGAATGTTTTCAAATTTTTTATGCAGCCATTTTACCACCAATCCCTCGTAAACTGAGGTGTAGGAGTGAGAGGCAGACATTTTTTTTCCAGCCTTAGATAGTGGTGGGTGGGCCAAAAATCACCCCCCCATTGAATCATCCAATGGGAGCAGTAACTCCTCTTACTGCTGCCCCTGGGTGTGTTTTCTATATACACATACACACATACATATATATATATATGTTTAGGTTTTTGTCTAAATCTAACTATAACTTTATAGGTGAGAAACTCATTGCTTTGCAATTCTTTCTGTACACCTCTGCCACTCAAAGGGTTAAGATATAGAACAGTGGTTCTCAACCAGGGTGTCATCACTGTCATGGCAATTTGGTGTGCCGCTAGGCCCAGCTTAGGATGGCACTTTATTTCACCATGAAGAGTTTTGACAAAAATATGAATCTTCAGTTTTAACATTTTTATTTAAGGAAATATATACAAAATGTTTTTGTCCTGACTGTAAGACCTAAGAATAATCATACATTTACTCATTTTCACCTTTATTAAGTTCTTGACAAACACCTATACAATGTTTTGAGTGCCCTGAATATTCCAGACAGTGGTAGGGGTGCCTTAAGTGAGAGGTGGGGTGGGGCGAGTGACACAGGATAATGCATGTACTAGTTTTCAGAAGACTAAGGGATTAAATTTCCTCCCTTCCTGCTTTTTCCACTATGTATGGCTCCCTGACCAGGAAGTGAGGAGAGCTTCCCCTAAACTGATGGAAAACAGCACATGTAATATTAATTACATTCCTTAACCATTAAGGACCAGAGGGTCCAAGCAATGTATTGCACACCTTTTTTGGTCCTTAAACATTTGAGTGCCAGTGGGGCGCACAATGCATTGCTCCGCAATGCTAAGAACACCCCTCTGACATTAAAAGGATTAAAAAGGTTAACTACTATGCAAATACCAGGAATTGAAACCCCATTTTGCATAGACTTGAGAAACAATGCCAGCTTCACATTTTCCCTGATACTGGATTACTAAATATATTATTTTCTAGACCAGGGGCTGGCAGTCATTGTCTCTATAGCTGTTGGGGACTACAACTCTCATCATCCACGGAGTGGAGCGCCCAGTTGCTGAAGAGCCCAGTGTTGCCTACTCTTGCTCTAGACAAATTTGGTGCAAGGGTGAGCAACATGAGGTTCACCATTTGTTGTTGGACTACAACTCTGTCTTACAGATGGAAGCTGACATCACCTATTGTTAACTATAACTAAAATTATAGTAACAGTTGTGTACAAGATGTGCATGCATTACCACAGTAATTTTATATCTAAAATCCATTGTGGAGCAATCAAGACAAAAACAGTAGAAAAATAGGGAACGTATTCCTATTATTCTAAAGAGAGATTTAACCCCTTAACCCCCCCTACTGTGCCACTGGTGTACCCCTTAGTTACTCCACTTTATCTTGATTATATAGCCTACGGAGTATATACACATACATGTATGTATATATTTTTTTTCTACATACTAAAAAACATATACTGTATATTAATGTATGAATACTTGTACACACAGGGATAACAAAATAACAATGAGATTAAACAGAGGCAAAAAAAGTTAGCAGCCCAAAGTAAACCTAGATAACAGTATCATTATTTGAGGACACACACACCACAGTAATAGATGGTGCAGATACAAAACGCATGTAGCTAAATATCTGCTTTTGGAAACGTGTGTATACACACGCACAATCCCTAAGAACCAGAGGAATGTGCAAAGTTTGCATACTCCTCTGGCACTCAAAGGGTTAAAGTACCAACCCATATACTTGTACACATTAAACCCATCAGTGTGTGTGTATTTAGTGTTAATCTTCATTATAGTTCAACGTAAGTACATCATCGCACTGATAACGTTACTATATACAGCTTTAACGCTTTGAGTGCCAGATGACTATCCAGATACCCCGCTGTCACTAAAAAGCACTACGTTCAACACCCTTGCGGCACTCAAAGTGTTAAATTAAGGAGGATCAGGTATCTCATTAGACACATATGAAACTGTCATTCTGCAGGGCTACACAATTAACTATACTGTAGACCAAATAAGAGACCATTGAAAATATGCTACATCCAGGCCTCCTCTTACCGAATAGCGCCCTGTCCATGCCTTGGCCGTGCCCCTCCGCTGCTCACACACTTATTTCATACACTACTCCTGTGGAAGTCCGGCTATCGCTTATCTGGCCCGCTAGACCTCGCAAGCACAGTGCTTCTGAATCACCTTCCGCCGTGTCTTTCGTCCATTGGTTTCCCTCGACAATCCGTCATTAGCATAGCCAATCAGGAGTCGACGGGTAGCGCAAAGCCGGTAACTCTTCCTCTGTCATCTACTGGCTGAAAGAGCTGTAGGAAAGCAATTGGCTGTCATCATGTGACGTAAGCGAGAGGCGTGGTTTGTTTTTGTAGAGCAGGATATCGCGACGTCATTAGTAGGATGGGGAAATGTTTGTGTGAGGAGAAAATCAGTGCAAATACATAATTTACCCCTTTCTTTTTATGGAATTAAAACTGCTATAGTCACACAATAAAATGTGACAAATCACTTGCATCTTGGGGCAAATAAGTTCTATTGATTTGAATTGGGCGAATAACCCCCTGATTGTTAGCCTAATATGGCCATTCACCCTGAGGTGTGATGCAATCCCTGAGTCTCGGGGTCAAACCATGAGAGTTCCCAGGTATGAATATGGGCCAATGTACCCTGTATCTGTTTGAACAAAGGATATGTCTGCAGGTCATTATACACTTCTCTAGCACTAAGGTGATTAAAGGGACAGTAATACTTGTACCTAGGGTTGCCACCATTACCTCAAAAAATACAGGCCATAGTTGTGGGTTGGAGAGGGCGGAGCCACAAAAGGGGAAAAACCACTCAGTGTTGCATGACCCCAATACCTCCCAACTGTCCCTTTTTAGGAGGGACAATCCCTCTCTGAGACCCAAATCCCTCTATCCCTCTTTCCCACCCTAGTGTCCCTCTGTTTGGGAGACCAGACTGTGTGTTGTGTATATAGGTGCATCACATTGCCATAAAACTCGAATGATTGTTTAAACATCAGTACATGTGTTTATAAATTAGTCTGTGCAAATAAAATACTTTGATGTTTCTGTACATCATTTATTAAGTTACACAAAGAGGTGTCAGTAGGTCATGAAATCACTTATACTATTCTTGGTAATGCCACGCCCATGAGCCACACCCCCTAAAACAGAAGCGTCCCTCTTTGGCCGTTTGAAATGTTGGGAGGTATGATGGCTCTACAAAACTTTGCTTCAGGCTCCTCCTTACAGGTACCTGGTGCCAGGAGCTCAGTTCTCATAAAGCACTGTGGATATCCTGAAGCACAGTAGTAGCCCAAACAGTCGTTTGAACCATACTTATTCATTACTTCTTATGGTCTATAAATAATATAGACACTCATAGACAGATAACCCCCTACAAAAACTGTTAAGCTTAGTTCATTGGTAAATAGAAATCCTTCATTGGTAAATATAAATCCTTTTTAATAGAGGGATTTGTAGTTGTGTTGACATGTTATCTCATCATATACCTCTTTTTTTCCCACTCCATAAAAAGATTTAACACTATAAATTTGTTTAAATTGACAGTACATGGGAATACAGTTTAATTTCTGGGTACCTGCCTAATTTATATGTGTAAAAGATATGTTATCTCAATATTTCTAGCATACCTAATGTGGCTTCATCTTAGTGGTTCTTCTGCTTTAAGTGGAAATGTCTTGAATCCCACCATTTATCTGTTAAGTTCCAATCCCCGGTTCTAGTTTTGGTTTCTGGAGACCTAGTAAACATCGGTCCATGATAGGCTAGGAAGACATGGAGGAACCAGACTATCTGATCAGATAAATAACAGCAAACATGATCAGAGTAGAAAATCAGGGACAATATGACTCTGGAGATCAAAAAGCTATGAAGAAATTAAACCAGTCCCAGGTCTTCCAGATGGGATTACAATGACTATATTGGAATTGTCCTTTAGCTGATAATACACATATATAAATACCCTATTCATTTATTTTCTCACACACCAATTTAAAAGAGGGGAGGGGGGGATACCGCTTAGCTACACTCTAAACAAACCCCATTCAATGGACTACTACTCAGTGGTTGAGCCAGAGATAGGTAACTACTGTAGTCACCTTTTGTTAGATCACAGCTTGACAAATTTGGTTTGCCTCTAGGACCAGCCCAGAAATGTAGAAGGCAGACTGTCACATTGGGGACCTACCCTTGGCTCCCAGTAAGGTCTTGTGACCTCACATAACTCTGTACCGATGTAAATTGATATCACCTACACAAAACACAACTGCATATACACAGTCACTTATTTGTACAGCACACACGAACCACACAGCACCCATATAACATCTATCAAACTACACAATAACCATGTACGACTCATACAGCCCCAACACTGCACCTATTTCATTTAGAGCCCCCCTATAACATCAGCCGCCCTATACCCATATATGACATACAATACCCATCAAACTATACATTACCATTACAGCACCTGTCAATCATTCAGCATATATCAGCACCCATCAGGCACACAGCACTCATCAACTATACATCACATATCCAGCATCTATCATCTACATATCACCCATCAACTACAAAACAGACATCCAGCACTTATTACTGCATAGCATTGTCATGAAATGTTAAACATCTAGGCAGTAGAGGGTTACCACCTTGGCAGGAGAGCCTTACCTACCAATATGTCAGAAAAAGCCATACCCACCAGCCTGGCAGTACAAGGGGAACCAGACTGGCAGGAGAAGTCTATGGACAGACTGACAGAAAAAGGGTACACAGACTGACAAGAGATGCCTATCTACCAGAATGACAAAAAAAGGGTAGGCAGACTGACAGTTGACATCTATCTACCAGTCACCCTACCCTTGTTTTGTCAGTCTGGTAGATAGACATCAACTGTCAGTCTGACTACCTTTGTTTTGTTAGACAGTTGACATCTATCTACCAGACTGGCAGAACAAAGGTAGGAAGGCTGACTGGAGACATCTATCTACTAGAATGACAAAAGAAGGGTAGGCAGACTGACCGGGGACGTCTATCTACCATACTGTCAGAACAAGGGTAACTGGACCGGCAGGAGACGTTTATCTACCAGACTGTCAGAACAAGGGAAACCAGACTGACAGGAGACGTTTATCTACCAGACTGTCAGAACAAGGGTAACCGGACCGACAGGAGACATTTATCTACCAGACTGTCAGAACAAGGGTAGCCAGACTGACAGGAGACATCTGTCTACCAGACTGCCAGAACAAGGGTAACCGGACCGACAGGAGACGTTTATCTACCAGACTGTCAGAACAAGGGTAGCCAGACTGACAGGAGACATCTATCTACCAGACTGCCAGAACAAGGGTAACCGGACCGACAGGAGACGTTTATCTACCAGACTGTCAGAACAAGGGTAGCCAGACTGACAGGAGACATCTATCTACCAGACTGTCTGAGAAAGGGTAGCCAGACTGACAGGAGATGTCTAGCTTCAGACTGGCAAAACAAGGGTGGCCTGACTGCCAGAAGACATCTGTCCACCAGACTGGCAGAGTGACTGCAATGGGCTTAAACTTCCAAGCCTGGCAGGACAAGGATAGCCAGAGTGACAGAAGTGGACTTCCAGTGTGGCAGGATAGGATAACCAGACTTGCAGGACAGGATAACACACCAGGCAGGGAAATGTAACGATGTTACAGTGCTGCTGTATTTTAGGTATAAATAATAAGAGAACACAACCCCTGACTGTGGGCCCTTATAACAATACACTCCTGATATGATAACGAATAGTTTCCTATAGAAGTAAGAGGATATGTGCCCTCCTCCTGACCCTCCGTGTCCCACTGTACCTGGTACCGCTGACATTCAGCTGGATGCCCTCCACATTGGCTGAGCTGAAGTTCCTGCAGCTCCAGGCTATGTCAGCCAAGGCCTCACCTGTCTCTTCCTTTGCAATTCCATTCCAGCCCTCCTCCTCCTGCTGCTCTTCTCTTACCCAGCCGCAAACTGGTATCAGACTCAGGGATTACTGGAGTAAGAAGACTGGAGTCAGATTGTGCTGCTGCCTGCTGCTGACGGTTCCATTCCTGTCATCCACACAGATTCCAGTCCAGACTGCCTCCTGAGTGACATGACACATACTCTCAATATAATCTTATCTGGTCTCCGGACCATGCTGCATCACTGTCATCACCCGCCCGCATACCACAGCCTCCCCCCTCCCACATGCACCAGCCAGGCAATGAGGACCATTGTCCAAATACTCTCCTCTTTCATTGGCTGGTGATGGTGCATGTTTGGGGCTGAATAGAAGAGACTTCACTGTCAGAATGCACTGCAAACACAAATATTGTTTTTTCAATTGCCGGTATAGTACTTATAACGGCACCAGCTCCAGAACGCTAAAGCCGGTAAAATACTGGCCAGGTGGCAACCCTACTTGTAGCAAAGTACAGCTCTGAATCTTCTTTATACTATTTGTCCCAAGTATTGCTGTATTTCGGTTCTAGCAGGCTTGTAGTTCAGCCGCAACGGAATCAGAAAGGGCCCCTCTAAAAGCTGCCTCCCATCAGTTGTGGAATCACGCAGAGAGGGACAATCTTCATGCAGTAAGTGTAAGGAAACCCCTGCCCCCTTGTGTGCTAAGGTTTAATATTTCAAAGATCTCAGGATCAGCTTCTTTTAAAAGTTCCCAGGGATGCTTATACAATGTAACAAGACCCCCTCTTCAGGGTCTTTTCTTTACAGTACATAAATCAAGTTTAGCTAGACGTTCTTCATACTTCAAATCCTCAATTCCCTTAATTTATTTTGTTGCTCTTTTCTGTACTCTCGTCAGTTGTAGAATATTCTTATTCAGAACTGGTGCCCAAAACCACACAGCATATTCAAGGTTAGATCTTACAAGGTAGTACTTTGTTTGCTTTTTCTACTGTTGCTTGACACTGATCACTATTTACAGACTTACAGTTCACAAGGACTTCCAGATCTTTCTCTAGCAATGAGTCTCCTAGAATAATTCCTAGAACCATCCCAAATGTATAACCCTTTTCAACATTACATTTCATATTCCATTATTTTGCACAATCTGCCATTTTATTTAATTCCGTCTATAGAGAACAAACTTTAGATTGTAAGCTTTTGGGCAGACACCTCATTTCCAGTGTTTCACTTTGCACAGCACTTGTAACCCTGTATTGTTTGAATCCTTAAACCATAAAGAGATGCATACACTTATGGCGCTATATAATTAATCATACTCATTCATTAATTCTGAATTCATTACCCTGCATAATAGAAACCACAATACAAATATTTTACTAGAAGCCACAATACAAATATTACCCAGGCAATTCAACCAATTTATCCTAATAATAAGGATGGATAATATAATTAGTCCTTTAATAGGATTATTCTTGCAACGGAATGGTTGTCACCCTGAGAATGAACCCTGTCTGTTTTCAGCAGCAAGCATTAATGTCCTGTGTGTTTGTGTATTAGAGAGTATTGGCCTTTTATCAGCATTGAAGGGGTTAATTGAGTCTAGTCAGTGTTATCGGATAGCCCCCTGTGGCTCACCAGCATAACTATAAGAAAGGAATTTAAAAACTGGGTACTTGAGGAAAGGAAAAAAAAAACTGGGTTGAGAAAGCCTGGGTGAGTTGAATGTGTGCTCCTTCCCCCCATACAGTAGGCTATTCAAAATATGTCTTGTAAATGGTAGCTGTGACATCAGATCCTGAAAGGGTGGGGTACCAAGGAAAGTTTAAGAGAGAAACCCATTGTGAAGAAGAAGAAGAGAGATGGGATTGTAGGTGCAGAGGGGAGGGTCTCCCTAGAATGGAAGGAGGCCTGGAGTTTGACTGGCCCATGTGCTTGCTACGGCAGTATGGGGGAAGCTGGGACCAGTGTATGCCCTTACTGGAAGAGTTAGTGTGAGGGGGCTCTGAAGTGGCTAGGTCCCTCTTTCAGTTTTGTGCTATAAACCAAACTGTGTCAGCTGCAGCCACGGAGCTCATTGTCTCATGAAAAGGTTGGGGGCCATAAAGCTAAACTTTGGTGGCTACGGCCCATGAACAAGAAAAGTGTACTGTGGATAATCTTTTGGGCTGCCTACTACAAACCCTCTGCCAGCACTCCAAGGTACAATGAAGCAACATGTAAGCCAGCACCTGGTGAAAGTGCAGTGGGCTCTGTGCTCCACTCCTGCCTTTACTGGGACTGTGTTCAAGCTCCAGAGTAAACCTAAAATGGACTGTGAGTATTAAGTGGAACCCTTGCCAATCTGCACAACTTTGCTGGTCTACCAAGAAGAGAATAGTAGCAGTGTGTAGTTTATATATTTTACCTCTGGTTATTTTCATGTAGTTCTTTTCCTGTGTTTATGTGCCGTGAACCCTTTAAAGGGATAGTAATACTTAAAAATTACTTATCCCAATATTGTAGTACTAAAAAAAGAATCAAATTGCTCCCAGTGAATCTCTCAAACCTTTATGGTTTGAGAGATATTCACTCACAAAGTTCCTCCCCTCCCTTCCCTTTCCCTGAAGTCAGCGTTGTAGCTGACTGCAAGGGAAGCCTGTCGTACGACTATCCTGCGGCTCTGCAGCAGAGCCGAGATTGCGTTAATAAAAAATAAATCATTCACTTAAAAGGTCTTCTATGTGTGCTTGGTTTGCACTTTTGGGCACCTTCCTGGTGTCTGAAGACTGTTTAACATCTGAATGCCTGCATTATCCTTTGTCTTGAAAAATGTCCCAGTGGAGCACATATTACCTCTATGTACAGCAGAGAAGACATGCCTAGCGATTGGCTGAGTTCTGCAGCCGCCACATTATTTCCCCCACAGATTGCCCACCCTGGGGTTCCCACCTTGTGACTCTCCTTTCACCGTGGGGGTCTGGATTCACCAGGGCTGTTTCAATGTCCGGCCCTGGTGGTTCTCTGGCCTTCCTGCGGTACTGCTCTAAATGGTGGCAGGTTAGCTTGAACTTTCTCTTCCCTGTTCTTTCTCCTTTTCTTTTCTTTGATTGATTCCTGATGGATGGTCCGCTTTTGTGTACTCTTACCCCTTTCACTCCCCTTTTACTTCATACAGGAGCTTGTTAGGCAGCTTGACTGGTTAACTAAGGCTCAAGGAGCTTTGAGTGCTGCCTCTACTGCTTGGGAGGTGACATGGCAGGATCCTGAGCATTTTAATATGTGACTTATCTACTGGAAATTATTGTATTCCTCTTATTCCTGAGGACTTACTACCTTTGTCATTAACGTGTTATACCTGTATGATACAGTCGCTCTGTTTATTGTGATGGAATAGTATCTTTTGTTATTTGCTATTTTGTATTTGTTTACTCCTTAATAAAGTTTTGAAATATTAAAAAAAGAAAAAAGTCCCAGTGAGGACTGAAACATTGACTGAATAAAATTCTTCTATTTACCAACTCTAAGTCCCATGGTGCTGCCCTCTTTATTTCTATTGTGCTATTCTAATGTGGGATTGTGTACCTTGGCAATTCATAACTGCAAGAGTGAGTGCTTTCACCTGCCATGTCTGTTTGTATTCTTATATGTGAAGTGCACCCTCCATTTTTATTTTTCGTCACCTGAATATTGTAGTCATCTGGAAATCTTCACACACTAGGGTGAGGGAACTGGAAACAAGCTATAGAAGAACCCCCTTCTGTGACTATTCTTGAACAGCCTATTGAGCCACTCTCTCTCTCGCAGTATGAAGCCAACAACATCCTCTTCACAGAAAGTGTGATAGATCTACTATCGGGTAAGGTATCCCTGGATATTTTCAATAATGTATTAAAACTCAAACAGAGCAAGGTTGATTTTCATTTACATGTTTTTAACTTGTCGGATTAATGTAGGGCCAAGCACATCCCCGGAGACTTCTGTGTCACTAACATACCCACAATTGGACGCACCAATCCCGAAATTTGATTAAGGTGAGAGTGAGTACTGAATAAATGTCCCTATTATCTGCTAATGTTAGTGAATGAGGAAGTCTCAAGGGAATTAAAACTAATATGAACAGAAATAGCCAGTTTTGAGTTCACACACCTGCCAAAGTTCAAAAAGACAAACAAGACTATAAGGAAAACTGAGTGTACAAGTGATTAACAGGTACCCAGGATAGGCCTAGATACATTCCCTGTAATCACAAAAAATATCAAAATCCAGTCTATTGATTTATCTTCAGGTAACTCGTTTGACTCTGACACTGCCACCACACCTGTACCCCCAATTAATCTTTTTCAGGGGTTACAACCCAGTCTGCTTCAAATTCAAAATAACCCACACTAGAAGGGGGCACGACAAGCAAGCCACCAACCAAGAAATAACTGTCTTTATTCTAAGCATACATCCATGTTCCAACAATATCTAAGGATATTAATCTACATAGATTTCAAAGAAATCTCAAATTGAAATATTATTTTTAAAAAACACATGAATCTACCACTAAAGTGTTTTCTCCTAAAAGCACTTTTGAACCCCTACACACAAAGTCATCCATTAAATCATTCATGCGGTTGGTAAATTGTGGAGCTAAGGTTAAACTACCCACTAAAACACATGGTAACCTCTCCAGACTTGAAAGAGAACCTGGCTAAAATTCCTCTTTGGTCATTCGTCCAGCAGATAAAGGGGCTGCCATAGTGATTATGAATTATACCGACTACATGGATGAAATTTTAATCCAACTGAGTGATGTAGGAGTTTACATCAAGCTCAAAGCAGACCCCATTGTCCACTTCAAGCATTTGGTAGATGGCATTCTGACCAGAGGTTTTAGATATGGCTGGCTAGACGAGGCTACTCTCCGATTCCTCACAGTTGGTTTTCTTGTTTGTTCAATCCTGTCCACTTTACCAGAAATACACAAGGACACCACAAAACCTCTAGGACGTTCCATTGTGTCAGCCAGGGTCTCTCTTCTTAAACCAGTAGCCCAATTTTGAACTACAGATTACAACCTCTAGTATAAACACTACCATCTTACATTAAAGACACCACAGGTTTTATATAAAAAAAATCAAACTGTGATCTGGGAGATCGCTACAGGCTAGCAACATTGGATGTAAAATCTCTTAATCCCATTATTCCCACCAGAGAGGGCATACAGGGTGTGGCTGAGGCATTCAAAAATTCCTTGGTATCAACCCCCCCCCCAACTGTTGAATACCTATTAGTGTTCTTGGAACCTTATATTACACTGTAATATTTCTGATTCTGCTTTGACCACTCTCTACAAGTGTCAGGAACTTCAATGTGATCTAACATAGCCACAGCCTTTGCCAACTTATATATGGCCCAAATATGAATCAACCCACATATCACCCCTTCTCCACTCACATATCTTATTCTATACTTGGATGATATATTTTTAGTCTGGAGAGGCGACTGCGACACTTCCATCTAATTTGTCTCTAATTTGAATTCAGTGCATTGCTCAGTAAACTTTTTCTACACCATTGATGCACAGAATGTAAATTTCATGGATGTTAAGGTATTTCCCACGTTCACTGGTTTATGTACCACCAATGACCATAAATGCACCAACAGAAATACCATAATACATTTCAACAATTTTAATTATTTTTCATATTAAACAAGTTTCTACGTATAACAAGGAATAACACTGATAAGGATTTAGCCATTCTACAGTTAGAAGAATTTTTCCACAGATTTCCCTTAAGGGGTTACAAAGAGACTGTTCACCTTAAGGGATTGAATAGAGCCCTCAGATTTGCACAGAAAGATCTTCTGGATCATCCGCATGAAGGAATGACTATTTACAATAAACATAAGCTAACCAGCGCACATACTTTTGTGGTGTATTTTATATGGTATCTATGCATTCTTTTATACATAGACAAGACAACTGCTAGCCTAAGAGAACGGATGTCTAACCATCGGTCCACGATTAGGGAAGGACTACGCAATCAAAAAAGTGATAAGCCGATGGCAAAACATTTTATTGATGCCAATCACACCATGTTGGATCTTAGCTATATGTTAATTGATCACCAGCCCAAATTGTCACGTGGAGGTGACAGGGGATAGAAACATCTGCAAAAAGAAGAAATGTGGTTACATAAACTGAAACAAACAAAAAACCCAAAGCTGCACTTGTAAGACCATGACATTTTTTCTGCTTTATTCAACTCCTAGTGCCTGCCCAAGAAAAATGGTACTCCATTATTATAGGATGACATACTATAGGGAGAGCCAGGAGTATAGCTACTAGTGGAAAAAGACTGGGGACACTGTCAGTATATGTGTGGTTTTGTGGCCACCAGTGGAAGAAGACTGGGGTGTCAAAAATGTGTGCAGTTCTATATGACTACCAGAGGAACAAAGCTGGGGTGTCACACAGTGCATGCACCAGTGGCCACCAGTGGAATAAGGATGGGATAAAAACATTGTGCAGTGTATGGCTACAACTGGAGTAAGGCTGGGGTGTCACACAGTGAATCTGGGGTTTTGTGGCTACCAGTGGCACAAGGCTGAGGAAGCACACAGTTTATGTGCTTCCTATATGGATAGCCTTGGTACAAGGCTGGAGAAGCAGACTGCAGGTTGGGGTGTTGGGCAGTGTATGTGTGGTTCTATGACTCCCAGTGGGAGAAATCTACACTGTCAGACAGTGTATGTGTGGTCCAGTGGCTACTAGTGGGACATTGAAAGAAGGCTGTAGTTTCAGATAGTGTATTTTTGGCTCTGTGATTACTAGTGGACATTGGAACAAGGAGTCAGACTGTAAATAAGGCTAAGATGTCATACAGTGTATGTGCATTTATGTGAATACCAGAGGAACAAGACTGGATTCTCAGTGTATCTGTTATTTCTATGACTACCAGTGGACAGTGGAATAAGTGTCCAACAGTGTATGTGTGGTTATGTGACTACCAGTGGACAGCAGAACAAGGCTGAGCTGTTAGACAGTGAATGTGTGGTTCTGTGACTACCAGTAAGAAAGGCTGTGGAAGCAGACAGTGTATATGTGGCTCTGTGGCTACCAGTTGAGCAAGGCTGGGGAAGCAGTGTATGTGTAGTCTACAAGCAGGACAGCTGAACAAAGCTGAGACAGCAGGCAATGTATGTGAAGTCCTAAGGCTACCAGTGGGACAGCTAAGCTATGCTGGATCAGCAGGCAGTGTATCAGTGGTCCTATTGCTGGCAGTGGGACAGCTGAGCAGTTCTGGAAAAGCAGGCATTGTATATGTGGTCCTGTGGCTACCAGAGGGATAGGTGAATAAGGCTGGAACAACAGGCAGTGTATGAATGTTTGGATGGGAGGGTGCAGAAAACTGTGGCCAAAGGGGATAAGGGGGTTAATGCACTAAGGCGTGATAAAGAGGTGATAAAGAGGAGATGACATACACAACAAAAGTGGAGCAATTCCAGGGAACCAGCTTCTCCATAGGCGATAAATAACAATACCTCAGATTCCAATTGACTTACATGGTGCAGAGTAGTGGGCTGGAGACCTCTTGCATTTAGTGAGTTAAAAGCCTTACTTAAATCACTGAAAATGTTGGGGGGTGTTTATTTTATCCCTATGGTGTAGCTGATTTGCCTCAAAATTGCTCCTCTTTTTCTATTTAACATTACAAGTAAACAACACATTTTTGAGAGAATCTTACAGAGGATGATCAAAAGGCCTATAGCCTGTTCTGAGGGATAGTGCCCACACAGGGGAGTGAGGCTGATGTACTCACAGCTACTGTAGAACCTGGTTCAAAATGTTTTTTGGAAGCATCATGACCTGGAATGGGGGATCGAGAAATCCAATAGCAAAAAAAAAAAGACTGAGGCAGATATAGGTAAAAGGTGGAACTGTGCTAGCTGTAGAAAAAGGAGACCGGTAGAGTAAAAGTGATACCTTTATTAGTATCATTTTTACTCTACCAGTCTCCTAAACCAGACATAATAAAGGGAATTTGAGTAATTCTAATTCCTCCCCTTGGTGGCCCTCCGATCTACTTTTTGAGTCACGCGGTGCCTGCCACGTGCTACATGGCAGATGTACTCCTTGTATCTTCTTTCCATCTGAATTGGGGTGATGACCTATGGGAGGTGCGCATGTGCCCAGAGGGACCCAAGAAGTGGATCCTAGTGATAAAATGCATCATAGGAAATAAATCAAAATTCCCATTGATTTAAATGAAGCTTTTAGCCCTTTGAATGCTACAGATGTCCCCAACACATTTCCACTGGCAGCCTCATTCTTATTGACTGTGTAGGTTGGTGTGACATTGCAGCAACCAATAAAAATGAACAACTGCCTTACTGGAGCTCAAAGTACCAGCTTTTGGGAGAAGAAATGCAGTGCAGTATGTTCAGTAATTCTCTAGCATTCAAAGTGTTAAAAGTACATGTTATATCAACAATAACTTTTATTTCTCCACTATTTCTTTGTTCGTTTGCTCCATAATCATACCAGTTCTTCTTAGTACATCAACTTCAGTTTCCTTGTTTGCTCTCTTGTGCCATTAACAGAGAAAGCATTTTCATGGGAATGTTTCAGGCTATGGAAGCTGGTTTTGAAGTTCTGGAGAAGTTGAGCTTCTTTAGACCCAACTCTATATCTGACATCCATCACTGACCATTTCTTAAAGGGGGCTAGTACCCTTAGACCCCCCACCCTCTAATCCCAGTACTTATGTCATATGCCGTAAGCATTGTGAGGAGTTTCTGCTGTTGTTCAGACTCTTCTTGGATGTCATATGATCAACCCCATGGGATCTGCCATGTCCTTCATGGCAGATGTACTTCTGGCGTGTTTATGTGTGTAATGAAATCCCACTGACATGAAGGACATGTCAAGACCACAGGAATCCATGAAGTGGGTTCTGATGGCAACCATGGAGACCAGAATGTCAGTTAAGGTAGGTGTGGGGGGGATTTCTCTTGCTCTGTGATAGTTATACAGCAGTCCAGTTTAAGCTCCCTTCAGTTACTGACTACTTCACTGCTCCATTATGAACCCCCGATGATATACATGTTGTCACACTGTTGCTGGTGTTTACACTGAAAAGTAAATGTCATGGACTTGTGAGAAACACACATATGATAAAGGTTTTTTTTTTCAGCAGAGCCTACACTTTCAGAAGATTAATTTGGTTTTTAACCCCTTTAATGCTAAATACATCTTCAGTGCATTGCAAAGCAATGCATTAGAGACCTTTCTAACACCAAAAATGTTAAAAGTCTCTTTTTAATCAATGGACATTTGTGAAATGTTCATTTCAACCTTATATTCACTTGGTTTGAATTTCACCTCTGTAGCTTGATTAATAAGACCCCAGTATTCATTAGATCTGGATATCATATACATGAAGGCGGCCATTTTCTTACAGGATTCTAGCTCCCCCTATTAAATGCTTCCTTTGTTCCTAAGATGACTTCAGTGGGGAGAGACTGAGGTCCTTAAGTCCAGCAACAAAAACTCATGTCTGCCTCCATGGACATGATATCCATGATACATTGTCAGGGCCGGATTTACATCTCAGGTGCCCCTAGGCACAACACCCTCCGGCACCCCTAGTCCCGCCTTTGCGCTACTCCAACCACTCCCCTCACTTAGCCACACCCCTCCATTAACCACACCCTCTTGTGGTCACACCCATTTTTATTTTATTTTTTTATTCTTCACAGTACCGTGGCAATTTTCCCAGAATAACAATATTATCAATAGGCAAACGAAGGCTAGCACTAGCTATATCCATCTGAAGTACAGGCAAATTAATGGCTGAAATTGCCTGATGCACTTAAGGGCTAAATACTATACTATTAGAGAAAAAAAGGGAGCAAAGAACACTCCACACAAAAAGTCAGTCAATCTAATAAGGCACACAAACCAAGTACAAAGAATTGTAAAGCTTTATTGTACATAATATCAAATGACAGATCACAAGAAAAATAACAATGGTGACTCATAAAAACAATTAAAAGCATACAACTGAGGGGAAGACACAATAAAATAATACTAAATGTATTGGTATGCTCTCAAAATACATACACAAAGGGAAAATAGCTGCAAATCTGCGTAATAAATGTATCCTAGAATATAATTAGCAGCAAATGCAGACATAATTTCTAGCACAAAATAATGATAACATATAACAGACAAACACTGTGCAAATATCATAAATACATAGTGTACCTCATAACGTGCAAATTCAAAGTGAAAAATCCATAAAGTGCATAATATTTGCTCTTTTGCTGCTATTATATTCTGGGACACATTTATTGTTCAGATTTGCTGCTATTTTCCCTTTGTGTATTTTTGACAGCATATCAATATATTTAGTATTATTTTATTGTGCCTTCCCCTCAGTTGTATACTTTTAATTGTTTTTATGAGTCACCATTGTTATTTTTCTTGTGATCTGTCATTTGATATTATGTACAATAAAGCTTTATAATTTTTTGTACTTGGTTTGTGTGCTTTATTAGATTGGCTAACTTTTTGTGTAGAGTGTTCTTTGCTCCCTTTTTTGCTCTAACCATGATAATAAATAATTATACATTACACACATGCCTGAGTCTGAGTCTTCTTGGCTCTGCCTCTGCTGATCTTGACTCTCCAATTCCTTGCCCAAGTAGTTGCCACCCTTGCACCACTGTCCAGACAGTCCAGGGAGGCCCAGCCAACACCCAGCTACGCACACGTCAAATTTTAAGTGCAGACTGTGCATAGCTGGTAGAGACGCCGGCCTAATCTCCCTAATCTCTCTACCTAATCTGAATGTGGTGAATAGATACTTGCCCCCACCCCCAGGAACATATGAATCTGTCAGGTAAATCTTCTGCCTAGAATTCTCCACTGCTCCCATCAAACCTTTTATTCTTTTGAACACTGTTGAACATGAGTACAGCTCATTCTTCTGTCCTTTTCATCCATAGACATGACATCTAGCATTGATTGAAGATGTTTGCTCCTTAACCAGTAAGCAAGGGAAAAATTCAGGATTATATGATCATAATAAAGTAAACGTGGGGGTTATTATAAGGAGGTGCTACCTTTCCTGTAAAAAGAAGCATACCTATTACATTAATCCCTTGGATGTGATAAATGTGTCTACTCCAATGCTTAGGATCTGTCTCTAGCATTCAAGGGGTTAGAAAGATCATATTTACTTATATTCAGTGCTTCTCAGTAAACTGTTAAGCATATGCTTTCTGCATCCTTATTTGTGACTTGAAGGTGGTGACTGAGAACAAATATTGAATCTTGAGTTTTCAGTGTATTTGATGAGCTTTCCTGTAGTCCAGGGTTCTCAGACTGCTTTCCTAAAGGGCTGTGGAAGTGCAGTCTTTAGGGATATCAGTAGTTTCATATAAGTGTCTCAATGCACACAGCTAAGACAATGGTTGGGACAACTATGTAAACTTATAGACTGGGCTGGTGCAAGGATTTTTGCCACCCTAGGCAAAACCTAATTTTGCTGCCCCTTGGCTCCACCCCTTGTGCCCTACCCATTTATGCCCCGCCTCTGTATGTGTTTAAGTGTCAGTGTGTTCCTTATATGTGTCAGTTTGTGTATGTGTTCTCTATATGTGTATGTGTTTGTCAGTATGTGTTCCCTGTATGTATATAAGTGTGTCAGCGTGTGTTCCCTATATGTATATAAGTGTGTCAGTGTGTGTGAGTCTCTGTAAGGATATCAGTGTGTAAGTATGTATGTGTGTGTGCTTCTCTATATGTGTATGTGTTCCCTGTATGGATATAAGTGTGTCAGTGTGTGTTCCCTATATGTATATAAGTGTGTCAGTGTGTGTGAGTCTCTGTAAGGATATCAGTGTGTAAGTATGTGTGTGTGCTTCTCTATATGTGTATCAGTGTGACAGAGTGTATGTTCTCTATATGTGACTCTCCCCCCCTTTGACTCTCTCCCCCACTGGACTGTTGACCCTCCTTTGACTCTCTCTCCCCGTCTGACTCTTGATCCCCCTCTTGACTGCTGATCCCTCCTTTCACTTTCTCTCTCCCAGTCTGACTCTTGATCCCTCTCCTGACTGTTGATCCCTCCTTTCACTCTCTCTCTCCCCGTCTGACTCTTGATCCCCCTTTCACTCTCTCTCCCAGTCTGACTCTTGATCCCTCTCCTGACTGCTGATCCCCCTTTGACTCTCTCTCCCCCCGTCTGACTCTTGATCCCCCTCTTGACTGCTGATCCCCCTTTGACTCTTTCTCTCCCCGTCTGACTATTTATCCCCTCTTGACCCCCCTTCCACTTACTCTTCCCGGTGCACATCTCTCTCTCCCCCAGTGAGTATGTTTCGGTGCTCTCCCTTGGCTGGCTATTTTTTTAACCTTTTCAGTGCCAGGGGGTATACAATGCATTGCAAAGCTATGCGTTGCGTACCCCTCTGGCACTGAAAGGGTTAATGTAGCACAGCGATGCCCGTTTCTCTCTCCCCCTCAGCTTCTTCAATCCATCGAAATGGAGAAAGAAGGTCATGAGAGCACTATCAGTTGAATTTCAAAAGGGGGGTTAATATGTCGAAGGGAAGCACTCTATGTCAGATTTCGATAAGAAAGTCCAGGATTGAAGGAGCGGATGGGAAGAGAGAAACCGGTATCGCTGTGCTACATTTAAAAAAATAGCCAGCTGAGGGAGGGCACCGAAACATAACTTTTTTTTTTTTTACTTCGACAGTATGTGGTGAGTGGCAGCGGCGGTGGCGGGGGCCGATGTGCCCTCAGAGAATGTGTGCCCTAGGCCGGTGCTTACCTCGCCTGTAGGTGGCACCTGCCCTGCTTATAGATGTTACTAAAACCTGCTATGTTTCAACAAACTAGGGCCTCGATACTATTACCAACACTAAAAAAAAACAGGCGTTGTGTTTTTAAAAGTCAGGTTTTAGTATCCTATTACCCGAGTTGTGAAAACAAAACCAGCAGCAATTAGATGCACCTCCAGACAAAAAAAGTCCATAGGAAACAACTAAAAACAACATGCAAGTAGCATTCTATTACCTACAGTCAGTATTACCTCCTGTTTTGTGGTTAAATTTTCTGTTGGTAATCCTGCACCTCAGAGTTGAGGAGTAGAAGTCACAAGGATGGTTTCAAAACCATCGTTGTTTGAACAAAAGCAGTGCAGAATACAGTATACATCATAGAAATCCGACATAGAGTGCCGCCCTTCGACAAATTAACTCCCCATCTTTGAAATTCGACATAAGCTCATATGACCTTCTTTCTCCATTTAAATTCAACCAATATTGCTCCCATACGACATTGTTTCTTCTCCAATTGTATGTGACATGTATATGTATCGCATGATTAACCCTATGAGTACCAGAGAGGTAGCAACGCATTTCAATGTGTTTGCTACCTCTCTGGTACTCAAAGGGTTAATAGGCAAGTTATGCGGCTGCATACCTTGCCTGTATATGTGTACAAATTTTATTTTTTATTGTATTTTTATTGTATTTAAAAAAAAAAAAAAAATTCAGACCGCACCCCCCTAGCGTTGATCACCTCTACAGTAGCATAGGTGATCAATGCATATGTTGTATGGACTTTATTGAAAATGACGGCAATTGTCGCCTGCATTGATCACCTGTCCTACTCTGGTACTCATAGGGTTAATCATGAAATACATATACAATGAGGGCATGTCACATACAATTGGAGAAGAAACAATGTCGAGTGGGAGCTATATTGGTTGAATTTAAATGGAGAAAGAAGATCATGAGAGCACTATCAGTCGAATTTCAAAAGGGGGGTTAATATGTCGAAGGGGAGCACTCTATGTCAGATTTCGATAATGTGGGGAACACATCTAACGCTAAACTTGATCTTTCTGTTGTCAAACGTACTCCTATTTCCTTGTACTTTGACATTTATTACATTTTTTTAGGCAAGAGCTGAATAAAAGCAGACAGCGCTTTTTTTTGTTAGTATGTCGAAAAGTGCTGTTTACTCCGGTTTTGTTTTACCATGGTTCTGCAATAGAAAACCGATAAAACACGTTAAAACACGCAAAATACACATTGCTTGTTTTTATTGTAACGTTGGTTTAGTGCAAGTAATAGTATTAAGCCCAAAGAGTAGTCTGAGAACCATTCTTCTAGCCCAGTGGTTCTCGACCCAGAGGCATGCGCAACGCATTGCAGCGCTCAAAGGGTTAGCACTTTGAGTGCCAGAGGGGTATCCAACACATTGCTTATACTGCAAGGGTTAAACTGTGTTCCATGGACCTTCAGGGTTCCCTGAAAATGTACAGCGGCTTCCACATAAAAGAACACAGGTAGTGGCACTCTAGAGCAAGGCTGGAGTGCCATGCAGTGTACAAGCGTTTCTGTGACTGCCATCATAGGTATTGAAGATAGATACACTTTAGCTTTGTTTTCTGTTAGATTGTTATAATCACCATAAATTAGACTCCATGAAAATAATGTGGCTAGATTCCTGATCTGTTACCCAATATATTTCAGTATAATTCTAATGAATTTGTAGCATCCAAGGGCTCCACACTTCATATGAAACAATAGGGTTCTGCCACTTCCATATTTGAGAACCACTGATTTAGTCCCTATTTGAGATTAATAAAACCTTCATGAATTGTTTCACAGTGCAAATTTGATGGAACTGGAGATAATTTCAGGTTTGATTTGCAATGGCTGATGGTGGTAGGAGAGTATGAAAGGGGCAGGGATTCAGGGGAAGAGAGGGATGGTCACAAAGACAGAAGTGGGCATCGTGTGTAAGAGGGAGTACCCACAAAAACTTTTTTCTGACCAAAGATCAGACAAGAACCTGTTTGGCTGATGTCTGTGGGTAAGCAGACCTGTTTTGTTTCCTTTTTACTTCCTTTGGATCACATGATCACTTTTATTCTTAGATGATTAGTTGAAACAAAACACATTTTTAGAACAGGTGTTTCATGTCTTACAAAAAGTTACCATATGTTTTGTACAAATATAAGACTTATAGAATTGTTTTGCTCATTGTTTGTCCATAACTTTAGATACAAGGTTTGGCATATTATATTTGAACAAAATGTGCTTCATTTGAATCTATCAAATGTTTATGAAATAAAACTGCTCCACATTTGCCTTTATACATAATGTTGCCAGATCCTCCTTTTAAAACCAGAACACATACACATAGTCCAGTGGTAATCACTTCAGCCCTTCAAAATGTTTGTTTCCTAAGTCCTATATTTTTAAGGACAAATAATACGTACATGGTGTCTTATCTGCAGTTCCACTCCTCATGAAGCAGACCTTCTGATAAAGTAGTGCTGCATTGTGAGCCACATGCACCAATGAGAAGCAGAATGGGGGCCTGAAAAGAAAACCCCTCCACAGGCAGGATTGCTCATGTCCGGCACAATGCAGTTCTTTACACCCTATTCACCTGGCTTGAAAGCTTCTCACATAGTCTATGGAGGTTTTACAAGGAACATGTGAGTCTGAGGCTGAGAGACACATTCTTTTGGGTTGTTTTCCATCCATGGGGCTCAGTTTTCTGACAACCCCCCCCACCCAATGGATGATAGTCACTGTTAAAGGCTACGCAGTGCACCCCTGGACTTTTTACTTTGCCTGCTCCCAAAGTGGCACACTTAATAGAATCATACCTGGGAACCTTCTTCATCCACATCCCCAGATAAATACTGTAGAGCAGAGGATGGGAGTATCCAAATGATGCGTTTAATGTCATATTATGGGTGGGGCTTAACCAGGTGGGTGTAGGTGGGTTCGCCATGAAATGGGTGGGAAATGGGCATAATGGGGCAAGTGTGAGCTGAGCAGACTGGGAAGTGGGTGGGGTTATAGCTAAGACTCTAGTCTAAGGGTGAGATGTGCAAAAAGTAGTCATAATGAATGGTTAAAGAAGGACAGTATTTTCAGAAGTAAATCCATAATGTTTGAAAATGCTTCTAAAGTATTAAAAATTATGGTAACGAGATCTTGATGAACAATGCCAAAAATTGTCTTTGATGTTGTCTTTGAAACAAAAATCATCCAAGACATTTTTTGTCTTTGAAATGACAAATTGCTCCTCACTCCTGCTAACAGTATTTTAATTTGTCTTCTTTAAGACAAAAGTGATGTTGAAACAAATATTTTTTTCTGAAAATACTTTACATTATGATGGTAGATTAAACCACACCCACTTTTAAGACGGCTTTTTTCCTTTGACGGAGATGGCGGAATTGGATGCAAAAAATTACGGAAACATGTCTGAGAACTGATAAACCACAGACAATGTAATTTACCACCAAATTACAGACAATTTCAGTTAGCACCACTTTCTGAACATCTTGCCCTAAGTGTAGCCAATCCTGGTCTTCAAGAGCTACCAACAGTAGGTAGAATGTGCACAGGTGGACTAATTAGTGCAGTGATTCTTAACCAGGGGGCCATAACCTTGATATCCATTTAGGGTGCCCACTTTTTTCCATAAAGACTGTGACATAAATGTGAATGTAGACTTTTAAATTTAGTTTTATTGAAATTAATATTTGGAATATGTTTGTTTTGATTATTCTGATTGTGAGAGCTTAGAATAACAATATTTATATACTTGTAAATTTGAAGAGATATTAGTGCAGTGAATTTCAATTTCGTTTTGGGTCAAGGCACCCTACTGTGCAGTCTGGAATTTATGGAGCATACCTACCATTTGCCAAGGAGTAATGACAGGTACAAATATATAAAAAGTATTTTTAGACCTCACAATCAGAATAACAAAACTAAGCATATTTTGTGTAACAATTTCTATAATTAATTCATTTAAAACTCAACATTGACAATTTTGTTAAAGTCTCTATGGGAATACAAGGGGCGCCCTATGTCCACGCACATCAATATGCCACGAGACCCTGCTTAGGAACCACTGGACTAGTGTGAAGGCTTCGCAGAATATCATAAAATTCAGAGCTGTTTCTCCCAATGTATGGACTTCTGGCATCTTAGTGCATCTCCCCATCTATAAAACACTGGACAAATGGTTTAATATAACATTTAGGGAGTAACAGCCTATACATGTCCATTCATACTGTGATACAAAGAAAGGAAAGATTGGATCTGGATGGAGGTACCCCTTAAAGATTATTGCATTCACATACCTTCCAACATTTCAAAAGGCCAAAGAGGGCCACTTGTGTTTTAGGCGGTGTTTCTGGGGGCGTGCCTGGTGGGCAGGGCATTACTGAGAATTTTTAGGTTACTTTGTGACTTTGTGACCCATTGACACCTCTTTGTGTAACTGAATATAGGATATAGAGCAAGAACAAAGTATTTTATTTAAACAGATTCATTTAGAAACATATACAGAAGATTAACTAAACATTTATATGAGTTTTATTGCTCTGGAGCAATGTGATACAATTATATACACACCACATAGTCTGATCTCCTAAAAAGAGGGACAGCAGAGTAGAAAAGAGGGACAGAGGGATTTGGGTATCAAAGAGGGACTGTCCCTCCTAAAGAGGGACACTTGGGAGGTACGCATTCAGCTGCCAGGTAACTTCTGGGATGGAAGAGCCACTGCGGCCTATGTAAAGGAACTGGATCAATTATGGGGCAAACCAATTTCACCACAGGGAACAACAAGTTCTCATTGATATAAATGGGTATTTTAACCCCTTGAATGCTACAGTGGTCTCTAATGCATTACAAGATTGGAGACCTCTCTAGCATTCAAGGGGTTAAAAGCCCAATTTAAATCATTGGGGATGGTGGGAATTTATGATTGTCCCCTACGGTGCATTTGGTTTGCCCTAAGATTGCTTCAAGTTTTCTTAGTATGTCACTCTCACTGAGTAAATATAAAACATAGCTAGTAAGCACCGCATGCAGATAATATGGACCAAAAACAATATTTACTAGACTTACAGATGGTTCGATGGTTCTTTCACAATATTAGGGTACTAGTTGAACAGCCTGTTACACGGGCCACAGTGCCTCTGGCAGCCGGTTGCGGGACAGTCAAGCGCAGCAGAGACTGCCCGCGCCACTGCTGATACAGAGCTGGCGCGGGCAGTCTGTACTGTGCATGACTGCCGCACGCGGAGCAGTGTCTACTGCGCATGTCCGGCGTTACACACAACTTAGCGAATTATTATATAGGATATTTTCCCTTCAGTGCTAGTAAAGGGTATATGTTGCCTTTAAAATAAGTTGGATTAAAAGTACTGCATTTGCCAGTTATCATCAAGAAACACAAAGACTCCTGTCTGAATTATACAGGACAATTAGTCAAGCTTTATGGAAATGGCATTGCTTATTCTATTTTATTTTGAGATAATGCATCTGTTGTATTAAAGTGCATGTACAGAAATAGACATTTCGGAAGATAAGAAACAAATCTACAATCTGTTACAGTTCACTTTCTGCAGTGAACTGAATTTAAATGCTCCCAATAATTTAAAGGGATAGTAATTTTTCACAATAAAAGCAGCTCCAGTTAATCTTCATAGCATTTGGGCCATGGAGAGTGTTATTTCAATACTGTCAGAGTTGTAGTTCAAGAGTAATTGAATGATAACGTATCCCCCTCCCGCCCCTTTTACCTAGTGTAAGCCACCTCCCCTCAGATGTGGAATCTGTTCCCTTGATCGGACAGGTCACAGCAAGGGGCAATCTTCTTACTGTGAACATAAGAAAAACCCTGCCCCCCCCCCCCAACAAGTTTTTCTGTTTTTTCCTTATGCTCATTGAAGATTGTCCCTCTCTGAGATCCATCCGGACAGTCTTGCTGCTCTGAGGTGAGCAATGTTACATCAGTAAAAGGGGCATGAGGGGATACTTTATCATTCAATTACTGTTGAACTAGAACTCAAACAGTATTGAAATAAAACTCTGCATGGCCCAAATACTATGAAGATTAATTAGAGCTGCTTCTATTTTGAAACATTAGTATCCCTTTAATGAAAACATGAGAACACAGTTTGTACCAGGGGGTCATTTTGATTTGTCTCTTTCCTTCTCCACTCGCATTAACTCTCTGGCTAGATCTTGCCATTTGTACCCTCTTAATATTATAAAAATTTGCCCATTCCTCTGCAGGCAACAACAAAAACTCACGTACAAGTTCTTATTCTATAACACCCCTATTCAATCTTAAATGCAGCTATAAGAATCACCACTTTTTGGACAGGACTACTGATGAGCGAGCACCCCGATGCTCGGGTGCTCGGGTGCTCTGACCGAGCACCCCCTGATGCTCGAGTGCTCGGCCGAGCACCCGAGCCCCATTCAAATGAATGGGAGCACTCGAGCATTAAACCAGGCACCCCCTGCTCTGATGAGCGGAGGGTGCCTGGTCAATGTCCCCCTTCATCTCCGCTATGCCCCTCTTCCACAATGTCCCCCTTCATCTCCTATGCCATAGCGGAGATGAAGGGGGACATTGTGGAAGAGGGGCATAGCGGAGATGAAGGGGGACATTGTGGAAGAGGGGCATAGACTCTATATGGACTCTATAGACTCCACATCAGAGTTGTAGTTCAAGAGTAATTCAATGACAAAGTATCCCCCTCCCTCCCCCTTTCCTGATGTAACACTGCTCAGCCAGAGCAGAAGGGCGGTGTCCAGGTAGACTGCACAGAGGGACAATCTTCAGTTAAGATAAGGGAAAAACCTGAAAAGCTTGTCAAGGGGGGCAGGGCTTTCATTGTTCTCATAGGAAGAAGATTGTTCCCTTCTGTTATCTGCCTGATCTATGGACTGCATTCCACATCTGAGAAGAAATTGCTTACACTTGGTAAAAGGGGCGGGAGCGGAAACTTTGCTTCTGAATATCTCTTAAACCATAAATGTTTGAGAGGTAAGACTTATACCATTCTTCATGTTTTATTAATGCCTACAAAATAAAATAAAGATAAAACGAAGTATTACTATCCCTTTAAAGGGATAGTAATGTTTCAGAATAAAAGCAGCTCTAATTAATCATCATAGTATTTGGACTCTGGAGAGTGTTATTTCAGTTCTGTCAGTAATTCAATGACAAAGTATCCCCCTACCGCCCCTTTTACTGATGTAACACTGCTCAGCCAGAGCAGAAGGGAGATGCCCAGGTAGATTGCCGAGAGAGACAATCTTCAATTAAGATAAGGGAAAAGCCTGAAAAACTTGTCAAGGGAGACAGGGCATTCATTGTTCTCATAGGAAGAAGATTGTCCCCTGCTGTTATCTGTCTGGTCTATAGACTGCATTCCACATCTGAGAAGAGATGGCTTACACTGAGTAAAAGGGGCAGGAGGGGAAACTTTGCTTGTGAATATCTCTCAATCAATAACGGTTTGAGAGATAAGACTTATATCATTGTTCATGTTTTTTTAATGCCTACAAAATAAAATAAAGATAAAACGAAGTATTACTATACCTTTAATAACATTTCTTGGACTGTGTTCATCAGCCATTTTAGGTAGTTAGAAAACTGATCCCCTGGGTTGGTGGGAGAGGGGGGCCTGAAAATAACCAAGAGGTCTATGACTCATAGCAAGAGATTTCAGAGTTTTAAACATAGTACTCCAGTGTCTGGAATGAAAGCCTTTTTATAGAATATATTTGGGATCTAAACTTGGCGCCATATATCTGTCCTATGAGAACCGAAGTCTCAAAATTCAGTTACTAGTGGAATCAGCGGGAGACCATCGGCAGTCATTTTCTTAACCCTTTGTGTGCCAGAGGGTTAGGCAACCCATTGCTTTGCAATGCATTTAATACCTCTCTGGCACTCAAAGGGTTAAACCCACTTTGGTCTACTGGGGCTCTTAACCCACTGAGTGTCAGAGGGGTATACATTGCATTGCTTTGAATACCCCTGTGGCAGCCTTTAGGACTTTTCATGGCTTCCTCTACAGGTCTGTTCCCAGAAAGAGAAAGAATGGAGAACACAATAGTCAATTTCTAGTGGTCAATACATACAAACATAAAATACATGAAATAAATAGGCAGTGTGTTAAATAGTAAGGCAGTGAGCTGTTTGATAAGTTTGTTGTTGGAGATCTGATTAATCACATCATTTCACATAAACATTAGTGATGAGCGAGCACCCCAATGCTCGGGTGTTCGGGTGCTCTGACCGAGCACCCCCTGAGGCTCGAGTGCTCGGCCGAGCACCCGAGCCCCATTGAAGTCAATGGGAGGACTCGAGCATTACACCAGGCACCCCCTGCTCTGATGAGGGGAGGGTGCCTGGTCCATAGGAAAAGGGCAGAAAAAGATGGAAACACTACAGAAATGGTTCAGGGACAGCATAGGGAGGATGTCTGGATGCACCTTGGACTCCAACATCGCTGCTGGGAACGATCTTTCGCCCGTAGTACGCCATTTTTACAGACTGACCATAAAACACACAAAAAGGAAAATAAAAACGACTTTAGGCGAAAAATTGTTACCAAACAATATTTGCTGTATATTTACTTGTATATCATCTGCAAATTCTCCCAAAAATTTCCTTGATTTTCAGAACTGAGGCCATGATTAAGAGGGAAACGTGCGCAGAGGCAAATTCTCCCAAAAATGTCCTTGATTTTCAGAACTGAGGCCATGATTAAGAGGGAAACGTGCGCTGAGCTGACCATCTAAAACATTATGGGTGAGGGTCTGCTGCAGAGCTGACCATCCTAAACATTATATGCGAAGGCCCGCTAGTGAGCTGACGCTATAAAACATTATATGAGAGGGCCCGCTAGAGAGCTGACCCAATAAAACATTATATGAGAAGGCCCGCTGGTGAGCTGACCTATATAAAAATTGGCAAACAGGGCCCGCTGGTGAGCTGACCCTATATAAAAATTATATCACAGGGCCCGCTGGTGAGCTGGCCCTATATAAAAATTATATCACAGGGCCCGCTGGTGAGCTGGCCCTATATAAAAATTATAGCACAGGGCATATGGAAGAGGAGGAGGAGGATGAGAAGATTAAGAGTCAACCATATACCCGTTTTTTGGGTGGAAGGGGTGAATGGGAATACAGAGTATTCACATCATTGTAAATAACATATATAAAGTGAGTTTATGTTCCCCCGCGGCTTTCCTCCAGTGGAGTGGAGAAGTCAGGGGAAATCCAGGCCTTGTTCATTTTTATAAGTGTCAACCTATCAGCATTGTCGGTGGAAAGGCGGATACGCTTATCTGTTATGATGCCACCAGCAGCACTAAATACCCGCTCAGACAGAACGCTGGCGGCAGGGCAGGCCAGCACCTCCAAGGCGTAGAGTGCCAGTTCATACCACGTGTCCAGCTTGGACACCCAGTAGTTGTAAGGCACAGAGGGATCATTGAGGACGCTGACACGGTCTGCTACGTACTCCTTCACCATCTTCCAAAACTTTTCCCTCCTTGTGACACTAGGCTGCGCATCAGGGTGAGGGTGCTGGCGGGGTGTCATGAAGGTGTCCCACGCCTTGGAGAGTGTTGCCCTGCCTTTCTCGGAACTGCTGTGTGCTCCCCTTTTCTCCCCTTCTCGGCTGGCCAAGGTAGCACGTACTCTGCCGCCAGCGTTGTCAGATGGAAAATTTTGGAGCAATTTTTCGACAAGAACCTTCTGGTATTGCACCATTTTGCTTGTCCTCTCCACCGGAGGAATGAGAGATGAGAAATTCTCTTTGTAGCGGGGGTCCAGAAGGGTGAACACCCAGTAATCCGTGTTGTTTAAAATGCGTATAACGCGTGGGTCACGGGAAAGGCAGCCTAACATAAAGTCAGCCATGTGTGCCAGAGTACCAACAGTCAAGATTTCGCTGTCCTCACCAGGAGGATGACTCTCAATATCCTCATCCTCTTCCTCCTCTTCTGCCCACCCACGCTGAAGAGATGGAACTAAAGTTCCATGGCTACCCTCTGTAGCGGAGGCAACCGTGTCTTCCTCCTCCTCCTCCTCCTCCTCCTCCGCCTCCTCCAATTGTCGCTGAGAAGACGAAGTGAGGGTGCTCTGGCTATCACCTTGTGTAAGCTCTTCCTCCCCCATTTCCACCTCTTCCACATGCAAAGCGTCGGTTTTAATTGTGAGCAGCGAGCGTTTCAGTAGACACAGAAGTGGGATGGTTACACTGATAATAGCGTTATCGCCGCTCACCATCTGTGTCGATTCCTCAAAATTGCGTAAAACCTCGCAGAGGTCTGACATCCATTCCCACTCCTCACTTCTGATTACAGGAAGTTGAACGGAGAGGCGACGACCGTGTAACAGCTGGTACTCCACTACTGCCCTCTGCTGCTCACAAAGCCGGGCCAACATGTGGAAGGTGGAGTTCCAGCGCGTGCTCACGTCACACAGCAGCCGGTGAGCTGGCAATTGTAAGCGCTGCTGCAGCTTCAACAGGCCGGCCGAAGCTGTAGATGACTTACGGAAATGTGCACACACGCGGCGCACCTTGGTCAAGAGATCATGCACATTGGGGTAGGTTTTTAGAAATCGCTGCACCACTAAATTAAATACATGCGCTAGGCATGGTACGTGTGTGAGCTTGCCGAGCTCCAAAGCCGCCACCAAGTTACGCCCATTATCACACACAACCATGCCTGGTTGCAGGTTGAGTGGCGAGAGCCACTGCTCGGTCTGGTGACTAATCCCCTGCAACAGCTCTGAGGCCGTGTGCTGTTTGTCCCCAAGGCAGATCAGCTTCAGCACGGCCTGTTGACGCTTCCCCACTGCAGTGCTACACTGCTTCCAGCTACTGGCTGATGGGGGAGTGGCGCTGCGTGTGGAGAATTCGGAGGTGGAAACGGAGGAGGAGGAGCCAATAACGTAGGTGCTGGTGGAAACCCTGATGGAGGTAGGGCCCGCAATCCTCGGCGTGGGTAGCACCCGTGCCATCCCAGGGTCCGAGTCGCTCCCAGCCTCCACGACATTCACCCAGTGTGCCGTCAGTGAAATGTAGCGTCCCTGGCCACAAGCACTTGTCCATGTGTCAGTCGTTAAGTGGACCTTCCCAGTAACTGCGTTGGTCAGGGCACGGGTGATGTTACGGGACACATGGTGGTGTAATGCGGGGATGGCACACCGGGAAAAGTAGTGGCGGCTGGGGACCGCGTACCGAGGGACAGGTGCTGCCATCAGGCTGCGGAAGGACTCAGTGTCCACAAGCCTAAATGGCAGCATTTCGATGGCCAGTAATTTGGAAAGGTGTGAGGTTAGTGCTATGGCCTGTGGGTGGGTGGCTGGGTACTTTCTCTTGCGCTCAAATGCCTGGGGTAACGACATTTGGACGCTGTGCTGGGACAGGGAAGTGGATGTGGTCGCTGATGGTGCTTCAGATGGTACAGGTGCAGGGCGGGAGGTATGCGGGCCTGCGCCTTCGACAGGCGATTGGCCGGCACCGAAAACAGGGGAAGAGGAGGCAGTGGTGTGGCCTGCAGACACAGATGGGCGATCCAGGCGTTCCTCCCACTTACTACGGTGCTTGGATGCCATGTGTCGGATCATGCTGGTGGTGGTGAGGTTTCTAGTGTTCATGCCTCGGCTCATTTTGGTGTGGCACAGGTTGCAAACTACAATTCTTTTGTCGTCCGCACTTTCCTTAAAAAAACGCCATACCGCGGAACACCTACCCTTTGGCAAGGTAGATTTACGCAAGGGGGTGCTCCGTGGAACATTTGCGGGCCGGTTTGGTGCGGTCCGCCTTCTTTCTGTAGCCACACCACTGCCTCTTCCAGCCTGTTGCGGTGCTGCAGATGGCTCACCCTCAGGACTGCTGACATCGCTCGGCTCTACACCTTCCCAGGTGGGGTCAGTCACCTCATCGTCCACCAAGTCCTCCTCCACTTCCTCACTCTGATCATCCTCCTCAAGTCTTGATCCCACCACATACTCAGTCATTGACAACTGTATAACATTCTCCTCAACAAGGTCTTGAGACGGAAATAGTGGTTGATTTAATGGCAACTGTGTCTCATCATCATCATCATCATCATCCACTACTTCCTTTGACCTTAAATGCCGTTCACATCTGTCATCTTCTTGTGATTGGGTAGCCTCTAGAGGTTGTGAATCAGGGCACAAGATGTCATGTTCCTCTGCAAGCGTGCTTGGAGAGAGGGTCAAATGAAGGACTGGTGATGAGACGAGCTCCTCACTATATCCCAGTGTGGGATCACTTCTTTGACCAGACCGTGTATGGTGGGAGGAAGGATGATCAGAGTGAGGATTATTTTGACCAGACTCTTGGCTACTGAGAGTGGACTTGGTGGAAGACAGGGTAGTGCTTAACCGACTGGAAGCAGTATCAGCTGTCATCCAACCGACCACCTGTTCGCAGTGGTCGGACCTCGAGAGTGATGTCCTGCGACGCCCTGTAAAATTACACATGAAGCTAGGTATGGTGGATGTCTTTCTTTCTTGTGCTCTGGCACCAGGCACAGTTTCTCCGGGTCCTGACCCGCGCCCTGAACTTTCAGGATCACGTCCACTTCCCCGTCCCTTTTTACCCGCCTTCTTCATCTTACACAGAATATGTGACTTTAATATTTGAGTTTGAAAACTTAACAGTATTTCTTACTATTCTGCAACTGTGCAGAGTACACAGAATAGGCTGCTAAACGGCGGTGATACACACTGAATGGAATATGTGACTTTGATATTTGAGTTTGAAAACTTAACACTATTTCTTACTATTCTGCAACTCTGCAGAGTACACAGAATAGGCTGCTAAACGGCGGTGATACACACTGAATGGAATATGTGACTTTGATATTTGAGTTTGAAAACTTAACACTATTTCTTACTATTCTGCAACTCTGCAGAGTACACAGAATAGGCTGCTAAACGGCGGTGATACACACTGAATGGAATATGTGACTTTGATATTTGAGTTTGAAAACTTAACACTATTTCTTACTATTCTGCAACTCTGCAGAGTACACAGAATAGGCTGCTAAACGGCGGTGATACACACTGAATGGAATATGTGACTTTAATATTTGAGTTTGAAAACTTAACAGTATTTCTTACTAGTCTGCAACTGTGCAGAGTACACAGAATAGGCTGCTAAACGGCGGTGAAACACACTGAATGGAATATGTGACTTTAATATTTGAGTTTGAAAACTTAACAGTATTTCTTACTATTCTGCAACTGTGCAGAGTACACAGAATAGGCTGCTAAACGGCGGTGATACACACTGAATGGAATATGTGACTTTAATATTTGAGTTTGAAAACTTAACAGTATTTCTTACTATTCTGCAACTGTGCAGAGTACACAGAATAGGCTGCTAAACGGCGGTGAAACACACTGAATGGAATATGTGACTTTAATATTTGAGTTTGAAAACTTAACAGTATTTCTTCCTAGTCTGCAACTGTGCAGAGTACACAGAATAGGCTGCTAAACGGCGGTGAAACACACTGAATGGAATATGTGACTTTGATATTTGAGTTTGAAAACTTAACACTATTTCTTACTATTCTGCAACTCTGCAGAGTACACAGAATAGGCTGCTAAACGGCGGTGATACACACTGAATGGAATATGTGACTTTAATATTTGAGTTTGAAAACTTAACAGTATTTCTTACTATTCTGCAACTGTGCAGAGTACACAGAATAGGCTGCTAAACGGCGGTGATACACACTGAATGGAATATGTGACTTTGATATTTGAGTTTGAAAACTTAACACTATTTCTTACTATTCTGCAACTCTGCAGAGTACACAGAATAGGCTGCTAAACGGCGGTGATACACACTGAATGGAATATGTGACTTTAATATTTGAGTTTGAAAACTTAACAGTATTTCTTACTATTCTGCAACTGTGCAGAGTACACAGAATAGGCTGCTAAACGGCGGTGAAACACACTGAATGGAATATGTGACTTTAATATTTGAGTTTGAAAACTTAACAGTATTTCTTACTATTCTGCAACTGTGCAGAGTACACAGAATAGGCTGCTAAACGGCGGTGAAACACACTGAATGGAATATGTGACTTTAATATTTGAGTTTGAAAACTTAACAGTATTTCTTACTATTCTGCAACTGTGCAGAGTACACAGAATAGGCTGCTAAACGGCGGTGATACACACTGAATGGAATATGTGACTTTAATATTTGAGTTTGAAAACTTAACAGTATTTCTTACTATTCTGCAACTGTGCAGAGTACACAGAATAGGCTGCTAAACGGCGGTGAAACACACTGAATGGAATATGTGACTTTAATATTTGAGTTTGAAAACTTAACAGTATTTCTTCCTAGTCTGCAACTGTGCAGAGTACACAGAATAGGCTGCTAAACGGCGGTGAAACACACTGAATGGAATATGTGACTTTAATATTTGAGTTTGAAAACTTAACAGTATTTCTTACTATTCTGCAACTGTGCAGAGTACACAGAATAGGCTGCTAAACGGCGGTGATACACACTGAATGGAATATGTGACTTTAATATTTGAGTTTGAAAACTTAACAGTATTTCTTACTATTCTGCAACTGTGCAGAGTACACAGAATAGGCTGCTAAACGGCGGTGAAACACACTGAATGGAATATGTGACTTTAATATTTGAGTTTGAAAACTTAACAGTATTTCTTCCTAGTCTGCAACTGTGCAGAGTACACAGAATAGGCTGCTAAACGGCGGTGAAACACACTGAATGTAATATGTGACTTTAATATTTGAGTTTGAAAACTTAACAGTATTTCTTACTATTCTGCAACTGTGCAGAGTACACAGAATAGGCTGCTAAACGGCGGTGATACACACTGAATGGAATATGTGACTTTAATATTTGAGTTTGAAAACTTAACAGTATTTCTTACTATTCTGCAACTGTGCAGAGTACACAGAATAGGCTGCTAAACGGCGGTGAAACACACTGAATGGAATATGTGACTTTAATATTTGAGTTTGAAAACTTAACAGTATTTTTTCCTAGTCTGCAACTGTGCAGAGTACACAGAATAGGCTGCTAAACGGCGGTGAAACACACTGAATGGAATATGTGACTTTAATATTTGAGTTTGAAAACTTAACAGTATTTCTTACTATTCTGCAACTGTGCAGAGTACACAGAATAGGCTGCTAAACGGCGGTGATACACACTGAATGGAATATGTGACTTTAATATTTGAGTTTGAAAACTTAACAGTATTTCTTACTATTCTGCAACTGTGCAGAGTACACAGAATAGGCTGCTAAACGGCGGTGAAACACACTGAATGGAATATGTGACTTTAATATTTGAGTTTGAAAACTTAACAGTATTTCTTCCTAGTCTGCAACTGTGCAGAGTACACAGAATAGGCTGCTAAACGGCGGTGAAACACACTGAATGGAATATGTGACTTTAATATTTGAGTTTGAAAACTTAACAGTATTTCTTCCTATTCTGCAACTGTGCAGAGTACACAGAATAGGCTGCTAAACGGCGGTGATACACACTGAATGGAATATGTGACTTTAATATTTGAGTTTGAAAACTTAACAGTATTTCTTACTATTCTGCAACTGTGCAGAGTACACAGAATAGGCTGCTAAACGGCGGTGAAACACACTGAATGGAATATGTGACTTTAATATTTGAGTTTGAAAACGTAACAGTATTTCTTCCTAGTCTGCAACTGTGCAGAGTACACAGAATAGGCTGCTAAACGGCGGTGAAACACACTGAATGGAATATGTGACTTTAATATTTGAGTTTGAAAACTTAACAGTATTTCTTACTATTCTGCAACTCTGCACAGTACACAGAATGTGCTGCTAAACTGCGGCGAAGCACACTGAATGGAATATGTGACTTTGATATTTTAGTTTGAAGACTTAACAGTATTTCTTCCTATTCTGCAACCTCTTGCTTGCACTGGCGCTCCAAGCAGGGGTCTGAGAAACTCTGCTCCTGTCTTGGAGCAGTCTGTTTCAAGAATGCTTTAACCCCTTAAGGACCGGGAAAATCTGAGGTCATTTTCCCTTAAGGACCGGAGCAATTCTGACCTTTTTGACTATGTCTTTGTTCATCAGTGTTTTCCCTCTTAGGCTTTTATTCCACCCCCATAAATTATATACTGTTTTTTTTAAGCACAAATAGGGCTTTCTTTTGATACCCCACTTATATGGATAACCCACCATTTACTTTATGAAAACTGAAAAAAAATGTAAAAAAAGTAAAAAAAACACCTTTTTTGATTTTTCTCTTGGAATCAATTGGTCACAAAGGGTAAAATTTTTATGGAGACTGCATTAAAAGTATGACCGGTCAGTCATACCTACAAAATGCGCAGTTTAAAGTGGCCACTGTCCCCCCTGGGTGAAAATCCCCATGTCCCTTTTTCCCACCCTATTTTGACACTTTTTTATCCCTGACATTTGGTGGTGTATATAAGTGTATTACATGGCTCCACAACAATCACACTTGCAATATTGTTTAATTATGTTTTTTTTTTTTTTTTTAATAACATTTTTTTTTTTGTAAAAAAAAAAGTGTGTTGTGTTTAAAAAAAAAGTAAATAATTGCAGGTCAAACATTTAGCCAGCCTCCTGCACCAGCAGTGAAGGGGTTAATACCCCTAGCTGCTGTATTTTATTTTGCCACTAGGTGTCTCCTCTCTACTTCTCTCTCCCTTACTTTGATAGTAAGGGAGACAGAAGTAGACTAGACACTCGGAGTCAGCATGCATGCTGACTCTGTTTGTCAGAATGTCGGTACATGTGATCGCTGGTACAGCGATCACATGAACCAGCAAAGGCAAGAAGGGCTGAGACTGAACGCCCCAGTCTCAGAGCGCTCAGTCTCAGCCTGGAATTAATGATAGCAGCGTGCACGGAGGCACGCTGCTATCATTTAAGCCATGACGGACCTGGTCCGTCATGGGTTCTTAAGTGGTTAAGTAAAAAGTATGTGACGTGCCAGGACCCTCATTGGTCCTTAAAGGTATAAAAACAAACAACGTTCTGGCACATCACCTGTCCTTAAGGGGTTAAACATACTTTGGCCACACTATGCAACAAAACCCTCATTATTTTCAAAAATGTGAATTAACACATCGGTATTATATATGCTCTACACAGGGTTCACATTTCTTTAACCTTTTGCATTCCAGAGGGGTACACAACTCATTGCAAAGCAATCTGTTGCATATCTCTATGTCACGAAAAGGTTTAATGTGTGTGTGCAGCAGAGCAGGATTGTTTTTTTTTGTTTTTTGGCTTTTGCTCTAGGTTTTTTCCTAGTCTGGGGACTTGCAGAATCCCCTCCATTCCTTGCTGTGCTCCATACCTTCTTCATATGAGATCTAATGTTGGCATATATATGTATACTAGTGTAAAAGCCTGTGTACCCTGGCGTCCCAGTGTCTGCGTTCGGGCAGTCTCTACTGCTCATGACTGGATCGGACATTCGGGCGTCTCTACCGCTCATGACTGCATTGGATGTTTGGGCAGTCTCTAACGCTCATGACTGCATTGAATGTTTGGGCAGTCTCTACCGCTCATGACTGCACTGGATGTTTGGGCAGTCTCTAACACTCATGACTGCATAGGACGTTCAGGCTGTCTATACTGCACACAACTGCATCGGACTTTCGGGCTGTCTATACTGCGCACGACTGCACTGAACGTTCGGGCTGTCTATCCTGCGCACAACTGCATTGGACGTTCGGGCTGTCTATACTGTGCACTACTGCATCGAATGTTCAGGCTGTCTATACTGCACATGACTGCATTGGACGTTCGGACTGTCTATACTTCGCATGATGTATTGGACGTTCGGACTCTCTATAATTCGCATGACTGTATCAGACTTTTGGGCAGTCTCTTCCATGTCAGGTATCTTCCTTCTCACTTACCTCCATAATGTCAGTCTCTTCCTTCTCACTTACCTCCATGATGTCAGATCTCTTCCCTCTCACCTCCATGATGTCAGTCTCTTCCTTCTCACTTACCTCCATGTCAGGTATCTTCCGTCTCACTTACCACCATGATGTCAGTCTCTTCCTTCTCACTTACCTCCATGTCAGGTATCTTCCTTCTCACTTACCTCCATGATGTCAGGTCTCTTCCTTCTCACTTACATCCATGATGTCAGTCTCTTCTTTCTCACTTACCTCCATGATGTCAGGTCTCTTCTCTCTCACCACCATGATGTCAGGTCTCTTCTTTCTCACTTACCTCCATGATGTCTGTCTCTTCCTTCTCACTTACCTCCATGATGTCAGGTCTCTTCCTTCTCACTCACCTCTATGATGTCAGGTCTTCTTCTTCTCACGCACCTCCATGGTGTCAGTCTCTCCCTTCTCACTTACCTCCGTGATGTCAGGTCTCTTCCTTCTCACTTACCTCCATGATGTCAGGTATCTTCCTTCTCACTTACCTACATGATGTCAGGTCTCTTCCTTCTCACTTACATCCATGATGTCAGGTCTCTATCCCTCTCACCTCCATGATGTCAGGTCTTTTCCTTCTCACTTACCTCCTTGATGTCAGTCTTTTCCTTCTCACTCATCTCCATGATGTCAGTCTCTTCCTTCTCACTTACCTCCATGATGTCAGTCTCTTCCTTCTCACTTACCTCCATGTCAGGTATCTTCCTTCTCACTTACCTCCATGATGTCAGGTCTCTTCCTTCTTACTTACCTCCATGTCAGGTCTTTTCCTTCTCACTTACCTTCATGATGTCAGTCTCTTCCTTCTCACTTACCTCCATGATGTCAGGTCTTTTCCTTCTCGCTCACCTCCATGATGTCAGGTCTCTTCCTTCTCACTTACCTCCATGATGTCAGTCTTTTCCTTCTCACTTACCTCCATGATGTCAGGACTCTTCCTTCTCACTTACCTACATGTCAGGTATCTTGCTTCTCACTTACCTCCATGATGTGAGTCTCTTCCTTCTCACTTACCTCCATGATGTCAGGTCTCTTCCTTCTCACTTACCTCCATGATGTCAGGTCTTTTCCTTCTCACTTACCTCCATGATGTCAGGTCTTTTCCTTCTCACTCACCTCCGTGATGTCAGGTCTCTTCCTTCTCACTTTCCTCCATGATGTCAGTCTCTTCCTTCTCACTTACCTACATGATGTCAGTCTCTTCCTTCTCACTTACGTACATGATGTCAGGTCTCTTCCTTCTCACTTACCTACATGTCAGGTATCTTGCTTCTCACTTACCTCCATGATGTCAGTATCTTCCTTCTCACTTACCTCCATGATGTCAGGTGTTTCAAAGACATTTGTCCATGTCTTAACTTAATGATTTACTATGTACATTAACTAAGCAATCTTTTAATATCCAGAGAGGCATTTTTTACACATCCATTGTACTTGTACATATTTTTCCAAATATATTGCACACCGCTCTGGTCCTTAAAGGGTTAAGAAGATGAATTCATTGTATTAAATTGGTCCACCAAAAGTTATCCCAACTACAATTACTCTTGAGCAAACCAGCTGCACCATACAGGAAAATAAAAATAAAAAAACAGTTCTCATTGCTTTAACCATTTGAGTACCAGAGAGGTATTCAATGCATTACATCCAATTCGCTGGATACCTCTTGGGCAACCCAAGGGTTAAATTGTGCTGTTAGCACAATGAATGTTAGAGATGTCACCAAAAAATAAAATCAGTTGCAATTTTTATTGTCCCCTATGGTGCAGTCGGATTGCTCCACAATTAGCTCAGTTTTTGAGAATTTGAGGTTAAATGAGCTTGTATGTATCCAGAGCATGGCGTACTCCGCATTGTATCTATCCAGCAGAGCTCTACACAAAGTCCTCTAAGATGAAAGTTCCTTTGACTGCTGCTGTTGTTATGGTAACCTGGCTTCTTTTCCATTAAGAACATTACATTTTCTTATTTTCCTGTGTTTAAAAAAATAAAAAAAGTAAGATGTAAACATTAAACCTTTTAGGGTGCCTCGACTGTCTGTGTGCCACAAACTTACACAATCCTTCATGACAGGCAAGTAATAATTGTTGATATATATATATAATATATCTATATATATAAATATATATATTATATTTATATGTATAATATCACTGCACATACAGAGAATTTTTTTCAGTCTAAGGCAGGGCTGGTTGTGGGTGGGAGCCAAGGGTGAAGTCCACCTGGCCATGCAAATTCACTTATCCCACAGCACAACTTTGGCTGGTTGGGAGGATCAGACCTCCCTCTGCACTCTGAGGTCTGTACCTGCTCCAGATCAGATCTCTATATATCTGTAGTCCCTGCATGCTCAGATAATTATGTCATATATCAATACTCTATATCATTAGGCCATGTGAGGCCCCTGAGTGAGATTTGACAAAGGTCTGTGCCAAAGAAAGGGGTTCAGAGAGTGACTGGAAGATAGAGAAGGAAAGAAAGAGAAGTTATTGATCGGGGAGAAAAATTGGAGGAGAAAGAGAGGGGAGTGGAAAGACTGGAGAAGAAAGAGGAGGTGAAAACTGGGAGAAGTAGGGGGAGCCAATGACTGATGATAGAAGGAGTGGAGTTGGAGGATAGAAGGTGAAAAATGACTGGAGGTGAGGGCAGGACTAGGGGAGAGACAGAGAGGGAAGACTCGGAGGGAGATGGGAGGAAGTCTGAGAGAGACACTGAAAAGGCTTGGAGACAAAGAAGGAAAAGTCTGGAGGCGAGGAGGGAAAGACCAGGGGAGAGGCATATGGGGGTCAGTGAATACCTGTGGACAGTTGAACAAGGCTGGGATGTCAGTGTATATGTAGCTCTGTGTCTACCAAAGGACAGTGAAACAGGACTGGGGTATCAGTGTTTATGTGGTTGTGTTACTACCATTGAACAGTAGCAAAAGACTGAGTATTTGATTCTGTGGTTATGAGTGGTGTCAAACAGTGTTTGTTAGGTTCTGAAATTACTGATGGACAGTAGAACATGCTGGGTGTTTAGGTCTCTTACTAACAGTGGACAGTGAAACAAATCTGTGGAGTCAGACAGTGTACACATGGCTATGTGACTACCAACAGGCAGTAGAAGGAGTCTGGGATATTAGTGTATTTGTGGTTCTTTGGCTGCCGGTGGACAGTGGAAGAACTTATATAAGATTGTATTTATATACCATAGTCTCTCTACTAGGTAGTACCCAACGGAATGAAGCAAATATTATTTTTATATCAGATAGTTGTTCACTAGTAACAACATTTAGTCTGATGTTTATAAGCACTATCTGAAATGAATCACTGGTCTGCTGCTGTTGGGTCACAGATATGCAAAGAAATATAAATAGAGAAAAAGGAAAAGTGCATCAAAAGGGTACTCTAAGTATAGTAATGTGCAGTTTTGTATCTCTGTATAAAAATCAAATAGAAAAAATAAAATAAAAATCATACTGAAAAACATAGAATCTTATAGTGAATTAGCAAAATGGGCACAGCATTGCCCATGGGGATTAAGTTATTTTGGTGCTTCAGAGGTATTCATCGCATTGGTGTATAGATTGATGTAATAAATATGCAGGTAGGTGTGTATGTACATTGAATACATATACACTACACCTACCTGCATATTTATTACATCTATATATACACCAATGTGATGACTACCTCTGAGGCACCCAAAGGACTTAATCCCTATGGGCAATGCCATGCCCCTTTTGCTAGTATATGTATATATTACCAATATTGGAAAGGCTTTGCCCGTGCAGTTAATAAAATAACCCCTCCCCCCAAAAAAAAGTCCCAATGCAGATGTATGCATGACTAAATAAACATAGTATGTGATACCTGTCTGGTAGTAATAGGGTTAAAAAATGTAAGTGAATTTATGTGTAGGGCTATTTTCTCTTGACATCCAGATAAATCCAGAAAGGAGACAATGTTCTTAATGACTGGATTGTTGAATGTTCATGTGTGTTTGTGTATTGCATATCTGTGTTGTGTTTGTGTATTGTGTTGTGCATGTGTATTGCATGTGTGGTGTGTGTTTTGCACATGTGTTGTACATGTGTGTTTTGTGTTTGTGTATTGTGTGTGTTGTGAGTGTGTGCATTGCATGTGAGTGTATATTATGCATGTGTATTGCATATGTGTATTGTTTGTGTGTTTCGTGCTGTGTTTTACGTGTGTTTTTTTGTGCATGTGTGTATTGTGTGGGTGTTTGTGTGTCTTTTTTGTGTGTGTGTGTATTGCATGTGCGTATTGTGGACATGTGTGTTGTGCGTGCGTGTATTGTCTGTGTGTGTTGCGCATATTGTGGTGTGTGTTTTTTCTGTGTGTTTATTATGTGTGTGTGTATGTGTATTGTCTGTGTTATGCATGTGTATTGCATGTATGTATGTATTTTGCTTGTGTGTATTGTGTGTGTGTATGTGTATTGACTGTTTGCATTGTGCATATGTATTGCATGTACGTATTGTGTGTATGTGTATTGCGTGTGTTTGTGTTGTATGTGTTGTGTGTATTGTTTGTGTGTTGTGGGTGTGTTTTGCATGTATGTGTTGTGCATGTGGTTTTATTCCTGCATGGGTGTGTGCTGTGTGTTTTTTTTGCATGTGTGTATTGTGTGTGTGTGTTGTGTGTGTGTATTGTGTGTGTGTGTTGTGGTGTGTTTTTTGTTTGTTGAATGTGTGGGTCACCAGTCTTCTACCACTGTGCAGAAAGATCGCCATCACATTGATTTAAATTGAACTGAATACCCTATTGCATCCAACAGTTTAAATAATGGCGAATGAAAGGGTATATACATTCTTGACTAAACTGGACAAATTAATTATAGACTAACAGAAGTACAAATCTCTTTGCTGTAGTATTTCATGATGCAAAAAAAAAGATAGCTGCTTAATATATAAATATGTTAGAGCAACTCCTTGTCTGTGGTTAGGTCCTTACATAAAAATAAATGTATCAAATCTATACAAATTAATCTATCATCATCAAATCTGTTTATAGTCCACAGTTAATTTCTGAAATTCCCTCTAGATGGCAGCATGCTACTATTTTGGAAATTTTAACCATGACTTCCATTTTTTTGACTACTGCACATGCATCTACAAAACAGTGAGGAATTTGTCAGTCTTTTTTAACAGTTAAATACTTATAATGTTTAGCTTATTCATAATGCACAGATGATCAGCTATGGATAGCCTTATTAATAAGCATTATAGGCATCTTGAGGGGCACAGGGTGGGATAAAATTTATATACCAACAGCAATTATAATGAACCAAGAATCTAGGGCCATATTTACATCCCAGGTACCAATAAGGAAGGTATGATAGGCAACTATAACCCAATCTATATCCTCATCCTGTGTCATATAACTCCACCTAGCCCTATCTTTTGTTGCCTGGCACAGAAAATACCCTTAGCCTATAAAATACATGCACAAAAATGGTCTTAAACCTTTGGTTGCTAGCATCCAAGGGGTTAAATAATAATTATTAAAGGGGCATATCCACTGGTAAATACTCTGGTCACCAAATATCAGTAATTGGTATCTGGCACAACTACTTCTCAGAATGTGGGTGTGGCCAGAATTTAATTCTGGCTCTCTAGGCTGTTACCTACTTTGCCTAATGGCCCTGGAGGCATCAGTGCAGTCAATTTGCAACTATGAACTAAGCAATTTTTACATAAAGCTGACCACTATACAGGCTCCGTACACTAATGGAGTGGTGGAAAATATGGTAGGACCTCTCATTCACATTAAGCTACTATATTCACCCCAAAAAGTTAGATGTACTAAGAACAACTGTGGGGGATGCACTAAGGGTCGATAATGGGCCAAGTTGGTGATATTGTGGCGTATTTGCTACATTGACATCTTGACATGCACTGAGATGTCTTCGCGATGGAATCCCTGTGAATCTGCCACAAAATGCACCATCATTGCCATGAATCTGCCATTTCTTCTCCAGCTCTATGATTTTGCAGTGACTGCTCCGATAATGGCTTATTCACATAGTGTGATGCAGCATAATGAGCTAGTCATATTCCTGTGGGTGTGCTTATATGTGAACTAGTTGAAGAGCCCGTGTACATGGGCCACAGTGCCACCCAGCAATGGCCGCGGTGCAGTCATGCACAGTAGAGACTGCCCGCGCCGCGGCTGATATGGAGCGGGGTGCTCCGAATTCAGACCGTAGTCCTCTCTGCTCATGGTCTGAATTTGGAGCCCGGCTCCGTTATCAGCCATGGAGCGGGCAGTGTGTATTGCGAATTATTATAAAGGATGTGGAACTAAGCTCTGATAGCTGTCTCTGCTGTTGGAGTTCACAGTCCCAGCCTGAGGAATGCGAAGCTGGGATCTCCCTATAGCTTTCTATGTAGCTACAGCCATGGTCACAGCCTTCCATAAACCCAATGAGTTATACTGGTGCAATCAACACATTACAGAGTAATGAGCTGCTCATCCCTATTGCATTCAGAGATTTAAGGTGCTTACTGATGGCTTTGATCTAAATGCTACAAAGTCCAATGATTAACCCCCTGAGTACCACATGGATATGCAGTTCATTGCTCTGCAATGTGTTATTTTATTATTATTCTTTATTTATATAGCACCAACTAATTCCGCAGTGCTGTACAATTGGGAATAGACATACAGAGATATTAAATAGTACAAATCAAATGTGGAGAACAGGAGGATCAGACGGCCCTGCTCATGAGAGATTAGAGTCTAGAGGAAGGAAGGTTTGACACACAGAGAGTAAGTGCAAGTGCCATTGTGTGTTGCACACCCTTCTAGATTCCAAATGGTTATATGATATACAGTGGGTCTCCTCTGCAATGTTCCTATCAGCTGTTCTGTACTCACAGAAATTGGTCACCATATAGATGACTGCAGTAAACAGACACCCAGACACACTGTGCAAGGCTAGTGGTGCTACTCCATTGACTTACAAAGTCAAATGGATTAGCACTGCTGGCTTTGCGTGGTGTTGTTTGTGACCAGCCCAACACAGTGGAAGTGATCATGAATAGTTTCACAGACACGTCACTCTCTGTCACACCAGCTCATAGTCACTGAGATGTCGCTGTTCGTACAATCACACACTGAAACAAGAAGAGGAATGCATGTAGCATACAACCATATAACACACTGCAACAAGTAGCACAGCTGTGATAGAACACTTATCCTGTTTATGTACAGTCAGACACATGGTTCAAGCTAGTGGGGAGATGTTGGATTGTCAGTCCCTGTTTCAGCAATAAGGGACACATACCCAGATCTTCTGGGGATGGAGTAAAGCTGACAATTAAGATAAAATAAAAAACACATATCAGTCCTTATGTCTTTTGTATCACTAAAAATCCACTTCATCAGCAGATAACAATAGAATCCGCTTGTTAGAAATCCTTATGTGTTTTGAAATTGCTATGTAGCTACTTCAGCAGTGGATTACAATAGAAGCAGCTGCTGGGAACTCAACTGAAATGTACACACATGCACTCACACACACACGCACACACACACACAAATGCGTGCTCACACACACACTTGCCCACACACACACGCACAGTCCCTCAGTAACCATCTTCTCTATATAACCTGGAACAGAGACATGACACTGGTGTTATCCTCTAAAGGCTGCACTTTATGATATACACTAGCTCATAAGTTTACTGTAGTGCATATCTGAGGGCAGACTTCGTTAGGACTTTGATGTAAGCAAGTCCTGTACACCTGCATGTGTAGGGAAATCACAGAAAAAACACACCATTTCTGTCACACCTTGTTTATTACATAACCTTAATCCTTTGAGTGCCAGAGGAGTAAACAAGGAGTAAAGGAAAGGGAGGCCCCGAACACCTGTAGACTACCCCATTGTCCTCACCTTGTTACAAGTATTGCTAAAGGGAGATATTTTGGCATAAGTAGCTTAACCCTTTGAGTGCCAGAGAATGAATGAATGCAATGCATTGTGTACCTCTCTGGCACTCAAAGGGTTAATCTGCTGGCTGAGGGCCTGAACATTGATTAGAATGCATGATTTATTATAGAATCATTTCTGTCCCTGAATGAGCTATTATTTACATTATTATGTAAATAAGCTGTACCTAATAAACTGGCCACTCAGTGTAACAATTATCAACATGCAGTGGCAACTCCAGCATTCATATTTAGGGGGGGCACATAGGGGGCCAGGGACAAAAGTAGGGGGGCAATTATAAAATACTATTTATATATATATATATATATATATATATATATATATATATATATATATATGTATATATATATACACACACACACACACATACACACACACACACACACAAACTATTTTGATTCCGGAATGATTACAAGACTATAGTTTTTTTTTTTTTAAATAACATTTTGATTTTCAAAATAATTTATAACGTCATTTGAATGAAGTTTAAATGAGCATTTGTAAATAAATATTTGACAAATATAGAAAATGGGCATTTAACAGTGTATTCTCTACAATCACAGTATAAGCATTTTTAAGTGCTCTATAGACAGAAATTTGCATTTTGAAGGGCTGACTCACATGAACTTATCCTGTAAGAGCAGAGTTAGCTCTACTTCCATGAAAAACTACCAAGGATTGGCCCTTCATAATGCAAATTTAAGTCTATAGATTATGTGATTTTATGTTACTATGAATATTTAATGATAATCGTTGTAAGCTGAAGTGCAACAACTATTTAAATTATATATTTATGCTAAACAGACAGTAGCAACCAACTAATGCACTGTAACAATGAAACTTCACCAGCAAAAGGCGGAAAAAAGTATATCTGAACTTTGGACTTTTACTGCTACTTATAGTAAAATGAAGTGCAATTGTTTTAAAGGACAAGTGGTGGAAAAAAATAAGTTCTGTTTAACTGAAATATTGCATTAAGTGTAGACATTTTAAATAGGAATGCTTTAATAAACTAATAGGGTCATATGGGTACAGGGGGCTATGTCTGCACTTGTTGCAATCTTTCAGTTAAACAAAACTTTTTTGCTGACGCTTGTCCTTTAAAAACAATTGTTGCTGTTCATTTTATTAGAAGTGTCAAAGCTGAATCTTTCCTTTTTTCCCCTTTGTTGGTGCACTTTATTTGTTACAGTACTAACTTATGTTATGCTGACAGTTGTCCTTTATCATCAGCTAAATGGAGAAAGCCATTTTTTTTACATATTTAACTTTCAAGTATTACAGGATGAACAACCATAGCACAAAGCGATTATTAGATAACTAAACAGGTACACATTATAAACTAAAGTGCAACGTCACAAACAAACACAATCATCATCCTTTTACTATGAAATGCAATAAAATCTGTACTTAAAGTTAGTCATTCACACTAATATAGACTTAAGCGTGAGTTTTTATGGATTGATGTAAATCTGGTAACTACATTCTCCATATTTATTTGAGATGCAAGTCTGGCCTCAGTTGCCAGGGTGGCAAGATCTGAAAGCCTTTCATCAGTCATTGTTGTGCGAAGGAACGATTTTATTAATTTTAGTGCAGTAAAGCTTCTATTTTACATAGCCGGTAAAGCTCAAGGAATGGAATAGAGTAAGTCTCCAGAAAGTTGGTGAAATCAAGAATTGTATCCACCTTAATGGCATCAGATGACTTTTTTCTTTGTAGTGTTAGCATTGCTTGCCTCAGCTCAATCTCCAAGTTTTCTATGTTGCAGGTGCTTGCAAACCAAGCACACGTAGAAGATCGTTCCAGTGATGGATTTCTTTTTCCATAACGCGATAGTATTACTATCCCTTTAATAAACGTTCATTATTAAAACGTCACCATGAAAGAAAAACAAAAAACTTGTATATGCACATATGAGGTCTGCGACCATTGATAAATAAGAACAATTTAAAAAAAAAAACACAATGGTAAAATACTGTAAGCATAATGAGACAAATTGTGTATGTAGGTTTACACACACACTATATATATATATATATATATATATATATATATATATATATATATATATATATATAGGGAAGAAAAGGAGGCAGCACCAGTGGGACTTCTTAATTGTATTTATTATTAGGCAAATAGGTAATACAAATGGTCGTTTGACCATTTGTATTACCTATTTGCCTAATAATAAATACAATTAAGAAGTCCCACTGGTGCTGCCTCCTTTTCTTCCCTGTATACGCTCACCCCTGAGGATTGTGCACCTGGGCATAAATTTGGATAGAGTGAGTGCAACCAACCCACAGTTCTCTCTCTCTCTCTCTCTCTCTCTCTCTCTCTATGTATATATATATATATATATATATATATATAACATACACATACTAATAAGCAGCAAATGCATAAAGCTTGTATATCATGCCAAAGAACAGTAAATGCATACACCTTGTATATCATTCAAATAAGTAATAAATGCATAAACCTGGTATATCTTGCCAATGAGCAATAAACAAACTTGGTATATAATGCCAATGAGCAATAAGCATACCTGGTATATCATGCCAATGAGCAATAAACAAACTTGGTATATCATGCCAATGAGCAATAAGAAAACCTGGTATATCATGCCAATGAGCAATAAACAAACTTGGTATATCATGCCAACGAGCAATAAGCAAACCTGGTATATCTTGCCAATGAGCAATAAACAAACTTGGTATATCATGCCAATGAGCAATAAGAAAACCTGGTATATCATGCCAATGAGCAATAAACAAACTTGGTATATCATGCCAACGAGCAATAAGCAAACCTGGTATATCATGCCAATGAGCAATAAACAAACCGGGTATATCATGCCAATGAGCAATAAGCAAACCTGGTATATCATGCCAATGAGCAATAAACAAACTTGGTATATCATGCCAATGAGCAATAAGCAAACCTGGTATATCATGCACATGAGCAATAGACAAGCCTGGTATATCATGCTAATGAGCAATAAACAAACTTGGTATATCATGCACATGAGCGATACGTGCATACGCTTGGCCAGTGCAAGGATATTTGGCTACACATGCGAAGATGCATTTGCTGTCCTCCCCCCACACCCCAAAAAATCAGCATCTTCATCTGTGTGTCTCTTAACCCCCTTTTTAAATTTTTATCCCCTTTTTTGAATGTCTTACCTCCTTTAGTGCATCTTATCCCCCTTTGTGTGTCTCTAATTTTCCCCCCACCACCTCTGTGTGTCACTCTCTCTCTCACAACCCATGTGTGTCTCTTTGTCCCTGCCAGCCCCTCTCTGTGCCCCCATGTGTGTGTCTTTTTCCCCTTCCATAGCCCCTCTTTGTGTTCTCTTCCCATCTCCCTGCTTACTTAGATTATCACCAGGGTGGGTTTGATTTAAATCAAGTCGATTTAAATCCCTAGTCAGTAAGACTCGATTTAAATCATGATTTTTAAATGCAATAACTCATTCTTGCTGGTAGTTAAAACCATCAATATTTGCAACCAGGTGAAGAAGTCATGTTTAGAATATAACCTGACAGATTAGTAAAACAGCAATATCAGAACTGATTTTAGTTTAATAGATTAATCACTCATATTTGGAAAATATAATAAAATATAACTGCATGACTATACAGCCTCATGTACATAACTAAGCTCTGTTTCATGCTGAATAACCTTTGACCTCTTTAGGACCCATGACGGTCCAGGACAGGACATTTAAAATTTATCACCTAAATGCCTAAAATGCGTGTGGCTGCAAGCTTGGCATACTATGATCATATTATGTAACTACTTATCTTTAATACATTAATTATATATAGGTATCATGACAATGTATAATGGGTTAATATTGATTAAATTTGTATGTGTATCAAGATATAACATGTTTTTGCTTTTAGCTAATTAGATCCAAATTGATTGCACTGCAGTCATTTATATGCATCCTTCATTGGATGTGCTTTTCAGAACCTTCGCTGGAAATGCAGAACGATTTCTACCAGGCAATTTTATTTTTGTGTAGCTTTTAACCCATTGAAGCTATTATATTATGAAGAATCAGATTAACCCCTTAAGGACCGGCATGCGCACGCACGACCGGCATTTGAGGACCACGGGGCATTTTTATTTTTTATAAATTCTGGTTCAGGGCTTCCGGAGCAGCGTGCAACTGCACCGGGAGCCCTGAACTCCATGCCATGCCAGGACCATCACTGGTCCTTAAGTGCCGGACCGTCGTACCGGTCCTGGCACATCAATGGTCCTTAAGGTGTTAATTCTAGAGTAAACCAAGTTCACCATAGGGGGAAAATAAAAACTTTAAAAATTTCCATTGCTTTAAATGGGATTTTTACCCCCTTGAATGCTAGAGAGGTCTCCAATGCATTGCATTGCAATGCACTGGAGACCTCTCTAGCATACAAGGGGTTAAAAGCCCTGTATAAATCAATGAGAATGTTTACTGTAAAATCTCAGGTATAATAAGCACCTGTGTATAATACGCAGGTGTAAATTATACCCAAGATTTAAAGGGATAGTAATGTTTCATAATAAAAGCAGCTCTAATTAATCATCATAGTATTTGGACTTTGGAGAGTGTTATTTCAATTCTGTCAGAGTTGTAGTTCAAAAGTAATTCAATGACAAAGTATCCCCCTCCTGCCCCTTTTACTGATGTAACACTGTTCAGCCAGAGCAGAAGGGAGGTGCCCAGGTAGACTGCAGAGTGGGACAATCTTCATTTAAGATAAGGGAAAAACCTGAAAAGCTTGTCAAGGGGGGCAGGGCTTTCATTGTTCTCATAGGAAGAATATTGTCCCTTGCTCTTATCTGTCTGGTCTATGGACTGCATTCCACATCTGAGAAGAGATGGCTTACACTAGGCAAAAGGGGCGGGAGGGGAAACTTTTGTTTGTGAATATCTCTTAAACCATAAATGTTTGAGAGATAAGACATATCATTCTTCATGTTTTTTTAATGCCTACAAAATAAAATAAAGTTAAAATTAAGTATTACTATCCCTTTAAGGGAAAAACAGAAGTGTCTATGTATAATACAAACCCTTGTTTTCCCTCCCTTTAACCACCAAAAAAACATTAGTAAATCCAATGCATAGACCTCTGAGCACTGAAGTTACAGTATTACCCTCAAAGGGCACTACTGTTATCTTGAATTAGCACAGGTCTTCACAGGGAGATACAGGAAGAGGGCTGCAAATGCAGGCATGTCACCCACTACCCCGACATCCCAGATGCCTCTGGAGTAGGCTGACCAGACCTCACCTTTAACCAGGGATGCATAGGAGAAATGCATACTGCAGGAATGCATTGATTTCAGTGAAGTACTGCAAAATGGCTATTTGCTATGTGTCCCCGGGTAAAGGTTAGATCTGGTCAGCCTACTCTGAATGGAGTGAGTAGAGGGAGGGGATGGTGGCAGCATATTGAGATGGATGGAGGAAGGGCAGCAGACGTGGATATATACATCATTTTTTTTCTTATGTATAATACTCACTTCACATAAGGTGAAAAAGGGCAAAATTCTAAGTATTATAAGTGAGATTTTACAATATTTGTCCCTTATGGTGCACTTGGTTTACTCCAGAATTACTCTGGTTCTTTTTAGTACATCAAACTGTTTGGAGTCCGTGTACAAACCGACCAGCGAAACTTGCAATGCCAGTGTCTGAACACTAGGGTATACGCAAGACTAGAGCATATGATCACTGTAGTAACTACCACTGCATAACTCCTCCCTTACTAAGGCTTTACTGTTAGCAGGCCCTTTATTCCTGCCCGAACATGAGTAAGAAAATGTTGTAAAGTTTACACCCTGTCCTCTGTGCTTCATTAGTACCTCTTTGGCACTCAAAGGGTTAAAGAAACAATAGCGGAAAATGCCTATAGATTGGTCCACCCCCTTCCCCTTAGTACATGTGGTATTAAGTAGTGAATTTTTGGTTAACTAGAATCCACCCTACTGAACCCAGGGGTAACTATGCTTTGCACACCCCCTCTGGCACTCGAAGGGTTAATCCCATAGCACTTCATTGTCTTCATACTTTATGTGTTCACATTTTGTTAACCCTTTGAATGCCAGATGGGTGTACAATGTATTGCTTTTGCACTCAAAGGGTCAAATGGAAGAGTTTCTCTTTACACCTTTGCTTTCAATTATTTATCTGCTGTGAGAGGATCTGTAGGAAATCTGTGTACTTAGTAGAGCAATTAGATGGTGACACTGTAAACATTTTATCTCTTACAGTTCTCCTCCAGTCTGTTGATCTTGGCCTGAAGATCTGTGTAAATATTTGGTGCAGAATAATTTGTGCAGAGAGGTGAGATGTATTAAGAGAAAAGGGGATATTTTAACCCCATAGATGCTATAGATATCTCACACTTTCCAAATATTCCTGATAGACAGCAGTAGCAACATCACCACCTGCGCACAAAAAATCTTGTATGCAAAATTAAGAAAGTAAAAAATTAAAGTTCACCCTAAAATAAGTTTTGAACAATATACCAACAATAATCCAATATATCCTATATAATAATTTGCTAAGTTGTGTGTAACGCCCGACATGCGCAGTAGACACTGTGGCGCTTGCGGCAGTCATGCGCAGTACAGACTTCGGAGCGCCCAGCTCTGTATCAGCCGAGGCGCGGGTAGTCTCTGCTGCGCGTGACTGCCCCGCGACCGGCTGCCAGAGACACTGTGGCCCGTGTAACGGGCTGTTCAACTAGTATATATTATAATTTGCTAAGGATGTCAGAAGTCGTCATGCGCAGTAGAGACGGCTGCACGCACTGCAGTCATGCTCGGTACAGACTGCCTGTGCCGCGGCTGATAACGGAGCGGGGCTCCGAATTCAGACCGTAGTCCTCTCTGCGTACCTCCGTTATCAGCCGCGGCACGGGCTGTCTGTACTGCATGCAATGCCGCCAGTGTTGGTCCGTGTACACGGGCTTTAAAACTAAAATATATTATATATATATATATATATATATATATTGTCGGGCTATTTATATGAAGGTATCCAAAGGGTTAAACAAAGAACCACTCAGGTTGGATTTCTTCACTTAAATAGGCAAATGACAATATAAAATAATTCGAGAACTTTATCTTTAATATGTATTGACACGCTACTTCACAGTAACGAATTGATCACAAGAATCAATCCTTCATATTTGTGCAAAAATATATATTTTATTAAAATACAATATATGCAAGTATCAGCAACAATGAAATAATTAAGTGACTAGCAATTATAATAGGTATACAAAAATCAAACCACACTATTTATCATAAAGATTACCAGCGTGCAAGGGTTAACCAAACATAGGTATATTCAAAGGTATAATAACAATAATTGCCTTCAGCAGCATAGAATAAGTTAATTGATTGTTACAATTAATATAATACAGTTGGCTGTAAGGTCTCTTAATACCTCTGCCCCAGAAACTGTATAGACTATGCCAATTATTATGTAAGGGTTATTGTGAGATGAATTAAATAATTCCTCTAACAATTCCTTGTATTATATATCAATAATAATTAAATTTAAGGAGTAACTGGAATAGAATCCCAGATTTAAATCACTATAATTTAATTATCTACTGAATTCAATACTGAATACCTCTGAATAAAATATATAAATTGCAATTAATATAGCCAAACCAAATCACACAAATAATCTACTTAGAATTACTTCATGCAACATTTATCATAATTTTGACTACAGCAACCTATATATAAAACCTATAGGCACTCCAAGGGTTAATCTACACGTTTAAAACAGATGCCACACCCAGCAGTTATTTTGTCTATTGAGTTAATACCTTCAAATTACAAAATATAAGCCTAGCACATACACAGAGAATTCCAAAGAAAACACCACTAACAGCAGACAAATAGCGGTTAAAGGGTTAATAACTGGATTCAAAGAATATCCTGTATCAAATATTAACTATTATAATCTTCCCAGAACCATAAAATATTACTCTAGGAATACCAAGATTAATATTAGCTAATATAAATAACCCACGCTATATACTGTATTACACTGATTGGCAATATATAACATTTCCCAATAATTATATATAGATTCTATTATTTCCAGAATTTAATAGCTAAATCTAGCTTATTATAAATTATCCCAAATGGTTGGCCAGTCCACTTAAGACAACTATAAAACTAAGTTCTTCAAACAGAAGAAAAATTATAAAATTCTGGATTAAATGAATCTAAATGAATAAATGATATAGTTACCAATCAAAGTGTCTTTGTATTTCTCTGTGAGAGGCAGGATCAGCAAAGCTAAGACTTCTTTTGTCAGGATTCACCCAGGATTTCTTATTCAGGAAGTCACAAAGAGACCTTTTCTGTTTCAGCCAGTTAAGTTTAGTCAAAGACCCTTAACTAAGAGTAATTGGGCATTATATTTGCAATTTTTGCCGTATCAGTTATCCCCACCTTTTTCCAATGATTGGACAAAGAGCCATCTCATTATACCGTGACATCACCGGTCTGCCCTGATTGGATATTAATATATCCCTAATTATTCAAGCAATGCGGATAATCCCAGTCATAATGCTCTCAAGACTCTAGGTGGAGCTCTTACTCTACTTTAGAATTTTACCTATAATCAGTTTTATGTCAGATCATGTGGCTTTCGTCAAAACTGAGAAAGGTCAAAAGGGTTATCAAAAACCTCCTAAATATGTCATTTTGCTATGTCTTACACATAAGGGAGTCCGTCTCTCTCAGCCACCTTGTCTCCAACTGACTATCCATCTGCCATTAAACTGACATTGTTATTTTTACTCCCTACCTTGGACTAATGGCTCATTGTTCACATATGATGTAATTTGAACACATTTTAAACAGAATTTCAGCTAATTCCTACAATTAGAATTAACCCTGTATGGTCCCCCAGGACAAAGTCTCTGACATAATCCCCCTTTTAGCAAAAGACTTTATAACTTGATAAAAGTTCTAAAATATTATTGCTAAACTGGAGGAGACTGTTGTCATCTTCGTCCTGTGACTGGGATCGTCTCCGAAGTTAATACAGTTCGCTTCAGTTCATCAACGACTTAATGGCATCGACTCGTTCCCAAAAGACGAGGCACTTATTGTTCTCTTCAATAGTTGGAACAATCTCTCTGATTAGGGAATCCATATACCTATTTTGTTGATAGGAAGACATTGTGTCTAATACGAATAGTTGCTTGGCCTACTCAAGGATCTCCATTGTTTTGGCTTGAGCTGAAAAGGCATGCAGATCATATCAGACTCCCAGTTTTGGAATAGGTGGTGGGAGAAATAGCAAATTCTTCTTGGATGGTGATTTATGGGAGCAGGTTGGCAGAACTCCTCTAGGATCCAAATTCTTCTCCGTTAGGATGGCCTCCGGCATCTCTTGCCCAGTGGTTCTTTGGTAAAGGTACTGGAACCATGCTTGGCTGTGTCCGAAACTCCTGTCACAGAAGAAGGATGATTCACATCATGGCTTTGGCTGGAGCTCCTGCAATCGAATGAGGATGATCCACATCACGGCCTTGGTCTTGACGTCCATAACCATGGCAACTGTCAATTGACCTCACTCTCTTAAGAACTCTTTGGTCTAAAAGAAATGACACATAAGTGATCTCATATTGATCCATTTGTTGCATGTATACATACATGACAATACAGTTTCAATCAGTATCCCTATGACCATGGTACTGTTATGATTACTGTATATTAATTTTTGCACCAGTTAGCTTGTGGCCCTTGCTAGCCTTAAGCTAAACTATCATAAACTAACACTCTCTGTTTCTACTCTTCCCCCTTTTATAGAGGAATGATCCTCAGCTTTATGCTACAAACAAAACCTTGTCAAAAGGAAAAATAAAATTAGCATAACAACATTTTCAGAGAATCATAGAGCATCAAACCATTTGTTGACGAGATATGTTAGAGTGTTAGTGGGGAACATACATGCCACACAGATAGACAAAAGAGAGAGCGGCGTATTCACTGAAACAAAAGAAGAAAAGAGAACCAAATATGACAATGTCATTTGTACAATCAAGTATACTCATCCATCCAATGATTAATTAGGATCCTTGTTCTTCTTCCGCTTCTCCTTCTATGATCTGTAACTGAGATTTAGGGTGACAAGCACGCAATTGGTTTATATGAACCCACTTTTCTACAATTTCACCATTAATAGGGATAGAAACCTTATAGGCCACTGGAGATAATTTATCAGTAATGATATATGGCCCTCTCCATGAGGGTAAGAATTTCTTTTCTTTTACCTGGTTTCTTGCAAAATTGTACAGATAAACACGATCATTTACCTCATACTTCCTTTTGGTGGTTTTTAGGTCATAGTAAGTCTTATTACTTACCACTGCTTTCTCCAGATTTTTCTGTGCAAACGCAAATGCATGTTGTAAATGTTTGCGTAACTGGTCTATGTATTGGTGTGTTGTGGAGGCATTAATTAGATTTTGATCGGACGTACGGTATAGCAAGTGCTGGGGAAGGACCATCTTTCTACCTGTCATTAATTCAAATGGTGACATTTTCGTGGCTGTACTGGGAGTAGCCCGAATAGCCATGAGAACTAGGGGTAGTTTAAGATCCCAATCCTTACCTGATTCCTTAACAAACTTCTTAAGAATGTTAACAATGGATTGATTATATCGCTCCACCCCACCACTTGACGCAGGACGGTAAGCGATATGTAATTTACGTTTTACCCCCAATAGTTTCCAGAGCTTGTTCATCACATCGCTGGTGAAATGACTACCTCTGTCAGATTCAATCCTCTGCGGTAGGCCAAACCTGGAGAACACATGGTTAATTAACAAAGCAGCGGCGGTTTCTGCCGTATTATTGTTTGCGGGTAAACATTCAACCCATTTGGTGAACAGACAAGTAACCGTTAGCATATACTTGTTCCCCCTTGCTGTCCTAGTAACCGGTCCTATAAAATCTATTTGAATATCCGACCATGGTAATGACATCCCCCTCTTCTGTAGTGGTGCACGATGAGTGGGGCCAGATGGTTGGATTTGGGAACACACCAAACAACCTTGACAATAGGTTTGTACATCTTTAAGCATATGAGGCCAATATGCATAATTGCGGAGAATCTCATATGTGATTTTGTCACCGCGATGCCCTGAAGTAGGTGCATCATGAGAATGTTGGAGCATTAAACCTCTAAATGCAGTAGGTACAACCCATTGTTGTATTCCATTTTTAGAAGTTCTGATTAACAGACCATCTTGGATATGGAATTGGGCCTTGGACCTCATCAAGATCCTTAAGTTTTCTTTTGCCACCCAGTCCTCCTCAGACATTGGGTGGTTTAGGGGGTCTTCTATGTGCTTATAGAATAGCCCTATGATAGGGTCCCCCTTTTGACTTGTAATCAAGTCCTCACTAGGTGAGTCTTGAATCCACTGTGCTACCGGGGTGTCTGCTTCATTACGGGCTTGTTGCCTAGTAACGGCATTTACCTGTACAGGACCCAATAGATGGGATATATCTAAGGCCTCTCTCTTAAGGGCGCCTTCTTTAGCCAATAGATCGGCTAGATCATTACCTTGTTTTTCAGGGCCTAGGACCTTAGAATGCCCCTTGGTCTTTTTCCAGTAGATGGTAAGGCCATTTGATGTTACAAGATTGTCAACCTCACAAAACAATTTACCATGTTTCACTGGCTTATTATTGGATCGGAGCATATGGCTTCTTTTCCAACCTGGGAGGTATTCTACAAAGCTATGGCGAACATAATTAGAATCAGTTATAATGACAAACTCCTTTATGTTATGCTCAATAGCTAAGAGGACTGTCTTATAGACCGCACAGAGTTCTGCCACTTGGCTACTCTGTGGTCCTAGACTATACCCTTTAGATATAATAGGGCACTCACCTGTCCAGGTAATCCCGATACCTGCCACCATTTTTCTTTCAGTGCCAGTAGTGACATGGTAGGAACACCCGTCAATGTACGCGGTTGGTAAGGTTGTGCAATAATTCTCGTCAAATGCCTTATAGGGGGAAAGCAATTTTCCTCAAGGTAATCGTCTCCACTGCTATCAGTCTCCGTGGGAGGTGCTGAACAATCATGGAGTTCGGCGAGTCCTTGAGCTACAGGATTCTTCCTGTTTTGCTTATACCTAATTTCTAATGGCCATCCTTGTAGGGATAAAGTCCAAGCGGTTATCCTACTATTGGAGAGGTGTCCTTCCTTTATCCGGTCACTTTGCAAATACTGCAAAGGTTGATGAGCGGTTTCAATAATGATCTCCTCACCCTGAATAAAACTCCGAAAGTTCTGTAATGCCCAAACAGTAGCCAATAAAGCTTTCTCACAGTCATTAAATTTAATTTCCACGGAAGACAGGGATTTGCTAGCATATGCGATAACCTTATTCAGGTTATCCTGCTTTTGATACAAAACCCCGCTGAGACTAAGATTAGTGAATCCTGTCTCAAGAAAAAATGGCTTACCTCCTTCTGGATAAGCCAGACAAGGAGCCTGGGTGAGTCTACTCTTGAGCTCAGATACGGCATGTTCCTGAGCTTCACCCCAGATCCACTGTTGATCTTTCTTCAATAATAACAACAATGGTTTAGTTATTTCTGAATAATTATCAATCAACTTCCGGGAATAATTCATCATGCCTAGGAAGGATCTCAATTCATGGAGATTAGTAGGTGTTTTAGATTTAACTATCGCTTCCACCTTCTTTCTTTGTGGGTTTAACCCTTCGGTGGTCACCTCATGACCAAGAAAGTTAACTTTGGTGCGGCACATCTGTGCCTTTTTGAGCGACAGTTTAACACCAGCTTCCTTTAGCTGATTAAATACATATTTAATTTCTGTGATATGCTTTTGGAAGGTAGCACTTTTAATCAGGACATCATCCACATAGCAGAGAGTCCCCCTAGCCATAGCATCAGGCATAGCCTTGTGCATAAAAACGGCAAATTCATGACCTGAGTTGATATACCCAAAAGGCATTCTAACCCAGGCGTACTGTACTCCTCCAAAAGTGAAAGCTAGCTTATATTGGTCTTCCTCACTGACTTTAATGGTCCAGTACCCTTGGGCACAGTCAATTGCTGTAAAAATTTTGGACCCTTGCATCTGAGCCAAACATTGATCTATATACGGCACGGGCCAGCCGGACATATATACACGTTTGTTCAGTTGCCTTAAGTCAGCACACAAACGCCATTGACCATTGGGTTTAAGGATTCCCAAGATTGGGTTATTATAAGAGCTGTGCACTGGCCGTATAATACCCCTCTCTTTGAGGTTCCTTATAATTTCTGCCAATGAGTCATAGGACGCAAGTGGAAGACGGTACTGTTTGACATATACAGGAGGTAACTTAGGGTCAGTTTGTATGCGGGCAACGTGTAGGTTTGTTAAACCACAATCATACGAATCCTTGGCAAACAGCTCTTGGAATTCCATAAGTATTTCCCTTAGCTGTTGGCGTTCAGAATCATCAGAGCACGCATCGGCTAGAGAGATTTGCTCTTCTACTAGCTCATTAAAACCTGGAAATGCTTCAGGCTTACCTAACTCATAAGTTTCCTCAAGCTGTGTAGATAAATCATGAGCATTTACTCTTACCTTATCCACAGCCTCCTGATACTCTTGGGCCTCTGGTTCCTCCATCTGGTGCTCAAATACCAGAGAGGATTCTTCAATACGGCATGTACCTGTATCAGGGCTATATGGATACACAGATTGAACGGAAAACAGTCCCTCTGGAAGGGAGTAAAACAATTGCTCAACAAATTGCTCCTCAGACAGATAATTATCAGGTAGTAGGCCTATTACTTGGTTCTGAAACCCAAATGTATAGTATTCTGAATCCAGAGCATAACCTATTACAGTTCCTTTCTCCAAGGTAATATTGTGTGGGGTTATATTATTTACCACTATGTGGACTGGTGTTCTACGAATACTCACCATAGGGGTGTGTGATACAGAAATTCCTAATTGTTGAATCTTATTTGAGAGGCATATTAATGCATCAGGATTCTCAAGGTTCTGACCACTACGAACCTGCAAGGATATGGGGACCTGACTTGCCCCACCAGGTAAAGTGACCTTATTAGCTACCTGTAACTTTACTGCATATGGCAACAGTTGGCATGACTTCAGGGCTTTTAAGTCATCCTGAAATCCACAAGGGTTCCCTTCTAACCTATTCCATAGGTTATTATTCACCAGATCAATCTGGGCAGCAAAACGATGTATTAAATCGTTGCCTATATAGATCTGGTGTTGGGGATTCTCCACTACAAGAAAAACATGTTTGGCGGACCTGTCGTCTAGAGATATAGATAACAGACACCTCGCAACAACGTTATAACTTATAGCATCGTCATCTAGGTCATGTACCAAATTATCATATGGTGCCAGATACTTAATATGGATAGGATCTCTTACCTCCATCAGTAGGCTGTTACTAATGTAACTGTTTTCCAATTTCAGATTCAGTTTGGCCTGTTTGATCCTCCCTAAGTCTTTAACCTGTAAGGGAACAAACAACTCACCCCCTGTATTGTCAATTGACGTCAGATATTGAGAATGATTCTCTGGATCTGCTGGTTCAGAGGGCGATCTGTGAAGAGAGATGGTTAAAACATCGCCTTCTAGCTTCACGTTCTGAATCTGTTCTGGTAACGCCTTGATGGAGATATCACCTTCCATATATTCAGTATCAGTATTAGGTATCTGTAAAACAGTGAGGTTAGGGTTCTGGCTATTGACAAAGTGGATTTCAATAGTATCCCTATTTTCCTCTACCACATGATCATTTCTATAGGGGCGTTGCAATGCCCGCTCATAATTGATTGGGGTTTTAACCTGCAACCAGATGACATTATTCACACAGTCTATGACGGGACTTAATCGCCGTAGTAGATCGGCACCTATAATTAACCTGTTATAGGGAACTTCAACAACTATGACTTTATGTGTGAATGATTTGTTACCGATTTTAAAATTTAACCATGTGGTTCCCAATACGTTTAAGGGGTTACCTCCTACGCTTATTAGGGATCCTTCAAATGCCTTTAACACTGGCTTTACAGAAGCTTCCTCCATAATTTGATGGAAATGGGAGCTAGATAAGATGGTAGCTTGTGACCCTGTATCCAGGAGACTGGAAATGATTAGGTCATCAAGCCCCTGCAATGTAACATCAATAAAATATCTTCCTTCAAATTCATGCATTTTACATAAATAATTACGATGTAAAATCGTCTTATAATCCCTCCACTGTCTGCAAGGGTTAATTCCTGAATTTACAGGAGCAGACTTGCTGACCACTGGGTCATGTTGTACAGCTGCAGCATCCCCCTTCACTCCTCCTCCTCCTTCAACCTGTTCTGGAAAAATGCAGGAAAAAGAAGTGACATCATCAGGGATGGACTTATGTGTACCTGGCTGTGGGTGAGATAAGGAAGAAATGTTAGAGTCACACAATGCATTTACATCCTGTAAAGAAAATGTGTTAGCATTCCTGTTGGTTAAAATATTATCAGTTATTATAGGACTTACATAGGGTAAAGCAATGTTATTCTTTTCCCCTAAGGCCTGCTTACCATTAACCTGCTCTGTTATTGAGTGGCAGTCGCCACTCCTGGGGCTGTCCCTAAAAAAGGGTTAGATCCCTGCTGGGTATCAGAACTGGGACTTTGGCCTAGCTGTGCCATAGTAGTCATCATTTTTGCCATCATATCTGTTAGGTTGTTAACCTGGACCTTAAGACTCACTTGCTTCTGACCTTGGTTCCCAGAATCAGACTTATTATTCTGCTGATTTTGCTGGGCCCCCTGATTATTAGAGTTTTTACTCTTTTTGAACCTCCTGGGAAACTTAGATCTATTTTGGTTTTTGTTGTATCCCTGGGATCTCTTGAAAAATGGTTTCTGACCATTTGAATTATTAGACCCCTGGGAACTAACAGAGGCGGGTCCCTTCTGTCCTGGTGCCTGTTTCTGAACCTGTGGAGATTTTAACACCTCTGCAAAGGTTCTCTTGCCAGATTCAAAGGGCAAACTCTCCTCAACCAATGTTTCTGCTACACACTGGGAGGCAGGCTTCTTGTCCCTAGCTGGGGTATTCTCACTCTGCTGGGCATTATACAGCTTAATAGCTTGAGTGAGTAACCAATCTAGTGATAATAGGGGTGAATAATCCCTAGCTAGATTAGTTTTCATGTATCTAGGCAGAGCATTAAAGAACAGTTCCCTGAACTCATATGAATGAAAATCTGCGTCCCCATCTGCAAGGATATATGCACATTTAAGCTCTGACAAGAATTGCCTGGGGTCCTGGTCTGGCCTACATTTTAGTGCATATATAGCACATTTAGCCTCATGGCGAGTTTTATAAGGACCAAACGCTAAGATTATGTGTTCCACTGTTTCCTCCCAGGTAGTGATACCCATCTCAGCTAAAGAACTGAAAAAGAAATTCTCTGAAACATCAAAAACCCAAGGCACATAATCCATTTTATGACGGTCAGAATGAAGGCCTAGAGATGCAAGTGTTTCAGTATAACGGTCTAAATGACTCACAATGGATATTTTAGATTTTCTGTGGAAAACTGGCACGGTATCCCTCAGAAATCTTATTATCTTAGTTCCTTCAATTAAAGGTGACTGTTCCTCCTGTTCAAACCTACTTAGTGTGGGCATTGGCCTCCTGTTAGGTTTGAACATTGACTCCCTGTTAGAGGGTAATCTGTGGCCTGTTAAAAGGCTCCGTGGTGCAGGGTGTGTGGCTTGCTCTGGGATGTTACCCTCATCATCACACTTCAGCAAGAAATGTGACTTCTGAGGACTAACATCCCCCTCCTTCCCAGGTGAGTAATCCTGGTGACTACTAGGTATAGCTGGTTGGGCCTGAACTATCTTGTCAGGGCTAATATCCTGTCCCATCTCAGAGGGGGTATGGTCAGAATCAGAAGCAGTAAGGGCCTGCATTCTTTCTGACAATTCCTGGATCTGGCTGGACAAGACATTAAACATATCTAGATCCAGTGATTTATCCCCTTTAGGGGCATTATCACTGGTCTGATATACCAGCACTTGCTCTCGCAATTTTATATTCTCCTGAACCCGCTTGTCTAAATGGGATTGGAGTTGCTTAATGTGTTCTTGCAAAATGTATATCTCACCTTGTAGATCACACATTTTAGCATTAAGGGCAGTATTATGTGCTTTTGTAGACCACATTTCCTCAAGAGCTGTTTTACGCCTGCTCTCTAGCCCATTTACCTGGCGCTGGAGATTTTCAATATGCTCTTCTTGTGAGTTTGCAATTTTGACAAACTTACGCACCTCTTCCTCTAACTCAGAAATCTTTTCAGTCTGATCCTTTAGTGACTGTTTTAGTGGCTCTACACCCTTTTGATAAGCCTCCAATTTGTTTCTCTGGAAGCCTATAATAGTTAACAATTCAGGCACAATTAATAAAATCTGGGTGTCCAAATCCCTTGCCTTAGTTTGATCTATAGAAGCTATCAGGCTGCCACATTTTATCAAATTGGGATACTACTTTTAGCTCAGTGTCAGTACACCATTGCTGGGCATCACTCTTAATTTTGAGGCGAGAATGGATGGCATAAATTAACCTCACTTCTACAGCCCATTTCATGTCTTCTTCTGGTCTCTGTTCCATTGGATCAGACACTGAAGAAGTTGCCTGAGACATGTTTATGCACAAATATGTTACTGTGTAATATATCTGCCAATAAAGTTATTTGACAAATGTGTCAATCCTATATAAAGATCTCGGTGGGACCTCCAAAAATCTGTCGGGCTATTTATATGAAGGTATCCAAAGGGTTAAACAAAGAACCACCCAGGTTGGATTTCTTCACTTAAATAGGCAAATGACAATATAAAATAATTCGAGAACTTTATCTTTAATATGTATTGACACGCTACTTCACAGTAACGAATTGATCACAAGAATCAATCCTTCATATTTGTGCAAAAATATATATTTTATTAAAATACAATATATGCAAGTATCAGCAACAATGAAATAATTAAGTGACTAGCAATTATAATAGGTATACAAAAATCAAACCACACTATTTATCATAAAGATTACCAGCGTGCAAGGGTTAACCAAACATAGGTATATTCAAAGGTATAATAACAATAATTGCCTTCAGCAGCATAGAATAAGTTAATTGATTGTTACAATTAATATAATACAGTTGGCTGTAAGGTCTCTTAATACCTCTGCCCCAGAAACTGTATAGACTATGCCAATTATTATGTAAGGGTTATTGTGAGATGAATTAAATAATTCCTCTAACAATTCCTTGTATTATATATCAATAATAATTAAATTTAAGGAGTAACTGGAATAGAATCCCAGATTTAAATCACTATAATTTAATTATCTACTGAATTCAATACTGAATACCTCTGAATAAAATATATAAATTGCAATTAATATAGCCAAACCAAATCACACAAATAATCTACTTAGAATTACTTCATGCAACATTTATCATAATTTTGACTACAGCAACCTATATATAAAACCTATAGGCACTCCAAGGGTTAATCTACACGTTTAAAACAGATGCCACACCCAGCAGTTATTTTGTCTATTGAGTTAATACCTTCAAATTACAAAATATAAGCCTAGCACATACACAGAGAATTCCAAAGAAAACACCACTAACAGCAGACAAATAGCGGTTAAAGGGTTAATAACTGGATTCAAAGAATATCCTGTATCAAATATTAACTATTATAATCTTCCCAGAACCATAAAATATTACTCTAGGAATACCAAGATTAATATTAGCTAATATAAATAACCCACGCTATATACTGTATTACACTGATTGGCAATATATAACATTTCCCAATAATTATATATAGATTCTATTATTTCCAGAATTTAATAGCTAAATCTAGCTTATTATAAATTATCCCAAATGGTTGGCCAGTCCACTTAAGACAACTATAAAACTAAGTTCTTCAAACAGAAGAAAAATTATAAAATTCTGGATTAAATGAATCTAAATGAATAAATGATATAGTTACCAATCAAAGTGTCTTTGTATTTCTCTGTGAGAGGCAGGATCAGCAAAGCTAAGACTTCTTTTGTCAGGATTCACCCAGGATTTCTTATTCAGGAAGTCACAAAGAGACCTTTTCTGTTTCAGCCAGTTAAGTTTAGTCAAAGACCCTTAACTAAGAGTAATTGGGCATTATATTTGCAATTTTTGCCTTATCAGTTATCCCCACCTTTTTCCAATGATTGGACAAAGAGCCATCTCATTATACCGTGACATCACCGGTCTGCCCTGATTGGATATTAATATATCCCTAATTATTCAAGCAATGCGGATAATCCCAGTCATAATGCTCTCAAGACTCTAGGTGGAGCTCTTACTCTACTTTAGAATTTTACCTATAATCAGTTTTATGTCAGATCATGTGGCTTTCGTCAAAACTGAGAAAGGTCAAAAGGGTTATCAAAAACCTCCTAAATATGTCATTTTGCTATGTCTTACACATAAGGGAGTCCGTCTCTCTCAGCCACCTTGTCTCCAACTGACTATCCATCTGCCATTAAACTGACATTGTTATTTTTACTCCCTACCTTGGACTAATGGCTCATTGTTCACATATGATGTAATTTGAACACATTTTAAACAGAATTTCAGCTAATTCCTACAATTAGAATTAACCCTGTATGGTCCCCCAGGACAAAGTCTCTGACAATATATATAGGCGGTGAGAGGAAGAACACCTGTTCAACTATACACCTGCCACTGAAGTACTTCACAACAAAACGGGAGGTACTGTGTTTGTGCAATATAGTCTCTCTCTGCCCCCATATACACTGTTGCTTACATCCAGAACTTATACTGTTGCTATATCTATTGAGCTATAGCTTGGCTGGACGGGAGAGGAGTTCATGGGCCATTAACAACATATTGGCCCCAATATCAACGACATTGTTATACCTGCCCGCAGAAGTTTGTCAATAGACAGGAGGTTACAGTATCCATTTTCTAATCTTCTCTGCCTGCATATATATTGTGATTTCTACCAAGATTATACTTCATTGCTACATTTGTCCAACTCCACATTTTGGATGGACAGGAGAGGAAACAACGGGGTAATTTACAGTGTACTTTTCCTCAGTTATATCCACTATTGGTTTTGGAGTCTATCTACTACATCATTTAGGTTTTGTGAACAATTCAAAGTAATTATTCACTAGCTCCATTCAGTGGGACTCTTGACTTAATATTCACTATTTTTGTTTTTAATATATGATCATATGCTTGTTTTTTCTATATACTTTTTAAATATATTTTGTGGGTACAATAGCACTCTCCTTGCATTTTTTTTCCTTGACCTGCACACTATCAGGTCTTAGGATAGTAGCGATCTGTACTCTGTTTCATTATATCCTATATAATAGTTAGCTAAGTTGTGTGTAACGCCCGACATGCGCAGTAGACACTGCTGCGCGTGTGGCAGTCATGAGCAGTACAGACTCTCCGCGCCGTGGCTGATAGAGCGTCTAGCTCTGTATCAGCAGTGGCGCGGGCAGTCTCCACTGCGCGTGACTGCCTTGCGACCGGCTGCCAGAGGCACTGTGGCCCGTGTAACGGGCTGTTCAACTAGTATATATATATAAGCTTTCAAGACAACTAGGGGCTCGATACTATTAATGGTGCTAAAAGCATCATTAGGTCCAAAGCAGTTCCAGAAGGTACACACAAAGTTGTACCATCAGAATCCTATTGCTTGGCCAGCACCCACTGCAACAAGTGTGGGTTGCCAAAACCCATGTTGAGGCCCAATGCTCGTCGCAGCATTTTTTTCCCCACAAAGCACCTAAATAGCGTGAGTTATGTGAACATGAAAGGAAACTAGCCAACTCTCGATGTTTGACACAGAGTCGAACATCAGAGTGAGCTAAAAGCACAGTCACCCTTGTTAAAGCAGAACCATCATCAAAATATCATTGCCCCCCAAACACTTACTAACATACCTATAGGCAAAGGCATACTGTCATTAGGCTGAATAAGTCTGGCATTATTGATGAAAACCAGCTTCTTCAGCAGCCACCAGCAGGCAACAGTTACCTCTGAGTCTGCGATGTCTGTCCCGTTCCCTGCCAGGATTGGTGAGTGGCGTTCCTTGGTTCCTTAAGGTACCGGAAGCTACTGATGGAGTAGGTGCACAGAGCTTCTCGTGTGAGTTCTGTGCAGCCTGATGCGAGCCAAAGAAATTGGTTTACAACAATAAAGCGGGACTTATTCAACCTAATGACAGTATGCCTTTACCTATAGCTATGTTAGTAAGTGTTTGGATAGCAATGATATTTTGATGATACTACTGCTTTAAGGAAGATAAGAAGACAGAAGATGGATAAGGAAGATAGAAGCTTACAGATGAAGAATTACGGTGGATGACCAGGTTGCTGAAAACCCCGCTGGACAGCAAACTTACAGGTAAGTGTTTATTTTTATGGGATAGTGTTAGCTTTAGGGTGATTAATCCTGTGAGTGCCAGTGGGGTATGCAATGTTCTGAAATGCGTTGCATACCCCACTGGCACTCATAGGGTTAGTTTTTTCTCCCTTTTTCACTTATATTTTTAGTTACTTGTATGTATTGATATGGGGTGTAGGGCCCCATATCAATACATTCACAGATAGTATTGGTTTAGGGATCACTAGTTGCACATGAGTATATGTCTTTTGAACCACTGTTCATGTACATCAGTGGTTTAGAACTCAACGCCTAGGTTTGCCATGCGCCAATGTAAAGCAACAATAGAAAGTCCCTTAATGTGTGTTACAAGTCACCACATGTAACTGAATATCAAATTAATCTGCTTTATCACTGTATGGGTGCTAATTTACCACCCTTTGTGCATTTTTACATGTTAGTAGTTTGTCACAGCACGTGTAATTGAATACCTGACTGTGACTTAAAACTACAGACAACAGTTTGTTGTCTCTAATGGTAGTAATAGTATCAAGCCCCAGGTCTCTTCTTCAGGCTTAATAAGAATGAAAGCTGAATCCACAATACATAACTTTATAATTCATGCACATAATTGTAACATCAAACTGATTGCCAGAGAGGCATCCAACACACTGCAACACAATGCATTGGATACCTCCGTGGTACCCAAAGGGTCAAATAATTCACTTCATAGAGATTTCACTAGAGCCTAGATTATAATTTATGGCCACACTGATAAGAATATTCTGCTAGTAGAATTTGACCCTTTGGGTGCCACAGTGCAGTCAAGGGGTTAGATGTAACAATTATGTGCATGAGTTTTGAAGGCATGCATTGTGCATTCAACCTTCATTCTTATTAAGCATAAACAAGAGGCCTAGTTGTCATGAAAGCTGGCATCCAAAGCCACTTAGTTAGCCAATAAAGGTGTCACTTTTACTCTACTAGTCTCCTGCATTTTCTATGGCTAAAATGATACCACACTTTACCAGTAGTATTTGAGTAGCTTTTATAGACCTTTGCCTTCACTCTTGTGGTCTTTCAGGTTTACTCACAATTACTAGAGGCTTTCAATCTGTCTCTACGATCTTACCACCTTCCCTGTATATATACCCTTGGTTAGTATTCTTGTCCTTTCTCTCCTTTTGCGATGTGTTAGATATCTATCTGGCACTCAAAGGGTTAACCTTTTAGCAGATAGTAATGCTTTATTTTAACACTTCTTATTTCAGTAGCATCTAATAATATATTGTATTTTGACCGCTGGCTTTCTTTTTCTTTAACTCTGTGTACTTACCTTGTATCACCTATACCTGATCTTCTCTTCCTTTCCCATTTAGTGATTTGAGCGCCGACTACAGTAAGTCTTTAAACTGAGCCTGAAAATCAACAGTATTTGTAAAAGTAATGTGTCTCATACTGTATTCAGGTGTGCCAGCTGTTCAGATAAAGAGAGGATAGAGAAGGAATGGGGCAGGGGGGGAAACACATACATACAGCTGATGGTGCAATAATAAGAAATAGAGAACGTCTGATAAAAGCCAACAGCACCATCTGGGGGACAAAAACACATTCTCATTGATTTAATCCTTTGAGAGCCAGAGAGGTACCGAACACATTGAGAAGCAATGCATTGGATACCTCTCTGGCTCTCAAAGGGTAAAATGAGCCTTTTGACCCTTTAAACACTTGCAAGGTATTTAACTCTGCTAAGCAATGGATTGGAGACCTCTCTAGCATTCATGGGGTTAAATCTTTCAGTAAATCTTTCACTTGGAGGCAACCTTCATTGTAGAGCTGGATTTCACCTTAATGAAAGGGCAGCTGCTATGGTAGGGGATAAGATGGTTAGCAACGTTAATCTGGGAAAGGGACGTTGAAACAACACAGGAAGGAGTAGACAGTGTAGAAGGGGATCTGGGATTAGAGTAGGGGCATGGGGTGTAGAGGGAGGACGGCTAGTTCTGCTTATAGTAAGGGGCTTGTGTTAGAGCCTAATAAAATGCAAATAAATTAACATTTCAGGTACTGCACATCTTCAAATGGCCTTTACTAAAATGTATACTTGCAAATGTTTTCTGGCTGTAAGATGGGGTAATTGAAACTGATAGCAGTAAATGAGCAGTATGATCTGCTAAGTATTACTGAAACCCAGTGAGAGGATGCACATGACTAGGCAGTCAAACTAAAGCAGGTGTAACAAGGTGGCCAGCCCTCATCCTCAAGAGCTACCAACAGTGCACAATTTTAGGATATCCCAGCTGGAGCACAGGTTGACTAATTGGTGACTCAATCACTTTAATTGTTCTACCCGTGTTCATTTAGGGTAAATCCTGTAAACATGCACTGTTGGTACCTCTTGAGGACCAGGGTTGCTACTCCTGATCTTGAGGAGGTGGCGGTAAGGAGTATGATAGCATACAAAGCAACCTTTATAAACTTATATAACTCTTATAAATGTATATAAGGGAATGTAAAGCAACCCTTATCTACTTATATAATGGGATGTAAAACAAACCTTATAAACTTTTATAATGGAATGGAAAGAAACCTTTATAAACTTATATAAGAGAATGTAAAGCAACCCTTATAAATTTATATAAGGGAAGATATAAATAAAAAATGCTAATTGGTAATTGCTACAAGCCAGCTATTAATGGAGAGTTAAAGAAGCACAGCTGCTACTGTAAATAGAAAAGGCTTCTCAGTTAGGAAATTTAATAATAATGAGATATCTTAACTAATCTGAAATTGACTGGAAAATAAAGACTTTCACCACAATAAAGGAAAATCCTTTTATACAAATTCTTAATGATAACTTAATACCCCAACTAATAAAGGAGCCAAGTAGAGATGAGATTTTGCTGGACTTAGATCTGCTAAGTATTACTGAAACCCAGTGAGAGGATATACATGACTAGGCAGTCAAACTAAAGCAGGTGTAACCAGGTGACCAACCCTCATCCTCAAGAGCTACCAACAGTGCATGATTTCAGGATATCTCAGCTGGAGCACAGGTTGACTAATTGGTGACTCAATCACTTTAATTGTTCCACCCGTGTTCATTTAGGGTAAATCCTGTAAACATGCATTGCTGGTACCTCTTGAGGACCAGGGTTGCTACTCTTGATCTTGAGGAGATGGCGGTTAGGAGTATGATAGCATATAAAGCAACCCTTATACACCTATATAACTCTTATAAACGTATATAAGAGAATGTAACGCAACCCTTATAAACTTATATAATGGTATGTAAAGCAAACCTTATAAACTTTTATAATGGAATGTAAAGAAACCTTTATAAAGTTATATAAGGGAATGTAAAGCAACCCTTATAAATTTATATAAGGGAAGATATTAATAAAAAATGCTAATTGGTAATTGCTACAAGTCAGCTATTAATGGAGAGTTTAAAGAAGCACAGCTGCTACTGTAAATAGAAAAGGCTTCTCGGTTAGGAAATGTAATAATAATGAGATATCTTAACTACTTTGAAATTGACTGGAAAATGAAGACTTTCACCACAATAAAGGAAAATCCTTCTATAAGAATTCTTAATGATAACTTCATACTCCAACTAATAAAGGAGCCAACTAGAGAAGAGACCTTGCTGGACTTAGAGATTTCAAAACATTCTGAAAGGGAGCATTTGAGCAATAGTGACCATAATCTGATATGCCTTGCCTTTTGGTATTAGAAACATGTTAACAAGGGTTAAGCGAAAACAATTCACTTTAAACAGGTTCATTTTATAATACTAAACAGGCTTATGGATTAATATATCCATCTATATTTACCACTGGGGAATACAAAATGTTGTTTGTTTTTTGTTTAGTTTTCAAAGCTTTACTCAAAATAAAAGAGCACACAAATAAGAGGGAAAAGGTGAGTACAATACAAAGAGAATCAATAGTACACTGAAATATCAACATATAGAGTACTGGTGCCCTTTACTTATACGACTGAACAGTAGCTGGCATTATATAATGTTTTTATAGAAAAAATACATTGCGATATCTCTAATTTTCAAGTATGTCCTGGACAGTAAGAAAATAGAGATACAATAACAACATAAACAAATATACAAAAATTATATACAGTTGCACAGTGTTTTTAGATAAAAAGAAGCAGTTATTTTTAGATATTGTAGATGGGAGAAGATCTGTTATTTTCGGGTAGGTTATTCCAGGCTTTCAGAGCACTGTAGGAGAGGGCATATCGATCATATTCTTTCTTGTAGTGCGGAATACACAGTGCGTTGTGAAGACAAAAGAGGGGGAGACAAAACCAGGGAGCGCCCCTGTACAGAGCAACAGGATAATAATTTAAACCTCCACCGACACCCTACAAGTGCCTACTCACAAGAAATAGCTGCTGTATCTTGGTGTATACCACAGATCCAGCTATTCAAGCTTTCTGGGATAATTCACTGTACCCAGTCACAGTATAATATGTTGAAAGATTCTTGGCTGCCGTCCTTTCTTCACTCTCTCCTCAACTGAGATCATGCACATCAATAGGAACAGCGGGTTTACAAGAAAAAAACTTCAAAGTAGCGTATACTCTTCTCAATAAAAAATCATTTATTATAAAAACACATCCACATTAGTAGAGGATATTCATAACAAGGCTCTTACGCGTTTCGCAGCTCACAGGCTGCTTTATCAAAGATAATTTGGCCCAAAAATACAAAAGAGATAAATGCGTTTATCTCTTTTGTATTTCTGGGCCAAATTATCTTTGGTAAAGAAGCCTATGAGCTGCGATACGCGTAACCCACTGTTCTTATTGATGCACATGATCGTGTGCTGAAGAAGGAGAGACTGCATAGAGGATCCCTACACCTGAGCACCTGAGCGGAGACAGGTCTGATGATCTCCGAATGCCTATGTAGTCAGTTCTGATGATAACATCCGACTGACAATACAAAATTGTGAGTAGATTTGCTACATTTTATCTGTTCTTTTAAATATTTAATTGAACTGCACTATTGGGGCGCCTCCTTTGCTTTTCCTTTTTGTTGCACTCAGTGAGTTATTAGTCATGCAGTGGAGGTTATAGTTATTATGGAGAACTGGAGTGAGCATACTATTCATGTATTCTGGTAGCTTTCTAAAGAAGTTATAAACTAGGCAAGAATGGTGTATGTCTGAATTGGAGTGTTAACTACTTTAGTTCTTTAAACATAATAACATAGGTTGAAAAAAGGCACAAGTCCATCATGTTCAACCCTTGCCTCATTGTTACAGTTTCACAGACACTCAGACACAGAAGATTTGGTAAAACACAGTTTTATTAATAGCACTATGATCATGTGACCCTCACGGGTCCAGTACAAACAAATATACAATACTGACACAGGTCAGGCTACAAAAATAGATAGTAATCCACACAGTTTTAGTAGATACAGATGTTAATATACTGACACAGGTCAGGTCACAAAGGTGGTGGTAACCCACTCAGGCCCAGCAGGTACCAAAGGTACAAAACTGACACAGGTCAGGTCACAAGGAGCGTAGTAACCCACTCAGGCACAGCAGGTACCAAAGGTACAATACTGACACAGGTCAGATCACAGTTCGTGTGAATCTGGTACACCAATGAGCAATGACACTTCTAGGCCAGGAACGCCAGCAGGCCCTAGTAGTGCCACGGACAATGGATACTCCCTGTGCAGTGAGTGAGCCCAATCAGTAGGCCACCCGTAGGTGACTGAGAGGAAACCTCTACTATCCCAGGGGACAGTAAGGTAGAGACTAGGCAAACGGAACAAACGAGGCCCGGAACAGGAGACCAGAGGACAAATACCTAGCAGTGTAAGGAAGGCTACAGACTGTAGGGTACTATAGGTAACAAGGCAGACTGTCGTGTGATGAGGACAAACGGTACTGACAGACAGAGAGTCATGGGAAACTCCCAGACGACAGAGCAGAGCTGTGACCCTGACGAGCTGTAGCACCAAACCATAAAGATGAACGGACGCTCAGACCTGGACAATACTGCCTAGAACCAGAGGTCAACCGAGGTGCCCTGAAACCACCCAGCCTCGGCAGGTAAGAACAAGCAGGTCAAGCGTACAGGGTGCAACCACAACACCTAACACCGTAGTGAAAGGATAACAGCGCAAGGTAGTAACGCAGGGTCACGAAGCAGTGCTTCAAGTAGATAGATGGAGGCAACAGTGTCTGTCAGGGACAGCACAGGTACGGAGGAAGGACCTCCGAATGGCAGGCAACTGGGTAGTGTAGTGCCGGGAGGTACACAGAGCCGGAACGTCAGCTAGGCCGGGTCGGTACACAGAGCGGGGACGTCAGCCAATCCGGGTCCGTACACAGAGCAGGAACATCAGCCAGCCCAGGTCAGTACACAGAGCAGGAACGTCAGCCAATCCGAGTCGGTACACACAGCAGGAACATCAGCCAGGCCGGGTTGGTACACAGTGCAGGAACGTCAGCCAAGCCAGGTCGGTACCCAAAGCAGGAACGTCAGCTAAGCCGGGTCGGTACACAGAACAGGAACGTAAATCAGGCAGAATAGTCAAACAGTCCGGGTCATACACAGGATTCACACGAATAACAGGAACAAGCACTGGCAACTGGTACACCACGAAAAGGGCAGCACTGAAGTGACAGGGTTCAGTATAAAAAGGCTAGAGCTGGGTGGAGACAATCCACAGTAGCCAATAAAAGAGAATAAGGAAGTAGGTTTGACATAACAATGTGCCAGCGAAAGCACGGGCACCGTGATACTCATAAACATAGCACTATAATGGGTAGTGTAATTACAATGGAAGACAAAGCAACATAATCAATTATACAGCTTTGAGTTTACCAAGATGGATTTGTGACTCAGAAGCATATGTTACGTACCCTTAGTCTATGACTGGTATTAGCATCTGTTGAACAATACATTTTCTTACCAGGGGACTAAGACAGGATTTGTTTCTAAACAGAGCACCTATTTTTGGATAAAGTTTGAATGTTAATTTACCAATACAAAGACTTGAAGTTGGGGTCAAGTCACATACCAAGATATTTGTTGAAGTTGGCAGTGATCATGTTACGATTAGACTTTGTTACGGTGATTAAATAGAAATTGTGAAGTTTAAGCATTTTGTGCTTTGTACCATTTACCATTGTGAGCTTTTTGTAAATATATAAGAACAATTTGCTTTTAGCTATCCATTTTTTAACTTCAAAGAAATCATCACGTAACACTGCCTCAAGTTGTGATACGTTTGGATTTTTATGCAGATTATAGTGTCATCTGTATACATTTGCACAGAAGATGTTTTGCAAACCATGGGCAGATAATTTATTAGTAGGGAAAATAGAAGAGGGCCAAGAATGACAGCCAGTCTGCCTACTCTTTTTTGGAATTTTTTGTTTGGATGTTTTGAGGTATGTGGCTCTAATATAATCAGACTAACATATCTGACTGCTTGTCTTTTGTTGCTAGTATTTTATTTGTGTTCTAATATCCTATATAATAATTCGCTAAAAAGTGTGTAACGCCTCAGTCATGCGCAGTAGAAACTGCTGCGCGTGCTGCAGTCATGTGCAGTAGAGACTGCTGAGCGTGCTGCAGTCATGCGCAGTAGAGACTGCCCGTCCCGCGGCTGATACAGAGCTGGACTCTCCGAAGGAGCGTACTGCTCTGTATCAGCTGCAGCTTGGGCAGTTTCTACTGCACATGACTGCCTCACGACCAGCTGGCAGTGGCACTGTGGCCCGTGTAACAGGCTCTTCAAATAGTATATATATATATTTGTCCATTGATGAGGATGTACTCATATTTTGTATCTCTGAATATGTTGGTATCTAGTTTTGATAAATGTATGATTATATATCTCTTTTCCTTTTTTATTAGGTATAAGGATGCTTTCTCCCAATTACTAAGAATTATCTTAGAATCTGTCATTACTTCTCTTTTTTGAGTGGCAACCTCATTGATCAGGTGGCCTATGTCTGAAAGGGACTGTGTCAGGATATTTTTTGCCAGCAATGTATTCATATGTGATAGAGGTACAAGAGTAATTTAAGAGTAACATTTACAGACTTTTGTGTGTGTATTTTTATGCCTCCTCCTCGCTTTGCTCTGTCTTTTCTAAAGCATGAGCATCCTTCAATGGCAATTTCAGTATCACATATTTTAGGGCTCAGCCAGGACTCAGTAAGAATAAGGATTTTTGGTTTGTATGCATTATATCATGCTTTTAATTCATCAATTTTGGGCAGTATACTGCGTATGTTGCAATGGAGAAAAAAAGGGTCTTTTTTTAAAGTTGAAGATGGTTTGTTGTTGTTTGAGGGCCAGGGCTGGTTTCTATGTCATTTGCAAAGGCAAGTAATAAAATGCATAAAAATGTAGTGAACATATAGTGGAAGTGTGCCTTGGTTAATTTGATTAATGGGGCTGGGTGAGCTTGATTATAGCACTCTCCACCAGCACTCAGAGGGTAGTACACATGTGCAGAGAAGCCCACGGTGGAGTAGTATGTTATGGTGCAAGTTAGGAATATAATTGTGGGGATAGATGGAAAAATGTATTAAACGTGCAAGGTTTAAGGCAGATAATATTTTGGTATGCCTGTCAAATGGATTGGAGGGGAATGAAACAGGAACATATAAAATAGGTGAAATGTCACATCTAATTGAGATTGTTTTGAGTGACAATGATAGAATCTGTAAACAAGCAATTAGGCTAGCTAAAATAGGAAATGAGGAAAATATTGCAATAAAGAGAGAGACAAACCCTTAAAATTGATATAACAATATAAATGGCAAAAAGATGAAAGTTGCTATTGGGCAACAGGTGAACAGGTGAATTAATGAGGAAGCCGCTAAGACAGGAATTGGGGAAATGGTGAGAATCACAACATTTTCTCCATCATGTACACAGCTTAATGGGGACAAAGTTCAAAAGAAATTAAAAAGGTTATAGTGAATAAATCACATATACCCAAGGGTGCATAAGAAGATGTGTTCTTTTATAGCACGACCATGATGCTTAATATTTATTGATTCACTCTCCTCAGACTTAATGCTCTGTTAATGGAGGAAAGCAAATATAGTACCTTTCTTCAAAAAGGGGGCAAGCTCTAAATCTGGAAATTATAGGCATCTTTGCTTGTCTAGGATCAGACCTTCCAATTGTTTTCTCAAACAGTTTATAGACAGGCACAGCGCTCCTTTTCAGTTGTGGAAGATTGAGCTTTTGCCTTTCAACTAACTTTCTGGCCATCATCTCTCTTACTCTGAACTTCATCTGTATCTGAAGACAAGGAGGATACTGGAGGGATATATTCTAGATGTACACCATCATCAGTTATCATTAGGTCATTGTCAGCATTGCAAGCCACTTCTTGCCTACTACCATTATATTCATCTAAGGTTTTAGAAGTGTCAGTTTTTTTTTTACTTTTACTTTCACATAGTTTGATAGTACTTTGAGGACAGGTGCTTGTTTCAGAAGCAGCAATTGATTCAGCTGCTACACCTTCCTCCATTATGCCATCATCAACACTAGAATGAGATTCATTTTCATCTTCAGTGTTTTTCTTTTTTTTTTTTTTATAGTACTGACGCTGGTGGTGGTGGTGGAACCTTTGGTGGAACCTTGACAAACTGCATCATCATTTATTGCACATACTGCAGCAACCATGGCTGCAATCAGTTTTTGAACAGCCACTCTACTCCCACATCCCTGCACTGTTCCTCTTTTCACCCTCCCTCTGCCCCTTATGCATTTGCTTGACATTACTCAACTACTGTGTGTGTTTTTACTTTAACCCCTTCAGTGCCAGAGGCTCGGGCCATTTTCTGAACCCTGCAGGCCAGACACTTTTTCAACATTTTTGCTATCCTTCCGTTTAGGCTTGATTTCCTCTGGGGATTTTTAGTTACATATGGAAAACTATATATTGTTTTTTTCAGAACGAATTGAGCTTTCTTGTGATACCTTACATGAAGAGAATTTTACATCGTGCAAAAAGCTATGATGTCATAATGACAAAAAAAAGTGAAAATTTACTCATTTTGCTAAAATCACATACTATGTATCAAAAACATTTACCTTGATTGAAAAAGTTTCAATTATTTGAAAAAGCCTCGAGTCCCCCGAGTAAAAAAATACCAAATTTGTATAGTTTTACCTACGTCCATGGCTAGCGTAGAGCCCTAATCACCAGCAGCACAAAATGACATTTTCAACTTTATAAACTAATATGCGCATTCTAGGGTTTTTGTGGTAAAACTACCCTAAAACAGTGGAATAACTATATAAAACTATATATTTCTGGAAAGTAGACAACCTGCTGCATCTAATGAGAGGTGATTTTCCTTGTTACCCCAAGCCTGGTGTGCACAAATGCCTCCAGAAGATGGCGCTAATGAAAAAAAAAGGCATTTTCTTACATTTCTGCCCCTTCAAATGTACTAAAATGTGTGAAAACCATGGCATTTCCAACTGTATTCATTAGCTAGTGCTCTTAGGAGAAAAATAACACCCCATTGGTATGAGTTCACCTACCTCAGGGGGCGCTACAAGTACAAAACTACACCCACTACAACTTGAAATTTTTCTAACATTTTCTCAAACATTACTTGTCTGTACACAAATGGTTATAACAACTACAGAAGTGAAGAAAGGGTACACAAACCATACCATTTTGAAAAGAAGACACCCTGCCGCATCTAATGATGGGTGACTTGCCTTGTTACCCCAAGCCTGGAGTGCACAAATGCCTCCAGAAGGTGGCGCTAATGAAAAAAAAAGGCATTTTCTTACATTTCTGCCCCTTCAAATGTACTGAAATGTGTGCAAACCATGGTATTTCCAACTGTATTCATTAGCTAGTGCTCTTAGGAGAAAAATGACACCCCATTGGTATGAGTTTAACTACCTCAGGGGGCGCTAGAAGTGCAAAACGACACCCACTACAACTTGAAATTTTTCTAACATTTTCTCAAACATTACTTGTCTGTACACAAATGGTTATAACAACTACAGAAGTGAAGAAAGGGTACACAAACCATACCATTTTGAAAAGAAGACACCCTGCCGCATCTAATGATGGGTGACTTGCCTTGTTACCCCAAGCCTGGAGTGCACAAATGCCTCCAGAAGGTGGCGGTAATGAAAAAAAAAGGCATTTTCTTACATTTCTGCCCCTTCAAATGTACTGAAATGTGTGCAAACCATGGCATTTCCAACTGTATTCATTAGCTAGTGCTCTTAGGAGAAAAATAACACCCCATTGGTATGAGTTCACCTACCTCAGGGGGCGCTACAAGTACAAAACTACACCTATTGCAACCTCTAATTTTTCTAACATTTTCTCAAACATTACCTGTCTGTACAAAAATGGTTATAACAAATACAGAAGTGAAGAAAGGGTACACAAACCATGCCATTTTGAAAAGAAGACACCCTGCCGCATCTAATGATGGGTGACTTGCCTTGTTACCCCAAGCCTGGAGTGCACAAATGCCTCCAGAAGGTGGCGCTAATGAAAAAAAAAGGCATTTTCTTACATTTCTGCCCCTTCAAATGTACTGAAATGTGTGCAAACCATGGTATTTCCAACTGTATTCATTAGCTAGTGCTCTTAGGAGAAAAATGACACCCCATTGGTATGAGTTTAACTACCTCAGGGGGCGCTAGAAGTGCAAAACGACACCCACTACAACTTCAAATTTTTCTAACATTTTCTCAAACATTACTTGTCTGTACACAAATGGTTATAACAACTACAGAAGTGAAGAAAGGGTACACAAACCATACCATTTTGAAAAGAAGACACCCTGCCGCATCTAATGATGGGTGACTTGCCTTGTTACCCCAAGCCTGGAGTGCACAAATGCCTCCAGAAGGTGGCGGTAATGAAAAAAAAAGGCATTTTCTTACATTTCTGCCCCTTCAAATGTACTGAAATGTGTGCAAACCATGGTATTTCCAACTGTATTCATTAGCTAGTGCTCTTAGGAGAAAAATGACACCCCATTGGTATGAGTTCACCTACCTCAGGGGGCGCTACAAGTACAAAACTACACCTATTGCAACCTCTAATTTTTCTAACATTTTCTCAAACATTACCTGTCTGTACAAAAATGGTTATAACAAATACAGAAGTGAAGAAAGGGTACACAAACCATACCATTTTGAAAAGAAGACACCCTGCCGCATCTAATGATGGGTGACTTGCCTTGTTACCCCAAGCCTGGAGTGCACAAATGCCTCCAGAAGGTGGCGCTAATGAAAAAAAAAGGCATTTTCTTACATTTCTGCCCCTTCAAATGTACTGAAATGTGTGCAAACCATGGTATTTCCAACTGTATTCATTAGCTAGTGCTCTTAGGAGAAAAATGACACCCCATTGGTATGAGTTTAACTACCTCAGGGGGCGCTAGAAGTGCAAAACGACACCTACTACAACTTCAAATTTTTCTAACATTTTCTCAAACATTACTTGTCTGTACACAAATGGTTATAACAACTACAGAAGTGAAGAAAGGGTACACAAACCATACCATTTTGAAAAGAAGACACCCTGCCGCATCTAATGATGGGTGACTTGCCTTGTTACCCCAAGCCTGGAGTGCACAAATGCCTCCAGAAGGTGGCGCTAATGAAAAAAAAAAGGCATTTTCTTACATTTCTGCCCCTTCAAATGTACTGAAATGTGTGCAAACCATGGTATTTCCAACTGTATTCATTAGCTAGTGCTCTTAGGAGAAAAATGACACCCCACTGGAATGAGTCGACCTACCTTAGGGGTGCCAGAAGCACATAACTACACCTACCTGTTTGCTTCTTCGAAAATGGCTGCTTGTACTAAAATGTCCATAACTGTTAGAGACATGAAGGAAAGGTATAAAAGGTATACCATTTTGGAAAGTAGACATTCTCCCGCATCAATTGAGGGGTCACTTGCCTTTCTACCCCCTGGGCTGAAGTGCACAAATATTTCCAAAAGGTGGCGCTATGGGAATAAATACATGTTTTTTTTACATTTCCACCACTTCAAAGATACTAAAATCTTTGAAAACCATAACATTTCCTGCTGTATTCAGTACCTGCTACCAACATGAGAAAAATGGTAGCCTATTTGTGTGGGTTAACATACAATATGTGGGTGCTAGGAACACGTACGTAAACCTGACACTTTTGTTTTTGAAATTATCTGCTTGCACTAAAATGGTTATAACCATAATAGATATGCAGAAAAGGTAGAGAAACAATGCCATTTTGGAAAGAAAACATCCTTCCGCATCTAATGAGGGGTCACGTGCCTTCTTACCCAAAGGCTGGTATGCACAAATGCTTCCAGGAGGTGGCGCTAGTGAAAAAAAAGGCATTTTCTTACATTTCTGCCCCTTCAAATGTATGGAACTTTGTAAAAACCATGGAATTTTCAACTGCATTCATTAGCTAGTGCTCTTAGGAGTCAAATGACACCCCATTGATATGAGTTGACCTACCTTAGGGGGTGCTAGAAGTAGAAAACTACACCTACTACAACCTCTGATGTTTCTAACATTTTCTCAAATGTGACTTGCCTGTACAAAAATGGCTATAACACATTCAGAATTGAAGAAAAGGTAGATAAACCATACCATTTTGGAAAGAAAACAACCTGCCGCATCTAATGAGGGGTCACTTGCCTTCTTACCCCAATACTGGTGTGCATAAATGTTTCCAGAAGGAGGCGATATAGGAAAAAAATTGCATTTTTTTACATTTCTGCCCCTTCAAATGTATGGAGCGCTGTGAAAACCATGGAATTTTCAACTGCATTTGTTTGCTAGTGCTCTTAGGAGTCAAATGACACCCCATTGGTATGAGTTGAACTACCTTAGGGGGTGCTAGAAGTAGAAAACTACACCTACTACAACCTCTGATGTTTCTAGCATTTTCTCAAACCTGACTTGCCTGTACGAAAATGACTATAAAACCTTCAGAATTGAAGAAAAGGTAGATAAACCATACCATTTTGGAAAGAAGACAACCTGCCGCATCTAATGAGGGGTCACTTGCCTTTTTACCCCTAAGTTAGTTGGCACAGCTATTTCCAGAATGTGGTGCTACAGGAAAAAAAAAATTTTGTTTTACACATCAGTCACTTCAAAGATACTAAAATGGTTCAATGGCGTGGGATTTCCTAGGAGGACTTCTTGCCAGCCTAAGAAAAATGGTACCCCACTGCTGTGGGTTGACATACCAATTTACGCTACAGGAGCGTAGCTACCAGTGAAACAGAAATGGTAAAGCAAACAGTGTATGTGTGATTTTATGGCTAACAGATGAAAGAAGCTAGGGCGTCAGCCGGTGTACGTGCGGACCTGTGACTACAAGTGTAACAAAGTATGTGGGAGGGTGAGGGATTAGGCAGTGTGTGTGGGTATGAGCAGAGGAGCAAGGATGGTGGGGCAGTGTTTGATAGTGTGTATGGGAGATCTGTGACTACCAGTGTTGATAAAAAGTCCTGTGTGTGCCACAGGAAGGGGGTCGGCATTGAACTCCCCTCCTAGTGGCACACACAGGGTTAATTTGTGTTTTAATTTTTTTTTTTTCATTATATACCTCATTGAGGGGCATAAGGACCCCCTGATCCCTCCCCAATGAGGTCTTAGTAAAAAAAAATATATATATGTCCACAAACAGGGGACCCTGAGAGTGCCACAGGGGTCTCCAGCGCATTGCAAAGCAATGCATTGGATCCTTGTGGCACTCAGAGGGTTAATTTTTTTTTTGATCATTACTTGGTAATCAGAGCTTGTTGGGGGGCCATCAGGACCAATCATGATGGCCCCCAACAATCTCTGATAACGAATTAATGATAAATGCCCTGTGTGTGCGCCGCAGAAGGGGGGCTGCATTGGCCCCCCTTGAGGCACACACATGGTTAATTTTTTTTCTTTACTTTTTTTTATTATGGACCTCATTGGTGGGTATCAGGACCCCTTTGATTCCCCCCAATGAGGTCTTAAAAAAAAAAAAAAAAAAAAAGGAATCAAAATAAATGTCCCTGTGAGTGCCAAAGGGGTCTCCAGCGCATTGCAAAGCAATGTATTGGATCCTTGTGGCACTCAGAGGGTTAATTTTTTTTTTTTATCATTACTTGGTAATCAGAGCTTGTTGGGGGGCCATCAGGACCAATCATGATGGCCCCCAACAATCTCTGATAACGAAGTAATGATAAATGCCCTGTGTGTGCTCCACAGAAGGGGGGCTGCATTGGCCCCCCTTGTGGCACACACAGGGTTAATTTTTTTTTCTTTACTTTTTTTTATTATGGACCTCATTGGTGGGTATCAGGACCCCTCTGATTCCCCCCAATGAGGTCTTAAAAAAAAAAAAAAAAAAAAGGAATCAAAATAAATGTCCCTGTGAGTGCCAAAGGGGTTTCCAGCGCATTGCAAAGCAATGCATTGGACCCTTCTGGCACTCAGAGGGTTAATTTTTTTTTTTATTATTACTTTGTAATCAGAGCTTGTTGGGGGGCCATCAGGACCAATCCTGATGGCCCCCCAACAATCTCTAGTAACAAAGTAATGACAGAAGCCCTGTGTGTGCCACAGGAGGGGGGGGGGGTGCATTGGACCCCCCCTGTGGCACACACAGGGTTAAAAATTTTTTTTTTTTTTTTTTTAATAATAGACCTCATTGAGGGGCATCAGGATCCCCCCTGATCCCCCCAATGAGGTCTTTAAAAAAAAAAAAAAAAACCCCAAAGAAAAGACCCTGTGAGTGCTACAAGGGTCTCCAGCACATTGCAAAGCAATGTGCTGGGGACCACTGCGGCACTCACAGGGTTACTATTGGTTTTTTTTTTTATTTATTTATTTTTTTTAGCTATTCAGACCTCGTGGGGGACATCAGGACCCCTCCTGGTGTCCCCCAAGTAATTGATCTCCCAGCCGATAGGCTGGGAGACCAATTTGGCGACTGCAGGAGAGCAGAAGCTCTCCTGCCTTTCACTCCTACCACCGGTAGGAGTGAATGGGACCGGGGAAACTTCCCCAACGTCATCAGTGATATGTCACTGATGACGTTGGGAGGCTTCCCCCGGTCCCGCCCACTCCTACCCGGAAGTTCGGGTAGGAGAGACGGAAGAGCAGAAGCTGCGCTTCTGCTGCGCTTCTCCTCTTCTTTTATTGATCTCCCAGCGCGATCGGCTGGGAGATCAATAACAGGGGGGACATGAGGAGTGATCCTCATGTCCCCCCACGATTGCCCACCTTTTTTTTTTTTAAAATACGGCCACTGCATGCCGGTTATACCGGCTCATGCAGTGACCGCATTTTAGTGGGTACATTGTACGAGCTTGGCACAGCGGGTACAGCTGTCCAAACTCGTACAATGTACCCACTTGGCACTCAAAGGGTTAAAGTACACAGCACAACTGTTGAATTGTGCTGTCTTGCCTTGACCCTCAACAAAATACTCAAACTTGTCTGCTATCTATCAAGTCTGCCTCAGTCACACAGCTCATGTCAGGGTCCCACTTGGCTCTTTATCATCTCTTTTTTTTTTTTACTTTTTTTTTTTTTACAGTCATCTTATCACTGTAAAAAAAAAGGTAACTAAAAAAAATTAACAACTTCTTCCCCGAGACTCTCCTATCACAGAGATAATAACAGCAAAATCAGCAAGGAAATTGGACTGCAGCTTCCTGTGTCTTTAAAATCAAATCAGTCAGACAGAATTTTAGGGTATTTGGGGTCAACCTCCTTTTGCTCCCTACTTACACCCCCAGACTCCTCCAACACAGAGATAATAATAACAGCAAGATCAGCAAGGAAATTGCTTGTACTGTAGCTGCCTGTGTCTTTCAAATCAGTCAGACAAAATGTGGGGGCATTTGGGTTCAACCTCCTTTGCTCCCTTCTCACACCTCCAGACACATCCAACACAGAGATAATAATAACTGCAAAATCAGCAAGGAAATTGGGCCGCAGCTGCCTATATCTTTCAAATCAAATCAGTCAGACAGAATGTTTGGGTATTTGGGGTCTATCACATTTGCTGTCACACCCCAAGCTACCCCAGCACAGAGATAACAGACATATCAGGAATGAGCTTGGATCACAGTTGCTTGTCAACCTCCTTTCTCCTTTCTTCCCCCCCCAGAGTGCCACCAAACTCCCCAAATACAGATAACAAATGTCCTACCTAAAAGACTCCCTAAACTAAGCTTCAATTCCCCTTTATTTGCCTATCTCCTCTAGCTCAAAAACATGCTGCTTTCTCCTCTCACAGACACAGAATGGCATGTGTGCGAGCCTGACACCCTTTCATATGCCTGTTGGAAAAGAAGAGAAAAACTGCCATATGGTGGAGAGAAATTCAGTCTTGCTAGGCAAAAAAAAGCGGGAAAATGGAACATTTTGCTGTAGATTTCCCTCTAGGTAGAAAGTGCCATTTTTCTCCTATTACAGTGTTGAGGCAAAAACTTTTGCCCATCCCTAGTTATAAAGAGAGACTGGACAAACTTTTTACAAAAAACTCTCTGTGGAACGATTTACTCAATGAGCAAAAAACAAGGGGTCATCCACAAACTCTTTTTACAGACTGCAGGTAGAGGGCGCATGAAGCACTGAAATGGAAAGAGAACTGATATAGATGATACAAATGATACAAGGTATTTACATAATAGATATTAGTGGGAGATACCAGACAAATTAAATTAATATAAACTACTAAACTAAGAAAAGACTAAAAAAAATCACTACAGAAAATCTGGGAATATACAGTATATTTGTCCCCAATGCTTCTCTTGGTTTGTTGCATAATTGCTTTAGTTCTTAATACATTAGCCACACTGTTTTTGAATCATGATTTCATTTCATACAGTTAAATGGTCTCCAGATATTTGCACTCTTGTTCAATCTTTCTTTGTGCTGTGACTGATGATGATCGAATTCTACATTATCTATTCTAGAGGACAACCATTTGTCACAATTACAGATTTGCAAAGTATTTATTTTGAGAAGCAATCTTTTACGGTGAGGTGCCATGTGTGATTAATGTTGTGCCATCTCACACACCAGGAAGAAGCCTTCTTTTAGGAATATTTTCTGTTAAATGTCTTTCATTCATAATAATACTGTGGTTTACTGGTAAAAGGGGAAGTAAAGGGTCAGTAGGGTGACCTTTATAACTTTAGGAAGGTACCTGACCACTATGGGAATTGAGTTTCCTCTGGCTTAAAATTCTGCAATGCTCTCTTTGATAACCCTGAAGATCTCCAAGATCTGCAGGTCTGGACCACATAGCAATTTTGAGAGATTTCTGTCCTCTCCATTGAAGTCCTGTCAAGGACCGAGTCTCAAGTAGCTTGAGACCGGAGCTAGGGAGATTAGTTGAAATGTTGCCTGTATTAAAAAGGTAACTTAAGAAGGTCGACACTGTTGCCTGTGTGAAAAGGGAGAGATAAATGGGATCAAACTGTCACTCTTTAGATAAACCAACTGCTCAGAGCTCAGTGCTATCTGACTCTATTACATTGTGAATAAATCACCCTAGTGCCACACTACACCCTAGGGTCAAGGTGGATATGAAGGGTGAGAGCATCTGGATTAGTATGAAAGTTGACAGCAGATATTAGTATAGCACGGAAACAATAAGGGAAGCAGTTAAGTAGTTATGCTGACAAATATCATAAGGGGGTAGACTAGGTATGCATACATCCGTCTTGGAGGTCCCTGATACATAGAGCTTACAATCTAATTTCTGTCTAATCGATCTATGTTTATAGCATGACTTTTCCTGCTCACTGTTGGGGAAGGATTCTTTTAAAAGCTCAGACATCTCAAACCAGAGAATAAAAACACATTTTCTATTTTTACTGTCTTTGGGGAATTTATGTCCCTAAAAATGGTTCTCTGTAGAAAAAACTATAGTAGAAGCACCATCTATTGGTGGCTATCTAGTGGTGATATTTTATAAGTTACATTTGATTAAAAAAAGTGTTATCTGCATTAAGTTTTGATTGAAGCATCTCCTAGCAGTCATACCCCCTTTTTTTTTACTCAGCATGGAAAGATCTACAATATGTTTTCTTAATAAAGCAATTTTACTGCAAGTTCAGATGGCCCTTTTCCTATAATAAATACGGTACATCAGGGTACTTGTACCTACCAACATCAGCATGCGAGAAGGGGGCCATGTATCCTTTAAATTTTAACTCTCTGACTGCCAGAGAGGTGTCCATTGCATTACAATGCAATGCTCTGGATACCTCTCTTCCACTCAAAAGGTTAAATCAGGGACGCTTATAAAAAAAAAAAAAACACCTCAGGGTTACACTGATTCCTGTGCACTCCTGCAGAAGAAAATTTTACGTGTCCCTGATTTAACCCTTTGAGTGCCAGAGGGGTACACAACGCATTGCAATGCCTTGCGTACCCCTCTGGCATTCAAAGGGTTAAAGGGATATGTGGTCACCTTAGTTGGAAACATTGTTAATACCTTGCATGATAGAAGCAATTTTTCTACTCAAAGGGTTAATATGCTAAATGTTATCATACAAGTAAAAATAAGCAATCTACTTCAAAATTGTACTGACAAGTCTGTTACAAATGAATTTCCTATTTATAAACCTTGGTTTGAGCTGTTGCTTAGTAACACTATCTGCGGGGTCTAGGAAACTAACTTTCAGCGTCAGTAACATGTCTGCGGTTCTAGTGTTAATTAGACTCATTGTAGCATACAGAACAAATTAAAAGCAAAAAATATATATATCAAAGAAATGTGCTAAAGGCCACTTTATCATCCTTCTGGTTAAAGAGCTATTGCACCCGAATTAGAAGTGTGCATTTTTTTAATTACCTAGTTAGGTATCCTTGAAACAACATTGAATTATATCTATACACTATTTTTTTAATTTGTATTTGATCTCTGTCTTATTCTACTGCTAGCTGTTTCAAATGACAATCTTTTAAAGACTAGTCACCCTTATGCGCCATTCAGGATTTTGAAGCCCATGGTTTGTTGTTAAGAGTTGTAATCCAGTAGAAGAAATCTACAGGCAGTAATCTACAGGAAGCTGTAGATATACATATCACCATTGGAGAACTCTTCAGCATTAAAGGGGTTAATCTTTTAAGTAAATCAAGAGACCCATATTCCTAAGGAAAAGACAAGACAAATTAAAATATATCAATAACTTTTTATAATTCAGAATAAAAATGCAATTAAGCTAGGGTGACCACATTTCAATTCTGCCATTCAGGGACACTGCAGAGAGAAAAGCGCACTACAGAGTTCTAACCACTAGAGGGAGAATTGCCCATTGACTGCTCTGACAGAAGGTGATGTCTGTGGTGGGCTAAAAGATAATGTACATCAATGCACTGCAGTTTCCGACTGATGTCCGTATTAAGGCTTAGTTCTTTAGTGTTCAGAGCTCAGTCTGGAGACCATTTTCTTGTAGCCCAACAGAGGCATCACTTCCTGTCACAATATGCAATGGGCAGTTCTTCTAGTGTGTAAAACTCTGTGCTCTGGAGTCTTCAATGAGGGACTTTGTATTGTGTCAGAAAGGGGCTGCCCGGGACAAGGGACACACACTTTAAATCCGGGGCTGTCCCAGGCAATCCAGGACATGTGGTCACCCTAAATTAAGCACTTGGTATTAGATACCTTTCCAATACATTGCAAAAAAAACACATTGCTGAAGTCTGTAGCATACAAGGGGTTAAGTAACTTTAAAAGTTTATTATTTGGGTAGAAAAAATATCTCTAAAATGTAATCTGAAAAATTAGAGAGCTGACAATGTTTTTCATCACAAGAGAAAATGGATCATTTTAACCTAGGATATATTAAATATTTAAAAGGAATGGTCTGAAATTGTCACATCTGATATCTGTAATAGTGCTGTTTGGGCGAGATGAAGCAGAAGGGAGCACTTATCTCTGGCTGTACTGTTTAAAGTGAAATAAAACAGATCGGAGAGATTATTTTATGAAGTCTCCAAAATAATGCAGTGTCTATATTTATTATCTGCATCAGGGACACCATTTGTCAAAAAAATGAGTGGATGGTCAGTAAGTAATAGCTAAGATTTCCGTGTTTCCTCTAAAGCAGAATTTCTTGGATAGTCCTTGGGCACACCAGCAGGTCATGTTTTCCAGATATCCTTACTTGATCGCAGGTATGTGATGTGATTAAGTAGGGATATATGAAAAAATGTAATATTTGATGTGCTTCAAGGACTGGAATTGAGAATCCATGTTCTAAGGTGAGCAAAGATGAACAACCCCCAAATTGAAAGCATCAAATGGGAATGTCTCTGCAGGGCTGAATTGGGATATCAGATGCACCATGCAGTCATGGAGTTTTAATGAATATAGGGATGGAGAGAATTTTCACCAAAAAAGTGAAACATGGAAAAATGTCACTTCCTGCTTTTTTCATTACATTGATTGATTGAAAAGTTAGATTGCTGAAATGTTAATGCTGGCTAGTACAGAGGCATACAGACAAAGAGAGGGAGATGGAGTTGTTTAATGTAAGAAGTATTGGTATGGGTGAGAAGGAAGAAAGGAAAGATCAAAATAAAAAAATGTTTAAACTTTTTTGGCCGATTGGTGACAGTGACAGTCAGACAGACAGGTTGTCCTCTTTTTGCTGAGAATCTCCTGAGACTGAACTTGACAAATATTACACAGACAGACTCAATACATGATAAATCCAAGACAGGCAGACAGACAGACAACAGGTACAACTTGATATACTTTGTTGCAGACACTCCTATATGTGTACAGAGGAGAACAAGAAGGACAAGCATATACTGTGGTGTGGTGGATTCTCGTACAGCACCTGCTGCTCTGATTTATCCTTTATTACAAGTTGCAAGCTGCTGGTCTATCCTGTACTGTAGAGGCAGATGGTAAAACTGGGGGCAGTTATCTGGGTAGTGGCAGGGACTGTAGGTGTGAATTGGAGTCAGTGATACTGACAATTAAACAATTACTTTTGACTGATATGTGACAGACAAGCAGCAGATCCTACATGAACTGAGAGTGACAGATATTGAGACAAAGACATACATCTACATATATAAAAATCTAAGTGTTTCTGATTTGCTGTCAGCCATGCCCTGGGGTGATACAAAGGTGGAGTTATGCAAAACTCCCCTATGTACATACAACAGGATGTGGCTTAGAGTGACAATGTAAATAGTGATTAGCTCAGGAGCAGGAAGGGGGCACATCCTCGGCTAAACCCCTCGCATCATCATCTGCCCTTCCCCTCCTCAAACTTCACTTTGGGAAGGGCCACCCTCTTCACCGTGGCAAAGGGTGGGCACCAAGTACTACTCTGATGTCTATAAACACACGGCCACTATGCCACTGTCTCCTTCCCTTTTGACACTACTCCTCTTTCTACAGAAAAAGTAAAAGAGGTGAAGGGAAAGGGAGGCACTGTTCCATTTGCTGTATCATCCTCGCCATCTACTGTGAAGCAATGCAGCGAAGGGGAGGTGCTTGACTTTAATACATGCCGGACATGGTGCAGAGAATTTAACAGTGTCTCTCCTCCCCTTTACCGAATTGCTACAATGTCCGGTGGGCAACGTCATCATAGATTTGCTAGTCAGTCTTTATTTTCAGACAGCAACAAAGAAGACTTCACTTCACACTCAGCAAAGAAAAACATAAGCAAAAATTAGTGTTGCTGACCTGTTTGAAATGAATCAAAATTGGCAGGAGTAAGGGGAAAGGATGAGGAAAAGTGCAAGGAGGAGTTGGTGCTAGTAAAGTTGAAATAAGAAGGCTGACTGCATTCATGGTTGCTGCAACTTGTGCAGTAAATTCTAATGATTATCCGCCTCTGGAGGAGAAGGCTGTATAAAAAACTGTTGTGAAAAGTTCCACCAGTAGAACTAAGCCTTTTAACATGAAACATAATGACTATTTGCACTATAGTGTTGTTGCCATAGTAGGGGAGGATTTAGTAGTTGGACTCACACCACCTGCTGCGTCAGACAGTGAGTGATACCCTGCCACAAACTAGTGGTCAATGTTATATAAATATCCCTAAAGGGAAAAGTATAAATAAACTTTTCAGACTTTTAACACATGCACGAATAAGAACATAGAGGGGAAGAAGACAATTTGATTTGTTTAATGATGCTACTGACCTAATTATTGATGACTAGTTGAAGAGCCCTTGTACACTGGCAACAGTGCCGGCCAGTCGCGGTGCAGTCATTCTCAGTAGAGACTGCCTGTGACGCGACTGATATGGAGCGGGGTGCTCCAAATTCAGACCGTGGTCCTCTCTGCTCACCCTTCTGTGCGCAGAGAGGACCACCGTCTGAATTTGGAGCACTGTGCTCGGTATCAGTCGTGTCACAGACAGTCTTTACTGCGCATGACTGCAGCACGAGCAGAAGTCTCTACTGGGCATGACTGTGTCGTTACAAACTTTTAGCGAATTATTATATAGGATGTTTATTTAGAATATGTCCCCTTCATCTGATACAGATCAAGCAGAGTCTGGTGATAATATGGCAAAAGAAAAATACTGCATCTGAAAGCAAAAGACTCAATTTTCCACCACTAAAAAGGAACAATATGTCAGTTTAGAATCTCTTTGAGAGGTCAGCTAGTAAGTTTGGATAAGTAAATATGTCTAAAAAATATACAATTACCCTGGATCATCATCATCACCACCGTCAGAAATTTGAAGCCTAACTCTCACCCAGTCACACTCACTGTTCTTGACTAAGCAACAATGCAAGTCAACATCAACAACCCTAGCATTGCTTCTGCTATTTCAAGTGCAGTGCCACTGCCTACTACTACTACTTCTTCTACTTCTAGTAATGCAATGCAAAAGTACGCCTGTGGAAAAGAACTCCGGGGTGGGACAGGATGTCAGTGTAGGAGGAGCATGTCTAGAGCGGAGGGTCATAGATGGTGAGGTAATGTGTAGGAGGCTATGCTCTGGGCAGCATGGGGGAAAGCAGAATGGCAGAGGCTAGCAGTGCATTTTTGGCAACATAGGATACTTACTTCTCCATTCATATCCCAATGGAAGTAGCAGCCCTTGTAGATGAGGTAGGCAGGTGGCAATATCTGACAGGGAAGGTGACTGAGGTTCTAATTGGATGGTTTGTCTCACCAGCCCCCTCTGAGACACTTAGCAGACAGATGAGGCAATCTAGGGCCAGGTTCGGTCCTAGTTCTAGGCCCTGTAGAAAACATAGCAGGAGTCCCGATCACCTACCAAACTGTGCAGCAAGATGGGATGACCCTCTTTGTTGCTCACTCCATTGAAGAGGCAAAAGGCTATGGTGCCATTTTGCATGCAGGAGGTGTTAAGGAGGTGAAGGGATGTTGATGTCACCAGAGAGAAACATGTTCCTGGAGATGTTCCAGTTGCCGATAGTGCGGTGCTTCAGGTAAGGCCACTGGTGAGAGAAGATGGTTGCACCACACACACTCCAGTGCTTGTACAGCCACTGGCAGCTGATGGGGTTCTACCTTCTAGGGTTCTTGAGGCAGAGCTCAGGGTAGCAGGAAGCTTTAGTCCTTCTTCCCTTTCGTACACTGTGCATGTGTGCTCTCTTTTAGCTCACGGTGCTCTTCATTGTGTTTTTTCCTGTGCATACCCCCCTGGTGGTAGTTCAGAGGTGAGGTGGGTACATCTGGTTATTCTGCCACCACTGTGCCAGTGGTTCAGGTGCTTGCTGATGGCATTTCTCAGTCTTCAGTGGGCTTCTGCAGCTGTGGAACACTTGAATAGAGGTGCAACTTTGGCTGCTGGACAGGTGGTCTTGGATAACTTGTTTTCTCCAGGTTTCTCCAGATGGCATCAAGTCCACAGAATATGGCTTAATCCTGCAGTTTGACGCCTGTTCCATTACCTATGCAGGACCCATCTTTGGCATCATATCAGTCTAGTGGTTTGTGTTTGGGGTTTTAAGGTGCTGTGGATTTTGAGGTTGGGAATCTCCTGTTGGGGGGGGGGGCAATTACTGAAATGTTCCCAGGATGGATCATGAGAACTGGAGCTGCCCCTGGATCAGAGGACTGCTGGGTCTTGGGGGTGGCTGTAGGTGCTGGGGTCTGGGAAGTTAGGCCAGGGTCTGCTTCTCTACAATTAGCCAGGTAAGTGTCAGGTCCCTCTTGGTCCTGCTGTGGTGTATGGTCCATAAGTTGGTGCTGTCTCTTGCCTGGTGGGGCCTCAGCCAGTATCACTATTGTCTGGTGGGTCTGTGAGCCTTCCTTTGGTAGGACCATCTGTTTTCACACCTGTACCTCTATCTGGGCTTTCCCTGGGTCTAGTGGGTTAATCAGGTGGCTATTGTCTGCTTTCACCATCTGGTCCTCTTCTTATGGGTCCAGAGTCAGCTGATCATATGTTATTGGGGTCCTCTGCCAGTGCCGATATGCAGCTCCTGGGTTTGTGGATTCCTGCTGGGCCTCACCAGTATGGGACTTCCAGGTGTTCACGAGGTAGCATATGGTACAACAGATCTCTGCTGGGCAGGGCCTTCACCTTAAAATGGAAGTTTGGGAAAAAATTGGAAAGGCAAATAAACTGAGATTTTCTACCTCTTCCCTTTGGAGAAAAGGATGGTGGATAAGAAGAATAATGAAGATTCTAAGATGTATGAAAAAGAGAGTAAAAAGTATACTAGATTTCTAAAGCCTTTGGCAATTCGTTCCAGGCCTTCTACATTCTTGAAAGTGCTATTGGTGAGATTCCTGCAAAAATGTTCAACCTTATTCTACTACTAGGATACCATTTGTAGTACTTGCTTCATTGATGGTGATATGTCCTAAGGGTATAACCAGTTGGTGACAGTCTTTGGACACGATAGATTGTTTTTTCGCTGGCTATTATGACGTAACAGGCCACTTTTAAATGGGCCTGGCGTTGTTCCAGTATGGTGCTTGTGGTTTGGGGCTCCCCAGCTCTCAGCCCTCCACCAAAAAGGCTGGCTACAACTTCAACTTTAATTACTCCCAGTGTAATGCATCTGAATGAATGTACAGGCATATGCACGCAGCACGCCTCTTTGAGCAAGGGTTCATGCTGGGTTTTCGTATGCCCTTTTCTTATTGGGACTTGGAGTATTAGTTGGGTAACCTTCATTAAGTAGTGGAATTTCCATGGTGGAGAGGGAGAATTTGTCTAAGGAGGTGGCTCTGAGGCATATGGCTGGCCCATTTGGACATGACCCTTGGCTACATTTGAGGGTTTCATCCCTTGGGGTAGTTCCCAAGAAGGATTCAGGGAAATTCATCTTGATCCATCACTTATCTTATCCTTTTTTCAATTCAGTAAATTATAGCATTGATCTTGCTTGGTGCCAGGTCTATTACACTTTCTTCTACAGGACGCTGAGCTTCATCATGCCTGCTGGTCCAGAGATGTGAATGGCACATACTGAATCTGCTTGTGACCTTCTACCTGTCTATCACTTTTTGGGTTGTTTTTTTGCTGGTATTAGGTCAGTCTGTGTTTGCCCACTGTCTGTTCTTTGTCCTGCATCCTGTTTTAGCTTCTTCCTAGAATGGGTGGTTAAGAGGGAGGCTTGATTTTCCTCTGTCTTCCATTATCCAAAAATTTTGTCTGTATTGTCCAGGTGGTTTTAATGTCTGCGGTTCCTTGCTTCCTACATCTCCACTCTGATCTCCAACCATACCCCATCCCACCACTTGCGATCAATCAATGACAGTCTTTTCTCAGCTCCTTTTATGTCTACAGCCCTCTCACGCAGCAAACCTTTTTTCTCTCATTGCTCCTCATCTGCATAATGCTCTACCTCCCACCCTGCACCACCGCACTTCTCTTATTGTCTTCAAGTCACGCTTGAAACTACATCTCCTTAACAAAATTTAACATGCTAGAAGGCACTCACTCTTATAAATTATTTACTTTATTTGTGTCCCCTATCCTGACCAGAACTCCAGCACTATATTCAGCACTTGTCCCTTACTATATATGTCTCCCATTACCACTTTAGATTGTAAGTTTTCAGACAGGGACCTCACTTTCAGTGTTTCACTTTGTATTGTATAAAGCCATCATTGTAAAGCTCTGTGTACACTTTTGGCACCTTGTAAATAATCATATTCATTCACTCAGACCCAGTTATTCGATTTCTACTTCTTGTGGCATTCCTCTGGTGCCAGAGAAGGGCCTATTACTCGCCACAATATTTTATGCACTCAAATTAATTCCATTACACTGGAGTGTCGATTGCCTACTCAGAAGCTTTCACATTTGAAAGTGTGTTATAGGCTTGCCTGTCAGTATGCAAAGTCACATTTTGACAGCTTCAATCATTGCAATCGTGGTAAAAGAAAGCCACATAATTTCGTTAGGATTACAGTGAACTGTCAGGAGGACTTGTGTGTAGGTGACCTTTCTTGACACCTACATGGGCTCCTTTTGGCAGTCTTTGACTGTTTCCAATATGGAACTAGGTTTGCATTGTGGTTCAGCGGATTCACCGGCCTGTTGCACTATTTTAAGTATTGAGTGCTGTCAGGGCCTCTTGGTGGATGATCATTGGTCTGATTAATAACATATTATTTTTGGAACCTTTCCCCTTTGTGGCCACATGGTTTTGTGAGGTAATATGCTGTGGGACAAGAAGGTCTTGGTTCACTTGGACAATATGATCATAGTGACTCCCATTCTTTGGCTTAAGTGCCATATAGTACTTTGCTGTCTTCAAGTTAACCTTTCATTTACAGCTGTGCATGTGCCAGAGATTCTTAACACGGAAGCTGATGTCTCTATTTTCAATTGCTGAGCTGCGTCAGGCCTTGGGGGGAGCCAGTCCAGAAAGGTCTACATGTCTGTTTAAGTTGTGGGACCTTGGGCATGAGACATAGGCCTCAATTCAATTGAGGCCAGTAAAATAGCCAGTAGGGCAATATTGGCTAATGGCCCTGTAGCAAAAAGTGCTAGCAGAGCAATTAAATTGCCCTACCAGCTGAAACCACAACGGACATTAGGCCACAGAAAAGGACTTGTGGCCAAACGTCCCAGCCAGTCAGCTCCTAGTGGGAGGATGACGAAACCCACTAGAAGCTGATTGGCTGGGATGTGAGTAAGCACACATCCCAGCCAGTGGTAAGCTGAAATCCATTTTGAACAGAGACTGGCCATATAAAAAGCCAGTCTGTGTTCAAAATCCCTCATTTGGACTCGGAAACGGCCCGGAAGGTATGGAGGGTGGTCTTTGGCACTATTCATTCTTGCTGCCGCCATAGGAGCCAGCGGAGGTGACAGCAGCTGAAATATCTTTAACCCTTTGGAGTCCTTCAAAAATGGCATGACTTATTTTTTATGTTAACCGGAATGGTAGCATATTCTTTTAAAAAGATATGCCTGAATACATTTAACCCTTAGAGTGCTGGAGGTGTACCCCTCCGCCATGCAAAGAATTAACTCAGGCATATCTTGGGGGCGTTTTTTTCACATTACTTGCATTGATGTTTTGTTTTATTTTACAGGAAAGATGAAAAACAAGACAAAGAATATAAGAAGAAAGACGATTACAGAGACTAGAAGAAGGAAGTTTGAAGAAGAAGATGGGCAGTAACTGTCCAGGGTGCTGAAGACTCAGCTGAACATCAGGATTCATAGTAAGTGTTTATTGTCAGGGGCTGTTTTTTTTTTTTTTTTTTAAACTTAGATTAACCCTGTGAGTGCCAGTGGTGTAAGCATACTCCACTGGCACTCATAGGGTTAAACCTACTAACAATTCACACGTTTTGGGAGTGCTTTGAATGTATTAATATGGGGCTTAGGGCGTCATATCAATACATCCACTGGTGACAGGGTTTTTGTATGTTTTTTTTTAATTCCCTTGTCAGCACTTTGGAGACTTGTTAAGGGATTCTGCCCCCAAAAAACCTGTGTGCAGATTTTCACACGTTAAAATGGGTCACTTAACGGATCTTAGTGTCTAAAGCATGGCATTGAATGTCATATTTCGGCATTTTGTTTTTCAACCATTATTGGTTCACTAGTCCAGGGATCCTTTAAGATTCCAGTTTATTCAAGTGTTAAAAAATGTCTCACTCACTCATATCTTGCGTCAGTGTATTATTTAAACTTCAAATACCCAGTACCTAGACAGGCAAACTTGACAAAATGTTGTCGGTGACATGCTGTCTTATTCTTTTTTTTTTTTTTTTTAAATCAGATGGTTTTAAAGAACTGGTGTAATATTCCAAGACACCCTTCAGAGCAGAATGGGACATAAGTGTAGGAGGTGTATGTCTAAAGGCATGTATGTGGGTCTCAGGAAACAAGGTAATGTGTAGGAGGTTGGGCTTGGGCAGCCAAATTACCATTGCAGCATCGGTTTGTTTACAGTGTGATTTTTTTTAGTTGTCATGGTTTGGTGGTCATGTCCTTTGCCAGACAGAGAATGGTGGAAAAGTGGAAAGGTTTTTTTCCTGTTAGAACCACTGTGAAGGTGAATGTGCTGATTGATGTACTGCCTGGATTTTGATGGTGGGATATCTATTGCCTTATCGATTGGGCTACTTGTTCACAGCAGATGGAGAACAGTTTCAAGGTTACAACTTTTTGTCCAACAGCATGCAGCAGTAGAAGATAATCATTAGTGTTGCCTCGGACAGGTGAAAAGTCAATTTTTTTCCCCTCTGGAAATTTTGTGAAAAATACATGGTTTTTTGGTTTTCCAATGGAAGATTACCATGAAACTTGTGCAGGTGAATCTCTGCCCTATATTTTGTTTTAGGCAGAAACTTCTCGCAACTTAGAATTTTCTGCCGCCCTATACTATAATAGCCAAGAATTTCCCACACTTCGTTGGTGGTTTTGTTAGCAGAAAGGTAAAGAAGTGTTTCCAGGAGAGGAAAAAGACCATAAAAATAAAATGGTGTAGTAAGTGAAGTTTGTGTGTGTGTGTGTGTGTGAGACTTAAGGATAAATTAATGAGGGTCAGGCAAGTGAAAATTAGTTTTAGGGCACTGAGGGACATTCTAATTGTGCAAGTTAGTGTTAGGGCGATGAGGGGCTTTGAAATTGCATTAGCGTTAGAGTAGTTGGAGTATATATTATATATTTTTTTCTTTTCTTATCTTTACTATTTTTATTATAATTTTTTTCTAATACTATTTTTTTTATAATAATAATATTTTTTTTTGTAATAAGAGACATACACTGTCATGTCTACCAGAAAGACTTGGATTAGGCAGGGAGGACCTGGAGGAGAATCATCCTCATCAGGGGGGGAGTAGGCAATGGCTAAATCTGCGTGCTCTCATTCACCAAAGTGGAAAGAGAGACACCAGTTGCTAGCAGTAATGCCATTACACAGTGCAATTGTTACTGCCACCAACAGTAGCATCACTGCAGTGTAGCACAAAATGTAATGAAATGTAAGAAAAAGTATAGCCCTATCCACTGCCACCTGTATCAACAACAGCGGTGGTGACACCAGGTGCCATATCCTTGCCACCAAGTAACACAGTAGATAACGATGTTTCCTACAAGTATTTTGGTCCTCTCTACAACTTTCTTCAGCAGACAAGCATGGAGTGGCATGGAGAGGAAATAGAATGTGGTGAAGGTTTGAATTCTGAAGACATAGCGGAATTGGAGGTAGGAGTACTAGATGACAGAGATCCTCTTATAAGTGGGCAGCAGGAGGATATAGTAGAGGATCCTGTGAATGGGCAGGAAGAAGAGGTGCATGTTCCTGTGAGGGGACAAGTTTTGGCTGTGAGTAGGTAAGAAGAGGGGCAGGATCCTGTGACTGGTTAGGAGGAAGAGGGCCAGATCCCTCTGTGTGGGCAAGAATTGGGGCAGGATCCTGTGAGTGGTCAGGAGGAAGAGGGCCAGGTTCCAGCGAGTGGGCAGGAAAAGGGGCAGGTTCCTGAGATAGAGCCTGAAGATGTGATGAGAGGACTGGTAGTGACAGCCTTTATCAGTTGAGGAGAAGAAAGGCAGAGCTAAATGATCATCATGTGCTGGGTCAGACTCATACTCTGCAGCACGTGTTTCAAATGCAACAGCATCATTTCCTCCTTCTCCTTCACTGAAACACTGCAGAATATGAAAGCCTGTTAATAGGGAAGGCAATTTTTTTTTTTTTTGCTTCCATTTTTTTTAGTAGTTTTTGTGAATGTGGCTGCTGCTGAGCTGAGTCATTGGTTTATGCACTAAATATATCTATTTTGCTTTAAGTTTTCCAACTCCAAATAATGTTTCTTGGCTTACCACTGTGTAAGCTGTTATATAAACAAAACATATTTTTGGCTTTAATTTTAGAAGGGCAATTTCTCTGGCTACATTGTGTCAAGGAAGAAAACAATAAAGTGTATAAATCACAGCTATTTTATGTATTAAACAACAAAACACTCCTCTTTCTTGCACCCTCCTGTTCCTATTAAAATAATAATAATAAAACAGGTACGTTATTGTGGCATGACATGCCATTAATTTGCTGAATTTTAAAACAAGACACTATTTATGAAAATCCAAAAAATGTAAGAAGAAACAAATAAAAGTATTGTTTACAATTTGAACATATACCCATATGCCATATCACCCCTTTAGAGCCAGAGGAAGGAAAAAATCTTTAACCCCTTCGCGTCCAGTGATGTACCCGGACCGTCATGCTGGTCCGGCACTTAAGGACCAGTGACGGTCCTGGCATGTCATGTACTTTTACTCACCGCGTTCCTGCAGGAGCGCAGTGAGTAATACCGGGGACTGAAGTTGATCGCTCCAAGACCAGAGCGATCTCTTTCAGCCCCTCTTTCGATGTGCCGGCACACGTGATCAGTCACGTCAAACTCCCCTATCTGGTCCGTAAAGGACCATACACCCCGGGAGTGATGGTCTTTAAGGGGTTAAAGACAGTTAAGCCCCGTGTGGGCCCAAAAACTCCTTCCCTTACTCAGAATGGAAGCTGGATATTTCCCTGTGGATCAACATCCTCTTTAACCCCTTAAGGACCCTTGACAGTCCTGGCACGTCATGGGTTGGGGAGCCATAAGGACCCATGACGTGCCAGGACCGTCATGGAATTCAGGGCTCTCTGTGCGGCTGCACACCATTCGGGGAGCCCTGAATGGGATTCTGAAAAAAAAAAATGGCCCGTGGTCCTTAAGTGCTGGCTAGGTGCATGACTGGCTGGAATGGTTAATCTTCCATTATTACTTTATTATTCATAAACATTAATCAGTGGTCTTAGCTTCTGCTTTGAGGACTGGTGTTTACTCTCAATGTCAAATGCAGTAGTTGGTTTAACTTCTATACTTTCCTTCATCATGCCATCAACACTAGAATATGTCTCGTTGTCATCTTTATTGTTTTTGCATGATTTTTCTAATGCTTTTAATGGTGCTGGAAGTTTTTATGGGCCAAACTGCCTTCTCGGGAGGAGAAGGAATATCATCATTTGTTGCACACGCTACAGCAATCATGGCTGCACTTCACTGCTACAACTCTTTTCACCTTACCCCTGCCACTAGTATTTCCTGGACATTATTTAACAGTGAAATACACAACAGAGCAGACTGTGTGTGGTGTCTTGCGCTATACAAAATACTATAACGCTTCTGGAATCAGTCTGCATCAGTCATAGCTCACATCAGTCATCTATCAGTCAAACTTTTTTTTTTTTTTTAAATTAACAGTCCCTATCACTGTCAACAAAAAAAACACACACCCTATTCAACTGCTACTTTCTTCAGACTCCCCTGGCTCAGACATAGCAACCAGATCAAGAAGGAACTTGAATCATGGCTGCTTGTGTCTTCTCAGTCAATCAAGCAAGAAGTTGGGGAATTTGGGGTACATTTCCATTCTCAGTTCCTCTCTCATAGAGTGTTGCCAGGTTTTCCAAACACAGAGAACAAATTTCCTGACTTGGATTCTGGTCTGCGGACCGGACGGCTCATCTGGAGAGCTGAAACATCAGTGCATACAAAGGAAATCTTTATGACGACGGTCTACTGCCTCAAACCAGGCGCACTTTGTAGACCGTCGTCATAAAGATTTCTGACACCTAGAGTGATGACATAGCTAAAAGGGGTGGGATGGGGAATTTTAGATCGATATTTCAAAAAAAGTATGAAAGTTACAACAAAAATACTTTGATGCTTTGCTTTATTTATTTCATAACTACAATATTAAAGCTTACAGAAAACAGGTATTACTATCACTTGAAGAAGCAGTCAGTTGGTGTAGATCATGTGGCAGGTAACCTCTCACACTGAGAATTTGCCCCTTCACTCTGAGACCCTGAGATTGAAGTCAGAACCCTAACTCTCAGGGTCAAACCCTGACAGTTCATAGTAATGCTGGCCAGCCTACTCTAGAGGGGCAAAATAAGAACTCACCATGGATTTAAATGGGGCTTACTCCATCATGAGTTCTAGAGAGGTCTCCAACAGATAGCTGCCCAATACTTTGGACACCGCTCTACCATTTATTCCTTTGATTGCTAGAGGTGTGTGCAACGCATTGCTCCGTGATTCATTGGGTACACCTCTGGCACTCAAAAGGTTAAGAAGTTAAAATTCCTATTTAAATAATTGGGAATATTTTGTATTTCCTGGCGTGCATCTGATTTATCCCAGAATTGTTCCGCTTTTGAATTTATATATAGATCCTGCAGACTTTCATGTCCACTTTTATTCAAACTGGAAATAGCTACATTTCGGGAGGCTAATAATAATAATAATAATAATAATAATAATAATAATACTGTGTTGTTAAGTAAGCTGTTTTAAGAGAAGATAAGCCTCAAAGCCTTCATCATTCACCTTTAGAGGGATAGTAATGTCTATGTTAAAGTTTATCTCAGAGTTTTCTGTTTGTTTCTTTTATAACATATATCGCTAAGTTTAATGACTTACATGTTTGTAGTTCAAAAAGATATTAAAGCTGAAAGGATCCCCCTCCCACCCCTTCTGGGTGCCTCCCCTTAGATCAAGAATCCGGTCGGATGCAGCGAGGGACAATCTACAGTCAGTAAGTGTAAGGAAAGCCCCGCCCACGTTGATGGGGGAGGACAGGATTTTCCTTTTGATTACTGAAGATTGTCCCTCGCTACTCTCCATCCGGACCAGAGTGAGAGGCAGCGCGACATGTTCAGAAGGGGCGGGAGGGGGGATCCTTTCTGCTTGAATATCTTTTAAACTACAAACATGTAAGTAATTAAACACAGTGCTTCATGTTATAAAAAACATATAGAAGACTTGGAGCTAAACTTTAATATAGACATTACTATCTCTTTAATGAATAGCTATATTTTGTCAGTGGAGATAACTGAATCCGGCACTCATCATTGTCTGTGCTGGATATGTCTCTGGCACTCAGAGGGTTAACCACCACTTTGTATATGTGGTTGGGTCTAGTGGGGTCCAGACCCACAAGAAGTGCCACATAGAATTCAGTATACTAGATGTGTCTTAAGGAAATGAATGGCACAGACAGGATTCTTGTTATACAGTGGTGTGTCTCTAAAAGGTTTATCTACGGTGTCCATGTGTTTATAACAAAGGTACATTATTAATGTGCAGAGAATACAAGTTTTTTCCATAAACATTACTGTGCTAATAGTTTGTACTGGAACTTGTTTTACAGTTTTATCTTTTATACCTTAAACATCTTTGACACTGTGTAATAAAGACTTGTGCCTTGAGACCTTAAGTAAAGTGTATGTTTTCTTATGCCTCTTGTAACAAGATGGCATGTGTTAACTGTTTAATGAAATAATTTGATTTGTATTGATCCTACATTGTTCCATAGGGGTTAGATGAATGTATTACACCATATTATACATATGAGGGGGATGTACTAATATGATTCATGCTAAACCTCACCTATGTAGGTGGACCAAGGGGAGAGCAGTGTGGAAGTGTTTGGACAATTGGTATATTTTTTTCTGCCCTGACCTTGTATATTGGGATGTAAAATGAATGCTTCTATCGTCCTTTAACCCCATCAGTGCTGGAAAGTTGTTTGTACCCTGGTGGGTGTTCATTTCCTAGTTATATATGGAAAACTATATATTTTTTTCAGAACAAATTCAGCTTTTTCATGGCACCTCACAAAAACTAAATTTTGCTTTGTTTACAAGCTGTGATGTCAGAAAAGTGAAAAATATACAAAATTACATATTTTGCCACTATCAAAAATTATATATCAAAAACATTTATGTCGGTAGTGAAAATTTCTATTTTTTTATACATGCAAGATTTATATAATTTTACCTACATGCATGGCCTGCACTGTCCCCTAATTATCAGGAGCGCAAAATGGTGTTTTCAACTTTATGAACTAAAATGCACATTCTACTGAAACAGCTCAATAACTATATAAAAGAATTTTCTACTGTAATCATTAGCTACTGCTCTTATAAGAAAAATGGAACACCATTTGTTTGAGTGGACATACAAAAGCATAAAACTACACCAACTACAAGCTCTCATTTTTATTAAATTTTTTTACACTTCAGTCTATCCAATACCTAGAGCAAGCCTGAGAAAAATGGTACTCCATTTGTCTGAGTTGACATACTGCAGTGGGTCCCAGGAGCATGGCTACTGGAAGAACAGGCAGTATCAGGGACGGACTGACAGGACCCAGGGCCCCTGGTCCAAAAAGAGGTCTGGGCCCCCTGCAGAAATCTCCACAATGCCCCTTCCACCTCCACAATGCCCCTTCCACCTCCACAATGCCCCCATCATCTCATCGCCACAATGCCCCCTTCTCTCCACAATGCCCCCTTGATCTCATCGCCACAATGCCCCCTTGATCTCATCGCCACAATGCCCCCTTCTCTCCACAATGCCCCCTTGATCTCATCGCCACAATGCCCCCTTCTCTCCACAATGCCCCCTTGATCTCATCGCCACAATGCCCCCTTCTCTCCACAATGCCCCCTTCATCTCATCGCCACAATGCCCCCTATCTCCACATTGCCCCCTTCATCTCATCTCCACAATGCCCCCTATCTCCACATTGCCCCCTTCTCTCCACAATGCCCTCTTGATCTCATTTCCACAATGCCCCCTTCTCTCCACAATGCCCCCTTCTCTCCACATTGCCCCCTTGATCTCATCTCCACAATGCCCCCTTCTCTCCACATTGCCCCCTTCATCTCCACAATGCCCCCTTCTCTCCACAATGCCCCCTTGATCTCATCTCCACAATATTGCCCCCTTCATCTCCACAATGCCCCTTCTCTCCACATTGCCCCCTTCTCTCCACAATGCCCCCTTGATCTCATCTCCACAATGCCCCCTTCTCTCCACATTGCCCCCTTCATCTCCATAATGCCCCCTTGATCTCATCTCCACAATATTGCCCCCTTCATCTCCACAATGCCCCTTCCACAATGCCCCCTTCATCTCCACAATGCCCCCTTCCACAATCCCCCCTTCATCTCCACAATGCCCCCTTCCACAATACCCCCTTCATCTCCAAAATGCCCCCTTCCACAATACCCCCTTCATCTCCACATTGCCCCTTCCTCAATGCCCCCATCTCCACAATGCACCCGTCTCCACATTGCTCCTTCATCTCCACAATACCCCCTTTCATCTCCACCATGCCCCTACCTGCAGTCCCTGGTGGTCTAGCGGCATGGGGCGCGCCTCTAGTAATGCAGAGGCTGGGAGATGATGTCATCTCCCAGCGCTCTGTATTACTAGAACGGCCCGGCGGCCGTTGTAGGAGAGCTGCTGAGCAGCTCTGGAAGTAGTGGCGGCGGCGGCGGAGGCGACGGCGGGCCCCCTTCGGTCACGGGCCCTCGGTCAGTCCGCCCCTGGGCAGTATATGTGCAATTACGAGACTACCAGTGGAACAAGGCTGGGGGGGGGCTCAAAGTGTGCATGCAGGGCTCTGAGACTAATAGTGTGCAGTGCAGACTGGCACGGGGGGGACAGTGTATGAAGAGATCTGTGGCTTCCAGTGGGCAATAGAACCAGGCTTGAGCATCTGACGGTGTATGTATGACTGTGTCCAACTTTCCTTCCTCTAGACTGTAAGCTCTCACGAGCAGGGATCTCTGATTCATCTGTTCTCCGCATTTGATTTGTACTTTTATATCTCTGTATGTCTATTCCCTAGAATTAGTTGGTGCTATATAAATAATAATAATAATGATATGTGGGGTCTGTAGTGGGCCCAGGCAGGAGGCCAGATAACTGTGAAGGGGGAGTGGACAGTGGATAAGAGGGCTGTGGGGCTGAGGGCTTTGTAATTCATTAGACAAAACTCTGGCATATTTTTAAAAATATTTTCCGTTTTATTTATTTAATGTACTTTTAACCCTCTGAGTGCAAGAGAAGACTCCGATGTATTGCAAACCTCTCTGGCACTCAGAGACCTCATGGTGTTCCCCCAGTCATTAATCTCCAAGACAATTTTGCTGGAAGATTAATAAAGGTGACACAGGGGAGCAGCGTGGCTCCCCTGCTTCCATCCTGCCTGAAGTACCGAGTAACAGTGTGTGGGATCAGGGAAATACTTCCACTTCACTGATGACGTGGAAGGCTTTCTCTGGTTCTGCTCACTCCTACCCAGGTGTTCGGGTAGGATGGAAACAGGAGACTTATTTTTGGAAATGCAACACTGCATGCCAGTTTTACTGCCTTATGCAGTGGCCACATTCACCCTTACAATGTACGGGCTTGGCACAGTAGTTACAGCTGTACAGTCCTGACAGCTACAGGTTAATTTTCTGGGCTTGTTTGCATAAGTCTTAATGATTGGATGAAGATTGACCAGGAGCATCAGTGAAGTGGGTGGAGTTACAAGGGAGCTCATTAATCCCTGAAAATCATGCATTCCATATACTTGGCTTTTTTGGCTCCAGTCACAAACTCTACACACTAAATTTACTGGAGGTATTCACACATCAAAAGGGAAATAAATCTTGTAGCACTTGGTCAGCCACAAAGAGATGCCTCTACTGGGATCTAAGGAATAATTTACACAGAAAATGCCTCCAGTAGAATTTAAGTGTAAAAAATAATTTACATTACTGTATAATCTATCATCAGTGGTGTAACGATGGGGGTCGCAGGGGTAGCAACTGAGACTGGGCCCGTCACCCCAGGGGCCCGGCTGCCCCCTGAGACCCCCCGCCTGGCGCCTGCAGCAAGCTGAGGTGAGGTCTGTGCCTTCTACAGCACAGACCTCTATCAGCAGCATCTGAGCTCAATCTCTGAATCCGAGCTCTAGTAATGCAGTGCATTGGGAGATTACATCATCTCCCAGCAATCTGCATTACTGAAGAGAGGACCGCGTGGGAGCTTAGTGCTGCTAATAGAGGTCTGTGCAGAAGAAGGCACAGACCTTTCATGCCACACCACTTGACCACCAGGTAGGTAGGAGATGGACACTGGGGGTCACTGGGGGCAAGTGGAGATGGACATTGGGGGGCAATGTGGAGATGGACATTGGTTGCAGTATGGAGGTGGACATTGTGGGAAATGTGGAAGTGCCCAATGGGGGGAATGTGGAGGTGTCAAATGGGGGGCAATGTGGAAGTGGCCAATGGGGGCAATGTGGTCAGGGGGACCATGGCAATATTTGCACCAGAGCCAGGTGGCTTCTACTTACATCTCTGCCTATCATGTATTTTGTACTCAGCCATTATTCTAAATATGCCTGAAGATGAGGCCTAGGCTGTCTGGCAAGCTTGCATACTAGTGCTACTCATTCAATAAAGGTATCACTTTTACTCTCCTAGTCTCCTGCTTTTTCTATGGCTAACATGGTTCCACCTTCTACCTATATTACTATGCCAATGTCATAGTGCATAAAATGAGCTGCGCTGGTGAAATTGTACATTCATTGTATGTCGTCTGAATACATTTCACACTCTGTTATATGCTTTTTTAACCCTTTGAGTGTCAGAGGGGTACCCAACGCATTGCAATGTGTAAGACATCCCTCTGACACTCAAAGGCTTAATGCATATTTATTATTAATAGTTTAGTGTGATTAAACGATTTGACAGTCTGGCTTGACAGCATTCTTGTGAACAACTTTTAAAAGCCTCACATTTGTCCTTGGAATGTCACTGTCTTCTTCCTTTACAAACTAATGAATCAGCACTATCTATTGTTCTGAGATGCTCGTCTCCAGTAAACTGCTAGTCTTTCACCGCTAAGTCATAATGAGAATTGTAACATTAAGAATACAGGGGATGCATACATTTCCATGGAGAGGATACAACAGGAATATAATGACTACATTGTCAGTACACGTTGCGAGAGGATTCTGTCCAATTTGTTTCTAGTGATGGCTGAGTTGGGAACTATGGTACAAAAATGCCCTTCAGTCAGCTGGAATATACTTATAACAAGGACACCCAGGAGTAATTGCAGGCAATTATAAGCAAAGAAAAGTTTCAAAAATAGCACACCTGATATCTGTGATGTGTAAAAAGACATTCACAATCCTATAATACATTAATTAGTATTAAAGCAAGAAAAGTGGGTTTCAATACTATACCTGTGTGACAGGATGCAATGAATATTTTAAATAAATATCTAAAATAGAATGTGGGGTTTCTTCGAGATTAGAAAACCATATTCTTCACCTCCTTTAAACCCATTCCATACTCTTCCCTTTGAAATGTACCTACCTGCCCACCCATAGTGGGTGAGTAGTTGACAAGGCTAAAAAAAGACATGCACCCATAAAGTCCAGCCCATGCCAAAACACCCTTTTTGATCCAGAGGAAGGCAAAAAAAACCCACTGAAGCCATTTCTAATTTAGCCCCAAGTGGGTAAAAAACATTCTTCCTGACTCCAGATGGCTTTCAGATATTTCCCTGGATCAACAACCTGTTTGCTTTGAAGTCATCTGTCACAATTCTCAATATTGTTCTGTGCTAGATAGGCATCCATTGCTTTTCTGAAAGCAGTGACAGTATCTGCAAGTACAACATCCCAAGCACAGAATTCCATAGCTTTACCACCCTTATTGTAAAAAAATCCCTGCCTTTGGTTTACTTGAAAGCTCCTTTCCTCTAGTCTTAAAGGATGACCTATCATTCTTAGCTCAGCTCTTTGCTTAAATAATTCATTGGATAGTTTTTGTATTGACCTTGAATGTATTTGTAAATGGTAATCATATCACCCCTTAGATGTCTCTTCTGTGATGTAAACAAACCCAGTTTGGCTAGTCTCTCTTTATAACTCAAATCCTCCAATCCTATCAGTTGCACATCTCTGCACTTTCTCCAGTTCAGCAGTTCAGCAATGTATTTTTTAAGAGCTGGTGCCAAAAACTGTACTCCATATTCCAGATGATATTACACCAACTGATATTATTCCTGTCATTGATAACAAGAGGTAATGCATTTACTGTAAGCTTTTTCACCAGATTCTTTATAAGACTTCCCTGTCTTTCATTACTAAAAAAAAGCTGTTAAAACTACATCATATATCATGGTGAGCAGAAATAAATACATTTAATTTACTCTTTCAAAAAAAGAATATGGGAAAAAACAAGGAGGGAGTCTGCCCTCTTTTAGAACAGTCTGCCACTCAAATGATTTTCTGTTGCTTGAAATGGCCCTGATGATGTGTGTGATATCATTGGGGGAACTGGGGCAGACACTGCACTCAAACATGTAACCTCTTACAGCCAACTCCAACCTTCCCTGCTCCCATTAAGGTCCACATAAGCAGCCTGTAGACACTAATGAGATTGCAACTTATTACATGAATAAAATATCTCTTTTATCAGGCAAACACTGTATTTAATTAAATTTCAGGTTAGATTTCACAGGAGTGTGTGTCCTTTTAAAGGAGCATTAGCACCTACAACAAACTGGGGGTTCAATATATTCAAATACCCTGTCCTCCATCTAGCTTCTGTAAAACATCTATTTATGTTTTCTGAGGCCTAAACTCTAGTCTTATATATTCTCAATGGGAGTTTCCATTTTTGCCTTTTTGCAGGGCTTCCTGGCTTCCATTAACATAGAAATTGTGATAGATGTCTTGGTAGTGATGGTGCTGTATCATCTGTAAGCGGGCTATGATAAGGTAGTCACAGCCTTTCTGACTACAAGATTGGTAGGTATTAATCTCAACAAATTAAAAAGCCTCCTTAAGGGAGGAAAATGAAAAAATGTACAGGAAAAGCAACATTTTAATCACATTGCTCTTCACCAGCACTTCTCTGCATGTATCAAGGGGCCAGCATATTTTCCTGCTTTATCTATGTGAAGCAGTGAAATGCAATGAATATGTCTCCTTTGTAATGGCACTAGATACCGAAATAGGGATATTCCTGTGCTTCTATTTTTTAAGCCCTGGGGACACATGGGAACCTTTTCTCTTAGTGCCTAGCAAGACCAGCTACACATCACTGACAAGGCCCAATGTGCTGAAAATGTACTTCTGATCTCTGCTGGTATTCTCATACAGTGGGTAATTGTCCTGAGATTTTGGGCTGGGCTGTACTGCCCTTCTTGGTGGAGTAGGCAATATGCAAATTTTTTTTGGCCAGTGGTCATTGGAGGGCCCTGGTGAAAAACATTTTTGGGACCCTTAACACAAAGGTAGTCTTCCAGGGATGTAACTAGAGCAATGTGACCATCTGGCCTCTTTGGATGTTGGCCTCCGTCACAACTGTGCTGCCTCTAGTTAACAGGCTACTTTTGTTTGCTCTCTGGGAATATTCACTTCTGTGCTTCGCTTATTTACTCCTGTTTGTAAAGCACAGACAGAGAAGATGGTTACAGTTATGAGGAGGTGGTAGAACTAGTACATTTAGTTACATTCATAATATCATTCTGTCTTAGCACATCAGTAACAGAGATCACACACCGTGGTAGCATGTTTGATAGTATCACATAAATATGGTGTATAATGAGGCTGATCAAGAGGAATTGGAGTAATTCTGGAGCAAATCAGCTACACGTTAGGACAGGGCTTATAATTTTAAGTCCTTTGCTACTAACTAGCCAAACCTGAAAAGTTACTCGCCACTGCAAGCCAAAACATACCCATCAGGGCTGAATTTCTACTTGCCAGGGTTAAATTTTCACTCGCCATTGGCTAGTGGCGAGTGGAAATTTTGAGCCCTGCATTAGGAGACAAAAACAGTTCCCAGAACTCAATTGATTTAAATGAGCCAACCTTTTAACATTTGAATGCAGAATTGATATTGCTATACATTGGAGACTTTCCTGGCATTCAGTTGGGTTTTGCAGGCCCCATTTAAATCAGTGTACATTTTTATTGGGGCAGTTCGTTTGCTCCACTTTTTCTTCATTGCGGTCATGGCCCTTTAAGTACAGAACCGCTGCACAAGTCTATTTGTTACAGAGAGAGCATTGCAATTATAATTTCTCATTACAAGAACTGAAATATAATTCCACTTCTTGACCTGAGTGGGAGTCATTAACCTTAGTGGGATGTGCGGGAAATATATAATGACTTGGCCTGTTTAACCCCTTGAATGCTCCAGTAAAATGTATTAGAGACATCTAAGGCATTCAGTGGGTTAACAGGTAGCCTACAGCAAACTGTAAAGTGAGTGACCTCTCACAAGAGCTTTCATTGCATAATACAGGGTAAGGCTAATGTACTAAGATAACATGGGGCCATAGGGAATAAACAGTTCCCAAAATTCCCATTGATTTTAATACGGATTTTAACCGCTTGAGTGCTAGAAAGGTCCTCTCTCTAACATTCAAGGTTTGAGACTGTACAAAGGACAAGGGGTTCACCCAGTAAGACTTGAGGAAAGGAGATTTCATCTACAACAGTGGAAGGGATTCTTTACGGTAAGGACAATAAAGGTATGGAATTCACTGCCTGAAGAGATGGTGCTATTGAATACATTAGATGCCTTTAACAGAGCAGAACATAGAAGGCTATGTATGTTAGTATTGGAATTAATACTTATTTAGTGTTCATTGATCTAAGGAGGAATCTGATTGCCATTTGGAGTCAAAAAGGATTTTTTCCCCGATTCAAAGCAGAATTTGAAATTGCTGAATAAAGGGTTTGTTGCCTTCTTTTGGATCAACAGTGGTAAATAAGAATAGGAAGAGGGTCGAACTTTATGGACAAAAGTCTTTTTTCAACTTAACTTCTATGTAACTCTGTAACCATGTAACCCTTTGAGTGCCAGAGAGGTATGCATTGGATACCTTATGGAAATCAAAGAGTTAAATCAAGGGGGATTTTTATTTCTGTACTGTGCAGTTAGCTTGTATCAGGATTGCCCATTTTCTTAGGGCCTTGAAGAGTTAAATATACGTTTAGCTATTTATATCTGTGTATTATATTATGTTGATGTCATAGGTTTACATTTTTAATGTGGTGAACTGTATTGATTGCCATCAATACATACAATTTCACAGAAATAACCTTTGAGTTCAACAGCACAGTTATTAATAATAATATACTGTATGTAATATAATAATAAAAGTATAAATACTGTATTGTTTTTACCCGTGATTTATGGGTAAGATTTTACCTGAATTTAGTAAGATTCAGCTTATTGATATATCCTATATAATAATTTGCTAGGATGTTTGTCAGAAGCCATCATGCACAGTAGAGACTGTGCGCATTCGGGCAGTCGCTACTGTGCACGACTGCATCGCGTGGAGCAGTGAGATAGCGACCACTTAACTCTTTGAGTGCCAGAGTGGTGCACATACCCCTGTGGCAGTCAAAGGGATAACATTACCCAGACCTTGGCTTTTACACTAGTATATATATATATATGAAAAAATAAGGGCAGCACCCTTGGGACTTTTATTAAAGCTATTGCCACATTAAAAGTCCCATGGGTGCTGCCCCTACTTTTTCCTGTATCCTGCTTTATGGGATTGTGCACCTGGGCTATCATTTTGCATGAGTGAGTGCTTTCACACACAATATTCTGTATATATATATATATATATATATATATATATATATATATATATATATAATCTCCTTAGATTGGGGTAGATAACCTTTGGCTCTCTTTTGTTGGACACTACAAATTCTATCATCCCCTACCAGCCAGTGGTTTCCTTCCCTTGACCCAGGCAGTTGTAAGGGAAGTTTTTTTTCTAAAGGCTGGATTAAAAAAAAGATAAGCATAAGCTTAAGCTAAAGAGGGGCAGTTCTGGGATAAAGCAACTGCACCATGCGGGAGAAAAAAAAAATCGCAATGATTATAATGGGACGTTTAACCCATTGAATGCTAGAGAGTACTGCTATACATATGGTTAAATGAATATTCACGTAGAATTGGACAAATGTCTCCTTACCGGGCCTGGTTTTTCATACTTTGATTTGCTACGTTGCCATCGCCAAAGTGGATGTGAACAAAGCTGTGAAAACAAAGAGCATTATCATGGCAAGAACATGTCCAGAGGAAGAGTGTAAAAGTTTAATTACTATTAGCATTAGAAAGACTTGTCTTGAGCAGGTCTCACTGAAGTCATTAGGGCTGAAGGATTTATTGTTCTTTGGCGAGATTACTGTTTTTCTTGTTAACATCCTTTAGTCTTTTGCAGCTTAATAATACAACCACGTCGCAGCTTTTCACAATTAATTACAGGCCTTTAAATGTAATGTCAGGTTTTACGACAGAAAACCATGTCTCCTATTCTTATAGGAAAAATAGATTAGTAGAAATAAAATCATGTGCTTTCTGGTTTTGCTCACTTCTTTTTATATCTTGCTAAAGTGCAGGCACTTGTCTAAATGTATCCACTTTACCTGACTATTGAACCATCTCTGAGACTGGCTACTAAGAAAAAGGCACACACCAACTGCACCACGGGGAAACAAGAGAAACTCCCCAAATTCCCCTTGATTTAAATGGGGAGTTGTGTACCCCTCTGGCACTCAAAGGGTTAAATTAATGAATCTAGCACTGTCAAGTAATGAGTTTGGCCACACTGCCCTGTTTAATATGTACCAAGGATCCCAGTGGGGATGAGAAGAGATGCCTGCGGCGACACCATTTCAATAGGATACAGTTCTCTTCTCTATATTTAAATGTTGCTCGTGGAGTTGCTCAAGGAAGATATTAATAGTGCTGTGTCTGATTTCAAAACTGGTGTAATGCAAAATGGCCTGAAGCACAAAAGGATAACAGATTTGTCTGTATTATCAGATACACACACCTGTGATTACTGAACTGGTGCCAGCAGTTCCATGTCTGCAGCTGAGGGTGCAGAATATATGCCCTTTGCTCCCTCTATTCCAATAGAATATCATATGTGCCTATATCTATTTAGGGCTTACGTGTGTTTATGACCATATTGGGGTTATGCTTGTTTAGTCATAATGGCACCATTCAAAAGTGTGCAAGATCAGAAGCTCATCCTCATGTTGGGGTGCCCAGGGTGATTACTGTGACAGAGATAGGTGCCACATTTCTAGACTGGCAGTGCTGAGGCATCTCTTCTCATCCCACTGGGATTTCCAACACATTAATATACAGGGCAGTGTAGAGAATTATGGATCCCATGTTAAGCCATTGAGCAAGAGATCATTTTATTTATGAAGTTCTGAATTATATTTTAGAAATGTAAAATATGCATAATTATTATTTACATATGATCAATCTTAATATGTGATATTTAAAGTTATATTAATATATTTAATTTATTGTGTGAGTGTTCCTTTAAGCATAATGCAAGAACAGTCTAACAATCTCAAATGTCTTTACAGAGTCCACTTATGTTGTCTTGAGGGAGCTTATATGACCCTTTATTCTGTAAAAAAAGCACAGGGAAGGAAATAGTAAGTAGTAAGTTTAGTTTTAAACATCTTGGAGGATACATCAAAGGCACTTGGTGACAGATTTACACTTCAGGAGCCCCTATTCAAGGCATCCTGGGTGCCCTTAGCCCTGCCCATGGTTACCCCCCGCTAATTTCATGACTCCACCCCAGCTCCATCCATGCCAGTCACAGAGATAGGAAACCTTTTGCTCTTCAGTTGTTGGAAACTACAACTCTCATCATCCCTAAATGGCCGTTGGCTGGTTGGGGATAAGAGACAGAAGTTTCCTACCCCTTGCAGTATATCAAATTATTCCATGTGTATCCTAGGTGTAGCTAGTATTTATTCGGAGACAAAACACAGCAATTTGTACTAACCCTTTGAGTGCCAGAGGGATATCCAATGCATTGCACTTAAACCAGCTAACATGATGGATCTAAGTTTCCTCTAAGGGTCACTCCAGACCTCTACGTCACAGCCAAGAAGAGGGCTGCTGAACACATTCCATGGGCTCTTATTTTACAATCACTCCATTTTATCCCAGCACCTGGATTGGCTCATTGGCTTGTGACACCACCCCCTTGACAAATAATTTACAAAAAAAACTTAAACTGGAATTATACACCCCATATCCATAACTCAGAACAGATTATGTGGCCGGAATGACTAAGGAGCCCACCAAAATGTATCTAGTCCAGTTGTTCCCAACAAGTGTTTCATGGAGCATTTATGTGTCGCGGAAACAAAATTAAACCTTTAAGGGCCAGAGGTGTGTGCAATGCATTGCTTTGCAAGTGTTGAGTTAATCTGTCACATCTTTCCAAATATTTTCATAAAGATATATTGTTTTTAGGCCCGCACGTGTCACACAAAGTTCTATTTAATGAACGTTACCCTTTGAGTGCCATTAAAGTATCCAGTACACTGCATTGCAAAGCATTGGATACCTTTACGGCACTGAAAGGGTTAAAGAACGTAGGGCTTTGGAGGAAATTTTGGACCCCATGTTAAGCCATTGGGCAATAGATTATTTTAATTCGTAGTTCGGAATTATATTTTAGGAATGTAACATACAAATAATTATTATTTACATATGCTAGATCTAAATATGTGATATTTAAAGTTTAATTTTTTGTATTTGTGTTCCTTTAATGAACGTAACCCTTTGAGTGCCATTAAAGAATCCAATGCACTGCGTTGCAAAGCATTGGATACCTTTACGGCACTGAAAGGGTTAAAGAACGTAGTGTCACAACTTAAGTGAGGTTGGGAAACTCCACTCTAGCCAGTTTCCTATGCTGTCTACTGGAAAATCTTGCTCAAAAAATTGTCATGAATATTAACTCCTTGTATGCTGGTACTATAAGGCAATGTACTAGAGACCTCTCTAGCAGCCAAATAGTTAAACTGCTGTTTATTTTAACAAAGGCAGGTTACTGCATGGAAAATAAAATAAAAAGGGCTTTATTCACACATTGTGTTAAGTAGTTGACAAAAGGCAGCCAGTAAGAAAACCCAGCATTCTTTCTAAAAAGAAAAGATTAAAAAAACTATTGTAAGAGTGCCAAGTGGTGAGCAATGCATTGCTTCAAAGTGCATTGCTTTCCCTCTCTTGCACCCAAAAGGTTTACAGTGCTGTAAATTAGCTTGAATTTTGTAAGATAATCAACCATTTGAGTGCCAGAAGGGTACGCAACGCATTGCTTTACATACAGATTTTTCTTAAAGGGACTCAACCAAATAGTGGGGTGAATATACAATGGACAAACCTCCCTAGTGTCCCACTTCAAGACTCAAATACCTCTGTCCACTATCCGTGGAAATATTTTTGATGGGGGGGGGGGCAAAGCCATAATGTGACCCCCAGGCCAGCCCATCCAGCCCCTTTGTTTATATGGAGGGGGTAATTATAGGGAGGGAGTGCCTATGCCTCTGTCCCTTTTTCCCACCCTGACTATGTGGTGTTGTGTAAAGAAGCATTTACTTTTAAGGATTTTAGACTGGGAGAAGATCTGATTATTTCAGGAAAATTATTCCAGGCTTTTAGAGCTCTGAAGGAGAAGGTAGATCGTGCTGCTTCTTTCCTGTATTTTCTACACCATCCTATGGAGATTTATGGTCAACTGACCAGAGCTGTTCATTGGATGATGTAGCAACAGCTCCACTGTACAATTTCAGGCTACTATGATACTGCACCTAAAAAATGCAAGTCTGCACTGTAATAACTTTTGAATACAATACCTCTCAGCAGTGGGAGTACCCTTGTTTTACTCAGGAGGATAAACCCTACAACATATATTTTTTTACATTTTAAGTATTACTATCCCTTTAATGAAGAACTCCAGGACCTCAAACTCTGCCCACTGAAGTCTTCTTAGGTAAGAAGGACTGGTTCTCAGTCTTTTTTGGCCAGGGCACCTCTAACATGCAATCTAGATTTTTGGGGAGGCACCTTAACATTGTATATGTACAAAGGGTACGAATAAATAATATACTGTTATTCTTAGGTTTAACAGTCTGAATAACAAAAACATACTGTGCATAATAATGTCCATAAATGTACATTTCAACACTCACATTTTTATCAATACCATTATAGAAAACAAGGGGTACCCCAAAGTGGATGTCCGTTGTAGACCAAAATACCAGGGCACCCTGGGTGAGAATCGCTGCTTCAGTGTCACAACTCTGTAGTCTTGGAATCCTGTCTGCCTCAGGGACATGATATGCAGCACTAATTAACCCTTTGTGTGCCAGAGAGATACCTAATGCATTGTAACAAGATGCACTCAAGAGGTTAAATATTAATTTGCGAGGGAGGCAATCCATGTAGAATTGATTCATGGTGAACACTGGGAGTTTTCTGCAGATCGAAATTAGTGGGGTTTATTATTAAATTTTGTTAGTGCTCCATCAGGGATGACATGTCACTTTCTAGATCCTACCAAAAATGAGAGCTTACATCTTGAAATTATTTTCTTGTTTATTCCTCACCATTAATTTATTCCACTTCTCTGGTGGAGAAACTGTTTTAGCAGCTTAAAGATGGAGGCGATTTCCTGGACGTGTGAGTTATTAGTGATGCAGCTTTAGCAGACAAGTTAGAGAACAAAGCTCTGTGAACATTAGATACATACTCCATACATACATTACATACGGCAACTAGTAAATCTATAAATCTATTAAAGTGGAACTATCATCTTCATAATATTGCATCCCAATACATTAGTAACATAGCGATAAGCAAAGGCATACATGTATTATGTTTAATAAGTCCACATTATTGAAGTAATCCACCTTCTTCTGTAGGCATCCAGGGCACAGAGCTTACAAGAGTAGCTCTGTGCGCCTGTGCAGGCAGCAACTTCCGTTACCTTAAGGTAACCAACGGACGTCAACACCAATCCGGGCAGTGCATGGGACAGACAGCGCAGACTCAGAGGTAACTTCCTTCTAAAATGTCTGCGCTTTTGTCTGCTGGATGCCTGCAGAAGAAGGTAGATTACTTCAATAACGCTGATTTATTAAACATAATACAAGTATGCCTTTGCTGTTACTATATTAGTAACTAGTTGAAGAGCCCATGTACATGTGCCACAGTGCCACCCACAGTGCCACCCAGCGGTGGAGCCATGCACAGTAGAGACTGCCCACGCTGCGGCTGATACGGAGCGGGGCACTCCGAATTCAGATGGTAGTCCTCTCAGAGAAGATTCCGGTCTGAATTCGGAGCACCCTGCTCCGTATCAGCCGCGGCGCAGGCAGTCTGTACTTCAGCGCATGCAGCCTTCTCTATTGCACAGCTTCAGACAAACTTAGTGAATTATAATATAGGATATTTTGGGGGCATTATTATAAAAGTGCAAGGTACAGGCAGTTTAAATAGATACATGTTATGTCACCAAAATCTGGTAAGTGCCAGAGGGGTGTGCAATGCATTGCAAGCGATGGGTTGCACACCCATCTGGCACTCAGGGGGTAAACACATACATTCCTTTAGCCACAGTCACAAAATCTCTACACACTAATTTACTGGAGCAGCAGATGGGAAATACATCTCCAGCTACATAGGGAGGCATGTACCGGAGCCTATGAAATGATTTACACAAGACAACCCTTCCTATACTAATAACTGTTTCCAGGCCACCACCTTTAATCCCCCAGAATGCCACACACATTTTCCATCCACGTGTCCCACCACCTTACAGACACCCTTCATCCTGCAACCTCACTTCAGTAGCTGCATGGTCAAAACCACCTGAACAACTTCCTTTGTGTCTCTATTTCAATTGACTATCCCTGGCCACTCACCAATCTCTGCAGGTCCCCCAGCCATAGCAAGGCCCTCTCCTTGCTTCTGGGATTTGGGTTGTGATACATGGCCTGCATGGCCTGGAAGACAGTTTGCAGTTCAGGCTTTCCTTTCATGTGTTGGTTCAATGCTCTATCAAGGGTATCTAAAAGCCACCGTTCACCAGGTTTCATCCTTCTCAGCTGTAACAGCACATGTACACCCATAAACAGCCCAACAGGGAACACTGATCCTGTGTCACACCATTTCACCTCTTGTTCCCAATTACCTCAGGTCAAAGGCAATGGGAATCTGACCATGATTCCATGATTGTTCTCTGCCTCTTATACCAACCAAAAATTGTCATTGTCACTGCCATTGTTCAGGGTGGAAGGGTTCCCCTCAATTTCACCAGGCACAAGATAGGTGCTAGGGTGCTTTTTGTATGATACGGCTCTGATAATTTTGGAGCAAACCAGCTGCAACGTAGGGGTCAAATAATTTCCAAAATTCTCCTTGATGTAAATGATGCTTCGTCTAACTGACTGAATGCTAGCGAGATCTCCAAAACATTGCTTTGCAGTATGTTGGAGATGTTTCTAGCATTGAAGAGGTTATAAAAAGCCCCATTTACATCAAGAGGAATTTCTATTTGTCCCCTATGGGGCAGTTGGTTTACCCCAAATATTACGCTTGCTCCTCTTCATATATCATCCTCAGGTACTATAACATGCTCAGAGTTAGGTTCTGATGATAACAAGTGCACATGACTGGAAGATGATAAACATGTAACCAGAATGACATTACCAGGCACCAGGGATTGATGCTTTGAAAGAACAAATGCCTCAGGATACAGGAATCAAGGCTAAAAGTAACTGCAAAGAGACTGAGTGATTGCACAAAAAAAAAATATGCAAACTCTGAAGCTATCTCCTAATTGATTTAATATGCATGAATTCAGTTTCAGTCTTTCTTGCTGTCGGAAGGATTTGCATTAGATACATGAAACATGAGAAACGTTATATATAAGTTATATAATATATTGTAGTTCCTGAGGAGTTGATATGTATATTGGATGAGGGAGCCAAACCCCAAATCTCATGCTCAAAGCCCCAGACTCTCCAATCTAGGTTATACAATAATGCTAATCTCCATAATAGTAATCATGCAGTTAGGTGGCACAATGTGCTAGGAGAGGTCAGTCACCAGTTGTTTTTTTCTATGAAACTATTTTACAAGGAAGGATACATTGAGATAGTCTCTCATTTTCAAGTAGATCCTAGGTATTCATTTTATCTCAGAAGGGTGAAAGACTGAGCTGATGTTGCGTTGACTAGAACCTGTGACTTTAAGGTTTAAAAAGACTGTACAGGAGGTGCATTAACTAAATGAGCTCTCTTACCGGGTTATGCACTGGTATGTGATAAAGATGACAGAGCTTCTCCTGTGAGAAAAATTCTCCAGTTAGCATTTTATACAACGTAGCCTATACATTAATATCATTCCAACTTGAGCATAGGCTCTGTAGATTAATATAAGAATTGGAGAAAGCAGGGAGAGAGATACAGTGTAACACTATTCCTATATTTTACATTGTGGGGAGAATGTGGTATTGTAATTCCACTCTATATCAGGCATTGGGATAGATGTTCAGTCCCTGTGTCTAACTAACATCAATTTACTACGCTACCATTGCTAAAAATCCTCCCCTTAGCACAGCTTGCACCCAGGAGAATGCAATGGGGCAACCTAGGGGTATTTCAACCTATTCCTTTCCTCTAAACCATATTGAACAGCATGTATTAAACTAGGGGAATGGGAAACTGATTTTCTCCAGTTCCCTGTGCTGTCTGTCTGCTGGTTTACTATGTCAGTCATGCTCTTTTGCACAGTGACTTTCAACATTAGTTCTTGGGACACGCACAGGGGAGTAATCAGTGGCTCAGTCATACAGATTGATTCACTTCTTAATTAACCATCTGAGTGCCAGAGGGGCACACAACACATTGCTCTGGAATGTGTTGCGCACCCCTCTGGCACTGAAAGGGTTAAGGATATCTTATCTTTTGTTGTGTCTAGGAGGCCAGAGGTGAAACTGCTCTAGTGCATACCCTGAAGTACAACTACTGGCATTTGAGGCTAACGCCAATGGAGGTACACTGGTGAATTGGTATTTGAGCCCCTTAACTTATTTACATTGTATAATCACTGATTTCATAGTTCTAGACAATAAGCTCTCTGCAAGCCGATCCAGAGAGATCACTGTTACAATAAAAAAAAAAAATATATATATATACTGGGAATTTGACTTTACATATTAGGCACATGCAAAATAAAGGGATATTATCCTATCAAGAAGAATAATCTGTCATATTACATATTTTCTTCATAAAAAAAATTATTGTTCCATTAATTTTTTATTTGTCCCCTCTGGTGCAGTTGGTTTTCTGCAGGATTGTTTTAACACTTTGAATGCAATTGCTTTGCAATGCGTTGGATACCTCTTTTACACTTCAAGGGTTAATTCTACTCATCCTCTCTATGGGCCGCATGTATAAAAGTGGATTGGGGCAATTTTGGGGTTATACAACTGCACCATAGTGGACCCATAATTCCCCAGATTTCCATTGAGTTAAAATAGAATTTTTAACCCCTTAAATGCTAGATGTCTCCAAAGTATTGCAAAGCAATGCATTGAAGACCCCTCTAGCATTCAAGATCCATCCCTTTCAGTGCCAGAGGCTTGGGGAATTTTCTGTACCCTATTGGCCAGGCATATTTTCAGCATTTTTGCTATCCATCTGTTTAGGTGTGATTCCTGTTGGTAACTTTCTAGTTACAAAAAAGAACAGAATGTCCGCACTTGCTAGTATATATAAAGTGTAAAAAAACAGAGCTTTATTGAAAAAGTAAAAACATCCGAACACAGGGACAACATCAGTCACCCCACTATAATCCCCTTACACATTTCGGACCGCAAAGGTCCTTACTCATAGGCAAAAAGGGCAGGTATTCTCACTCTTTAAATACACAAATACATTACCGAGAAACTCCTACTTCTTAAAGATACATACACTAAAAACATCAAAGTGAATGCAAAAATTGATACTAAGTGTCAAACCAGTATAAGTACCGCATGGGATGAAAATGTATCCAGAACACACAGCTAAAAATGCATATAATTAAATAAACTATCATATATCTACCCATACCCCTATATGTGCTCTGGACAAATAAATGATCATATAGAGGGAATGACTATAATGTTTGAACAAATGCAAGGCAGAGTTCCAAAATGATTTACCATTTACTCATATATCACAGGACCAGATCACCTAGTAGAACAGACTCAAGTCCCATTCTGCATTAAGACCCTGAGGTATTCTGGTATCCAGCAGGTATATCCAGTACATCTTGCATTTACCTAAACAATGCAAGATGTTCCCACCTCTAGGATGTCTGGTAACCCTTTCAATACCTAGAAATCCAAAATTGGTCAATTTTGCATCATATGACATAAAATGTCTGGCTACTGGTGATCTCACATCTAAATTTTCTATTGCATTAAGATGCAATATTAAGATGTATTTGTGTATTTAAAGAGTGAAAATACCTGCCCTTTTTGCCTATGAGTAAGGAACTTTGTGGTCCGAAACGCTTAAGGGGATTATCGTGGGGCGATTGATGTTGTCCCTGTGTTCGGACGTTTTTATTTTTTCAATAAAGCTCTATTTTTTTACACTTTAAATATGCTAGCGAGTGCGGACATTCTGTTCTTTTTTGAAAGTTTCAATTGGAGGAGTGGAGTTCCTTTGTTCTGGCACCGCCATTGAAGATGGTGATTAATGTCAGCTTGGAGATCACGCATGGAGGTGAGCGTTCGCACGATGGGGTGAGTGAAGCATCCAGTTAACTGTGTTATGTTTTGCAGTTTTCGCTACATTAATGGGCCATGTATTATATTGTTGCCTGCTGGAGCAGTCTATTTTGTCTGCTTTTAACTTTCTAGTTATATCTGGAAAACTATATATTATGTTTTAGAACAAATTCAGCTTTTTCATGGTGCCTCATGAAAAATACATTTTGCATCATGCAACAAGATATAATGACATATTTATAAAATATGAAAACTTTACTTATTTTTAGACTACAATAAACTATATGTCAAAATATTTGTTAGTAGTGAAAATGTCAGTTATTTTTAAAAGCCCTAAATCCTATGAGTATAAAAATACCAAATATATCTAGTTTTACCTAGATGTATGACCTGTGTTGACTCCTAATTAACCAGAGCACAAAAGGGTATTTTCAACTTTATGAACTAAAATTCACATTGCAGTGGTTACATAGTAAATCTACCATAACATAGCTCAATACCTATATAAAAGCATGTATCTGAACATAGATATCCCACGGTACCAAATGAGGGACCCCAGAATTGCTCTAGTCCACGTTTGTACATATAGCACTATGTGTGTGACATACAAACATGAGAAAGAGAGAGAGAGAGAGGAAGAGAGAGATAATTACATAAACAATGCACTGGCTACCTCTATAGTATTCAAGAGGTATGCACGGATTAGAGACCAAAAACTGAGACTTCTGTGTACCCCACTGTCACTCAAAGGGTTAATGCCAAGAGGGGTGTAAAATGCATTGCAAAACTATGTGTTGCACACCCCTCTGGTTCTTAACTGGTTAATATTACCATGGACAGCGGACAGAGTTTGTGTCCTGTGATTCAGCTAGCAACTGTCATGTTCGCCTCCATAGACCTGACATTCAGGGCTGTTATTGCTTGAATAAAGGCACAAAGGCAAAATCATAGGGGTCATTAGGATTTCCTGTCCACAGCATGGTGAATGGGATGTTATTGTTAGGAGGGTTTATTTCTCCCTTAGGTATTTTCTGTGACTTTAGTGAAGTATTTTTGGGATGCCTGAAGATATCCTTTCTGGAGTTGTTTTCTTGTTGTTTTGTTGCAGTTGTCTGAACACCACAAAGTCACCACTACAACTGTAAACCTTATGAATATTGATGAGATTATAATCAATGAATTAATCACAAGTAAAAAAGCAGATGCTTAATTCATTAACCTTTTCACAGTAGGGATAAAAAGACAGCAATCAAAGATTATTTACAGACGCCTTAATACCAAATAATTTCAAAGTTAGGTTATTTTGTTTTTTTGGAGGTGAAACACCATGAAAATCACCTTTGAAGAAATAAAGTTTCAAATATTCCCTACAATCAAGTCCTACAGCTCTAATGCTACCGTCCATAGAGATAAATAGTATCCATTTCACATTTATTTGTTTCTTGACGTTAGTCCTTGGGACACACCAGTAGGGCTTATTTTCAGGATAATCAGGCATGATCTCAGGGGAGAAATATAACAGTAATCAATCTACCGGTGGTTAATTAATAATATCCTTAAACCCTGCTCCATTAACCCTTTGAGTACCCCTCTGGAACTCAAAGGGTTAATGTGCTCTGGGGAGTGGAGCTGCGAATCCCTGATTTAAATGCTACTTTGTACTGGTAAAAGACTGGGCTAAAATAGACCAGGTAAGTGTCACCAAGTAATGTTATCTGACATTTTGTTTTCTTACAAGTGGGTAGGGGCCATACCAGAAGTTATGGAAGTAGAATTCAGGAACAAACATTCCACATGTATCCATTTATTAACCCTTTGAGTGCCAGAGGGGTACTTGACGCATTGCTCCACAATGCTTTGCACACCCCTCTGGTGCTCAAATGGTTCAAATTGAATCCTTGAATGATAGAGAAGTCTCCATTGCAGTCCTGCAGTCCACTGATGTCCTTACATTGCAATGCAGGCCTCTCTAGTATTCAAGGGTTTCAAATCCCCATTTAAATCCTTGTGAGTTTTCATTTCCCTCCCTACAGTGCAGTTGGTTTGGCCTTGAATTGTACTTCTTAATCTGACTGAATACAGCCCTATATTATCCCACCTACTATACAGGGAATGGGGTCACTATCAAAATGTCACCCTCAGTTTGGCAACCAACACAGGAGCGCATTAAATGTGTCCCCAGGTTGAAAATGGCAACATAAGAATCTCACCCGCATGACAATGACGACATGCATAAGAAAGTGGGGAAAAAGTCTACCAAGCTGAGCCGAATGAGTGAATGAACTTTACCAGCAGCAAAAGCAGAGGAGCAAGCATGACTACAATGCCCCATCGGCATGATTGCAGGGGCTGTCATGCAGAACTCAAAGGGTTAATGAATGGAATGGCACTGCTACATTTTCCCTACAACGATCCCGTGTTTCCTGCAACTCACCAGCATTTTATCTCCAAAATTCATACACCATCCTTTAACCCTTGAGTGCCACATGACAGCCTGTGCAATCATGCAGATGGGGCATCACAGTTACAGTTGCACCTCTGCTTCTGCTGCATGTAAAGCTCATACTCTCATTTGGCTCAGCTTGTAGACTTTTTCCCTGCTTTCTTTCTTAGGCATGTTGCCCTTGTCATGTGGCCGTGATTCTTATGTCACCATTTTCAACCTGGTGACATATTTAATGTGCCCCTGGGTTGGTCGCCAAATTGAGGTCGACATTGTACAACATGTTTCAGCCTTCCACATGTCAGCTAGCAGTCATAGAATCCTGGCTTTGTTTACCCTGCCTTCCATTAATGCAATTATTCTTTGGAACCCATTGAAAGACTTCAGGGAAAATTGGGGCTCCATGGAACCCAGTTTGAAAATCACTGCTTTATTGCTGTTCATAGAGGGGTAATATACATACAATATGACACACAAGTACTAACCAGTAAGTGGAGAGAGGGTCCTGCTTGTGAGCTTCCAATGCAGAGTTAATACAGAGGCAAGTAAAGATGAGTTGAAGGTAAGTGGTAGTGTTCTACACTAGAGTAATGACAATGCAACATTTGCAGCAGCTCCTATTTTGGTGCATCCCAGTCCCTCCCTGCCCTTCACACTGGAGATTGACGTGTCTAAGATTGGAGTAGACGCCCACCTCTCTCAACGCTCAGCTCCAGGGGAGGCCTTACGCCCTTGTGGGTATTTCTCGAAGAAACTGTCTAAGGCAGAAACAGTATACCAGATTGGGGACAGAGAGTTATTGGCCATTATATTGGCACTGAAAGAATGGAAACACCTCCTGGAGGGTACTAGTTCTCCTATCTTTAGTCTTACTGATCATAAGAATCTCACTTACATGTCTGAGGCTAAATGCCTGTCGCCCTGTCAAGCTAGATGGGTGTTGTTCCTATCCAGGTTCAGTTTTGTGGTTTCATACATTACGGGTTCTAAGAATGTGAAGGTGGATGCCCTATCATGCCAATTTTGTAAGCTTTCCAAGGAGGAGGTCCCTCCCACATTGATTATTCCAGCTGATCGAATTCTGGCCACAATACGTACATGTATTACTTCTCCATTGGGAGTACAAATCTTGGCTGCTCAGACATCCACTCAGGCAGAGAGACCTAGAGGGAAATGCTTTGTCCCCGCTCATTTGCGTATAAAACTGCTTGAGGCTTACCATTCCTCCAAAATTTCTGGCCACATTGGGCGAGACCAATTGATTTGGTCCTTGTCTAGACTGTTATGGTGGCCGAGCCTTCGATCCGCTTGCGCTGCTTTTACCGCAGCATGCACCACATGTGCTCAAAATAAATCACCTCAACATTTGTCTGTCTGTCTTCTTCAACTGGTGGCCAACGGAGAACGACCGTGGTCCCATCTGTCCATAGATTTTATGGTTGATCTACCAGCATCCTTTGGTTTAACGGTCATCCTAATGACCGTAGACTAGTGATGAGCGAGCACCCCAATGCTCTGGTGTTCGGGTGCTCTGACCGAGCACCCCCGGAGGCTCGAGTGCTCGGCCGAGCACCCGAGCCCCATTGAAGTCAATGGGAGGACTCGAGCATTACACCAGGCACCCCCTGCTCTGATGAGGGGAGGGTGCCTGGTCCATAGGAAAAGGGCAGAAAATGATGGAAACACCACAGAAATGGTTCAGGGACAGCATAGGGAGGATGTCTGGATGCATCTTGGACTCCAACATCGCTGCTGGGAACGATCTTTCGCCCGTAGTACGCCATTTTTACAGACTGACCGTAAAACACACAAAAAGGCAGATAAAAACGACTTTAGGCGAAAAATTGTTACCAAACAGTATTTGCTGTATATTTACTTGTATATCATCTGCAAATTCTGCAAAAAATTTCCTTGATTTTTCTGAACTGAGGCCATGATTAAGAGGGAAACGTGCGCAGAGGCAAATTCTCCCAAAAATTTCCTTGATTTTTCTGAACTGAGGCCATGATTAAGAGGGAAACGTGCGCAGAGGCAAATTCTCCCAAAAATTTCCTTGATTTTTCTGAACTGAGGCCATGATTAAGAGGGAAACGTGCGCAAAGGCAAATTCTCCCAAAAATTTACTCGATTTTTCTGAACTGGGGCCATGATTAAGAGGGAAACGTGCGCTGAGCCGACCATCTAAAACATTATGGGTGAGGGTCTGCTGCGGAGCTGACCATCCTAAACATTATATGCGAAGGCCCGCTAGTGAGCTGACGCTATAAAACATTATATGAGAGGGCCCGCTAGAGAGCTGACCCAATAAAACATTATATGAGAAGGCCCGCTGGTGAGCTGACCTATACAAAAATTGTCAAACAGGGCCCGCTGGTGAGCTGGCCCTATATAAAAATTATATCACAGGGCCCGCTGGTGAGCTGGCCCTATATAAAAATTATATCCCAGGGTATATGGAAGAGAGTCAACCATATACCCATTTTTTGGGTGGAAGGGGTGAATGGGAATACAGAGTATTCCCATCATTGTAAATAACATATATAAAGTCACTTTATGTTCCCCCGGGGCTTTCCTCCAGTGGAGTGGAGAAGTCAGGGGAAATCCAGGCCTTGTTCATTTTTATAAGTGTCAACCTATCAGCATTTTCGGTGGAAAGGCGGATACGCTTATCTGTTATGATGCCACCAGCAGCACTAAATACCCGCTCAGACAGAACGCTGGCGGCAGGGCAGGCCAGCACCTCCAAGGCGTAGAGTGCCAGTTCATACCACGTGTCCAGCTTGGACACCCAGTAGTTGTAAGGCACAGAGGGATCATTGAGGACGCTGACACGGTCTGCTACGTACTCCTTCACCATCTTCCAAAACTTTTCCCTCCTTGTGACACTAGGCTGCGCATCAGGGTGAGGGTGCTGGCGGGGTGTCATGAAGGTGTCCCACGCCTTGGAGAGTGTTGCCCTGCCTTTGTCGGAACTGCTGTGTGCTCCCCTTTTCTCCCCTTCTCGGTTGGCCAAGGTAGCACGTACTCTGCCGCCAGCGTTGTCAGATGGAAAATTTTGGAGCAATTTTTCGACAAGAACCTTCTGGTATTGCACCATTTTGCTTGTCCTCTCCACCGGAGGAATGAGAGATGAGAAATTCTCTTTGTAGCGGGGGTCCAGAAGGGTGAACACCCAGTAATCCGTGTTGTCTAAAATGCGTATAACGCGTGGGTCACGGGAAAGGCAGCCTAACATAAAGTCAGCCATGTGTGCCAGAGTACCAACAGGCAAGATTTCGCTGTCCTCACCAGGAGGATGACTCTCAATCTCCTCATCCTCTTCCTCCTCTTCTGCCCACCCACGCTGAAGAGATGGAACTAAAGTTCCATGGCTACCCTCTGTAGCGGAGGCAACCGTGTCTTCCTCCTCCTCCTCCTCCTCCTCCGCCTCCTCCAATTGTCGCTGAGAAGACGAAGTGAGGGTGCTCTGGCTATCACCTTGTGTAAGCTCTTCCTCCCGCATTTCCACCTCTTCCACATGCAAAGCGTCAGTTTTAATTGTGAGCAGCGAGCGTTTCAGTAGACACAGAAGTGGGATGGTTACACTGATAATAGCGTTATCGCCGCTCACCATCTGTGTCGATTCCTCAAAATTGCGTAAAACCTCACAGAGGTCTGACATCCATTCCCACTCCTCACTTCTGATTACAGGAAGTTGAACGGAGAGGCGACGACCGTGTAACAGCTAGTACTCCACTACTGCCCTCTGCTGCTCACAAAGCCGGGCCAACATGTGGAAGGTGGAGTTCCAGCGCGTGCTCACGTCACACAGCAGCCGGTGAGCTGGCAATTGTAAGCGCTGCTGCAGCTTCAACAGGCCGGCTGAAGCTGTAGATGACTTACGGAAATGTGCACACACGCGGCGCACCTTGGTCAAGAGATCATGCAAATTGGGGTAGGTTTTTAGAAATCGCTGAACCACTAAATTAAATACATGCGCTAGGCATGGTACGTGTGTGAGCTTGCCGAGCTCCAAAGCCGCCACCAAGTTACGCCCATTATCACACACAACCATGCCTGGTTGCAGGTTGAGTGGCGAGAGCCACTGCTCGGTCTGGTGACTAATCCCCTGCAACAGCTCTGAGGCCGTGTGCTGTTTGTCCCCAAGGCAGATCAGCTTCAGCACGGCCTGTTGACGCTTCCCCACTGCAGTGCTACACTGCTTCCAGCTACCGGCTGATGGGTGAGTGGCGCTGCGTGCAGAGAATTCGGAGGTGGAAACGGAGGAGGAGGAGCCAATAACGTAGGTGCTGGCGGAAACCCTGATGGAGGTAGGGCCCGCAATCCTCGGCGTGGGTAGCACCTGTGCCATCCCAGGGTCCGAGTCGCTCCCAGCCTCCACGACATTCACCCAGTGTGCCGTCAGGGAAATGTAGCGTCCCTGGCCACAAGCACTTGTCCATGTGTCAGTCGTTAAGTGGACCTTCCCAGTAACTGCGTTGGTCAGGGCACGGGTGATGTTACGGGACACATGGTGGTGTAATGCGGGGATGGCACACCGGGAAAAGTAGTGGCGGCTGGGGACCGCGTACCGAGGGACAGCTGCTGCCATCAGGCTGCGGAAGGACTCAGTCTCCACAAGCCTAAATGGCAGCATTTCGATGGCCAGTAATTTGGAAAGGTGTGAGGTTAGTGCTATGGCCTGTGGGTGGGTGGCTGGGTATTTTCGCTTGCGCTCAAATGCCTGGGGTAACGACATTTGGACGCTGCGCTGGGACAGGGAAGTGGATGTGGTCGCTGATGGTGCTTCAGATGGTACAGGTGCAGGGCGGGAGGTATGTGGGCCTGCGCCTTCGACAGGCGATTGGCCGGCACCGAAAACAGGGGAAGAGGAGGCAGTGGTGTGGCCTGCAGACACAGATGGGCGATCCAGGCGTTCCTCCCACTTATTACGGTGCTTGGATGCCATGTGTCGGATCATGCTGGTGGTGGTAAGGTTGCTAGTGTTCATGCCTCGGCTCATTCTGGTGTGGCACAGGTTGCAAACTACAATTCTTTTGTCGTCCGCACTTTCCTTAAAAAAACGCCATACCGCGGAACACCTACCCCTTGGCAAGGGAGATTTACGCAAGGGGGTGCTCCGTGGAACATTTGCGGGCCGGTTTGGTGCGGTCCGCCTTCTTTCTGTAGCCACACCACTGCCTCTTCCAGCCTGTTGCGGTGCTGCAGATGGCTCACCCTCAGGACTGCTGTCATCGCTCGGCTCTCCACCTTCCCAGGTGGGGTCAGTCACCTCATCGTCCACCAAGTCCTCCTCCACTTCCTCACTCTGATCATCCTCCTCATGTCTTGATCCCACCACATACTCAGTCATTGACAACTGTATATCATCCTCCTCATCAAGGTCTTGAGACAGTAATAGTGGTTGATTTAATGGCAACTGTGTCTCATCATCATCATCATCCACTACTTCCTTTGACCTTAAATGCCGTTCACATCTGTCATCTTCTTGTGATTGGGTACCCTCTAGAGGTTGTGAATCAGGGCACAAGATGTCATGTTCCTCTGCAAGCGTGCTTGGAGAGAGGGTCAAATGAAGGATTGGTGATGAGACGAGCTCCTCACTATATCCCAGTGTGGGATCACTTCTTTGACCAGACCCTCTATGGTGGGAGGAAGGATGATCAGAGTGAGGATTATGTTGACCAGACTCTTGGCTACTGAGAGTGGACTTGGTGGAAGACAGGGTGGTGCTTAACCGACTGGAAGCAGTATCAGCTGACATCCAACCGACCACCTGTTCGCAGTGGTCGGACCTCGAGAGTGATGTCCTGCGACGCCCTGTAAAATGAGACATGAAGCTAGGTATGGTGGATGTCTTTCTGTCTTGTGCTCTGGCACCAGGCGCAGTTTCTACGCGTCCTGACCCGCGCCCTGAACTATCAGGATCACGTCCACTTCCCCGTCCCTTTTTACCCGCCTTCTTCATATTACACGGAATATGTGCTGCAAATCTGAAACTGTGCACAGTCAACAGAATGTGCTGCTAAACTGCGGCGACGCACAGTGAATGGAATATGTGACTTTGATATTTTACAGTTTGAAGACTTAACAGTATTTTTTCCTATTCTGAAACTGTGCACAGTACACAGAATGTGCTGCTAAACTGCGGCGACGCACAGTGAATGGAATATGTGACTTTGATATTTTACAGTTTGAAGACTTAACAGAATTTTTTCCTATTCTGAAACTGTGCACAGTCAACAGAATGTGCTGCTAAACTGCGGCGACGCACAGTGAATGGAATATGTGACTTTGATATTTTACAGTTTGAAGACTTAACAGAATTTTTTCCTATTCTGAAACTGTGCACAGTCAACAGAATGTGCTGCTAAACTGCGGCGACGCACAGTGAATGGAATATGTGACTTTGATATTTTACAGTTTGAAGACTTAACAGAATTTTTTCCTATTCTGAAACTGTGCACAGTCAACAGAATGTGCTGCTAAACTGCGGCGACGCACAGTGAATAGAATATGTGACTTTGATATTTTACAGTTTGAAGACTTAACAGTATTTTTTCCTATTCTGAAACTGTGCACAGTACACAGAATGTGCTGCTAAACTGCGGCGACGCACAGTGAATGGAATATGTGACTTTGATATTTTACAGTTTGAAGACTTAACAGTATTTTTTCCTATTCTGAAACTGTGCACAGTACACAGAATGTGCTGCTAAACTGCGGCGACGCACAGTGAATGGAATATGTGACTTTGATATTTTACAGTTTGAAGACTTAACAGAATTTTTTCCTATTCTGAAACTGTGCACAGTCAACAGAATGTGCTGCTAAACTGCGGCGACGCACAGTGAATGGAATATGTGACTTTGATATTTTACAGTTTGAAGACTTAACAGTATTTTTTCCTATTCTGAAACTGTGCACAGTACACAGAATGTGCTGCTAAACTGCGGCGACGCACAGTGAATGGAATATGTGACTTTGATATTTTACAGTTTGAAGACTTAACAGTATTTTTTCCTATTCTGAAACTGTGCACAGTACACAGAATGTGCTGCTAAACTGCGGCGACTCACAGTGAATGGAATATGTGACTTTGATATTTTACAGTTTGAAGACTTAACAGAATTTTTTCCTATTCTGAAACTGTGCACAGTCAACAGAATGTGCTGCTAAACTGCGGCGACGCACAGTGAATGGAATATGTGACTTTAATATTTTACAGTTTGAAGACTTAACAGTATTTTTTCCTATTCTGAAACTGTGCACAGTACACAGAATGTGCTGCTAAACTGCGGCGACGCACAGTGAATGGAATATGTGACTTTGATATTTTACAGTTTGAAGACTTAACAGAATTTTTTCCTATTCTGAAACTGTGCACAGTCAACAGAATGTGCTGCTAAACTGCGGCGACGCACAGTGAATGGAATATGTGACTTTGATATTTTACAGTTTGAAGACTTAACAGTATTTTTTCCTATTCTGAAACTGTGCACAGTACACAGAATGTGCTGCTAAACTGCGGCGACGCACAGTGAATGGAATATGTGACTTTGATATTTTACAGTTTGAAGACTTAACAGTATTTTTTCCTATTCTGAAACTGTGCACAGTACACAGAATGTGCTGCTAAACTGCGGCGACGCACAGTGAATGGAATATGTGACTTTGATATTTTACAGTTTGAAGACTTAACAGAATTTTTTCCTATTCTGAAACTGTGCACAGTCAACAGAATGTGCTGCTAAACTGCGGCGACGCACAGTGAATGGAATATGTGACTTTGATATTTTACAGTTTGAAGACTTAACAGTATTTTTTCCTATTCTGAAACTGTGCACAGTACACAGAATGTGCTGCTAAACTGCGGCGACGCACAGTGAATGGAATATGTGACTTTGATATTTTACAGTTTGAAGACTTAACAGAATTTTTTCCTATTCTGAAACTGTGCACAGTCAACAGAATGTGCTGCTAAACTGCGGCGACGCACAGTGAATGGAATATGTGACTTTGATATTTTACAGTTTGAAGACTTAACAGTATTTTTTCCTATTCTGAAACTGTGCACAGTACACAGAATGTGCTGCTAAACTGCGGCGACGCACAGTGAATGGAATATGTGACTTTGATATTTTACAGTTTGAAGACTTAACAGAATTTTTTCCTATTCTGAAACTGTGCACAGTCAACAGAATGTGCTGCTAAACTGCGGCGACGCACAGTGAATGGAATATGTGACTTTGATATTTTACAGTTTGAAGACTTAACAGTATTTTTTCCTATTCTGAAACTGTGCACAGTACACAGAATGTGCTGCTAAACTGCGGCGACGCACAGTGAATGGAATATGTGACTTTGATATTTTACAGTTTGAAGACTTAACAGTATTTTTTCCTATTCTGAAACTGTGCACAGTACACAGAATGTGCTGCTAAACTGCGGCGACGCACAGTGAATGGAATATGTGACTTTGATATTTTACAGTTTGAAGACTTAACAGAATTTTTTCCTATTCTGAAACTGTGCACAGTCAACAGAATGTGCTGCTAAACTGCGGCGACGCACAGTGAATGGAATATGTGACTTTGATATTTTACAGTTTGAAGACTTAACAGAATGTGCTCTAATCTGCAACTTTGCACACTAAACAGAATGTGCTCTAATCTGCAACTTTGCACACTAAACAGAATGTGCTCTAATCTGCAACTTTGCACACTAAACAGAATGTGCTCTAATCTGCAACTTTGCACACTAAAAAGAATGTGCTGCTAATCTGCAACTTTGCACACTGAACAGAATGTGCTCTAATCTGCAACTTTGCACACTAAACAGAATGTGCTCTAATCTGCAACTTTGCACACTAAACAGAATATATGAATTTTTTTTTTTTTTGTTTTTTTCCCCCCACACAAAATAAACTGCTGCCCCCACACACAGTAGTCCTAAAAAGGACTTTTGGGTCTTTTTTTTTACAAATTTGCTTTTCTTCTCCCTACACTGACTTTCCCTTCCTATCCTCATCTCTCCCTGGCTAAGACTGAGCCGAACTCGCTGGTCAGGTGCTATACAGCACCCGACCACGGGTTCTGGCCAGCCAATCAGTGTAATGCCAGCAGCCAACATGGCTGCTGGCATTACACTGATGTCAGAGCCTCCCTGCACGTTTATTGGCTGCGCAGCAGCCGCGAAACGTGCGGGGAGGAGACCCGAACATGGCGGTCGAGCACATGCGGTACTCGTACGAGTACCGCCATGTTCCGAGCAGAGCGATGCTCGAGCTGAACCAAGCATCGGCCGAGCATGCTCGCTCAACACTACCGTAGACAAATTTTCTAAGATGGTTCATTTTGTACCACTTAAAGGCCTACCATCCGTGTAGGAATTGGCGGTGGTTTTCGCTAAAGAGGTCTTTTGACTCCATGGCATACCTAGGGTTATTATCTCAGACAGAGGTAGCCAGTTCGTGTCTCAGCTCTGGAGATGCTCAAATGGATATTCAGTTAGCATTCTCCTCAGCCTACCACCCACAGTCGAATGGTGCAGCTGAACGGTCCAACCAAGCCCTAGAACAGTTTTTCTGTTGTTATATCTCTGACCACCACGATAATTGGGCTACCCTGTTAACTTGGGCGGAGTTTACCCGGAATTGTGCCATGAACTCTTCCTTGCAGAGTTCTCCGTTCATGATTAATTATGGATTTCAGCCCTCTGTTCTTCCTGAGGTCTTTCAGGCACAGGAGATTCCAGGTCTTGATGAGCATTTGAAGGCGCTCCGTTCCTCTTGGGTTCGGGTACGGCATACATTACATGGTTCCGTGCAGAGGCAGAAAAGGCACACTGACCGTGGTCATTTGCCGGCACCTGCCTTCCAGGTGGGAGAGGGGGTATGGCTGTCATCCCGAAATCTGAACCTCCAGATGCCGTGTAATAAGCTGGCTCCTCAATTTCTTGGTCCCTTCCGTGTGTTGCGCAAAATTAACCCTGTGGTGTATGCTCTGGAACTTCCCTCTTCTATGCGCATCCACAATGTGTCCCATGTTTCCTTGCACAAACCTCTGTTTAGTAACCGATTGTCACGGTTTGTTATGAATCTCAGACACAGAGTAAAATAAAAATAAAACTTTATTGAAAAGTTTAATGGGAACCCCCATGGGTCAGTACGTACACATATATCAAAAATACAATCTGGGTGCAAACAGTAGTAGCAAGATACGGCAGTATAGGCTCTACCGGCCTTGACAATATACCGGGCAAGGCAGCCAGTAAGATGGTACAACAGAATGTAAATAGGCTCTACCGGCCCTGCCAATATACCGGGCAAGGCAGCCAGTAAGATGGTACAACAGAATGCAAATAGGCTCTACCAGCCCTGCCAATATACCGAGCAAGGCAGCCAGTGAGATGGTAAACTGGATGAAAACAGGCTCTACCGGGCCTGCCAACATACCGGGCAGGGCAGCCAGTAAGATGGTACAACAGACTGAAAATAGGCTCTACCGGCCCTGCCAATATACCGGACAGGGCAGCCAGTAGATGGTACAACAGAATGTAAATAGGCTCTACCGGCCCTACCAAAATACCGGGCAAGGCAGCCTGCAGGAATATGAGGACAGAGGAATAGCCCAACCGGTTCTATGCAAAAGAGTGTACAACCGGTAATTGGAGTAAATCAGTAACACGTACTGGAGCAAATGGAACGCCCAACCGGTTCTATGTAATGGAATCAGCAACCAGCAAGATGGAGTAAACCAGTACAGCATACTGAATCAAATGGACTGCCCAGCCGGTTCTATGTAGCAGTATCAGCAACCGGTATATAGAGTAAACCAGTACCGCGTACTGGAGCCACTGAAACGCCCAACCAGTTCTATGCACTAGGATCAGCAACCGGTAAAGGCGTAAACCAGTACCGCGTACTGGAGCAGATGGAATGCCCAACCGGTTCTATGCACTGGGATCAGCAACCGGAGATATGGAGTAAACCAGTACCGCGTACTGGAGCAAATGGAGCACCCAACCGATTCTATGCACTGGGATCAGCAACCGGATATATGGAGTAAACCAGTACCACGTACTGGAGCAAATGGAACGCCCAACCGATTCTATGCACTGGGATCAGCAACCGGATATATAGAGTAAACCAGTACCGCGTACTGGAGCAAATGGAACGCCCAACCGGTTCTATGCACTGGAATTAGCAACCGGATATATGGAGTAAACCAGTACCGCTTACTGGAGCAAATGGAACGCCCAACCGGTTCTATGCACTGGGATCAGCAACCGGATATATGGAGTAAACCAGTACCGCGTACTGGAGCAAATGGAACGCCCAACCAGTTCTAAGCACTGGGCTCAGCAACCGGTATATGGAGTAAACCACAAGTTGAAAATGTCGCCCAAGCGACAGGCAGCCAGAAGCAGTGAATCAGGATACAGCACGGGAACAGGTTGCCCTCCAGGACAACCGCAGGAACGGCAAGACGGCCAACCTGGTCAGGAATGGAAGCAGGAAAAACACCAGGACCGGAGCAAAGCAGAATCAGGAACAACGGACAACCGGATCTGGAACGAGGACAGGAACATGCAGCAGCAGCCCTGACAGTGCAGAAAAGTACACACTGGCAGAAGATCACAGGCCCAAGGAAACACCAAACAGGTGACTGCAGGTACAGAGACACCACGAAAGGGCAACCAAAGGGTGTCTCAGGCTGGTTTAAATAGGTAGTGCTAGGTGGGCGTTAAACAGGCGGCCAATGGGGAATACACACATCTGACTGACAGCAAGGGTTAGCAATCACGGGCACAGTGATACCGATATACCACCAGTACGGTTTGCCCAGCTCCGGTGAAGGGTGACAATCATGAAGAATTTGTGGTACAGAGCATTCTGGACTCCAGATGGGTCAGAGTGCATATTCAGTATTTGATTCACTGGAAAGGTTAATCTTACCCTTATGTTGGTGTTCAGTGCTGTTCTAGTTCCTGTTACTCCTGTATCCTATGTATGACCTGGCTTGTCTGACTAGCCATACTGGTGCTGACCTGTGGCTCTGTCTGACCATTCTACCTGTGAGCTCCTTTGGCTTTAGACATCCAATCTGGTGCAGACCTGTGACTCTGACTGACTACCCGCTCCGTGTATGATCCTGGCTTGCCTGCCTATCAAACCTGGTGCTGACCTGGGGCTCTGTCCAACTATCCTGCCAGTGTTGCCTACTACTATTGGACATCCTATCTGGTGCAGACCTGTGGATCTAGCACACTAACAGCTCTGTGTATGAACCTGGTTTGTCTGACTATCCTGGCTGGTGCTGACCTGTGGCTCTGTCTGTTCACTCCACTGTGTGGCTCCGTCCCCCACAAACATCCATCCTGGTGCAGAACTGGGGCTCTGGCAGACTCCAACCTTACTGACTACATGCGTGAGTCAGTATTTTCCATTGTTGCCATCCTTATTGGAGACGAGCTCTTCCTTACTGACTGCAGACGTGAGTCAGTAGTCGCCCTTGTTGCTATATTTCAAGTGACTTTAGGTTCTGTGTGCCTTCCACCTATTACCCCGAGACTACCAGTTGGCTTCGGCCTAGTCTCCAGCAGACGTGGTTGACCCGTCGGCAGGCTCCTATTTCTGATAGAATCGCTAACCTCTCAAGTCACCCTCTGCTTATAGTATATTAATTTATTGCTTATTGTTTATTATCTTAAATAAAGGTGATTTTAACTATACCGTCTGACTCCTTTTCTTGCTTGAGAACCGTAACAGGAGGATTCTTTAAACAGTGCTTGAAAGTTAGCTTTCAAGTTAAGCTATAGGAGAGACAGAGTGGGGCAGGGTGTTCCACAAATAGGGTGCAGCTATGGAAAAATCCTGGATGCATAACTGGGCATAGCTTATGAGCTCAGGCTTCTTTCATTTTTAGAATAGACGCATATCTATTGCAGCTATTCTTAAAATCATTTATTGTTTACCTTCTATTCCTTCTTCTTCAAGGCTATTGCATGGACTTATAACCCTTCATTGATGTTGTTTTGGAATTTTCATACAGAGGGGAATTACTCTGTATTTTTGAGCTGCGGGCGGAGTTGGCTTAGTATGTAAATTGGTATTTCTCACTGGTACTTGAGATTTAAAGTGTGGTGCTCCTGAATGGAGACCAGCCGAAGACCAAGCAGATGCTGTGCTTCTGTTTATTTTCACTGAATATTCACCTCTGTGATGCCTGTTTGAACAAACACTGGAGAGGGGGGTCTTGTGGATCCTCTCTCGCCAGTTACTAGAACATTATTATGATAGTAGGAGGGGGGGAGCTAAAGAAGGGTTAGGGGGTGGTACTGATTTCCTGATAGGAAAAGAAGGCAACTGCCTAAACCTCCACATTTTGAGGGGTGGTGCCTCATCTGTACTGGCCACTCCCACACTTTGATTAGTGGGTGTGGCCAGATCAACCTCATTGTCCCTGCACCAGTTTGATACCCCTGAACAGGCTATGATTTAACCCTATGAGCGCCAGAGGGGTATGGAATGCATAGCTCAGCAATGTGTTAAACCCTTGCATGCTAGATAGATCTCCAGCATATTGCTCCACAATGTCTTGGTGATCTCTCTAGCAACCAAGGGGTTAATTTCTTGTCATAGCCCAAGAGTACTTCATTTGTCAGGAAACAGTGGGTGGAACTAGGGGTGGCGACATGTGAATAGTAGGGGTGCAGCAATGGGAGGAGCTAAGTGTGTCTAGAGTGCCTTGCCTAGTGCTCTTTTGATGTAAATCCTGTCCTGGTTAGGAGAAGTAGATTTTGCCACAATTTGCATAATATAAAAATAAACACAACACAATAACACAGAAACAATTTTTAAAAATAATTTATTGTGTTACTCTCTACCACTAGCACTTGCAGTCTTTCCATGTGTCCACCTCCTTTTATTTAAGGTCTGTAGCCTCCAAGGGGTTAAGGTCGAGTATGCAGATCCTTTTCACACAACCATTTCAAACAGCTGTCCAATTTATTGCAATCGTCAGAAACGTCCCCAATGTGACCTTGCTTTATAAAGCACCCAGCTTACACCCAGGCTTAGCTACACCATTGTTCTTAGCTGAGAAAAATATGTTATTGACAGCGGGGATTCATCATTGAGATAACTTTGTACTGAACTGAACAAGCTATTAAAGTCACTGACGCCTTTCCAGATTTTATTGTGACTAATTAATTAATTAATTGCTTATGTCTACAGCAAATTTGTGATTTACTTGACCTTAGTGTGTTTTTGAAGGTCAGAACATGTTTAGAATCAATCCTGAGTTTTACTGCAATATGCAATGTACAAATGTTTCTAAAGAGGAACAATAGCAATATGAATAAGAGGCTTTTTATTGGTTAGACAACACTTCACTAGGTATCTGTTCTTCATACATTAGAGTTGTAATTCATGTATTTATTGCATCTCTGTTGGGCTGTATTCCTGGTTACAGTAAGTTTATGATCTATTAATGACAATGTGTAAAACCACAGCTGGGGATTTTCTCTAAAGGGTTTATCTTTCAGACTGTTAAAACACTTTGCTATTGTGAGAAGGGCTGCCATTTAACTGATATTTTTCCAGCAGGCTAGTGAGAACTGGACTTAGAGGCTATATAGTAACTTAGTAAATTAGGTTGAAAAAAGACATAAAGTTCAACCTTTGCCTTCTAACCCAGAAAAATTTGAATTATAAAAGCCTTCCTGCTACCGTATGAGTATTAGTCTATTTATGGAACCTCCTATTTTACCTACTGAAACACATAAACCTGTATGCTCCCTCTTGAAAGGAATGTATCTAATCTTCTCTTAAATGTATCCATCATATCTGCTATTACCACTTCAGTGGGGGAAAAATTCCACTATTTAACAGACCTTGCTGTAAAAAAGCCCCTTCATTTGCTGAAGATGAAACCTAATTTCCTCTAATCTTATGGTGTGTCTCCTGGTTATTTGATCAGGCCTTGGAATGAAAAGCTTACCAGAGAGATCCTTGTATTGGCCTTCTATATACTTAGTCTTAGTCTTCTAGTCGCTGGAGTAAATTAACCAAGTTTGTCTAGCCCATCATACATCAAATCCTCCATTCCCTTAATTAATGTTGTTGCTTTTCGCTGTAATCTCTCCAGTTCTAGAATATCCTTTTTCAGAACTGTACTGCGTATTAGATTTGTACAGTGGCAAAGTGATGTTATCCCTTCTTACTTTGATTTCCCTTTTTATGCAAAACAGGACTTTGCTTTTGCTACTGCTGTTTTACACTGGTCACTGCTTCCAGGTTTGTGGTTTATAAGGATTCCGAGGTCTTTCACTATCAATGAGTCTCTTAGAATGATTAGGAGCTGCCAGTGTCCCAGAAAAGGTGAGGAGATGGGAACTAAGGCAAAATGTATAAAGCTCAGTAAATAAAACGAACAACAGGTTCTATCTGTCTGTCTATCTATCTATCTATCTATCTATCTATCTATCTATCTATCTAGGGGGTCGAAACGTTGACATAATACATTTTCACTTTTTTCTAAGTCCTGTGTGTGCACTAGCTCTCTGTTTATATATATATATATATATATATATATATATATATATATATATATATATATATATTGTTGGAATTAAGTGTTATTAAGTGGTACTACTCCTTTTAAAGTGCAGATTGAATCAGTCATTAGTGGAGTGTGGAGAAGATTTCTTGGAACTGAGACTTTTTATAACCTTAAAAATAGATGTTGGGCTATTTTACTGCTGTTGTCATAATAACAGAGGAGAAATCTCTTAAACTGTCAAAAAGCAGAAAACAATTTTTTCATGTGCAGAGCAGCACAGCACACAATGAACTGTGCCACCAATCAGTGACATTTCTGCCATCCTAGTGATTATTTATTTATTTAATGATTATTCCGTACCTTTCTACAGTTTTGATTTTAATATCTACAGTTTTGTTTTTAAAGTTTTAATCCAAAACCTCTTTTTAGTATTGCAAAGCAATGGTTTTCACACACCTCCTGGCATTTGAATGGTTAAATACACTTGCTTTATGAACCTTCTACTTTTCCCTGTACCACTGGATTATAGAAACTACCCAGAAATAGGCAGCACCTCAGCATGCTTAAGTAATGCCCTTAAATCATATACTGTTTAGTCACTGAAAAGCTATGTGTTGAACACCCCCGTGGCACCACAGTTGCAGAATTAGGCAAGAAATGCTGCAAAGCAGTGGATTAAGCCAGCAGGGTACTAGGTTATGTGGGAAGATGCATTAACAGCAGGGATGGTGAGCTACCAAACAATGCCTTTTTATAGTTCACTGGTGAGTCTTTATCTAGAGGATATTCTGTTAGGCTTTTCTTCAGCTTGAGTATTTCATGAATGATGCTTAATAATATAATAATCTGAATGTCAGAAATGATTTACCTTTGAGTTGCTATGTGTGCATATTTTCTGTGAATATGTTCCATTTTGTTTGGTGAAAAATGGTATCTCTGTTTAATCTCTTAAGGAACAGAGCGGGTGTGCAACACATTCACACTCTCCTGTTCCTTAAGAGGTTAACAGGCATGAGAATAATCTTGTATTAGTCATGTGAATTCTCATTTACATTTAGATGTATGAACCATTCACTGCAACTGAAATGTAGTCCCACTTTAACCCATTGAATGGATGCAAGATATGTCTCTAAGACATTGCATCACAATGAGCTGTAGATGGCTCTATTATCTATCAAAATAAATAGAGATGTCACATATTTTCCTAAGAATGGATCTCACGTATGTGTTATACTGTAATAGCCCTTTTCCCCTTGTCATGGAAGTGCTATATGCATGAAAGTGTATGAGAGGGTGAGCACAATCTAGATGCTTAATTTTCTTCTCACATTCTCTGCAGATCATCAATGTGACCTCTATAGAAATCCTCTGCCTGAACAGCCACTTGCCACACAACGTTATATTTAAACAGATAGTCATCTTTGTTTTGGACAATTTATTCTGCAAGGGCAAAGTAAATAAATTCGGTAATTATGGCTTTATAACGTTTTGGATAATTGTTTTTATTAATTTTAACATTGCTTTGCAAAGTGCTAGAGACCTTTCAAGCATCCAAGAGGTTAAAAGCTCCATTTAAATCAGTTTTTAATTTTGGTAACTTTTCTTTGTGCCCTATATTGCAGTTTATTTGCCACAGAATTCCTCCCTTTTGTCTTAGTTTTTCAGGATTTCGCATCCACCAGGTCAGGCTGATTGTCACACTCAGACTTAGCAACCTTCTCCTAAAGCTTTTAGTGTTGTGGTCAAATAGCACTGAATCCCGTTTGTACTTGAAGCATTTTTGAATTTGTTATCTGATATATATATATACCGTAAAATCTAGGGTATAATACGCACAATTTTACCCATCTTTACCTTATGTGAAGTGGGGGGTGCGTATTATACCCGACAGTTTTTTTCATCATTAAAAAACAAAAGTTAGAGCTTCCAGCTACCTTCCCTTCCCTTCCTCCCCAGTGCAATTCAGCGACAAAGTAAAACTTACTTCTTGAGGCTGCTCTTTCAATATGCTTATGGTGTATCTGAAAAAGATCCGTCTCTACCATCCTCTGTGCGGGCGGCACGCCTGCATTTGCCGCCCGCTTCCTTCAGTCAGCTTGCAGGACCTTCAGCCTACGGTATTGCCATGTGAGGACCTTGAGATCATCACAGGGCATTACCATTCGCTGGCAGCTGAAGTTCCTGCAAGATGATTGAAGGAAGCGGACGGCAAATGCCGCCTGCAGGGAGGATGGGAGAGAGGGATCTTTTTCAGAAACACCATAAGCATATTGAAAGGGCAGCCTCAAGAAGTTTTACTTTGTCGCTGGATTGCGCTGGGGAGGGAGGTAAGATAGCTGGAAGCTCTAACGAGGGTGCGTATTATACATTGGCACTATTGTTTTCCCTTAAAATCTCGGGCATAGTATACACCTGAATATTATACACAGGTGCGTATTATACCTGAGATTTTACGGTAATAGAGATATTCACCATAGTTATTACTTTTATAAACATGGTGTTGCTGAGGGCGTGACTTTAGGTTATTTCATGACCATTGACACCTCTTTGTGTAACTGAATAAATGATTTAGAGCAAGACCAAAGTATTTTATTTACAGAGATTAATGTATAATCACATATAGTGAAGTTTAAACAAAGATTCATGTGAGTTTTATTGCAGTGTGGAGAAATCTGATACACTTATATACACACACACCACACAGTCCAATCTCCTAAAAAGAGGTACACTGGGGTGGGAAGAGGGACAGAGGAATTTGGGTGTCAAAGAGGGACTGTCCTTACTAAATAGGGACACTTGAGAGGCATAATAATATAGGGTTGCATGTCCAGGAAATTTGGCCTGTTTGAAATTGGCACAGATGCCTTTCTAATGTTTTGACCACTGCATGCAATCTATTAACCATTTGTATAATTTTGACAAAATAGGGAACCGTATAATTCCAGTATAATGTTTAGAGTGGTATTTCCTGTTTTTTAAGTGTTTTTCCTTTTTATCTTCTGTATGTTATTTTTTTCCCCCGTATTAATAAAGGAATTTATGCTGGATATGGTTTTCTTTAGCTGGTTTTTCATGAGATGCCTGCCTTCATTTATGGGTCTTGAGGATTCTGTGTAGGATATCCCATCTTGTTTTGTTCCTTTGCTGCTGAATAGTTGTTTTTATGGCCTAGAAATCTGGCCTGTTTGACTTTGGCACAGGCCAGTTTTATGATTACACTGGAGATCTCTCCAGCATGCAACGGGCTGTAAAACCACTTAAATTAATGAGGATTTGCATTTCTTCTCCAGAATGCGTGCTTTTATGTATTTGGGTATCAGGAAGCTTGAAACATCAAACAAATGTTGGCCCTAGAGGCGTAACTAGAAACCACCGGGTCCTGATGCAAAAATTGCCATGGGGGCCCCCTGACCCCACCATGGAACTCCACCCCAGAAATGCCACTTATACATTGTCCACCTCCACATTAGCCACCTTCACATTGCCCCCATAGTCCACCTCCACACTGGCCGCCATTGTCCACCTCCACATTGCCCCCATTGTCCACCTCCACAATGCCCTCATTGTCTATCTCCACAATGCCCCCATTGTCCACCTCCACATTGCCCCCATTGTCCACCTCCACATTGCCTCCATTGTCTATCTCCAAAATGCCCCCATTGTCCACTTTCACATTTCCCCCATTGTCCACTTCCACATTAGACACATCCACAATGCCCACATTGTCCACTTCCACATTGCCCCCATTGTTCACTTCCACATTAGCCACCTCCACAATGCCCCCATTGTCCACCTTCACATTGCCCCCATTGTCTACCAGTACCTCCACATTTCTCAATTCGGCTATGGCCGCCTGGCTGGACAGAGCAGCGATGTACTACTTCTCACACGCTCTGTTTCTGTTTCCCCTATGTCCTGTACATGCGCAGTCAAAGAACTCGCTTCAACGAGTTCCCTGGCAGCGCATGCATGCGGAACAGAGGCAGAGGGAGGAAGAATGCATGGTCTTGGCAGGGGTTGTCTGGGCGGCCGTCCCCTTGTAATGACGGGCTCGGTCGTAGTGGCGATCCTTGTGACCACTATAGTTACGCTACTGGTTGGCTCAATTGCTAGTTTACTTTGTCGACTTTCATGGTTTCATGTACAAGACTCATTTATGTGATCTACCCCTTCTTAAAGATATTATGTGGAAAGAGGCAAATGGAGGCTGATTTACTAAGAAATTGAGTAATTCTGGGGCAAAAAATACATCATGGGGGGCATACACATTCCCATTAATTTATATGGAGTTTTTAAACCCTTGAGTGCTAACAAGGTCTTCAACATGTTGCTATGCAATGGGTTGTATACCTCTTGTGCATTCAAGGGGTTAACCGCTCCATTAAACCCTTTCAGTGCAAGACTGCAATGCAACACATTGAAGAGCAATGCTTTGTGTACCCCTCTGACAATCAAAAGTTTAGATGAGCTGTAATTTGGGGAATTTTTATTTGTCCCTTTGGTGAGGCTGATTTACTCCCGAATGGCCCTAGTTCTTCTCGCTTTAAGTTAACAGTTCCTTAAAGGATTAACCCTATGGATGATAGAGATATCTCCAACACATTGTGAAGCAATGTGTTGGAGACATCTCTAGCATACAAGGGTTTAAAGAGTGTTTTCTATTTTGATCTTTGTGTTCATTCGCAAATGTATCAGTATAAAGTGGATGTAATTTCATTTAAATTATTCTTATTTATTACAAAACATTTTATTGTCTGGACTAAGCAGGAAATAAATAATCACGCTTTCTTACCATTCTGTTTTGTTCAAGTTAATTAGATGAACATATTTCTTGAGGAAAAAAATTAAAGCAAAAGTGAAAAAGCAGATCAAAGAACAGACTAATTAAATGGTTTGTTGAGGATTTCTCATTTATCTTCTGTTCATGGTCTATTTATACATTTCCATATTGACACTGTTATGAGGGAGAGATCTCCCTCCCTTTAACCATTTGAATGCCATAGGAGTGTCCAACGCATTGTCTTGATACCAAAATCAATCCTATCTGCATAAACAATAACTGTTTAATCACAATAAGCTACTGATTCCAAGACTCTATGGCCAACACTAGAAGCACTGGAGGAGCGGACACCTAATTGGTATTAGCTCATGAAAGTGTTCACTGACGACCACACTGCTGTCCCACAGAGACCACCCCTTTGGTAGACCATGATACAGCTACCACCCTGGAAAAGCAGCCAAAGTGCAATATTCATTTCATGAGAGAGGATTTGATGATGCAGGGGGCAGGACACAAAGTTGGACTTTCAAACTGTATATTCAGGTGTTAGCATTAATTAGGGAAGATATAAATACCTCCCAAATTCCCATCATAAGGGTTTTGCTCACAGTGAGTGAGATGGGAACTTTCCTAAATCTGGGGTCCCTTGATGGTGAGCCTATGACTAAGTGAGACCTCACACGAAACACATAAGGAGGGTTGTGTGTTTTTGACCATCTATACATTCTCTCCAACCATTATATGGAATGTTTTTATTTTTTTTTTCCAAATAAAGTTTGATGATTTTTATTACATCTGTTTACTGGCTATTGATCGTTGGGCGGATCTGTAGAGCACTCCCTTCCAGTTGTCTTCCTAATGTGATGGGAGAGGCGAGCCTATCATCGTTGTGGCCAGAATCATGTAACTAAACTCTACTGTTTGTTATAAGTCACAGGTTATTTGTTGGTAACGGTCAGGATTTGATGCTCAGAATTCTTTCTGTTTAAACTTTGAAATGATTTGGATTGCTTGATTCTGATGGCTTTGCGACAAGGGTGATCTTGGTAAAGGATCAAGATATGGTTGAGGTAATAATAGATGCAAAATAATTTTCTTCTGAGCTTGGCTATAACAGGACATTAAAAAAATTCCTCAGAGAAGTCTCCATCCCAAATGGAAGACAGGTGTATTAAAAATACACATCTTCTACTATGAAATGAAGGAAACCTTTCTAGTTTGAGAAACTGGCACATTAAGATACAAATGCTTGATTTCTAAAGATATCATCCAGTCTTGATTAAAACTTTGTGATGATTTCTCCTCAAAGAATATGATTTATTTTTTTATTTAGAATACATTGAGATGTCTCTTTTTTCCTGATTAAAACCTTGGAATTGTTTTCTTTGGGCACACTGTTAATTGTTCTTACCCTTAACAGATATTAGAGATACTCATGCAGGGCTTAGGTGCTGGTCCTGATGAATAAATATTTTCTTAGAAAAAAGGAAATTCCACGGATCAACCTTTTGTAACTACCTGATGGACCCAGTTGTCAGACAAGTTATTGGCCCTAACATCTCCAAACCCATTTAGATGACTTCCAACAGTAAAAGCCCAGACTGGTAAACCTTCAGAACGTAATTTCTCTTTTACTAGAACCATGAGAAAAGGAGTCTAAAACAAACAAACAAAAAGAGGTTGGCTTCCCCTCCATGCTTCAGAGGTCCTTGACACCTTCTTTGTTCTGTAGGTGTGCATCTCCTCGAAGGAGCTTTTCTCTTTGTGAGCTGAATGCCTGGAATATGTCTGATCTTTTTTGTCCCTTTTTGCTGGAGAAAGATGCACTTCCTTCCCAAAGCTTTTTTTTTGGTTAAACAATCCAGACAATCCTTAGAAAGCAAGATATTTACAATGGGCAAGGCACACAGATTTCTTAAAAATATTATCTGCATTCCAGGACCTAAGCCAATGATCCCTTCTGGCAGTAACCACCAAGTTCATGGATTTTACTGCACTGCCTGTTGATAATTATTTGAATCCATAAGTATTTCAGTTTCTAAATTGAGATAATCTGTTGCTTCAACAATAACTATTCACTTCTCACTTTGGTAGACAACCTGCTCCACATTCTCCAGCCATAGCTCTAGAGATGAATGTTAAAGATACTGATGGTTAACACAACAGAACCAAAGATATGTTTAAATGCCTTAGGTCACTTTCTGTTCTTCTCTCCATGGGTTGCTTGAATGATGCAGATTCACGAAAAAGGAGAGTTGTTCTTCTTGCCAATTGGACTACCTTAGCATTAACATTAGGTGCAGAGTCCCAGAATTTCTTCTCAGGAAGTGGGTAAATGTTGGCTGCCCAACATTCCTGCCGCAAAGGTTTTGCTGTTCTGCCCACGCATCTCTTCTGTGTGTGCAAGGGGAGGCCAGGAGAGACAGCTCTGTACAGACACACTGCTCTGTACACTGAGACACCCCGCTCCCTGTGTCCCTGCGCTTTGTGCTCTCCAGTTACACTTCAAAGCATATGAGACATCTCTCCTGGGCTCCCCTTTCACATATCCGCGGGCAGCAGAAGTACAGTCAAGTATGCGGCAATCTCATTTACCCTTTGCATTTTACACTTTGAGTTCCAGAGAGGCGTTAACCTTTTGATGCCAGAGAGGTACACAATGCACTGCTTTGTGTATCCCTCTGGCACTGAAAGGGTTAATGCCACTTACACCAAGGGGCAGGTAGTATGGGACTGAATGGGCATTTTGACATTCCATTCTTCTGCCTCATGTTTAACCCTCTGAGTGGCAGAGGGGGTAAGTATTGTATTATGAAGCAATACATTGCTCATCCCTGGCACTCAAAGGGTTAATGCCATAAACTAAAAAAGAGCAGTGGAAAGAGGATTTTCCACAGTCACGTTTCTGCCCAAGTAATAGGACTCACCTACATTATCAGCTTTGAGCTACACTTATCACCCTGTGTTTTATCACAGTTTTATAATTAATAAAGTTTAATTTTAACAAGTCTGCACCTTCAATACACATTTCCTCTCTTTCTTTCACTTGGATAACCCTATGAGTGCCAGAGGGGTAGCAAACACATTGCAATGCATTGCTACCTCTCTGGTACTCATATGGTTAATCTTGCAATACAAAATACGAGTGCATGTTGAAAAAAAAAGGAGAGGAAATATGTGGGATAAAAATGGTGAAATAAAGTCATGGGAGCACTGTAGTCAAATTTTCAAGGTGGAGGGGGGGTTACAATGTCGGCTGTACAATATTTGTTGAATTAACGTGGTGAAAGAAAGCACTGTAAGTCGGATTTGGAAGGGGAAGGGTTAAAATGTGGAATGTGAACAATATTAGTCGAATTAAAGTGGTGAAAGAAAGCACTGCAAGTCGACTTTTAAAAGGGGGGGTTAATATGTCGAGGGGGGGCACTCTGTCAGATTTTGTTATGTGGAGAACACATCTAACACTGAACTTGATCTTTCTGTCGTCAAATGTATGCCTATTTCCTTGGACTTTGACATTTTGCTCGTTTTTTGAAGGCGGTAGTCGAAAAAAAGCAGACAGAGCCAGTTTTGTTACTACTCTGAAAAGTGCTGTATACTCCAGTTTTGTTTTACTGTGGTTCTGCAATAGGATACCGACGTAACACATGTTTGCAAAATTCACGCTACTTGTTTTTCTTGTAATGCCGGTTTTAGAGCAGGTAATAGAATCGAGACCCTAGACAGCCTATTGCTTGGCATAAATTGCATAGCCTCCTTCCTGGTGTTGTACTTTGAGTGTTGAGCAGTGTATTATCCGCACCAAAAGTTTTTTTTTTTTCCAAGTTAGAAAAATGTTTTACCAGGAAGAATACATTGAAATTTCTCTCGTTTTCAAGTATGTCCTAGAGTCAATCAAGTGATCACATAGCGTATAACGGAAGACTCAATTTTTTTGTAAAATCTTTTATTTCACTTCCAAAATCTGACAGCCGTATTTCTTTCTCCTGTAGATAAGATCTGTGTGCGTCAAATGGCTTCAGTGCAGCTGAAGACAAATCCCAATCAGTGTTAGAAATCAGTATCTAAACTTTTATGACAGTGAGGACATTGATATAAATTATATATATATATATATATATATATATATATATATATATAAATATATATAAATATATATATATATATATATATATATATATATAAGCAATTCTTGTTAATATTACAATCTCTTTAAAGGGATAGTAGTGTTTCATAATAGGAGCAGGTACTTTAACACTTTTTTCGCCTATATTTCCTATAGGTACTACATTTCCCACTGTAATATTACTTCTTCTGAGTGCTGAAGTTTAGAAATAAGTGGCTGGAAGTCAAAGTTGTGAGTCCTACAGCAACATATGGCTTGAAAAACATGTTAACATGCAGAATGCATTTGTCCTTTGCCTACAACACTAACTTCATGCTTAAGTGACACTGGCACATATTCATGATGATATCAAGTAATAAAAAGAAATAAAGTACAACCTACAATATGGCAGATGTGTTTTGTAGTGGTGGTGGTGAGGGACTGGCATGGTGTGATTTGTGTATGTATATTGTTTTTGCCATTGTCATACTCTATCCTCCTTCTCAGATTATTGACACACATTACTTATCAGTCATAGCAGTGGTCCCAAGTGGGGTAGATGGTGGCAACCCTTCTTCACATCCATCCTCCACTTCCTCATCTGTGCTGCTGTTAATATATTTGTCCTGGCTTTGTCTGTCATTTGTGGTTTCTGCTACTACTACAACTGGAGCTAGATGTTGATGTAATTCTACTGCCACTACTACTAGGTGTCAAAGGTGCAGCACTTACAGCAGCAGCCCAGAGATACTCATCATATCTAACACTGTGGATGTTAACCTGTGTTGTTGTTGCTGGGTACTCAAAGCAGGTGTGTGTGGCTGAGTGGGACTTGGACTTTGTAGAGGCGATGATGCTGATGATGACTGATAGGGTGACTGTGTGCTTTTTAACATCTGTACTTGTCCAGGGTCAGACTTTCCAATGACTTTCGCAAACACTTTATAGACAGGCACAGTGCTCCTTAAAAGTGGTGGAAGATTCAGCCTTTGACTTTCTGCTAACCTTATAGCCATATCATCATCCTCACTCTCAACTTTGTCTGTATCTGAACAAGAGAAGGATGCTGGAGTGATATATTCTAGATCTGCATCATCATCATTCATCATTAGGTCATCCTCAGCAGCATCAGCATCACCTGACAGTTCTTGACCACAACTACCCTTATATTCCTGTAAGCTTTTGGAGGTCTCAGACAATTTCTTTTTACTTTTACTGTAACAAAATCCATGACTACTTTGAGGACAGCTGTTTTGGTGCTTGGTTGTCTCACTGTCTGATGCAGCAGGCAGTTCAGCTGCTACAACTTCCTCTATTATGCTATTGCCAGCAACATCAACACTTGAATGTGACTTGTTGTTGTCTTCAGTGTTCTTCTTATATGGTTCTTTATTTCTACTGGCACTGGTGGTGCTGAACTAGTTTTGCTGGGACCTTGACAAACTGCATCCTCCCTTGGCTTCGAGGGATCATCATCATTGATTGCACACACTGCATCAACCATTGCTGCAGTCAGTTTTTGAACTACTACTCCACCCCTCCCCCTTCCCCTTGTGCGTTTGCTGGACATTACGCAACTACACTGTGTTTTTTACTATAGAGTACACAACTGATGGAGCCGTATAATGCCTTGCCTAAGCCCAGTCAGCTGTCTGTCACTGTCACCTAAGATTTTTAGTTTGTTATTCTTTTTTATTTTATTATTTTTTTTAAGTTGTCCACCCTGTTGTCTTATCATAGTCTGTCCAAAAAAAATTATAACTGAAAAACAAAATCAACAACATCTTTCTCCAGATCTCCCCACCCAGCACAGAGACAATAATAGCAAGATCAGTAAGCAAATAGGTCCCTAGCTGCCTGTGTCTTGCTAGGACATGGAATTTTGGAGTATTTGGGGGTCAACCTCCTTCCTCCCTTCTTATCCCTTAGAGTGCCCCCAGACTCCCCTAATACAGAGAACAATTGTCCTACCTAAATGACTCCCTAAACTAAGCTTCAATTCCCCTTTATTTGCCTATCTCCTCTAGCTCAAAAACATGCAGCTCTCTCCTCTCACAAACACAGAATGGCTGCTGTGAGAGCCTGACAGCCTTTTATATGGCTGTAGAAAACTTTTGTGTGGTAGAGAAATATTTTTCTTCCCAATGATTTCAATGGGCGGAAAAGGCGGGAACAAGAGGAAAAATGGCACTTTTTTTTGCAGGAAATTATTCACCAAGCGGAAAGTGCCATTATTCGCTGATTTCAGTTTGACGTGAAAATTTTCGCCTATCCCTAGTATTGACCTTGGCCTTCAACTTTAGACTATGCTCCTCATCCACCTGTCCAGACCTTCTACTTTTATACATGTTACAAGTGAATTCAGCATGCCCTGATCTTGGATATCTTCACTACGATTTCATCCCATGTCCCCTTGTAATGTGACTCTGACTTCTGACTCTGACCACTGGAGGCTGAGTGGTTGCCCCTGAGTAGTCCATAACCTCTATATGAATTTTCTTGCTACCATCAACTGCAGGACACACAGGACACACAACTGCAGGAATTGGCCATCCTTAAGAAGTGACTTGGGCCTTCAAAAGCCTGACAACGATCAAGAGTGAATTACTTTAAGATTCTTAAAATAAAATATGACTGAATTTTATTTTTGGCTTGACAAAAAATTTAGCTTATTTCCTGTACTGGTTTGATGATTCATATATTTATTTTCCAGATAGATATCCTCCTTACATAAATAATGATTATTTTCTTTTGCCTCACTAATGAATTTGGGTTTAACAAGCTTTGGCCAACCAACCAGAAAATTTTCATGGCAGGAGGATACCTTCGTTGTAAGCCAACCGTGGTCCTTAATGATCTCTTCCAAAGCTACTGTGTTAAAAACAACATTCATTGTTAATTGCTACTGTGTTATTGATGAAAAGAGAGAACTCCAATGTTCCAATTTTCAGCAAAGTAAAGAACTGATTAAGCCAGAGGATTTTCATTCTGTCAATGGTTCTTGCACAAAGTCAGTCAGAAAAAAAAACAGATACCGGTGATGATTTACTATGACAAAAAAAGCTGGCGTTATTCTGGAGCAAACCAACTGTACCATAGTGGACAAAATAAAAATGCCTAAACTCCCATGCACGTGAATAAATATTTTTAACCCCTTGAATGCCACAGAGGTCTGTAATGAATTGCTTTGAAATGCACTGGAGACCTCTCTAGTATTTCATTTAACAGGAGTTTTTATTTGTCCCCTATGGTGCAGTTGGTTTAGTCCAGAATAACTCCATTTTGCATTTATAAATATGGGCCAAAGTGATTATAGTGCAAAGCAAGTGCACCATAAAGATCAAATAATAATTACCACTGATTTAGGTGTGGCTGTTTCTACATCTGTGCTGGACGCACCCCTGGGCTGGCATTCAGTGGTGTAATTAATGCTGGGATGGCTTATTTATGCTACACTATAATAGTTCGGTAACTTAGGGAATCCAAGGCTACCTCAACGGGTGGGAGGGACAAGAAGCTGCATTGCAGTCTGGGGCTTTTTATTTAGCCAAATATTTTTATCAGTAACATTCTGTCATGACTTTATCTCTCTGGGTTGGATCTGTATAGGGTGGGTTTGAAAAAGGTAGAGGAGGCGAGGTAGAAAATTCTGTTTAACCCTTCATGGCTAAAAGTGTTCACAGATCAAATCCATGTCCCAAGATCTTGTTTTTTTGTGTGAAAGTATATTACGAGGAAGAACACATTGAGATACTCTCTTGTTTTCAAGTATGCCCTGGGATCATTCTATTTACCTCAGAGGGCTGGCCTTGTTGGGACTAGAACCTGCAATAGAGTCTACAGGTGGTGCATTACCCAACTGAGCCATTCCACCAGCTTAATGCTTTACAGAAGGGTGTAGTTCAATTCACATATCTGGTGTAACCCAAGTAGGACATTGGTACCTTAGCACTGGGAATTGGCCTATGGAGACTGGAGAGTGGAATACTAATCACTCTGGGCCACAGCTTTCAGGTTAAGAAACATCAGCTCAGACTTGACTTCATTCATTTTGAAGCCACGTTAGGATCTCTCTAGCAATCAAGGGGTTCAAACCCCCATTTAAATTATTGGTATTTGGGGAATTTTTATTTGTCCCATTAGGTGCAGTTGATTTGCTTCAGAATTGCTCTTATTTTACTTTGTGTATATTGATCTTATGATAACCTAGTCCATGATGCATTCAACATAACACATGCTTAAAATGCTCAAATTATGAAAGTGGGTGAACAGAAGATTGGACAAATGTCAGAAATGGATATTCCATTTGTCATCATGATAGAAGAAAGATGGAAGGTCAACTTTAATCTACAATTCATCTCATTTTCTTCTGCTGTTTGCTATTTTTATAGATCTCTTGAAGGACAAAGTATCAAGCTGACTAAGACTGCGTATATCTGTAATGAAGAAATAAAGCAAGTTATTAACAGATTTTTTTTCCATACCATTTTTAAATCTGGAGATAAATGTATTTGTACAATGTATTGACAGCTGTGCTGGTTATTGAGTAAATCACATTGGTTGTAGCTGGTGATACCTTTTAGTAAACCAATTTCATTACTTTTCATAAACCCTCAGGGTTTATACTTTAACTGCTGTATGCACAAAACAAAAGAGGAACAAGCCTGGAGGAAACCATTCAACCATTATTTAACTTTTTGCAGGGGAAAAATACCTACATCCTATATCCTATTATCTGTGTTTTATTAGTCCCTGGTCCAAGGGCCATATGTTAAAAAGTTGAGTAATGTTGGGCCACTATAGGGGAGAACTAAAAATGCACATTGGTTTATGTTTGGCTTTTAACCTCTTGAATGCTGGAGAGCCTAGAAATGATCAAGATGATTCAGTAAATTTATTTTTCATCCAAAACAAGCTTTTTCACCAGACCAGATGCAAAACAGCTTATCAGAGAAGAGTCAACAGAGAGGGCATGTATATATATGTAAGTAAAAAGTCAGTTAATTGAAATTTTAAGTGAAGGAGATGGTGTAAAACATATTTTAGTATGAAGATGTGAACCAACATGTAGCAAGCTATCCGATTAGGAAGGGCAGCCCAACAGCCAGTGACTGTAGTACAGCATTAATCATCTATTATGCTGAACTGGGGGGATTGTATGGTGGGCTATACATTCTGATTGGTTGGTGGACTGAACATTCTGATTGGATGGCAGACAGCGTGTCTTGCTTTAGAAGGATGGACTTTGTTTCAGTCATCTCAGATAGCAGACTCACTATATATCTACATCTAAGCAATACAGCTAGTTTAGTAAAGTTACTGATTAAAAAATATTTTAATAGGAGTGATTGAGGCCTCATTGAACAGACACTGTCAGAGTTCCTACCAGCATGTTGGTGGGAAAAGAGGAGGATGTAGAACATAAACAGTCAGTAGGAAATTCAAAAATAAACAAGCACAGATTGTGAGGGAACCACCAACACATATTTAAGTAGCAGAGAACAGATGCATTATATCACAGTTCTCCCAGACACAGCACTTGGCATGAGGAGCTCTTTTTTCTCTATGTAACACTTTGAGTGCCAGAGACATGAAACAACGAGTTGAGCACCTGTCATTGAAAGGGTTAACCCTTTGAGTGCCAGAGGGGTACACAATGCATTGCTCTGCAATGTGTTGCTTACCCCTCTGGCACTCAAAAGGTTAAAGGGACCCTATCACTTAAAAACAACTTGGGTGATGTTGAAAGCACATTTAAAATTCCCTATATGCTGTCTTAGGCTTTTTTTTTTGTTACTAGTTTAGTTTAATCTATTGAGAACCAGAGGAGTGTGTAACACATTCCAAATCAATGTTTTGTAAGCCCCTCTGGTTGTTAAGGTGGTTAAAGTTATTCAGATCCATAGATCAACTAATTAAGGCATGTTGCTAAGGAAGGTGATCACTGAGCAGTGTCTGCAGTGGGATGGTAGTGCTTTGGAGACATCTAGTTTTCAAGTGGCTAAAAGCCCCTTTCAAATCAATAAGAATTTTGGTAAATTATTTCTCCCCATGTTCCATTGGTCTGCTCCAGAATTGCTTCTCTTTTCTTCTGTGCATAAAGTCCACTGTAATACACCTATAAAACAGTACAGCAGTGATTTCCACTATCAGGATCAAGCTTAGCTTGAATGTACAAATCTGCCAGTGCAGCCCAACTAGGGTCAGACTGTAATGCCAGTGGCTGAACCCCAGGGTATACATTAGAGCGTATGATTGCTGTAGTACATACCAGTGCACAAACTACACCATCATTAAGAGTTTAATTCCGGCATGTCCCTTATGCCTGCCACATAGCAAGATCAGTGACATGGAGTAAAGTTACACCATTTCATCTTCACCTTGTTTAATACGTGGTGTTAAGTAAAGAATACAGTAGCTGTCAGGAGTCTGAAGGCTGGAATCATACTGTAGAAAGACTGGAAATCCTAGTAGTACCATGGATGATGGAAGAAAATGAAGACCCTAAGCCACCCGTGGCAACCTTTCATGTCAAGGAGTTGTGCTGTAAGGGTTGGGCTGGCATCAGTGGTCAGGAGTGGTCAGTGGGAGGAGTATGAATTGTGGTACTAGAGGGCTAAGACATGCTGAGTTCATTTGCAATGGGTATGCAAGAAGGAGATCGGACATGCGCAGTTCAGTTGTAATGGGTATCCAAGGAGAAGGCTGGGACAGACTGAGTTTACTTGTAAAGGGCATCAAAGCAAACTGTCAGGACAGGATGAGTTCACTCATAATGGGTATCCAAGTAGAAGGTTGGGATGGGCTGAGTTCAGTTGTGTCAGTGAGTGAGGCAGGTAAGGTGGGGATAAGACAGGACCTGCCTGCACGGCATGCCTAATAAACCTAATCTATAAATCTAACTCAAAAACTAGATTTCTAAACAAAAATGGAGGATCATGTGAAGGCTGACGGAGATGGTATAAAATGTAGCAGGCAGAGCTTGTGTTTAATAGTATAAGGGAGTACAGTCTTACTTAGGAAATATGTAGATGCAAATCAATGCGTTGGAGACCTATCTAGAATTTAAATCCACATATAAATCAAAGAGAATTTTAGGAATTCTTAATTCTCCCCCATGGTGCAGTTGGATTATTCAATAATTCCTCCAGTTTGCATTGATAAATAAGGGCCTATATATTCAATCTGTCTTAGATGTCATATCCTTGGACCTCAATGGTGGCTAGTGCATAGGAAAACAATGAGAAACACACTGCCCTGATCCTTAACCCCTTAAAGGGATAGTAATACTTCATTTTTTCTTTATTTTATTTTGTAGGCATTAAAAAAAACATCAAGAACGATATAAATCTTATCACTCAAACCTTTATGGTTTGAGAGATATTCACAAGCAAAGTTTCCCCCTCCCGACCCTTTTACCTAGTGTAAGCAATCTCTTCTCAGATGTGGAATGCAGTCTATAGACCAGACAGATAACAGCAGGGGACAATCTTCTTCCTATGAGAACAATGAAAGCCCTGCCCCCCTTGACAAGCTTTTCAGGTTTTTCCCTTATATTAAATGAAGATTGTCCCTCTCTGCAGTCTACCTGGGCACCTCCCTTCTGCTCTGGCTGAACATTGTTACATCAGTAAAAGGGGCGGGAGGGGGATACTTTATTATTGAATTACTCTTGAACTACAACTCTGACAGAATTGAAATAACACTCTCCAAAGTCCAAATATTATGATGATTAATTAGAGCTGCTTTTATTATGAAACATTACTATCCCTTTAAGGACAGGACACTAGTGTTGAGCGAGCATGCTCGGCCGATGCTCGGATCGGCTCGAGCATCGCTCTGCTCGGCACATGGCGGTACTCGTACGAGTACCGCATGTGCTCGCCCGCCATGTTCGGGTCTCCTCCCCGCACGTTTTGCGGCTGCTGCGCAGCCAATAAACGTGCAGGGAGGCTCTGACATCGGTGTAATGCCAGCAGCCATGTTGGCTGCTGGCATTACACTGATTGGCTGGCCAGAACCCGTGGTCAGGTGCTGTATAGCACCTGACCATCGAGTTCGGCTCAGTCTGAGCCAGGGAGAGCTGAGGATAGGAAGGGAAAGGCAGTGTAGGGAGGAAAAAAACAAAAATTGTGAAAAAAAAAGAACCAAAAGTCCTTTTTAGGACTACTGTGTGTGGGGGCAGCAGGTTATTTGGTGTGGGGGGAAAAAAACAAAAAAAAAAAAAAAAAAATATATATATTCTGTTTAGTGTGCAAAGTTGCAGATTAGAGCACATTCTGTTTAGTGTGCACAGTTGCAGATTAGAGCACAGTCTGTTTAGTGTGCAAAGTTGCAGATTAGAGCACATTCTGTTTAGTGTGCAAAGTTGCAGATTAGAGCACATTCTGTTTAGTGTGCAAAGTTGCAGATTAGAGCACATTCTGTTAAGTCTTCAAACTAAAATATCAAAGTCACGTATTCCATTCAGTGTGCGTCGCCGCAGTTTAGCAGCACATTCTGAGTACTGTGCAGAGTTGCAGAATAGGAAGAAATACTGTTAAGTCTTCAAACTAAAATATCAAAGTCACATATTCCATTCAGTGTGCTTCGCCGCAGTTTAGCAGCACATTCTGTGTACTGTGCAGAGTTGCAGAATAGGAAGAAATACTGTTAAGTCTTCAAACTAAAATATCAAAGTCACATATTCCATTCAGTGTGCTTCGCCGCAGTTTAGCAGCACATTCTGTGTACTGTGCAGAGTTGCAGAATAGGAAGAAATACTGTTAAGTCTTCAAACTAAAATATCAAAGTCACATATTCCATTCAGTGTCTTTCACCGCCGTTTAACAGCCTATTCTGTGTACTCTGCAGAGTTGCAGAATTATAAGAAATACTGTTAAGTTTTCAAACTCAAATATTAAAGTCACATATTCCATTCAGTGTCTTTCACCGCCGTTTAACAGCCTATTCTGTGTACTCTGTACAGTTGCAGAATTATAAGAAATACTGTTAAGTTTTCAAACTCAAATATTAAAGTCACATATTCCATTCAGTGTCTTTCACCGCCGTTTAACAGCCTATTCTGTGTACTCTGTACAGTTCCAGAATTATAAGAAATACTGTTAAGTTTTCAAACTCAAATATTAAAGTCACATATTCCATTCAGTGTGTTTCAACGCCGTTTAACAGCCTATTCTGTGTACTCTGCAGAGTTGCAGAATAGTAAGAAATACTGTTAAGTTTTCAAACTCAAATATTAAAGTCACATATTCCATTCAGTGTCTTTCACCGCCGTTTAACAGCCTATTCTGTGTACTCTGTACAGTTCCAGAATTATAAGAAATACTGTTAAGTTTTCAAACTCAAATATTAAAGTCACATATTCCATTCAGTGTCTTTCACCGCCGTTTAACAGCCTATTCTGTGTACTCTGTACAGTTGCAGAATTATAAGAAATACTGTTAAGTTTTCAAACTCAAATATTAAAGTCACATATTCCATTCAGTGTGTTTCAACGCCGTTTAACAGCCTATTCTGTGTACTCTGCAGAGTTGCAGAATAGTAAGAAATACTGTTAATTTTTCAAACTCAAATATCAAAGTCACATATTCCATTCAGTGTCTTTCACCGCCGTTTAACAGCCTATTCTGTGTACTCTGCAGAGTTGCAGAATTATAAGAAATACTGTTAAGTTTTCAAACTCAAATATTAAAGTCACATATTCCATTCAGTGTCTTTCACCGCCGTTTAACAGCCTATTCTGTGTACTCTGTACAGTTCCAGAATTATAAGAAATACTGTTAAGTTTTCAAACTCAAATATTAAAGTCACATATTCCATTCAGTGTGTTTCAACGCCGTTTAACAGCCTATTCTGTGTACTCTGCAGAGTTGCAGAATAGTAAGAAATACTGTTAATTTTTCAAACTCAAATATCAAAGTCACATATTCCATTCAGTGTCTTTCACCGCCGTTTAACAGCCTATTCTGTGTACTCTGCAGAGTTGCAGAATTATAAGAAATACTGTTAAGTTTTCAAACTCAAATATTAAAGTCACATATTCCATTCAGTGTGTTTCAACGCCGTTTAACAGCCTATTCTGTGTACTCTGCAGAGTTGCAGAATAGTAAGAAATACTGTTAATTTTTCAAACTCAAATATTAAAGTCACTTATTCCATTCAGTGTGTGTCACCGCAGTTTAGCAGCCTATTCTGTGTACTCTGCAGAGTTGCAGAATAGTAAGAAATACTGTTAAGTTTTCAAACTCATATATATTAAAGTCATATATATCGTGTAAGATGAAGAAGGCGGGTAAAAAGGGACGGGGAAGTGGACGTGATCCTGAAAGTTCAGGGCGCGGGTCAGGACGCGGAGAAACTGTGCCTGGTGCCAGAGCACAAGAAAGAAAGACATCCACCATACCTAGCTTCATGTCTGATTTCACAGGGCGTCGCAGGACATCACTCTCGAGGTCCGACCAGTGCGAACAGGTGGTCGGTTGGATGACAGCTGATACTGCTTCCAGTCGGTTAAGCACCACCCTGTCTTCCACCAAGTCCACTCTCAGTAGCCAAGAGTCTGGTCAACATAATCCTCACTCTGATCATCCTTCCTCCCACCATACACGGTCTGGTCAAAGAAGTGATCCCACACTGGGATATAGTGATGAGCTCGTCTCATCACCAATCCTTCATTTGACCCTCTCTCCAAGCACGCTTGCAGAGGAACATGACATCTTGTGCCCTGATTCACAACCTCTAGAGGCTACCCAATCACAAGAAGATGACAGATGTGAACGGCATTTAAGGTCAAAGGAAGTAGTGGATGATGATGATGATGATGATGAGACACAGTTGCCATTAAATCAACCACTATTTCCGTCTCAAGACCTTGTTGAGGAGAATGTTATACAGTTGTCAATGACTGAGTATGTGGTGGGATCAAGACTTGAGGAGGATGATCAGAGTGAGGAAGTGGAGGAGGACTTGGTGGACGATGAGGTGACTGACCCCACCTGGGAAGGTGTAGAGCCGAGCGATGACAGCAGTCCTGAGGGTGAGCCATCTGCAGCACCGCAACAGGCTGGAAGAGGCAGTGGTGTGGCTACAGAAAGAAGGCGGACCGCACCAAACCGGCCCGCAAATGTTCCACGGAGCACCCCCTTGCGTAAATCTACCTTGCCAAGGGGTAGGTGTTCCGCGGTATGGCGTTTTTTTAAGGAAAGTGCGGACGACAAAAGATTTGTAGTTTGCAACCTGTGCCACACCAGAATGAGCCGAGGCATGAACACTAGAAACCTCACCACCACCAGCATGATCCGACACATGGCATCCAAGCACCGTAGTAAGTGGGAGGAACGCCTGGATCGCCCATCTGTGTCTGCAGGCCACACCACTGCCTCCTCTTCCCCTGTTTTCGGTGCCGGCCAATCGCCTGTCGAAGGCGCAGGCCCGCATACCTCCCGCCCTGCACCTGTAGCATCTGAAGCACCATCAGCGACCACATCCACTTCCCTGTCCCAGCACAGCGTCCAAATGTCGTTACCCCAGGCATTTGAGCGCAAGAGAAAATACCCAGCCACCCACCCACAGGCCATAGCACTAACCTCACACCTTTCAAAATTACTGGCCATCGAAATGCTGCCATTTAGGCTTGTGGACACTGAGTCCTTCCGCAGCCTGATGGCAGCAGCTGTCCCTCGGTACGCGGTCCCCAGCCGCCACTACTTTTCCCGGTGTGCCATCCCCGCATTACACCACCATGTGTCCCGTAACATCACCCGTGCCCTGACCAACGCAGTTACTGGGAAGGTCCACTTAACGACTGACACATGGACAAGTGCTTGTGGCCAGGGACGCTACATTTCCCTGACGGCACACTGGGTGAATGTCGTGGAGGCTGGGAGCGACTCGGACCCTGGGATGGCACGGGTGCTACCCACGCCGAGGATTGCGGGCCCTACCTCCATCAGGGTTTCCACCAGCACCTACGTTATTGGCTCCTCCTCCTCCGTTTCCACCTCCGAATTCTCTACACACACCGCCACTCCCCCATCAGCCAGTAGCTGGAAGCAGTTTAGCACTGCAGTGGGGAAGCGTCAACAGGCCGTGCTGAAGCTGATCTGCCTTGGGGACAAACAGCACACGGCCTCAGAGCTGTTGCAGGGGATTAGTCACCAGACCGAGCAGTGGCTCTCGCCACTCAACCTGCAAGCAGGCATGGTTGTGTGTGATAATGGGCGTAACTTGGTGGCGGCTTTGGAGCTCGGCAAGCTCACACACGTACCATGCCTAGCGCATGTATTTAATTTAGTGGTGCAGCGATTTCTAAAAACCTACCCCAATGTGCATGATCTCTTGACCAAGGTGCGCCGCGTGTGTGCACATTTCCGTAAGTCATCTACAGCTTCGGCCGGCCTGTTGAAGCTGCAGCAGCGCTTACAATTGCCAGCTCACCGGCTGCTGTGTGACGTGAGCACGCGCTGGAACTCCACCTTCCACATGTTGGCCCGGCTTTGTGAGCAGCAGAGGGCAGTAGTGGAGTACCAGCTGTTACACGGTCGTCGCCTCTCCGTTCAACTTCCTGTAATCAGAAGTGAGGAGTGGGAATGGATGTCAGACCTCTGCGAGGTTTTACGCAATTTTGAGGAATCGACACAGATGGTGAGCGGCGATAACGCTATTATCAGTGTAACCATCCCACTTCTGTGTCTACTGAAACGCTCGCTGCTCACAATTAAAACCGACGCTTTGCATGTGGAAGAGGTGGAAATGGGGGAGGAAGAGCTTACACAAGGTGATAGCCAGAGCACCCTCACTTCGTCTTCTCAGCGACAATTGGAGGAGGCGGAGGAGGAGGAGGAGGAGGAGGAGGAAGACACGGTTGCCTCCGCTACAGAGGGTAGCCATGGAACTTTAGTTCCATCTCTTCAGCGTGGGTGGGCAGAAGAGGAGGAAGAGGATGAGGATATTGAGAGTCAGCCTCCTGGTGAGGACAGCGAAATCTTGACTGTTGGTACTCTGGCACACATGGCTGACTTTATGTTAGGCTGCCTTTCCCGTGACCCACGCGTTGTACGCATTTTAGACAACACGGATTACTGGGTGTTCACCCTTCTGGACCCCCGCTACAAAGAGAATTTCTCATCTCTCATTCCTCCGGTGGAGAGGACAAGCAAAATGGTGCAATACCAGAAGGTTCTTGTTGAAAAATTGCTCCAAAATTTTCCATCTGACAACGCTGGCGGCAGAGTACGTGCTACCTTGGCCAACCGAGAAGGGGAGAAAAGGGGAGCACACAGCAGTTCCGACAAAGGCAGGGCAACACTCTCCAAGGCGTGGGACACCTTCATGACACCCCGCCAGCACCCTCACCCTGATGCGCAGCCTAGTGTCACAAGGAGGGAAAAGTTTTGGAAGATGGTGAAGGAGTACGTAGCAGACCGTGTCAGCGTCCTCAATGATCCCTCTGTGCCTTACAACTACTGGGTGTCCAAGCTGGACACGTGGTATGAACTGGCACTCTACGCCTTGGAGGTGCTGGCCTGCCCTGCCGCCAGCGTTCTGTCTGAGCGGGTATTTAGTGCTGCTGGTGGCATCATAACAGATAAGCGTATCCGCCTTTCCACCGACAATGCTGATAGGTTGACACTTATAAAAATGAACAAGGCCTGGATTTCCCCTGACTTCTCCACTCCACTGGAGGAAAGCCCCGGGGGAACATAAACTCACTTTATATATGTTATTTACAATGATGGGAATACTCTGTATTCCCATTCACCCCTTCCACCCCAAAAACGGGTATATGGTTGACTCTTAATGTTCTCATCCTCCTCCTCCTCTTCCATATGCCCTGGGATATAATTTTTATATAGGGCCAGCTCACCAGCGTGCCCTGGGATATAATTTTTATATAGGGCCAGCTCACCAGCGGGCCCTGTGATATAATTTTTATATAGGGCCAGCTCACCAGCGGGCCCTGTTTGACAATTTTTATATAGGTCAGCTCACCAGCGGGCCTTCTCATATAATGTTTTATTGGGTCAGCTCTCTAGCGGGCCCTCTCATATAATGTTTTATAGCGTCAGCTCACTAGCGGGCCTTCGCATATAATGTTTAGGATGGTCAGCTCTGCAGCAGACCCTCACCCATAATGTTTTAGATGGTCAGCTCAGCGCACGTTTCCCTCTTAATCATGGCCTCAGTTCTGAAAATCAAGGAAATTTTTGGGAGAATTTGCCTCTGCGCACGTTTCCCTCTTAATCATGGCCTCAGTTCTGAAAATCAAGGAAATTTTTGGGATAATTTGCCTCTGCGCACGTTTCCCTCTTAATCATGGCCTCAGTTCTGAAAATCAAGGAAATTTTTGGGAGAATTTGCCTCTGCGCACGTTTCCCTCTTAATCATGGCCTCAGTTCTGAAAATCAAGGAAATTTTTGGGATAATTTGCCTCTGCGTACGTTTCCCTCTTAATCGTGGCCTCACTTCAGAAAATCGATGAAATTTTTGGGAGAATTTGCAGATGATATACAAGTAAATATACAGCAAATACTGTTTGGTAACAATTTTTCGCCTAAAGTCGTTTTTATTTTCCTTTTTGTGTGTTTTACGGTCAGTCTGTAAAAATGGCGTACTACGGGCGAAAGATCGTTCCCAGCAGCGATGTTGGAGTCCAAGGTGCATCCAGACATCCTCCCTATGCTGTCCCTGAACCATTTCTGTAGTGTTTCCATCTTTTTCTGCCCTTTTCCTATGGACCAGGTACCCTCCCCTCATCAGAGCAGGGGGTGCCTGGTGTAATGCTCGAGTCCTCCCATTGACTTCAATGGGGCTCGGGTGCTCGGCCGAGCACTCGAGCCTCAGGGGGTGCTCGGTCAGAGCACCCGAACATCCGAGCATTGGGGTGCTCGCTCATCACTACAGGACACGTGTGCTCGCAGCCAACCGTGGAACACTTTTTTTTATTCATCCGACTCAGGGCTCCCCGAACGGAGTGCAGCCGTGTTGGGATCCCTGAGATCCATAACGGTCCTGGCACGTCATGGGTCCTTGTGGCTCACCAATTCATGACGTGCCAGGACCATCAAGGGTCCTTTAGGGGTTAAAGGGTTAAAATAACCATGTGAAGTGGGTGAAGTTTGTGTCCTTTGCAGTGGAATAACTATTCATTGGGTGGCCCAGATGTAAACATTGTTTTGGACCCACTTACACAAAATGATTTTCACATTGCACCCTGGGCTCTGGTTGAACTGCACCTTCTCTGCCCCCATAATTACGCGACAGGTCCTGTGGTCCTGATAGCGGCTGTCATGTCCACCTCCATAGACATGACATCCAGGATTGATTGACAATGTTATCTCTTGAATCAAGGAGCATGGAAGAAATTCAGAGGGGTCATTAGGATATTGTGGCTATAGTATAGTAAGTAAGTGGTTATTATAGGAGGGGTTACTTCTCTTTTAACTCGTTGAGTGCCAGAGAGGTATCCAACGCATTGCACTGCAATGCATTGGTTACCTCTCTGGCACTCAAAGGATTAATATATGAGAAAGGACGTATAACTTTTTTTCTGAGAAATATTGACATCTCTTATCCAGGAGCACCATACGTTTTATACATATTGACAGCTCACTAATTCCTCTGCTCTATGTAGGTGATAAAGTGCACGTGATTCATTTGCTGTCACACAGTTTATTGTAGTCTATCGATTGGCCTGTTTACCTAACAAATTTACATATCACACAGCTTTGTGAGAAAACCCTGGCTTAGAATATGTAGCACAGCTAATACCAGAGAAATGTTCCCATAATTATAAAAGCAAACTTGAGTTAAAGGAATAGTGATACTTAATATGTAGAAAAAAATGTGTTATATGGTTTATCCCCTTGAGTAAAACTAGTGTACTCCCACTGCTGAAAGGTGTTTTATTCAAAAGTTATTATAGCTCAAATGTGAATTTTTTTTAGGTACAATATCACAGTGGCCTGAAATTGTACATTAGCACTGTTGCTACACTATACTATGGAGGTTTATGGTCAACTGACCAGAGCTGTCCATAGGATGGTGTAACATCAGTACCACTATACAATTTCAGGCTAATGAGACAGTGCACGTTTGAGCTGTAATAACTTTTGAATAAAACACCTTTCAGCAGTGGTAGTGTTCTTGTTTTACTTGGGGGATAAACCCTACAACATATATTTTTTACATATTAAAGGAGCAGTAAACTTTTTTTATCAAAAAATATATATTGTAGGGATTAGGGTACTCCCACTGCTGAGAGATTTATATTTCCAGAGTTATTACAGTTTAAACCCATGTTTTTTTACATTAGCAGTGCCCTCTAGTGGTCAAATTCTAAGTAGATTTCCTGTTAGATTCTAATGGAGAGGAAAGTCAGAGACATACAGTTCTCCCTAGAATGTGATAGAAACTTCCTGTCAGTTAGAACTATCAGGAAGTAAACACAGTAAATTCCCTTCCTGATTCATACCTCCCAGCATTTCAAATTGCCAAAGAGGGACACTTGTGCTTTAGGGGGTGTTGCTGGGGTTGTGACTGGTGGCCTGGGCATTACCGAGAATTTTTAGGCTAATTCATGACCTACTGACACCTCCTTGTGTAACCTAATAAATGATTTATAACAAAACCAAAGTATTTTATTTACACAGACTACTTTATAAACACAAATATTGATGTTTAAACAAACAATAATTTGAGTTTTATTGCTGTAGAGCAAAGTGATACACTTTTATACAAACCACACAGTCTGATCTCCTAAAAAGAGGGACATCACGGTGGGAAAGAGGGACAGAGGGATTTGGGTCTAAAAGAGGGTCTGTTCCTCCTAAAGAGGGACACTTGGGAGGTATGCTGATTATTTGAACTGATATAAATTTTGAATAAAACATCTGACAACGGTGGGAGTGACCTTGTTTTATTCAGCAGGAAAAGCTCTATATAATATGTATTTTCATAAATAAAAGTTTACTGCTCCTTTAAAGGGATAGTAATGTTTCATAATAAAAGCAGCTCTAATTAATCATCATAGTATTTGGACTTTGGAGAGTGTTATTTTAATTCTGTCAGAGTTGTAGTTCAAGAGTAATTCAATGACAAAGTATCCCCCTCCCGCCCCTTTTACTGATGTAACACTGCTCAGCCAGATCAGAAGGGAGATGCCCAGGTAGACTGCAGAGAGGGACAATCTTCAATTAAGATAAGGGAAAAACCTGAAAAACGTATCAAGGGGGGCAGGGTTTTCATTGTTCACATAGGAAGAAGATTGTCCCCTGCTGATATCTTTCTGGTCTAGCAACCAGATTCCACATCTGAGAAGAGATGGCTTACACTAGGTAAAAGGGGCGGGAGGCGAAACATTGCTTGTGAATATCTCATAAACCATAAAGGTTTGAGAGATAAGACTTATATTGTTCTTCAGGTTTTTTTAATGCCTACAAAATAAAACAAAGATAAAATGAAGTATTACTCTCCCTTTAAGTAACGCCATCCATTTAATCTGGAGTAAACCAATTGCACCATAGAGCACACCTCCTGTGTCCCGCTTGGAGACCCAACTCCCTCTGTCCCTCTTTCTCCCACTGGTGTCCCTCTGTTTAGGAGATCAAACTGTGTGGTGTGTATATAAGTGTATCACCCTGGTGTCCCTGTGTTTAGGAGATCAGACTGTATGGTGTGTATATAAGTGTATCACCCTGGTGTCCCTGTGTTTAGGAGATCAGACTGTATGGTGTGTATATAAGTGTATCACATTGCAAAGAGGTGTAATAGTTCATGAAATAATCTAAAAAATCTTGAGAATGCCCCTCCCACTAGTCACATCCCCAGCAACACAACTTAAACCAAAATTGTCCCTCTTTGACTATTTTGAAATGTTGGGAGGTATGATAGAGGACAACTAAGAATTTATGTTAAATTAAATGAGGCTTTTAACCCATTGAGAGCTAGAGAGGTCTCCAATGCATTGCAGAGCAATGCACTGGAGACTTCTCTGGCATTCAAGGGGTTAAAAAGCACTATTCAAATGCTTGGGAGTTTAAAAATGTTATATCTTGTCCACAAGGTGCAGCTGGTTTTGCCAGAATAACTCTAGTTTGGTTGTATAAATATGGGCCATTATTCCCAACTGGTCTAAAGGCCACATACACAAAGTAAAAGACTGGAGTAGTTCTGGGGCATACCATTTGTGCCATGTTAATTTAAATGGGGCTTTTAATTCCTTGAATCTCTTTACAATGTGTTGGAATCCTCTCTAGCATTCAAAGAGTTAAAAGGTTCAGTTTAAATCAATGGGAGTTTTTCCTTTGTCCACTATAGTGTAGTTGGTTTGCTCCAGAATTGCTTGTCTTTTCTTTCTGCATACGTCCCTAAATGTGATTTATATGTGGTTTAATGCTTTGCAATGCGTTGTGTACCCCTCTGGCACTCAAAGGGTTAACATGTTTAAATCCTACATAACTAGTTGAAAGTGGTCTAAAAAAGGAATCTGTGAAAAATAGAAGTTTGTATTTGTGCAAATCTGTGTACATCTTGTATGGCATTGAGTAAAGTAACATATCTCTATCTGCCATTTGCCTGTCTGTCTAATTCTTGTTAAATCTTTTTTACCCACTGGATTGCAGTGAAATTCTGTATAACAGAGATGGGAAACTTGGGTCTCTCCAGTTGTTACTGAACAACAAACCACATGATTCTCAACTGACTATTGGTCATTGGCAAGGATAATGTTAGTTATAGTTCACCCATGGCTGGTAAGACACAGGTTGTCCACCTTGACTGTAGAGGCTATCTTCCAGTACACAGTGGATAGGATATTATCTAACCCAGCATTCTGTTCATCTAGCTAAAACTGGTCATTGCCATATGACATAGTCTCCTGCATTGAACATATGACAGAAGAACAGCAGAATCCTATTAATCACCACCAGTTAAGCTCCCTCTCAGAGGATTCTTTTGTTACTGGTTTGTTCCTGGCTAGATCCCAAAACAAACCATTTAACTGCAGTAACCTACTGGTCAGAGCACCATGAATTTCTTTTGGATCTTATCTTAGAACTCAGAGAACCATATGCACTAAGTCAGAAGTGGAGAATTATGATGAGGCAATCCAGTTGCACCAAAAATGTTCAAATACATTTCCCAAACCCATAATTTCCATGAGGCTTGTGCTGTGCTGAATTCTAGGGACATCTACAATGCATGGGATGGGTAAAATCCCTATTTATATCAAGTTTAATTGTTAGTTCTCCCCTCCAGTGTATTTAGAATATCCCAGAATTGCACTATTCCTGCCTTTGTTTATATGTTCACAAAACATACAACTGGGGGGTGGCTCTTGATGCTGCTTGTTACTTGTAATAAATATTAAGCAGAAAGTAAATATTTAACATGAAAAAAATATATATATTGTAGAGTATTTCATGCTGAGCTTTCTCCCAGTTCTGCCATTATAGTTAGTACAGAGCTCAGAGGGTGCTATCAACTAGTGCTCTCCATAGACTATTATAGAAACAGGTTACCCCATGGAATGTGTAATGTTAAAGGGTTAGTAATGTCTTTTACTAATAAAAAGTAATACTATAGATATTCAAAAAATAAATCCATTGATTTCAGTGTGAGAGATATACGGTGATAAAGTTCCCCCCTCCCTCCCCTTTCACTGACATCAGTGCTCTAGCTGACAAAAGAAGATCCTGGTCCCGGGACCAGCAGGTGGCTCTGCAGCAGAGCCGAAATACTGCAATCTAAAAAAGAAATACTTCACTGGAACAGTCTACAAAGTGTGCTTGCAAACCAGGTACACTTTGTAGACCGTTCCAATTAAGTAGTTCTTTTTAGATTGCGGTATTTCGGCTCTGCTGCAGAGACACCTGCTGGTCCCGGGACCAGGATCTTCTTCTGTCAGCTAGAGCACTGATGTCAGTGAAAGGGGAGGGGGGGACTTTATCACCGTATAACTAATAAAAAATCTTAGGTCAGCGCTAAGAGTATATCAATAATTGTGAACAGTACTATGTCAATAATAGTGTTACAACAGGGGCGGACTGACCGTCGGGCATTCGATCATGGACCGAGTGCCCGCGACCTGGGGGGGCCTGCCACCGCCAAAAGCAAATGAAGCAATTACGTAAATGTTAATGTCCCATTTAATATTCTCCTTTGGGCCTGTGGCCTGCTGCTGCTCCTATTAGGCATTACTAGAGGTATGCATGGCGCCTATGTCTAAATTATTATTTTTTATTTTTTTGTGCCGAGCACTCTGTTGCTGGCTTGGCTAGCCAGCCAATTGGATATGATGAGGAGAAGTGGGCGGGCCTGTAACCTCCCTGCTTACTCTCTGACGTGATGAAGGAAGACACAGGAGCTCCGCGTCCATACACCCACAAATGTGTGTATATTTCAATAACCTTCTACAATAAGCTGCTTGAAACCCCTATCTAACAGCAAGAGTGAAAATATATAAAAGTAACAATGGTTAAGCGCTATATAAACACACTAAATAAAAGTGATAACATTTGTAAATATTTTAAATACCTATAGCATGTACTCACAGTTTGAGAAGGAACACTGTTATTCATGTATTGCTTTTTCAAAATAGATGTACAGCGTATACACAAAAAGAAAAAAAAATACAAACCATAGCATGATCTGTCTTATAAAATAACAAATATATTCACACAAAGGTGTATAAATCAAGGAAAGTCCCACAAGAAATAATAATAGAACTTATTTTCCGGTGAATCACAAGTACTACGGAAAAAGTCCCACAAGAAATAATGCTAAAAACTTATTTTCCTTTGGGTCATGGGGAATCTCAGATTTCAATATAGTTGAATATGTTATAATTGTTCTTAATGGATAGCAAGAGGAGTTATAGTTGACGCACCCTTAAAGGGATAGTAATGTTTCCAATTAATCTTCATAGTATTTGTACCATGGAGAGTGTTATTTCATTACTGTCAGAATAGTAGTTCAAGAATAATTGAATGATAAAGTATCCCCCTCCCGCCCCTTTTACCTAGTGTAATCCATCTCTTCTCATATGTTGAATCTGGTCTATAGAGCAGACAGATAACAGCAGGGGACAATCTTCTTCCTATGAGAACAATGAAAGCCCTGCCCCTCTTGACAAGTTTTTCAGCTTTTTTCCCTTATCTTAATTGAAGCTTGTCCCTCTCTGCAATCTACCTGGGCACCTCCCTTCTGATCTGGCTGAACAGTGTGACATCAATAAAAGGGGAGGGAGGGGGATACTTTGTCATTGAATTACTCTTGAACTACAACTCTGACAGAATTGAAATAACACTCTCCAAGGCCCAAATACTATGATGATTAATTAGAGCTGCTTTTATTACAAAACATTACTATCCCTTTAATGGGAAATGCTTGACTGGTCAATTATAATCAAGTCAAGCATTCAACATGTGGGGATATTCTATCAGCTGCCCTCACTCAGCTATCCACAGGATTCTAAGAGCTACATTCAATAAGGCAAAATAAGAGATCGGACAAGTTCTCAGTCTAGGGTACTCACATTTGGATGATAGCCTGGGAAAGAGGTGATCAATTCCCAGGTCTTTTCAAGGCTCTTGGGGAATTTTTAAAAACCGCACTCACTTGGTCAATCTGTATTTCTTCTCATGAAGAGTTGTATCCGGGAGAGTAATTGATGATTTCAACCTTCTGATAGTCGTTCAAGACATGTGTTGTGCTTAAACAAAGTATCTTTATTACAAAAAATAAAATAAAAAGTAAAAAAATACAAAAATAAAAATATGATATATGATTAAGAGAACCAAATATAATGTTACTTGTTACAGCTCCTGAAGAAAAAACTCTAAGTTTTAAAACGCATTGAGCTTTTTTTTCTTATATACCATTTGTATTTGGTTGTCTTAATCATATATTATATATACTAGTTGAACAGCCCGTTACACGGACCACAGTGCCTCAGGCAGCCGGTCGCGGGGCAGTCACACAGTGGAGACTGCCCGCGCCTCGGCTGATACAGAGCCTCTGGCAGCCGGTCGCGGGGCAGTCACACGCGGTGGAGACTGCCCGCGCCTCGGCTGATACAGAGCTGGACGCTCCTTCGGAGCACCCAGCTCTGTATCAGCCGCGGCGCGAGCAGTCTCCACTGCGTGTGACTGCCGCACGCGCAGTAGTATCTACTGAGCATGTCGGGCGTTACACACAACTTGGCGAATTATTATATAGGATATCAATACATCCAAAGTATGAAATATGTGTCAAAAGTCAGTAGAATGGACCCTATGAGTGCCAGAGGGGTATAATTACCCCGCTGGCATTCATACGGTTAACCTGAAGTTAAAAAACAACATCCCATTAAAAGTAATACTTACCATTAATCCTGATATCCAGCAGAGCCCTCAGAATCCTGGTCATCTTCTTTTCTTCTTTCCCCTCTTTCTTCTTTCTTCTGCCTGCTCTTCATTCATCTTTCTTCTTGCTGTAAATAAAAAACAGAAGCAGAAACTATTACATCGTTTAACCCCTTGAGTGGCAGAGTTTGCAATGCATTGTGGACCTCTCTGGGCTCATAGGGTTAAGCAATGTATCAGTGCCAAGGATCATATAAATATGCTGCCATTATTTGTTGTCGAAATCAGCCATTTTGGTATTAAAACATATGCCAATATGATGTGTCAAAAAATATAATAATAATATGCTTAGCTTTATAAACTGTCTCCGCGACCGTGTGCGGCTGCAGAGGCGGCGGCAGCGGAGACAGAGCCATGTGCCACAGGTTCACCTCTTCTCCCTCTTGAACTGATGCCCATTCCGCAAGGAGGGAATTTGAACAGAGGCTGCCTTTATACATGGGCAGTCTCTGATCAAATTTGCTCACAGCCATTGGCTGAGATGTGCTTACGCACATCCCCTCTTTCTTCTTTCTTCTGCCTTCTCTTCATTCATCTTTCTTCTTGCTGTAAATAAAAATAGAAGCAGAAACTATTACATCGGTTAACCCCTTGAGTGGCAGAGTTTGCAATGCATTGTGGACCTCTCTGGGCTCAAAGGGGAGTTTATCCCGAAAGCTTGTCAATCCATAATTCTGTTAGTCCAATAAAAAACATATTACAATATATTAATTTTGTTTGTTATATTACATCTACATCACTGGACTAATATGGCTACAATCTTAACTATATATATATATATATATATATATATATATATATATAATGGAAAAAAAGGAATATGGAGCACAGTACAATCAATAAACTATCCCCAATCACTTATAGCGCTATATATTGTAAATGTGAATTCACATAAAAAAATATTAAAAAAATATCACCAAAGGATGATAGCTGGATACAAATGTTTGTGGGACTCCTGGTATGGAAACAGGGAGGTGTGGTGATCATGCTAACAGTGTATTGTGCTCTCCCGACTATAGACACTATTAATTATTTGTATATAGTGCTGGCCATGTGTAGCTCTGAGGAATCGCAGACAGGGACCCTTGACTGTGATATCATTACTCTTTCCCTGAAGAAGTATTACAACACGGCTTATAATTTTAAGTACTTTGCTACTAGCCAGACCTGAAAAGTTACTCGCCAGTGCAAGCCAAAACATACCCACCAGGGCTGAATTTCTACTCTCCAGGGCTAAATTTTCACTCACCATTGGCTAGTGGCGAGTGGAAATTTTGAGCCCTGATTACAATTAATACGAAACGCGTTGGAGAAGGACTATACCCCTACAGTGCTGATTTTACCTTTATCATCATTTGAGTTTGAGGGACACTGGTTATCTCAGTAATATATTCAAGGACGGGAGGTATTGCATGTTTCAGCGCTATAAGGTAAATCACTGACTCTGCCCACTTTAAGATTCAATGGACTATACCATGGAAACATTGTTTCTCTCCTAAAAAGAGCCAGCTATCTGAGATGGGGTAGACGAGAGAAGACGGTGAAATATCACCGTCAAGGGTCCCTGCCTGCGATTCCTCGGAGCTACACATGGCCAGCACTATATACAAATATTTAATAGTGACTATAGTCAGGAGAGCTCAATATGCTGTTAGTGTGATCACCACACCTACCCGTTTCCATACCGGGAGTCCCACAAACATTTGTATCCAGCTATCATCCTTTGGTGATATTTTTTAATATATTTTTATGTGAATTCACATTTATAATATATAGTGCTAAAAGTGATTGGGAGTAGTTTATCCGTATATTGATTGTATTGTGTATTGTTTAATAAATATATTTTATATTTTCAGTAGAGACCAGCGCTCTCTCCATATTTATTTTTTTGTTTAATTTCATTTCTGTTCACTATCACATTTATGGAGATTGTAGCGACAGTTTTCTGTTTTTATATATATATATATATATATATATATATATATATATATATATATATAACCTATAGTGGGGGTTTTGTATTGGTGCCATTTCACAATATATATTTGGTTTTATATATTTATTTATTTATTTATTTAACTTGGAGAATATATGATTCAGTATGGGTCTCCAGGCCCATACTAATTTCATTCATTGGCTTTATTTTTTCAGTTTCTAATGGAATGGAATCTCGGCCTATGATAATGACAGCTTTGCCACTTCATGACATTTTGATATGTTTTTACATATGATTAAAGCATCTTATAGCTCTGAGAATATCCATGATTTACTCAACAGAAAGTGTTACAGTACATAATGTACTGATCTTTAAAGTTCAATTTCAAAAATGTAGCTCATTGTGTTTAACTGTAAACAGAAAGCATCAGACTGGAAATAGGTAAGTAATATACTCATATTTCAAATTGGCTGGGAAATGTATACACTATTGCCAGTAAAAAACACGTGCAAGATTAATCGTCTGTCAGTGTTTGACTGTTTTCCCATGTGGACCACATTTGAAACAGAGGACAACTGGAAGCCGATACTGTCAACAAGGTTGGCCTTTCCTCCTCTCAAAACAATGGGATATGGTAGGAAATACAAAAAAGAGGGTGCTCAGAGGGACCTATGGTCAGTAAATGGCTATTTGAAATTCTGCTGGAAACTTACAGATCATTTTAGTGCCTCTTTGTTCTTAGATTGGATTGTTTGAACACTGACAATATTAGTACCATTTAGGGTCCAATGTTCAAAAGAAAAATGATAAAATTGTGTTTTTTACATTTTTCTTTAAAATTATACATTTTCAAAAAGACAAAGACTTATTTTATTACTGGACATCATTAACGAAAATTTTACAGAAATTGATAATTTGGCATGGTCAAACAGGCCAACATTATATTATAGTTTATCAATGGTTTTAGCTAAAATTCTCCATAGACCTTGATGGCAATGTTAGCTAAAACCAATGTTAAAACTTAGGCCCCTTTCTCACAGCAGACATCAATGCAGCAATGCTGTGTGGGTCTGTTGCCTGTGGTAAAAAATAACATGCTGGGCTATGGTGCCTTTCACTTGGGTGGCTACAGCTTCACTTGATCACACAAAAGCCCAGCATGCAGCAGCTTTACTGTGTTCTTTCTGGAATGCAGTAAAGTTGCAGTAAGGAAGGAATGAACAGCGGCCTACAGATCTACCGGCAGATCTTTCACACTAGCAGTATTGGAGTTTGTGATCCTCAATGCAATCTCCAATGAGCATACCTGGGGGAAGATGCACTAAAGGTCAATGCTGTGGTGATATGATTTTGTGGATGTGTTCATAGCACTTTGACAATTCTATATAGACACACATCCTCATATTCACTACATTTTAGGGATGCAAGGGGGAGGGGAGGAGAAGGTCCCCATTAGCATACAGAACTGTCGAACTGTTGTTTATGGGGAAGGGATGCCCTCCCTCACATATCACCAGCACTACGACAATCCTAAAGTCTGACAGCATTCTCTTTGCTTCTCCACTTGGCCAGTAGGGTAGTGGAGAGAACACTTTCATATGGTTCCATTGTGCTGATATTAAAACACTTTAGGCCATATTCAATAAAGGCATAGTAATGTTTAGAATATTGAGCATCTCAAATGGTTTCTTATACTATATAGTCTTGATGTCTGGCTCTATAAAAGATCATAACTTGATAGTTATGCAGCAATCGTATGATGAATATTACCCCTCCTGGCCCTTTTCCTATTCTGAAGCCGCCTCCCCTCAGATCTTACAGCGTATCTCGACGAGGGACAATCTTCTGTCAGTATTAGGAAAAACCTGTCCTCCTTTGTCAAGGAGGGCAGGCTGTTTCTTTATACTGACAACGGGAGATTGGCCCTCTTTCTGATCTGCTTAACCAGACTTCAGATCTGAGGGGAGGTGGTTATAGAAATGGGCTGGAGGGGTAATATTCATTGTACAATTGCTGCATAACTATAAGGTTATGAGAGCCAGACATTAGGAGTATATAGTATAAGAAATTATCTGAGCTGCTCAATATTTTAAATATTAATATCCCTTTAAACTGAGATGCCATTCTAGGACTAATAAATTACACCATCGGGGACAAGCTAAAATTCCCACTGATTCCTTTGGAGACCTCTCTGGCATTTAAGGGGCACCAGAATTGTACCATTTTATTAGTAATGGACTAGCTGACATTAAAGTCTTAACAAGGGTGGAATCTGTGCATTGGTATGCATAGCACTCTACTGCATACCCTCATGTTTGTATAGGAAAGCTATAGAATTCTCATGTCACTGGGTTATGAGGCAAATGTTGAAGTTGATGGACTTGTGTCTTTTTTAAGCCTAATTTACTATTTTACTATGTGCATCCACTTGTGTTGGAGACTAACCCAACACCAGTGACTGGCTGGAAGATCCATACATGCATCCCAATGCTGTTCAAAGTCATTCCAACACCTCAAATTTATCAGAATCACTGGTCATTAAAATAATTTACATTATATTAGATATTTACCCTGACTTTGTTTAATGTGGGTAGAAGGGGGCTGTTCAGTGCATTGATGTGGAGAGCTAATTGATCATTAATCTAATGGTTTTACCAGGAGTAATGATTATACTTAAGTAATACCTTTTAGATGCTCATCAATCTGTTTGTTAGTCTGCTGCCATTTTAACCCTTTGAGTACCAGAGGAGTATGGAATGCATTGCAAAGCAATGTATTCTGTAACCCTTTGGCACTCAAAGGGTTAATTTGACTTAAGCCATTGAGTGCCTAAGGTGTATGAGATTTATATTTCTTATCAACGAACTGTATACGGTAATGTGAACATTTTAGGCAGGTGTGAAAAAATGCTGTAAGTAAGAATGCTTTCAAAATTAGACATGTTAATAGTTTATCTTTATCAATTAACAAAATGATAGTGAGTGAACAGAAAAAACCCTATATCAAATCAATATTCAACGTGACTGCCCTTTGCCTTCGAAATAGCATCAATTCTTACACATACATTACATACACACACACACATACACCTTACATAAACACATATATTAGACACACACGTATACTTACACACATACATTACATTACATATACACACACACTACATATATATATATATATATATATATATATATATATATATATATATATATATAAATATGTGTACAGTATATATAGATAGATAGATAGATAGATAGATAGATAGATAGATAGATAGATAGATACACGCACACACTACACACACATACACCTTACATATACCTTACAGATACACATACATTACATACGTACGTATATTTACATATATATACCTGTATATGCACATACATTACACAAATATACACCTTACATATACACATGTAATTCATACACATAGATTACATTGCACATACACACACAATACATACATATATATAAATATATATACATATATATAGATATAGATATATACATACAATAATGTGCAAAAGTCAGGCAGGTGTGAAAAAATGCTGTAAAGTAAGAATGCTTTCGAAAATAGACATGCTAATAGTTTATTTTTTATCAGTTAACAAAATGCATAGTGAGTGAACAGAGGAAAAGTCTAAATCAAATCAATATTTGGTGTGACCACCCTTTGCCTTCAAAACAGCATCAGTTCTTCTAGGTACACTTGCACACAGTTTTGTAAGGAACTGGGCAGGTAGGTTGTTCCAAACATCATGGAGAACTAACCACAGTTCTTCTGTGGATTTAGGCAGCCTCAGTTGCATCGCTCTCTTCATTTAACCCCTTAATGACCGGCGCACACACGTGCGGCCAGCACTTGAGGACCACAGGGCATTTTTTTTTTTTATGATCCAATTCAGGGTTCTCCATGTGGCATACAGCCAAGCGGGGAGCCCTGAATTCTATGACGTGCCAGGACCGTCACTGGTACTTAAGTGCCGGACAGCTGTGACGGTCTGGCATGTCATTAGACTCTAAGGGGTTAATCCCAGACAGACTCAATGATGTTGAGATCAGGGCTCTGTGCAGGCCATACTGTCAGTTCCAGGACTCTTTGTTCTTTTTTACGCTGAAGATAGTTCTTAATGATTTTTGGCGGTAGTTTTGGGGTCGTTGTCATGCTGCAGTATAAATGTGGGCCAATCAGATGTCTGCCTGATGGTTTTGCATGATGGATAAGTATCTGCCTGTACTTCTCAGCAGTGAGGAGGCCATTAATTCTGACCAAATCCACCGCTCCATTTGCAGAAATGCAGCCCCAAACATTGCAAGGAACCTCTATCATGCTTCACTGTTGCCTGCAGACACTCATTCTTATCCTGCTCTCCAGCCCTTCAGCAAACAAACTGCCTTCGGCTACAGCCAAATATTTCAATATTTCAAATTTTCAGTCCAGAGCACCTGTTGCAATTTTTCTGCACCCCAGTTCCTGTGTTTTTGTGCATAGTTCAGTCGATTTGGCCTTGTTTCTACATTGGAGGAATGGATTTTTGGCCACAAGTCTTCCATGAAGAGCACTTCTGACCAGACTTCTCCGGACAGTAGATGGGTGAACTAGGGTCCCACTGTTTTATGCCAATTCTGGGCTGATGGGACTGCTTGAATATCAAAGGGAAGTAAGCATGATGGTCTTTCATCTGCTGCACTAGGTTTCCTTGGCCAAACACTGCGTCTATGGTCCTCAACGTTGTCTGTTTCTTTGTGCTTCTTCAAAAGATCTTGGACAGCCCATTTGGAAACCCCTGTCTAACTTGAAATTTCTGCATCGGAGAGACCCTGCTGATGCAGTATAACTACCTTGTGTCTTGCTGCTATGCACATCTTTGACATGATATATGGCTTTTGACATTAAACTGTCTTTAGCAACCTCACCTTGTTAGCTGAATTGGCTGTTCCGCACCCATTTTTATTTGTCCTACACAGCTGTTTCTGTTTCAAATAATGATTGTGTTTCAATATACATATTACATTTATGATCATTAGCAACTGATATAACTGTTTAATCATACACATGACTATATGCCTACAAGATCCTTGACTTTGTGCAAGTTCTTGAAGGCAAAGGGTAGTCACACCAAATATTGATTTGATTTAGATTTTTCTTCTGTTCACTCACTATGCATTTTGTTATCTGATAAAAATAAACTATTATAATATGTATTTTAGAAAGCATTCTTACTTTACAGCATTTTTTCACACCTGCATAAAACTTTTTTTTCATCTGGACTTCTAAGTTCAAATAGCTTGCTAAGTGATTTCCCAGCTGATGGGGTATTAGAGAAGAAGGAAATATCCTGATTAGAGCCTGGAATTAGTTATCATATTACATTTTTCACATATGTTACCTAAGTAAAGAGAGGGATCAGATGTATTGACACAGACTCATATCACCAAGCAGAAATAAAAGTAATGAAAGTAAAGGCAAATAGTTCAATAGCACCTGTCAACATGCTTTTATTTCCCTTCAAGTGCCAGAGAGACAAGAAATGCATTGCTTCATGCCACCCACGTTAAATGGGGAGAGAGGTAACTTTAAAAGGCCTTCACTTATATTAAAATAGGGTGTGTTGATTAGCAAGACAGAGCTAGACTAGTAAATATGAGAGATGAGATGATGAAGGTTGCAAGGGTGAAGAAAGGAGAAGTGAATTACATACATAAAATGGCACAGGGGTAGAGAATAAGAGATGAAAGATGAGAAGAAGGAGGCAGGGAGGAGGAAACAGGAAGCAATGCAGATTGGTGAGAAATGCGGAGAATTGACGAGGTATTGGGAATGCATGTTGGTTTGTAAGGGATATCAACAGAGTTTTGGAAGCTTCCTAAGAGTGTTGAGGGTGATAAGATGGTTGGTAGGATGACAAGAATGTTGAGGGGATGCCAGGAGTCTTGGGGGATGCTATGAGTGTTGGGTGATGCAAAAAGTGCTATGGGGCTGCCCGGAATATTAGGGGATTCCAAGAGTAATGGTGTGCTGCTAAGTTTCTTGTGAGATGCTAAGAAGGTTTTTGGATGAGTGTTGGGGGATGCCAGGAGTGATGAGGAAATGTTAAGATTTTGGGGTGATGCTAAGTGTGTTGGGATATGCCAAGAGTGATGGGCGAATGATAAGAGTGTTGGGAGGGTGGGAAGAGTGTTGGGGAAATGATGAAAGAGATGGGGAAATGCTTATACTGTTGGCAGATGCTAGGAGTTTTGGGGAGATGCCAAGAGTGATACTAAGAGTGTTAAAGAGATGCCAAGAGTGATGGAGAAATGTTAAGATTGTTGTGGGATACTAAGTGTGTTGGGGATATCAAATGTGATGGGGGAAAATGTTAAAGGTTTTGGGGGGAGGTGCCAAGAGTGATGGGGGAACACTAAGAGAAATGGAATGCTAATAGTTTGGGGGGAATGCTAAGAGTGTTGGGGTATACCAAGAGTGACAGGGGAATATTGAAGGGTTGCAGGAGTGATGAAAAATGTTAAACGTGGTGAGGGATGCTAAGAGTGATGGAGCAGCTAAACGTGTGGATATATTGAATTACTGGCAAAGTAAATTAATGAGACTGTTACTACTGGTACTACATGGGAGAGAAAGGCAAGAGACTAGTGGTAGGACAAAATAAGTGGTGAGAGAGAATAAAAAAAAAGCACTTACTGAACTTGAAAAAGGAAATTACCCTAGCGATCCTATTTATGTATCAACACCAATGTCCCAAGTATCTCTTTCAAATGTCCCACTTCTATATCAGACGTGCTTATACAGATAATCTCACAACTTCAATAAAGTATGCAAAACAAAATCAAAAGACACAAAAACGATCTTCAGTGATGTTATCCAATCCAAGTGAAAAGAAAATAATATCCACTCACATTTAAGTATTATTACTTTCGTGGTCCTCTAGGTATACCTTGGATCCAAGTAGTCAACAGCTTAATGGATTCCTGTCTGTGTCTTTGTGTTCCTCTCCACGATCACTTCCGATGTGAGGTTAATAATTAATCTCTCAGACAAAGAGGTATATGTATTAATACACAGAACAGCAATGACCCCTTACCCTCCTCCACACTTACACATTAGACTCCGACTATCTGTGTCACTAGTGGTCTCCTTGTATCACAGAGTCAATCCTTGTGGTTTATGTCAGCAATGGCAGGGCTAATCAATAAGGGCTTTTTTTCAAAAAGCAATATTTAATATTATAGTCACAATATAAAAGTAACACCTGATAAAACAAACAACAGATTATAAAAAAAAATAAAAACAGACAAATCCAAATCTCATTAGAATAGGGGTCGGCGTCCTACCAGACAGGAGTAGTGGGCTTATGGCCAATTGACCCACAACACACAGGCCAGCAACTGCACCTCCAAAAATGAACAAAATAACCTGAGGCTCAAGAGACACCCTACCTTAATAGCCCACTGCGTTTCATGCACGAGTTGCACTTCCTCAGGGGCAAATGGACAAGTGAAATATCTAAAATAATGTATTCCTAAATTATTGATACCTTTATTAATATATATTTCCCTTTGGATGCTAGAGATGTCTGCATAGCTCTAGCATTCAAGTGCTTGACCTACTTCTTGATGTGCATCCATTCATCTGTCCATCTGTCTGTCTATCTATTTAGATCAAGGGATGTTGGCACTCACAGCAGTATCTAAATAACAAAAACTGGGTGCCCCCACATCTATAGACACATGAGTAACGGACTGGAGCAATCATAGGAAGATTATCAAAATAAATTATTGAGTGGACATTGTCAGTGTTTCAAGACTTGATAAGGGTTCAATATGAGGGCAAAACATTGACTTGATGCCCACTCATTAACTCTTAGAGTGCTGGGGAGGTATCCAGCGCATTTCGATGCAATGCGTTGGATACCTCATTGGCACTCTAAGGGTTAAATAAACTGTGGTCATCAGGTGGTATTTACCATGAAGAGCCTAATTCAGGGACTCAAGCTCTCCCAGGAAGTGCATCATTAACTAAACATGTGCCTTTTTGACACTGGCTGCTGTTAACAGTTTCAGCTGTAATACATTTTGAATGAAAAATCTCCCATCAGCAAACCTATCCTTTTTTTACTCATAAAAGCTTACTGCTCCTTATTTTAACTCTTAAAGGGTTAAAGCATTTACGTCTGTCTGATCAGAGTGATATTATTTATTTAGAATATTCAGAAAACTGGAAGGAGCAGTCAGGAAATAAAACTTGTAAGGTGTGCGGAAATCTCTGTGGGGATGAAACATCTGACCTGATCTCTCTTGTATTATTGAAAAGCACTATATCAGCACTGGCCTCAGTGTGGATCAGCACAGCCCATCAGTGCAGTCATCTGAAAGGAACCAAAACACCCATTTGCCATGTATCCACAAAGTGAAACAGGATAGAAACCAAGACATAACATGTTGAATTAAAGAATGAATAACCCCTTGCATGCCAAAGATCTCTCTAGTGCCATTTTCTGTTGCATGTCTACAGTGAATACAATGCACTACCTCAAAAAATGAAAGCACATTGGAACATATGTATTAAACCTTTGGGTACATTACTTCACAATGCCTTGCATACCCCTCTGGCACTCAAGGGGTTAAGACAAAAGAGGAGGATCCTGGAGCAAACCAAGTTCACCATAGGGGATAAATGAAGAGTCACAGTAGTGGGAAAATGTACTTTTCTAACCCTTTGAGTGCCAGAGATGTGTGCAATGCACATCCCTATGGCACTCAAAGGGTTAAATGAGTGATGCTGTCTGTGGTACTGAAACCTGAGGGGACCTCCTCAACTCAGCAAGTTGGGAAGGAGAGAGAATGCTCTCAGACTTCAGGCTTGTCTGCTACTGGTGATGTGTAAGGGAGCACATCCCTCACACACTGCCATTAGTTCAACAACCCTCCATACTTAGGAATGATTTAGGGCTGATACTGCATGGGAAACTACCGGGAGATTCCACCACTGCCAACTTCAGGTAGGCAATGTTGGAATGGTGACGTCAAACATCAGAGGCTGTTATCAGTGTATAGTGCATGTAAGGAACAGCTACATTAACATATAACCCCCCCACCATAAATACAATGGTTCATTAACCTGCATATTTATATATATATCAAAACCACTCATTTACTTGCATTTCAATATGGAAAAGAGCCATTGTCGATGTGTTCAGTCCAAAATCATAAACCCTGGCGGCGGCATGGTGGATTGAAGGGGATATGATGGAGAAGACACTTTAGTGCATACTGGCAATGTGTCTTCAACACCGGTCCAACAAAGCATCACCATCCTGATCCCTTATCAACCTTTAGTGCATTTTCCCCCAATATTCCAGCACAGAAAATTAGTGTCTGCTTTAGGCAGAGAAGGGGTAGGCAATGTGAGGCATCCAGGTGTTACTGGACTAAAGCTTCCATCACTCTCCACCAGTCAATGGTTGCTGTAGTCTACCAATACCTGCAGTCCAGCAACAGCTGGAGGGAATCATGTTGCTCTCCTCTGAAACAGAAAAAAATCCTTATTATTGCCACTGCACCAGATTACATGATTGGGTCCACAAGGCAAACATCGGAAGGCTGCATGAGGTCCCTGAGACCCTGTTGCACATCACACATTTAGGGTTGCCGTAAAACTCAACCTGACACCCATGCTTATCACTGAATCCTTTTTTTTTTATTAATCACTTATGTATTTAAACAGCTAATAGAATCTGCTGTACAGTAAGGCTAAAGTGTAATACACACTGATTGTACCGCAGGTAGAATGTAGCAATTCTGCATTCATAAATACTAATAGACTCAGGTACACACATTACTGAGAAGGCTTGTAACATGCACATATATTAGCAATAATTACATCTGTTTACAGTGCATAACAGAGCTGTATAAATCTAATAGGATGTCTAAATACAAAAATATACTTAGGAGTGCTGATGCCTTATAACATAAGGAGGACATTTCATTAGAGATATACTGTCCCTAATGTCCCTCTCGTAATAAATATTTAATACTGTGTTTCTTTAGCGTGCTTCTATATATAGTCTATTGCTGAATGACCTGAGGATCTCTAACTGTTGCTGGATTCTATAATCCTCAAACAGAAATCCAACAAGAACTGGAGAGTTACATGTTTCACACATTCCTAGGATACAATCAACCCTTTGAGTGCTAGGGCTTGGACCATTTCTTAGACGCTGTAGGTCTGAGACGTTTTCAGCATTTTTGCTATCCATCTGTTTAGGTATGATTCCCAAAGGTAGCATGCAAGTTACTTATGGAAAACCATATATCATGTTTTTCAGAACTAATTGGGCTGTTGTGCATCGCATGAAGTACAAGCTTCATCGTACCACAAACTATGTTAAAAATTACTCATTTTGCTAAAATCACACCATATGTCAAAAGCATTTATGTTGGTTGTGAACATTTCAATTATTTGAAAAGCCCTGAAACTATAAAAAAAAAATATGTATAGTTGTACCTAATGGTCCAAGCCCTGGCACTCACTGGGTGTGTGAAACATGTGACTCTCCATCATTCAGTACCCCTCTGGCACTCAAAGGGTTAAGTCCCATCATCCTCAGTTGTCTTTTTGAGGATCATAGAATCTGTAGTCCAGTAACAGCTGGAGATCCTCAGGCCGCTCAGCCCTATACTATGTAGAAGCACGCTAAAGAAACGCAGTATTATGTATTTATCACGAGAGGGACAGTATAGCCCTGATGAAATGTCCTCCTTCTGCCATAAGGCATCAGCACTCCTGAGTATATTTTTGTTTTAAACAAACTATTAGATGTATACACAGCCTCCTAATTACCAGGACCGCAAAATAGTATTTTCAGTGTTATAAAGATAAATGCACATTCCAGTGATTACATGGTAAAACTAATTTACCCTAAAACAGCTGAATAACTGTATAAAACTATATATATTTCCAGAAAGAAAAAATCCCACTGCATCAAATGAGAGGTGACTTGCCTTCCTACCCCTAGACTGGTGTGCACAAAAATGACACTTCATGGAAAAAAATGCCCATTCAAATGTACTAAAAATCTTTGAAAAATATTTAAATTCCTACTGTATGCATTGCCTAATGTTCTTAGAAGAAAAATTACACCTCACTGAATTGAGATGATCATACCCTCTTCTTGAGCCCTTGGAGATGGCTCATATGCTGCCGACCACTTTGGTGAAGTCTATCGGTACTGGCTTACGACCTGTCTCTAGCTTCTTTCCCATTCAATGTAAGGGAAATCAGTTAGATGTGTTTCAGAAAAAACTTGAGAGAGAGTTGACATCTTTATACAATAGTTCTTTAAACTCTAAGACGTACAATCTCTCAGTTAAAGAGAAGGAGGCTTTATTACAGTTACAATCTAATGATAACATTGTGGTAAAAATGTCATACAAGGGCGGCTCTGTAGTTGTCCTTAGTTCTGAATATTATCGTACTGAAGCTTTGAGACAGCTCTGCAATAAGGACACTTATACTGCATTGAGTTCCAATCCTACACTGTCTTTCAAGATCAAATTGAACCAGCTGGTTCAATTGGGAGCCAATATGGGTATCTTGGATGATAAGGAGGTCAGGTTCTTGGTACCTGACAGTCCTGTAATTCCTATTTTCCACCATTTGCCAAAGGTGCATAAATCTTTAGATTCTCCCCCTGGTCGACCCATAGTCTCTGGCATAGGCTCTCTCAATGAGCCTTTGGTGGAAAAATTACCTGGTTTCTTGTGGGATACGGGGCAGGTTCTGTGTCAGCTTGAGCAGGTTAAGTGGCATTCTGGATGCTTGTGGCTGTCGGCAGACGTTTCTGCTCTCTATTCCTCAATTCCTCATTCTTTGGCACTTCAGGCCTTGGAATATTGAATGAATTTGTATTCTAATTACTCTAAAGACCTGAGGTTGTTTTTGTTAAAGTCTTTTGAATACCTCCTGAGCCATAATTTCTTCTCCTTCGATGGGCAATTCTGTCTCCAGAGGTGTGGTGTTGCTATAGGGGCATCGTTTGCCCCCTCTCTCGCCAACCTGTTCATGGGTTGGTGGGAGTCAACCCACATCTTTGGGGATTTGAATCCCTTGGGGGATTTGATCTCGTGGTACGGGAGGTATATTGACAATCTGCTTTATATTTTGTTAGGTTCTGAATCTCAGGTTCTTTGTTTCATTGAATTTTTGAATAATAATTCATTCAATTTGAAATTTACTCATACTTATCATGTTTCTAGCATTTCATTCCTTGATTTGATTCTCACGGGCCAAGTGAGTGATGCTAGGGTTGTCACTGATATTTATAGAAAGCCTACTGCTGGTAATAGCTTTTTACATGCTAAGTCTTCACATCCTAGGCACCAGATTCTTAATATCCCCAAAGGACAGTTCCTTCGTGCTCGCAGGAACTGTTCCAAAGATGAGGATTTCCAGCGAGCTTTGAAGGATCTTTTCAATAGGTTTAGGGCCCGTGGTTATCAGGAACAGGTTTTGAAGGTTGCTTATGAGCACGCTTTATTAACATCTAGGGAAGATCAAATAAGTGTGTTTCAATTTAGGAATAGAAATAAATGTCATTTGAAGGCACATAAGAGCAGCTCTGACACAGTCAGGTTTATTACTACATATAGTCCGCAATATACAGCTATTTGTAAGTTGGTGAGGAATTTGCTCACTATTCTATATTCGGTCTCCAGATTGGAACAGAGATTGAAATCTGGTTGCTCTTTTGTGGCCACACGTGGAGTCACTATTGGCAATTTGGTTTCTCCAAGTTTTTTCTCCACCCACACATCGGTAAAAAACAACACTTGGCTTAGTAGCAAGGGTTACTTTAAATGTGGATCCAACTATTGTAAATGCTGCAAGGTTTCCCAAGTGTCCCGTGAGTTTATAGGCTCTGTAGATGGAGGGCGCTATGTGATTTCTGACTATATTAACTGTAATACTTGCAATGCTATATATCTGTTCACTTGCTCCTTGTGTTCGGTGCAATATGTGGGTCGCACCACACGGATGCTGAAACAACGGGGAAGAGAGCATTTATATCAGATTAGCCAGGAAGAACCCTCCTCTGCAGTAGCCAAACATATTAAGTTCAACCACGCTGGTGATTATTACACATGTTGTGTGTTTCAAGGGATTGAAACAGTTAAACTGCCTTGGCGTGGTGGTGACTTGCAGCAGTTAATAGATAGGCGTGAAGCATTTTGGATTTTTAAGCTTAGGACAAGGGTCCCAGACGGTTTAAATTCCAATTCGGACATTAGTCATATTTTATAATGTTCTATTTAACCATATGTGTGATGCCTTCCTTTATTGCTCTGATTTTTAGGCATACAAAGGGTGTTGTACAGCCATCTGATGGGTAGTTTGGACTGGCTGATACATATCCCTTTAAGATCATTCACAGGTTTTCACAATCGTTGATTTTATCTTTGTATAAGACTGACCTGGTAAAAGTGGAATTTGAGTCTATGATTAAGCGCTATGGGTGAGCGCAAAACATGTTAGGCTGTTTTGTGGTGATTTAGTATGCCTGCTTATGTCCCACTCTTTCGATTATGTGAGTCCATGTGCAGCTTTTAATTAACGAATAAAGGTTTTCAGTTTTTATACTTCATGGAGAGTTGGATGCTTCCTTTTTGCTTGAGAGTGCAGCCTTCAACTTCGATGTTAGCGACCATGGGGGATGTAAATGACATTCACATCATAAAGGGGACAGGGCTTTATTAGGTGGACAAGACTTACTTCCTTTTCTTATAAAGGGGGTGGAAAGTGGACAAAACATGGTCAGAAGGAGTAGAAGTGGGAGGAAGTGGTAGGAACAGGATTGGGAAGGAGGAGAATCAGACTCTGTCCACACAGACCCAGTAATTAATTGTAAAAACCAGTGCCTCCAGGGCAGATCCAGAGAGTTTCCAGTTATGGAGATGACATATGTAGGGGGTGTCAGTAGTACAAACCTACACCAACTACAACTTTTTATTTTCTTACAATTTTCCAAATATGACTAGCCTGTACTAAAACGGTTACATCAGCAACAGGTGTGAAGAAAAGGTGGACAATGCATGCCATTTTGGAAAGGAGATAAACAACTGTTTCAAATGAGGGGTCACTTGCCTTTCTACCCCTTGCCTGGTGTACACAAATATTTTCAGAATGTGGAAGTAAAGAAACAAAATTGCATTGCTTTCCATTTCCATCCCATCTAATGTACTGAAATACGTGACAACGATGGAATTTCCTACTATATTTATTAGCTATTGCTCTTTCAAGACGAATGACACCCCATTTGTATAAGTTGACATACTGCAAGGGGTGCCAGAAGCACAAAACTGCACCAACTACAATCTCTATTTTTTCTTACAATTTTTACAGCATATCATGCCTGTACTAAAATGGTTGTAAGAACTAAAGAAATGAAGAAAAGGTAGACAAAACTTAACATTTTGGAAAGAATATAAATGATGGCATCAAATGAGAGGTTACTTGCCTTTCTACCCCAAGTGTAGTGTGCACAAATGTTTCCAGAAGGTGGCTGTAAAGGAAAAAATGCATTTATTTACATTTACAACCCTTCAAATGTACTGAACGCTTTGAAAACTATGGAATGTCTAACTGTATTCATTAGCTACTGGTATTATAAGAAAAATAGTATGAGTTCACATACTGTAGGGGGTGCCAAAAGCACAAAACTGCACCTACCTGTTTTCTTTTTTGAAAATGTTTGCCTGTACTAAAATGGTCATAACTATTAGATTTATGAAGGAAAGGTATGTAAGGTACGCCATTTTGTAATGTAGACATTACACCACATCAAATGAGGGGTCACTTGCCTTTCTACCCCCTAGGCTGTAGTGCACAAATATTTCCAAAATTGTGGAGCTATAGGAACAAATACATGTTTTTTTGTTGTTTTTTTTTTTTACATATACACTGCTTCAAAGATACTAAAGTCTTTGAAAACCACATAATGTCCTATTGTACTCAATACCTGCTACAGGCATGAGAAAATGGTACCCCATTTGTGTGGGTTCCTATACAATATGGGGGTGGCAGGAACACTAATCTACACCTGCCAATTTTTATTTTGAAGTTATCTTCCTGCACTAAAATGGTCATTACCATTACAGATATGCAGAAAAGGCAAGCAAGTTATATCATTTTGGAAACTAGATTTTCACCTGCATCAAATGAGAGGTCACTTGCCTTTTTACCTATAGGTTAATGTGAACAGTTGATTCCAGTATGTGGCGCCACAAGAAGAAAACTAGCTTTTTTACACATCAGTCACTTCAAAGATACTAAAATTGTTCAAAACCATGGTATTTCCTGTTGTATTCAGGACCCACTGACAGCCAAAGAAAAATTACTCCCCACAGGTATGGGTATCATGTTAGGTGCCAGGAGAGTGGCTACCAGTGGAACAAGGATGTGGAAACTATGGCTACCAGTTGAAACAGGATAAGGGGGTCAACCAGTGTATATGCAGACCTGTGACTACCAGTGGAACCAGATAGGGAAGAGGAGTCAGGCAGTGTATGTGGGTATTTGAGTATGTCTACCAGTGGGCAGAGGAACAAGGCTGGTGGTCAGATAATGCATATGGGGAATCTGTGACTACCAGTGGGCACTGAAATCAGGCCTGGAATAAGTGTATGTCCCCCACATTGTTTGATTCCCAGCCTGATTCCAGTGCACAAAGGTAGTCTTTGTCTACCAGTGGGCAGAGGAACTAGGATAAGAGGGACAGTCTGGGGGAGTGTGATTGACAATGGCTTGTGGAACCAGTCTGGGTGGTCAGGGTATGTAGGGGGGGATTGGAGACAAATAGTGTGCATGCACAGGTGGGGTCTAAAAGCATTGCAAGGCAATGTGTTACCCCCCTCCCCATGGAGCACACACTGGGTTACCTGTTTTTTCCATTATTTGTTATTCAGATTTCATTGAAGGGACATCATTACCCCTCAATACGGTCCGAATAAAAAATAAGGGAAACAAATCAACCCTGTATGTGCCACCAAGGGGTGACCGCCCTGCGGCACCACAAGATTAAAGGGTAACGCTGCCTCTCCTCAGCAGCAAGTCGGTCCAGGTGGGTCGTGATAAGGGACAATCTTCTGTCAGTGGTACGAAAAACCTGTTCTCCTTCTTCAATGGGGGCAGGGCTTTCCTTATACTGACAGCCAGAAGATTGTCCCTCACTGTGATCTGTCCTGTCTGATGACCGGATTCCAGATCTGAGGGGAGGCAGCATTTTGTATGTAAAAGGGGCGGGAGGGGTGACCCTTTTGATGTCCATCCGATGAGGTCTGAATAAAAACATAATGAAAAAAAAATCCTTTGTGTGCAGCAGGAGGGTCTGCTTTTGGTCCCCCTGTGGAACACGTAGGGATAATTGTATTATTTATTTATTCAGACCTAATAGGGAGGCATCATGATCTTTGAGTCCAATGCAAACACATGGTTCATTTTTATTTTTTTCTCCTCCTGATGCCCCCCAACAAGGTCTGTATAAAAATACCAAAAGTACCAAAAAAGTGGATCTGGTGTTTGCCACAGAGGTTTCCAATGCATTGCAAAGTAATGCACTGGTCTTTCCTGTGGCACACAGGGTTATTGTATCTTTTTTCCTTTAGTTTTTCATCAGATCTCATAGAGGGGGCATCAGGACCCCTCCTGTTGCCCACCAGCAATTGATCTCCCAGTCCTGAACTACAGGTTGGAGTGAAGCAGTAGAGCATGTTGCTATCTTGCATTGTCAATATCAATCTCAGTGCTATCGGTTGGGAGATCAATAGCTGTGGGGACATCAGTAGTGGTCTTAAAAGAAAAAACAAAACAAAAAACGAGTGAGGGGGAGAGGAGGAGGCCATGAGGGTACATATGGCCAAGAACATACCCCACATGTGGCTGTCACGTATGGCATGCACTTAAAGTGGATCTGTCAGTTTGTAACAAATAGAAGGTTTTGGAAGAGCTTTCAGGATCACCTATGTTATGTTTTTATGTTAGCCATTTCTGAGTTAAAACAATAGTTTATGAACTATTTTAATAAAAACACTTTCAAGATGGCATATTACAAGGACAGTCCCACTTTAAAGGCAATTCTAAATGTACTTGTAGCATATATATTTTAAAATAAATATAAATGACGATTATTCCAATTCAAATTAAATTTAAATTATTTCCAATGCTTTGGAGACTCCTCTAGCTTTCAAGGAGTTACATTGAAAATTTCATTTTCCCCTATGATGTAGTTGTTTTTTCTCCAGAAGTTGTCCTCCCTTGATGAATAAGGCCACCTCCACATGCTTAATAATGGCCATTGCCAGGACTGGGGTGCAGCTGGCAAGGATCCAGAAACCCATCACACGATTTTCATTTTGATAAATATAAGTAATGAGTTTATGTGTGTATGTGTATGTGTGTGTGTGTGTGTGTGTGTATGTGTGTGTGAATTCCTCTTCACTGTTCCCTGCAGAAACCATACACACACATAAACACACACACACACACACACACACACATACAATCCACACAGATTCACATACACACACACACACACACCAGATCCACATATACAATGCACACACTCCACACGCACACACACACATACAAATGTACACACAAATATGCACATACGCATACACAAACACACATTTATACGAATGTACACACACGCACACGCACATATACATACATACACATACATGCATAAATATACACACATGCACACAAAACATAAATCTGCAATTTGCAATGTGCTTCTTCACTACCATCAGTTGTCAGAAGTTGTAGTCCAATACCATCTGGGAAGCTGCAAGTTTCTGAATTCCAGGTGTACTGTAAGTAATACAAGGTGCCCTGTCCCTCCCCTTCTCTCTTCAGGACCCCTCAAAAGAGGAGGGATGGGGCAAGACACTTTGACATGAGTTGTGTATAACACCAGCAGGGGAGTCATTTGTGTTATCAAATGGTGTAAAATGTAGCTGTGCACAACACAGAGTCAGACTCTCCCTGAATTAGCCTGAACCTTCCCATCTCTTACCCCATTGTTCTCCAAGGTAGGCATTAAGCTAAACAGGCAGGCAGTGGGAAGGCTTGAGAGCCATATGTTGCAAACAAACAAACACACTCACAAACACACACACATGTAAAGTGTGTATATATTTGTAAAGTGCGTGTGTGTGTGTGTGTGTGTGTATATGCAGCACCACAAGTTTGCTTGTCCCTACAAGAGGACTGAAACGTTGCATGTTTGACCATTAAATATTGGTATTATTGCCTATATATATATATATATATATATATATATATATATATATATATATATAGATATATGTATATATGTAATGTGGGTTTATATATAATGTTTTTGTGTTTGTGTACATGTAAAGTGTATGTGCGTGTGTGCATGGATTGTGTGTGTATATGTAATGTAATGCATGTGTGTGTGTGTGTGAGTATATATGTGTGTGTGTGATGTGTGTGTATATGTATGGTGTATGTGTGAATATGAATATTTTTTATTTTTCTCTCCCCCCACTGTATGTTCTGTGAAGAACATAAATATTAGAGACAGAAATATAGTGAGTAAGAGAGAGAGAGGTTGTTTATGCCTTTGCCTGTGTTTTTGCTTTTTTGTGAACTGTTTCTTCCCTCAGTCCCCCTGTTTTCTGCTGGTGTGATAGGAGTGTGATCATGAGGAGGAGCACTGTGTATGTGACTTTATAATACAGGCTGTGTGTGCTGAGTGACAGTGTGGTGCTGCATTAGCTTCCAGTCTCATCAGGAGGGGGAAGCCTTATTAAATGTCTGTGACGTTATCTCTGGGATTCCTATTATACTCAGTAACAGCTCTAGGAAAAGCCAGAGCAAGTTTCATCTTCGTGCACTTTCATCAACTGCCGGCTGGGATCTTCACATCAGATAACACCCCCAGCCAGAGTCAGTCTTGCTCTCTGAGGATCACTTTTGTGAATGAGCCTGTCCTGGCCACTCTACTGATTGATGGTCTCTCAATGAAATCACTTGGCATCAATCACTGCCAGAAAATCATTTCAGGGACATGAGCAGCTGCTGCACTAATCTGAGTGCATAAATGTACTGGGAAGAAATCAGAGCCTGCAGGGAACTGAACATGAGAGGCTCGGGCAGGTTGAGCTCTGCTAACCTCTTCTCTATTCAAGTCAACTAAAAAAGCTACAAGCTGGTAGAGACTTGGCTCCACTGATCTGCTGTGACCAGCTTTGTATTGGGTTCTCTGCTGCATGTGGATGTGTTCTTCGCAATTCCTGCATGGCAAGTCTGCTTGGCACATATTATCACCCTTTTATAAGCAGTGATTTATACAGATCTCTACATACCTGTTTTAAGTGGAGGGTAAAGAAAATACTATTTGGTGAGTCACCACTGAAATTAATAAGCTAGAAAAATGTTGTGTGGCTCCAGTTTTGAATACCACAATGGGATTGTACCAGAGTGCAGTGAGGAGGTGGAAATCATAGTAAATGTTGGTGGGATCAGGCAGGTCCTCTATGGGGATATCCTCAACAGGTTCCCAGAAACAAGACTGGCTGAGCTGGTCAACTGTGTGGCTGGAGGTTATGATGCCATCTTCTCTCTGTGTGATGATTATGACCCTGGGAAGAGGGAATTCTACTTTGACCGGGATCCAGATGCCTTCAAGTGCATAATAGAGGTTTACTACTATGGAGAAGTTCACATGAAAAAGGGTATGTGTCCCATTTGTTTTAAAAATGAAATGGAGTTTTGGAGAGTGGACTTGGGCTTGCTGGATGATTGCTGCAAAAGCCACCTGAGTGAGAAGAAAGAGGAGTTGGAGGAGATAGCCAGGAGGGTCCAGATGATTTTGGATGATCTAGGTGGTGACACATCAGAGAGTCAGCAGAAAAGATTTCAGAAGTATCTTTGGAAGTTCATGGAGAAACCAGAATCATCACTCCCAGCCCGGGTCACTGCAGTGTTGTCTTTTCTGTTCATTTTAATCTCCTCAGTTGTAATGTGTTTAGGGACCATCCCAGAGCTGCAAGTGGAGGATTCTTCTGGGAACCATGTAGAGCACCCAACACTGGACAATATAGAGACAGCCTGCATAGGGTGGTTCACCTTAGAGTATGTGCTGAGATTCATTGCGTCACCGAACAGACTGCATTTTGCCCTCTCATTCATGAACATAATTGATGTTCTGGCTATCCTTCCCTTTTATGTCAGCCTCATCCTGACCCACCTGGGAGCCAGCATGATGGGTCTATCCAATGTCCAGCAGGCTATTCAGGCTCTGAGGATCATGAGGATTGCAAGGATCTTCAAGCTAGCTCGACACTCCTCTGGACTGCAGACCCTCACCTATGCTCTCAAGAGCAGTTTTAAGGAACTTGGACTCCTCCTGATGTATCTTGCAGTGGGAATCTTTGTTTTCTCTGCCCTGGGATACACCATGGAGCAGAGCCACCCTGACACTTTATTTAAAAGCATCCCTCAGTCATTCTGGTGGGCAATCATCACAATGACCACTGTTGGCTATGGAGATATATACCCCAAAACAACATTAGGCAAGCTCAATGCAGCCACCAGTTTCCTCTGTGGGGTGATTGCAATTGCTCTTCCAATCCATCCCATCATCAACAACTTTGTAAAATACTACAACAAGCAGAGAGTTTTAGAAACTGCCACCAAGCATGAACTTGAATTGATGGAGCTTCACTCCAGTAGGGGGAACCTTGGAGACTCCGGAAGTTCTAAACAGAAGACAGAAGGTTTGACATTCAGGGATCATCTCACTGCCTCCCACAGTGACACATTCATTCAAGCTTTATCAGAGGAGAAACACCACAGGACAAGGCTGCAGAGCTGCAAATGAATAGGACTTACTGGGAAACATGTATAATGGTAAATGTGGACCAATTCTGTGGCAAAGCAATTGCACCATAGAATGAGACTGAGAAGCTGACAATAAACAGGACTTACTAGGGAATATGTATAAGACAACAGTGGTGCAATTCTGGGGTAAAGCAATTGCACCAAAAAGAACTAAAAAGTTCCTATAGATTTAAATGCGTCTGGTAAACCCTTGAATTGTTCGCAATGCAATGGAAACCTGTCTAACATTCAGTGGGGTTTAACCCTTTGAGTGCCAGAGAGGAATCCAACAGATTGCAGCGCGTTGGATACCTCTCTGGCACTCAAAGGGTTAAGTCTCCATTTAAATCACTATACAATGGTACAGTTGGTTTGCTTCAAAACATTTTTTATTTAGTTAAAAGAGAAATTTAAGCCCTTAAATGTTAGAGAGGTCTCCAACGCATTGCTCTGCAATGCATTGGAAGCCTCTTGTGCATTTAAAGGGTTAAAAGCTGCTCTTAAATCAATGCTCATTTTTATTTACTAAATATGGTGCTTTTGGTTGTCATTATATTGTTCCGCTTTACTTTGTGCATATGGTCTTTATCTTCTCCTAGCAATCCCTTCTCCAAAAAATAACCATTTCATGCATAAAGCAGAGACATAGGATACAGAGCTAGCGGGTTGTCTCCATGATGCCGCATTGTGATAAAGTGTCATGTTTAGCTTCAGTCCAGCTGACATAAGAAAGGACAGTGGGGGACAGAGATCAGACTGTCCTGTGAACCTCTCTGTAAGTGTCAGTCATGTAATATGCACAGATGTCATTCATGTGAGTTACAAATAAAAATACAATGTTTTACTAGTACTGATCTTTTAATCTATAGAACCGGTTCATATGTTACATGGTGAGGCTGTATATACAAATATAAAGTGGTGCAATTCTAGAGCAAATCAGCTGCACTATAGGGTACAAAGATCAACTGCCATTGATTAAAATGCTTTTTGTTTAACCCCTTGCATGTTGTAGACCTCTCCAGTAGGCAAGGGTTGAAATGCCCAATTTAAATCAATGAGAATTTGTGTTTATTCCCTATCGTGCAGCTCCATTGATTTAAATGGCACATTGAACACCTTAAATAGTAGAGAGGTTTCCAGTGCAATGTGCTAGACACCACGCAAGGGGTTTAAAGCGCCAGGTAAATCATTAGGACATTTATTTTGTTTCCAGTGGTGCAGCTGGTTTGTCCTGCAATTGCTCCTCTGTACTTTGTGCATGTGTCCCTACACATCAGATCATAAAAAGAAAGGATCTTTCATTTAACCCTTTGCGTGTCAGAGGGGTACACAATGCATTGCGTACCCCTCTGACACTCAAAGGGTTAAGATCTTGAGTGCCAGTGAGGTATGCAGCTGTATATATATATATGAGTGTGGGTGTGTGTGTTGCTATTTTTTTAACCCATGGAGTGCCATAGGGAAGTGCAACCATATTTATATTAGCGCATAGCAAGTTCTTTTCTATTCAACTCTTTCAGTGCCATTAAGTCGTGCGACTGTGCTCAAGTCCAATAACAGATGAGAGTTGGTACCGTGTTAGCCATAGAAATACAGGAGGCAAATATAGTTGTTGATACCTTTATTGGCTAACTAAGCAGGATTAGGATGCAAGCTTTCAAGACCACTCGGGTCTCTTCATCAGGCATGTTAACATTCTAAATCTGCTTAGTTAGACAATAAAGGTATCAACAACTATATTTGCCTCCTGCAAGTCCAATAATACACTAAAAGTTATTTTATTAAACCGTTTGAGTGCCAAAGCAGTGTGCACCTATATATACACCAGCTCACAACTGAGGTTTTTTTTTTTTTAACCCTTGTAGTGCCAGAGGAGGTATGCATCTATACTTATATCAAATGATAACATAAGTGGTCTTCTATATAACCCTCTGAGTTCCAGAGGGGATTGCAACTGTATGTATACCAAAGCACAACAAAAGTAGTATTGCATTTAACCATTGGTGAGCCAAAGGGGTATATAGCCAAGCAAAAGAGAAGGGTTATTTTATGTAACCTCTTGAGTGCCAGAGGGACATGCAACTGGATTTTTTTTTTAATCAAAGGATAATGGAATGGCATTTTAATTCAATCTTTGAGTGTCAAAATGAGTGAGGAAATACTGCTTTCCAATGTGTTGCATACCCTTTCTGGTACTGAAAGGGTTAACTTCACATGATATATACTGCTCATTTACAAGCTTCCCTATCATTGTATTATTAACCTTTAAATTCCTGAGAACATATATTCTAAGCTATATTGTCCTACTTGCTCTAATCCACTGGTGTTCTGTCGGCCCACAAGGAAGCCATAACATACTTTACAACATTGATACAGCACTGCCTGGACACACACAAGACAAGCACGACTTGTCCATCCTGGTACAAATGGCATTAACTAACAAACTAAACAAGCAGTTATTTGGTTTAAATCATGTATTAGGAAACACTGAACTCTCTCACCCTGAGAACTGGGACCTTCTCCCTGAGACCCTGAGATTTAGCTCGAAACCCTGAGTCTCAGGGTCAAACACTGAGAGTTCCCAGCTATGGTTGTGTATGTTAACACTGAGCGTTCCCAGCTATGGTTGTGTATGTTAACACTGAGAGTTCCCAGCTATGGTTGTGTTAGACTCTGAAGGTTTGTTGCTAGTGTCTAGATTGTATTATCCTATATAATAATTCGCTAAATCGTGTGTAATGCCGCAACATGCGCAGTAGACACTGCTGCGCGCGCTGCAGTCCTGCGCAGTAGAGACTGCCTGCGCTGTGGCTGATACAGAGCTGGGCGCTCAGAAGGAGCATCCAGGTCTGTATCAGACGTGGCGCGGGTAGTCTCTACTGCGCGTGACTGCCCCGCGACTGGGTTGCAGTGGCACTCTGGCCCGTGTAACGGGCTGTTCAACTAGTTTGTCATAAAAGACTGCCTACCCAGTACAATAGTCAGGTGGAGGCAACCTTTATAGTCATACTGCAAAATAAGAGCACGTGCTTAACCCTTGGAGCAAACGTGGGGCAATTCAGGGAGGGAGGCTTATTTACTAAGGCAAACTGGACCAGTGCGGGTGCAATGGCACCATAAGGGAAAAATAGAATTCCACACTGATATAAACTAGGCTTTTAACCCCTTGAATGATAGACCTCTCTAAACGTCCTCTTGCATGCATGTATTTGTTTACCACGGTGCTTTTGGTTTAGTCCAGAATTGAGACATTTATCCTTATTAGCCTCAATATTTATTAACCCTTTAAGTGCCAGAGGGGTACGCAACGCATTGCAAAGCAATGCGTTGCGTACCCCTCTGGTACTCAAAGGGTTAGCCCTTTGAGTGCTAGAGAGTTCCTTTGTGTTGCAGTGCAGTAGATACCTCTCTGGAATTCAAAAATAATTGAAAAATAGGAATTATTACCACTTGGGTGCTAGATGAAACCATTCAATGTAATGGCTTGAGACATCTCCAGCATCCAAAGGGTTAATGACATATTGTCTAGGTGTGTTTTTTTGCTTTAATATGCCCCACTTTTACTTCATACATATTCCCCAATGTAGTCAGTTCACTACCACTTCAAATCAGGGCGTAATAAATATAAATCCAGATAAACTCCACTTTCCATAAAATCTAGATTTCATGTTTCAGCTACCAATTGAAATATTGTGTGGGTTTAGATAGGTTACTGGTTAACCCCTTGGCTGCCATGGGATAAGACATTTGCAAAATCACTTAAAAATAGCTGTTTCCATAATTTTTGCAATCCTGGGCAGTGAGCATTTCAGGCGTGGCTACATGGGGTATCTTCTTTAACACTTTCAGTTCTGGGTTTTTCACCTTTGAAATGTCCCATCGAAGGGGAGCAACCCAGCACTGAAATAGTTAAAAGCATTCCCATAACATAGCAGTTAATTAGGCAAAAAAGATGGCATTTTCCTGTTTCTTGGCACAGAGCACTGATGATTTATTAGGAAACAAAATGCAAATTCAAGGTAATTATTGCTGCTAAAAGCATTTAATATAGATTATAATCTATTGGAGCTAAGGCAACTACATGTCCCTTTAAATCAGGGGCATTGGTAAAACACACACTGCAGTACTGCACTGATTCCTGTGCAGTCATGCAGAATGCAGTTTACATAAGAGTAGCTGATCTTTTTAGTGTCAGAGGTATATCCATGCATTTCTCCACTATGCGTTGGATACCCGTATGGCAATCAAAGAGTTAAAGGGGTATGTGGCTACTTTAATTGGCGCACATGGGAAATATTGGTAGCAAGTTTCAAATAATGGCTGATTTACTAAGGAAATCTTTATGCATGATTAGCTTTGTGTTAGTACTGTACATATATCAATACAGAATCTATTTTGGACACCCAGTGGCATTCATGGGGTTAAATCTTTTTCCCTGACCACACAGTAAAATATTGTTCCCCTTTGGTAGGGTGACCAAACATCACGTTTAATCGTGGACACATGAAAAATGCATACTGCAGGGCTGATTAGATTTCAGTGCCTGAAGTATGCCTATTTCCTATCTGTCCCCGGTTAAAGGGAAGGTCTGGTCAGCTTACCCCCAGGTAATACCTTGGTCATTGTCCATTGTAAAAAAAGGTGATCTATTCTATGGTTATTGTATATTGACCCTTTAAGAATCATAGGTGTGGGCAATGCATTTAGAAGCCATGCATTGTCCACTCCTCTGGTCCTGAAAGGGTTAAACATAAATAAAAAATAAGTGACTCTTGCCATGGGAAAACAGGTTATTATTACTGATAATGAAGGTTGAAAAACAAATTCCCATTGATTTAAATTATACTTTTAACCCCTTGAATGCTTGAGAGGTCTCCAACACAATGCATACTTGGAATAAAAAGCCTTGTTTATATCTATGGGAATTTTGGGGCTCATTTTGCGCCCCTTATGGGAAGTAAGTTTGCACCACAATTATACTAGTTCTTCTTAGTACATCAGTCTCAGTGAGGGTAGCATCTTGTAGGGTTCCCAACTTTCCCGTTTTGACCAGGATAGTCTGGTTTTTGACTCCTCTGTCCTGTTTTGTCAGCCCTATCCGGGTTTCTGAAGTTCTGAAACATGAACTGATTCAGTTTCAAGCTCTTGTGCTCCCATTGCTTAGAACACACATCTATCACAGAGCAATAATTCTAATTGGCTGGTTGTGCTGCTGTCTGCTGATTTAACCCTTTGAGTGCCATGGGATTATGCAACACATTGCAGAGCAGTGCATTACATACCCCTCTGCCACGCAAATGGGTTAAATTTAACCCTTTCACTGACAGAGAGGTTCCAGTACATAAAGCGATTAACCCCTTGGTGACTGGCCGTGCGCAAACACTTAACATCTGTCATACATTTTTTTTTTTTTCAAATGATTCCAGATTCCCTGAACGGCGTGCAGCCACACAGGGACCCGGAATCCCAGGACGTACATGTACGTCCTCGGTCCTTAAGGGACATCCGTTCTGGACTTACGCGTACGTCTTCAGGTGTTAACCCCTTAAGGAACTGGAAACTCTGATGTCGTTTTCACTTAAGGACCAGAGCAATTTTGACTTTTTTGACTATGTCTTTGTCCAAACAAATTTTCTCTTTAATTCCTTTTGTACACCCACACAAATTATATACTGTTTTTTAAGCACAAATAGGGCTTTCTTTTGATACCACAATTATATGAATACCTAATTGTTTAATTTGAATAAAATAGAAAAAAATTGGAAAAAAATGAAAAAAAAATATATATATATTTTGCTTACATTTTCCTGTCAGGATTTGCATACCATTAGTTCATTACAAAAAATACCCCTAAATATATTCATTTGCTTCTCCTGAATATAAGAGTACCCCATATGCCTAGTATTTAAATCTCTTTCTCACATTTACAAGGTAAATATTACAAGATGGGTGCCATTATTTCCAACCTGTAATTTTTCAACAATTGGCATGTGAGCATCATAGCTTAGTTGACGGTGCCAGAACCAAGAATGTCCCACAAAGGTATACGTTTCCGAAAACTAGACAACATAAGGTAAATAATCAGGAGAATTTTGGAGTTTTTTATGCAGCTATTTTTCCAGAAATATTTTTCAAAATTGTGGTAATATTTTGTTTTTTTGCAGTTTTCACATTTACATTTCAATATTACTGTTGATATCAAGCACAGGACAGTTGAAAATTTAAAAAAATGCATTGATTAGTATTCAGCTCCTTCTTCTGAGTACGGCAATATCCCATATGCATAGGTTTCTCAAGGTTTGGGGGAGCTACGGGGCCCAAACTGGAACATGCGCGTTTCCAGTTTCACACTTTGAATTTTCACAGCTTGCGTCACTTGTGCCATGTCTCATTTGGGGCTGTGTACCAGTGCCCCACTTTAATATTTCCCCCCAAAAGTGTATATTTTTGGAAAGTAGACACCACAGGTTTCATTTTATATATGTTTTCACATTTTTTACCCAGCCATTAAAAAAACATTAAAAAAAAAATTAAAAAAAAATACAAGGGGGGGTACCTGATCACTAGTAGAGTGATCAGAGGGGGGGGGGAAATGTATTGATCATTGCAGTATCAGTTATCAGTGGGATTAAAACTGAGTTGTTGTTTTTTTTTAACTTTTAGCAGACTGCATCACAATCTGCAACGCTGGAACATTAGAACACGATGTCTCTCTGTCTCTCTCCACCTCAGCAGTGTGTAACATGGAGGGAGGCAGAGAGATGTGACAGGGACAGTATTTACAAATACTGCCCCTGTCATGTGGCTTCTGCAACATGTGATTCGCTAATCAAGCAAATCTCATGTTGCTACTTTGTCTCTCCTGGTTGAAACGAAGTGCCCCGGTATCAGAGCACTTAGCAACAACCAGCCTGTGCTCTCCCATCGCTCTGTGTAGCAGCAATGTGAGAGTTTAACCCATGACGGTCCAGGACCATCATGGGTCCTGGACCATCATGGGTCCTTAAGGGGTAAAGGGGTTAAAACAGATCTGCAGGGCATAAATTAATCTTACAAACAAACAATAATGGTATGGCTGCACTAAAACAAAACTTTCTGACACTTTGAAACCAAATGAAAGCAACTGTATCTTTATTGTGATCAAAACAAATGCAGCATCGAGTTCAAAGCATCCAAACAGTAAACAGAGATTACAGACTGTGAGACTTCTTCATGGGCAGGTGTGAGCTAATTGATCAACGCGTTTTGTGTATAACAACACTTAGTCGTGACCACAACTAAGCATTGTTATACGCGAAATTCGTTGATCAGTTAGCTCACACCTGTACCATTGCATCAGAAAACTGAGTACAACTAGCATTATGCTAAAATCATACATAACTGGTTAACTCCATGATTGCTGGAACAACTAATTGTTTGTAAACATAAATTAATCTTCCTAGTGGAAATAATTATAACATTAGACACTGACCCCCCACAAATGTGACGCACCTCTGTATTTAGTACAAATCATTGTGCTTTGTTTTGGTTTTGGCAAGAGTGAAAGGTGGTGACCCTAATCTAGTGCCTAATATACATCTAGTTCACACAGCTATGTATAGGGAGGACGGTAACGCATTTATCTTTTGTTTCATAAATATATTTTGTATTGAAGTGTATGTTTTACTCAGTTTTTTACTAGGAACAATAAATATTGGGCCTTATTTATAAAAAAAAGTGAGCAAACCAACTGCACCATAGGGGGAAAGAAATATGTGCATATATTTAAAGGGATAGTAATATTTTGTTTTATCTTTATTTTATTTTGTAGGCATTAAAATACATGAAGAACGATATGTATTTTCTCTCAAACCTTTATGGTTTGAGAGATATTCACAAGCAAAATTTCCCCTCACTGACCAAAATGGTCAAGTCTGCCATCTAGCTGTCAGATTTGGAATCCGGTCCGCAGATCAACCGATGGCTCTTCAGCAGAGCCAAGATCACAAGATATAAAAATAACTATTTCATTGGAAGGGTCTAAAAAGTGTGATTGCAAACCAGGCACACTTTGTAAACTATTTGAATGAAGTAGTTCTTCTTATATCTCGCGATCTCGGCTCTGCTGCAGAGCCATGGCCGGTTCACTGACCGGATTCCAAATCTGACAGCTAGATGGCAGACTTGACTATTTTGGTCAGTGAGGGGAAACTTTTCTTGTGAATACCTCTCAAACCATAAAGGTTTGAGAGATAAGACTTATATCATTCTTAATGCCTACAAATTAAAATAAAGATAAAATGAAGTATTACTATCCATTTAAATGGGGCTTTTAATCCCTTGAATTCTAGCGAGATTTCCCCCTGTAAATATATGGGAATATGAGATTTTGTTTTAGCTGTCTCCCCTTGTGCATTTGGTTTGTCCCAGTTTGCTTTCATACATAATGCCCATTCTCATACCTGGGAACTTCCACCTCTTGGGCTCCCAGAAAGGGCTCTTGTGCAGCTGACCATGGGAATATAAATGACGCAGTTCATGTCATAAAGAGGGTGGACAGGATTTGTCATCCTTGTGTCCTAAAGTGGGCAGAAAGTTTGTAGGAAAAAGGCAGAACAGGATGTTAAGGAGGAGGAGTGGGCAGGAAATGGGAGGGAGCAGGGTGGAAAGTAGGAGAAGTGGGTGGGAAGTGGAATGGAGCAGGGTGGGAAGTTGGAGAAGTGGGTGGGAAGAAACATGGTAGGAAGGAGGAGGTGTGGGTGGGAAGTGGGCAGAACAGGGGGTGGGAAGGATGAGAAGTGGGTGGGAGGTGGGAGGAAACAAGGTGGGAAGTAGGAGAAGTGAGTGGGAGGGAACAGGGTGAGAAGGAGGAGAAGTGGGTGGGAAGTAAGAGGGAACAGGGTGAGAAAGAGGAGAAGTGCGTGAGAAGTGGGAGAGAACAGGGTAGGAAGGAGGACAAGTGGGTGAGAAGTGGGAGGGAACAGGGTAGGAAGGAGGACAAGTGGGTGAGAAGTGGGAGGGAACAGGGTAGGAAGGAGGACAAGTGGGAGGAAACAGTGTAGGAAGGAGGAGAAGTGGGTGGGAAATTGGAGGGAACAGGCTGGGAAGTAGGAGAAGTAAGTGGTATGTGAGAGGGAACAGGGTGGGATGTAGGAGAAGTGGGTGGGAAGTGGGAGGGAACAGGGTAGGAAGGAGGAGAAGTGGATGTGAAGTGGGAGGGAACAGGGTAGGAAGTAGGAGAATTGGGCAGGAAGTGGGGAGACAGGGTAGGAAGGAGGAGAAGTGGGTGGGAATTGGAAAGGAACATGGTGGGAAGTAAGAGAAGTAGGTGGGAGGAAATATGGTAGGAAGGAGGAGATGTGGGTGGGAAATGGGCAGAACAGGGTGGGCAGGAGGAGAAGTGGGTGTAAGGTGGGAAGTGGATGGGAAATGGGAGGGAACAGGGAGGGAATTAGGAGATCTGGGTGGGAAGGAGGAGAAGTGGGAGAGAAGTGGGATGAACAAGGTGGGAAGTAGGAGAAGTGGGTGGGAAGTGGGAGGGAGCAGGGTGGGAAGGAGGAGAAGTGGGTGGGAAGAAACTTGGTAGGAAGGAGGAGATGTGGGTGGGAAGTGGGGAGAACAAGCTGGGAAGGAGGGGAAGTGGGTGGGAGGTGGGAGGGAACAGGGTGTAAAGGAGGAGAAGTGGGAGGAAACAGGGTAGGAAGGAGGCAAAGTGTAAGGGAACAGGGTGGGAATTAGGGGAAGTGGGATGGAACAGTGCAGGAAGGAGGAAAATTGGGTGGGAAGTGGGGAAGAACAGGGTGGGAAGCAGGAGAACTGGGTGGGAAGTGGGAGGCAACCAGGTAAGAAGGAGAAGAAGTAGGTGGTATTTGAGAGGGAACAGGGTGGGAAGTAGGAGAAGTGGGTGAGAAGTGGAAGGGAACAGGGTCGGAAGCAGGAGAAGTGGGTGAGAAGTGGGGAGCAGAACTGAGTGGGAAGTGGGAGGGAACAGGGTAGGAAGGAGGAGAAGTGGGTAGAACAGGGTAGGAAGTAGAGGAAGTGGGTGGGAAGTGGGAGGGAACAGTGTAGGAAGGAGGAGAAGTGGATGGGAAATGGGAGGGAACAGGGAGGGGATTAGGAGAAGTGGGTGGGAAGGAGGAAAAGTGGGTGAGAAGTGGGATGAATAGGGAGGGAAGTAGGAAAAGTGGGTGGGGTGTGTTAGGGAATGGGGTGGGAAGGAGGAGAAGTGGGTGGTGATTGGAAGGAGCAGGATAGGAAGGAGGAGAAGTGAGTGGGAAGTGGTAGGGAACAGGGTAGGAAGTAGGAGAATTGGGCAGGAAGTAGGAGGGAACGGGGTAGGAAGGAGGAGAAGTGGATGTGAAGTGGGAGGGAACAGGGTGGGAAAAAGGAGAAGCGGTCATAGTTTCACAGGAATCTCACCACCACTGGAGAATCAGCCTCTGTTCCTGGAGACCAGTTAATTAATTGTAAGAACTGGAGTCTCTGGGGCAGATTCAGGGAGTCCCCATGTATGACCATTCATATATATAAGTATAATTGGCCTTATGTATAAACACTATGTGTAACTATGCTCACACAATCCAGATGCACCATACAGAACACATAATTGATTTTTCAGAGTTTTAATTTACAACTTGTGCAGCAGTTGGTTTGTACCAGAACTGCACTTCTTTAGCTTGAGGAATAAAACACAGGGGGAGATACATTAAACACATTCTAAAGTCTGAGTTTAAGAAATGTTACTAAAGTTAGCAATGACGGGTCATATTTATAAATAAAGTCAAGTTTATAAATATGTCTGAGAATTTTCAGACAAAATTTGCAGAGAGTTTTTTTTTTTCTACATACATAACTAACACTATATACTTCCATTAAGAACAGGGTATACCTGGTGTTAAGTTTAATCACTATAACGGCTTTTATTTGTGGTGCAATTAGAAAGTGTCTTTATACATACACTGAGACAACATTTTTACGCCTCTGGCGCTGAAACAGTTAACCCAGTGGATGCTTGTGATGCATCCAACTCTGGCCAAATGATTAATCAAAGTGGCTCTGGACATGCAAAAGAGACTTCTACTGGGCTGAGTTTAACATTTTGAGTGCCAGAGGGGTATGCAACCCATTGCAGAGCAATACATTGAATACTCCCCTGACACTCAAAGGGTTAATCCCTCCAAACACAGCATCATTTACCTTTCTAGTTGTGAGTGCAGACAAGCAGTAAACCAGGAAATGGATAAGAAGGATCAATACTTCACACCGCTGAGTTACATAATTGCTCCTGGGTCAGTGGTGTGAACTCAACTCCACTAACAGTTACAGCTTGTGATTCATTAATCCAAAGAGGTGCAATCCTGGGGCAAATTACCTGCCATATAGGGAAAAATGTAAATTGCCATATATTTGAATGTGGATTTGAAGACAGTTGAAGACCTCTATAGCATTTATCAGGTTAAGAAGCACTATTTATATCAATGAGAATTTGTGTAATTTGTACTTATCCTCTGTAGTGTATGGTTTGTTCCAGAACTGTACCCATTTAGCTTAAAAGGCAAGTATCATGAGATAGTTGTCCCACTGGTAGATCTGCTTCTCTAGGAGCTGACATGCTGATGAAGCCAAGAGAAACCAAGAGAGCATTGTGAGCCCCTGGCCCTGACCACTGGGGTATAACACAATGTTGGTCTGAAAGAATCCCCCCAATGTTCCCTCTGGGGCAGACTGAACTAAGGGGTCAATAACTGACAGGAGTCATTTAGGGATTGCATAAAGCAGCCAAAGACTTTTTACTAAGTCTAGTCCCACCGGAGCACTCTTAGTAAAACTTGATAATTGCCCATTAATCTCTTAAGGACCTATGACGGTCCAGGACCGTCATGGCTTGTTTTCGGGTAGGACCCATAACGGTCCTGGACCATCATGGAGTTCCGTGCTCCCTGCACGGCTGCACACGCCGTTCGGGGAGTCCGGAATCGGATTCTAAAAAAAAAAAAGATCCATGGTCCTTAAGTGACGGCCGCGTTCGTGTGCAGCCGGTCTTAAGGGGTTAATGACCTGCACCTGTAATTAGAATGTGAATTTTATCTTAAATGCCAATTTCAAAAAAGCTCATAACTTTTGAACAGAATAATGAATTTAGCTAAAATTTTGCATCACATCAAAGTTTTGATCCAGAAAAAAATGCAAAGGTTTGGAATTAGTAAATCCTCCATTATTTCATGTTTCAGGAAAACAATGTCAGGGCTACAGTCGAATCTGCTGAACGTACAGATGCCAACTGTGAGCAGGTAGGATGGTCCCATGCTTCCCCCAGTCATGCTGCTCTTATCTGAGGGCCAAAGGTCCCTCTGCTGCTCACTTCTATTTCGCGTGCATGGTGTGTATGTCTGTCTGTGGTGTAGGAGCCAGTGGCAGCCATATTTTTTTTCTCTCTCTTGTATAGTGGTGGGTGGGCTGGATAGTTGGGGCTGAAAATCAAAGTTGTGTGTGTGTCTCGTATGTGTTTGTGTGGTGTAGGAGCAAGTGGCGCCCATTTTTTTTTTTTTTTCAGTTGTATAGTGGTGGGCAGCCTGCATAGTGAGGGCAGGCCAACCCCCTGCATGATTTTCACACCAGTAGCAGTGGCACCCAGCTGCCCCGGAGCCGGGAGCAGAGACATGACATGACCTGTTCAGAGCGGGACAGCGCGTTCGGCGAGTCTCTACTGCGCAGTCAGGTGGTCAAAGTCGTGGGCAAAGGACACTAACAATTTTTTAACCCATATGTTGCTGTAGAAATCTTCCTACTCACAACTTTTACTTTCAGCTGTTGATTTCAGCCCTCGGCAGTAGTAGTAGTAGTACTGACTTGGAAAATAGTGTAGTCATAGAAAGCACAGGCAAAAAAAAAAATGGCAGAGTTCTCATGGTAACTTTATTGGCAATGGTGAAAGGCGGACATTTTATGTATTTTCTAAGGGTGGGAATTTTCATGGGAACTGTGAGAAATTTCTAATTTTCTGCAAAAATTCCAGTGAAAATTATTTTTGACTTTTTCCCCATCCCTATAGAACAGGGACATGGTAATATGGGCTCTGATGTTGTACTGCAAATAGAGGATGACACACACACACACACATAGACAAAATTCCCATGATCCTTTGATGATAGGCTTAGTTCACATGGGTGATATAGAGCCAGCAGTGATGGTCACAAGATGTAAAACATCTAATGGAGTTTGATTTGGCTCATAACTGACATGCATAACTTCTCATGAATGCAACCAAACTTACTGCAACTTTGCTGCTTTCAACAAAGCAGGGCCCACAATTAAATGAGAAAAACTAATATCTCCAAATTATAACCTCCATGTCACCTTAATATGGCCAGGAAATCCTAATGGAATAAATTTTGATCTTGCGCCTTGATTCAAGAGATTCCTTCTTCAGTCCAGGATGTCATATTCATGGAGGTGGACATGACAGGTGCTAGTAGAACCACAAGACACAACCCAGCGCACTGCATATTGTAATCATAAGTAGGCTCATGCACTCTGTCTGCTTCAGTGTAGAACAAGTTGAAGCAACTATAAAGTCCACCTCCATGGACAAGATATCCAGACATGGTTGGAGATGTTATCTCCTGAACAAGTAAGCAGTGGAAAATTCTTAGGGCTCATTAGACTTTTCTGCCCATAGTAAGTGGGGGTTGTTATTATTAGGAGGTGTTACTTCTCATTGGATTACAAGAGAGATTGGCAGCAGTGGAAATATTAAGTGGCAAACCAAGAATTGTCCCAGCTTTGCTTTTCCTTATCACTTCAATCTCCTTGACTGACTTTACAACCTGCTGGTAGAGAGAGCTCTCATCACAGAAAGTGGTAGGCAAAGAAGAACTAAAACAGAAATACACAACAGATAAGTACACAGAATTAAACAAAGAAAAAGATAGTCAGCAGGTTTAATACATGATGCATACTATTAGAGTTATAAAAGGTACAATAAAACATTACTTTTCTTTTAAACATCTACGTGTCAAAAACAGATGACTGGAAACAGTAACCATAGCATGAAATGAAGCACATTCTTTGGGCATCTTCAAAGGTTGCTTAGTGTCAAAGAGAAAACAAAAGGATATTATTACCTATTCAGTCCTATCACAAAGGCATATTAAGCCGATAATATTCTTTTCTGTCCCCTAAAATTAGCTGATCAAAGAAGTAGCTCTTGTTCTTTTCAGAAAAGCCGGTACTGCACAATAATTCATCCTTCAGTTTGATGTAGCAATTAAAAGGGTACAGAGGGAGGTGCCCTGCCATTTTTTTGTCTAATTAATGTAGAACTACTGTTTTGCTAATGCAGTTGGAGTTGTATACACTGACATCTATTGGAGTAAAGCTGTTCTGTTCAGTTATGGAATACTGTATAAAGGGAAGTGGTAGGATATTAACCCTTTGAGTGCCAGAAGGAAGGGTACGCAATGCATAGCTCTGCAATGCATTGCATACCCCTCTGGCACTCCGAGGGTTAAAGAAGAACTAACACACCTTCATAATAACCCCCACTTATATTACTATTGCGAGAAAATCCTAATAGCCCTTAGGAAAAGTGCCCAGTACTATACTGCAGTACTAGAGAGAGAGAAAAAAAGTGACTGAAATTTTAACACTACTTGTGCACAAAGGCAAACAGGCAAAGATGGGGAGCTGCTGCTGCTTGATTTAACCCTTTGAGTGCCAGAGGGGTATCCAACAATTTGTTTCATGCTTGCCAGTTGTCTGGATGGTTTCATGGAGTGAGGGTGTCATTTTTAGACACTCGCAGTAACATTGACAAGTTAAAGAAATTTTAAAAATACACATCCACCCAATCTGAGGACTTGGAATTAGAGATAACGGAAAATGAGATCTAGACGGCTATAACTCAGATGCCACAGGGCAAGGCTCCGGGACCTGACGGATTTCCATTGATCTTTTACAAAACCTTTTTTCCTGAGATTAAAAGCCTTCTTATCAGAACACTGAATTCTATTTTATCCTAGAATATAAAAGGTCACATGTATGTCTGTCTGATGCAGTCATGTGCAGTAGAGACTGCCAATGCAGTCATGTGCAGTAGAGACTGCCCGAACGCACAGAATGTTGGCCCGTGTACTCAAGCTTTTGCAGTCATGCGCAGTAGAGACTGTTGATGCAGTCGCGCAGTGGAGCCTGCAGGAAAGCACAGAATGCTGGCCCATGTACACAAGCTTTTACACTAGTTAGAAATAATAGAACATTCAAATATGCCAGAAGCATATATAACAATTATTCCCAAAGACGGAAAAGACCCAAAACTATGTTCAAGTTATAGGCAAATATGTTTGTTAAACATAGATATAAAGATGTTTGTAAAAATTCTAGCCAATAGATTAAAACCTTTCATTTCAAACAAATTCATCTAGATCAGTCAGGTTTTGTTCAGGGAAGAGATAGGTAACCATGGCTAGACCACCCTGAAAGACCTTGATCCACAGATCCATCATATGCTAAATGCTTTTATTACTAAACAAATGCCAGTCTGACTTTATAAACAACTTATGCACTAAGATGATAACCACACTCTTCATAATCTACTTATCCCTTGATTATTGTTCTTATTTTCATTTTTCCGCTGTTTCTTTTGTTCATGTTTGTATCTACTCACCTCAATATGACTGACTTTGTGAATTTTATACACAATCAACCATAGCCGAGAACTGATACTTTATAACGCTTGTTTGTGAGATACGTCTATCCATACTAATTTATCTATATAACTAGCAATTAAGATTGGTTACACTATTAAAAAAAAAAAAAAAATACTTTATGGCAGAGAGATGACAGAGAGATCCTGAGGGAGATTTATGAAAACCGTTCTTCGGACTGTTTAAAGAACTGTCCTTAAAGCATGTCAATTGAATATAACGCCAGGTCTGATTTATAAATGTTTTAAACACGTTTTTATAAATATGGTGTTACTATGAATATTTTAATGCCTGAAATGCTTAACCCTTTGAGTGCCAGAGGGGTACGGAATGCATTAAATGGGAACTATAGTCCAAAGAGATGGAGAGCTTCAGATTTATGTTCAAATAGCGGTAAAGAGTTTTGAATTTAGTATAAAGAACAAATTCTATATTTTGATATTTCATACTTTTTGTTTCCCTTTTTATTTTTTGTTGTTGTTTTGTTTTTTTCAACCCCCTCCTTTGAAGATCCTGGGTTTGCCAATGTAATGTCATGTCAACACCAGAGGACGGATTAAGTAGAAATGTATCATTCATGTAACACCAGAGCAGTGGAACCAGTAAGCCTGAGGCATCTACAGAATATTACATATGCAATGGTAGAATATCTCCACATTCTGAGCAGTAATGATAAGAATAGAATAGAATGGGAAAATAGAAAAAACAGCAGGGAAATGATTGATATTCAAGTTTTTGCTCAAAGCACAAAGTGGTCTGTTTAGAGCTGGCATGAATCTGCCAAGTTCTACTGTGTGAGCAAGGACGCAGAAAAAGACTTGCTGGAGTCAGGTTTCCTGATCTGTTTTAGATGTGTACATGTATTCACATGTGTAATATATACTTACTGTACTCTGTATACTAAAGGGTTTTTTCACATTTTTTTTTGCCATAAACTTGTTGATGGTTTGGCATTTGTTAAACGGATTGAGCAGGTGCTCAGGCCAACATGTATAGGTTGACCACATGTTCTGGATTGGCCAGGACAGTCCTGGATTTTAAATGAGCGTCCGTTGTCCTGGACAGCCCATTTATGGGATAATACAAAGTCCTAGAATGAAGACTACAGGACACATAGTTCTAAACACTGTCTCTGATGGGCTGCAACAAAATGGCTTCCTGACACGAAACACTAGAGAGAGAGCTGAGCCTTGATCCTGACATCAATTGGGAGCTGCAATGCAATTTTTTGTAGTGTACTGCTTCTGTCACAGAAGACAAAGAACAGTTCTCCCCCTCTGGTGCGCTCTTCTCTCTGCAGTGTCCCTGAATGGCATAATTGAAATGTGGTCACCCTAAACATGTATGTTAGAGAACATGTATATAAAAGCCAAATGAAGTTATTCTGGAGTAAACCAGTTGCACCATAGGGGACAAATAAATATTCCTTTTAAATTAAACTAGGCTTTTAACCCCTTGAGTGCTAGAGAGGTCTCCAATGTATTGCAAAATAATGCATTGGAGACTTCTTTGGCATTCATGGGGTTAGATGCTCTTTTCAAGTGCATGAGAATTTTGAATATTTGTTCCTGTATGGTGCAATTGGTTTACTCCAAAATAATTTCAGTTTGCTTTCATTATTATAGACCATAGGGCCTTATGTATAGGTAAAGCAGATCAATTATGAGGCAAACCGGATCCACTATAGGGGACAATTAAAAATACCACTTTAATCAAAATGAGGCTTTTATTCCCTTGAATGTTGCCTCACAAAGCACTGGAGACCTTTCTAGTAATCAAGGGGGATAAGAACTGCATTTAGATTAGGGTGACCAGACCTCACCTTTAACCGGGGACACACATAAAAAATACATACTGCAGGGCTGCTCTGATTTCAGAGCAGTCCTGAAATATGCCTATTTCCTATGTGTCCCCAGTTAAAGGTGAGGTCTGGTCAGCCTAATTTAGATTAATGGAAAGTTGGGAAAATTGTATTTGTCTCCTGTTGTGCAGTTAGTTTGCCCCAAAATTGCTACAATTTACCTTGCTACATATCTGACTATATTTAGCTCACTAAAGAGTTGCCTTTTTTTCTTTGATGTCCCCACAATTTGCGCTATTTAACATGAGTTGCAGGAACAAAAACCAACAACGAGCATTTGGCCACCAGCACTCACTGTGCCACGTACCTCGCCAGCAATAGAATAGATGAGGCATGTGTGGGGTTTTTAGGCGGTGATGTTTTTACTATTACCACCAGTAAAACCGTAGAGAATAGTAAAAACACTACCTCCTTAAAAAAAAATAAAAAAATAGAATTGAGCCCAAGGTCCATGGGTCCTAATTAAAGAAGCAGAAGAGGTGCTATTTTGGAGCAAACCATCTACGCCAGGGGTGTCCAAGTTCAGTCCTCAAGGGCCACCAACAGGCCAGGATGTAAGGACTTCCCTGATTATGCACAGGTGAGTTAATCACCGGCTCATTCAATTTGACTGACTCACCTGTGCTTAACCCCTTAAGGACCAGCAGTCCAGGGAAGTTACCTTCCCTTAATGACTGCTTTGATCATGTCAGCGCGCCAGCACACATAGTAACATAGTAACATAGTAAATTAGGTTGAAAAAAAGACACAAGTCCATCAAGTTCAACCTTCGCCTCATACCCCAGTAACTGAGAATTTTATAGCTTTCCTGCTACCAATTAAATGTCTTTATCAGACCTTCCTGATCAGCCTACTGATGACTGATTAAGTATACCAGCTTGCCAAATGAGGGTCTGAAAGAGACGGCTCCCATCTTGGAGTGGTCAGTTTCAGACCCGTTTGTGCTTACAGCACTCCTGCAGGAGCACAAAGTACTTGACATGCCAGGACTGTCACCGGTCCTTCAGGGAAATAAACTGGTGATGGTCCTGGCACAGCATTGGTCACTAAGGGGTTAAGCAGGGAAATCCTTAAATCCCGTACTGTTGGCCCTTAGGACTGAACTTGGGCAGCCCTGACCTACACCATGGGGGAAATGAAAACTCCCATTAATTTAACCTTTTGCATGCCACAGGTATGTGCAGTGCATTGCTTTTCAATTCTTTACATCCCCTTTACATATGGATTTTAACCTCGAGTGCTAGAGAGGTCTCCAATGCATTATGAAGCAATGCGTTGGAGACCTCTCTAGTATTATAAGGGTTAAAAGCCCCATTTAAATCAATTGGAATTTGTGGGATTTGTATTTCTCCCTTTGGTTTGCTCCAGAATGGCACCATTTTAGCTTGATAAATAAGGCGTATAGCCCTGGAGCCTGGCACTCCCATATAACAGAGTAAATAAATAAAACTCATATTCAGGCATCCTATATGTATTCAATGTTTCCGTCCCTAACAGGACTTTCATCATGGATACAGCATAGGATGTTACAGAGCAGCCAATCACCATTTTATACCACACATCCTTACTGGGCAACCCACATGGTGGTGTTCGGTATTTACCATACCTGGGAACTTCCTCTTTTAGTGTCACTGGAGGAGACTCATGTGGTGCCACTGTGGGAGATAAAATGAGAAAAAAAGGGGCGTGGCCTAATCACAGGTGTGGTGGAACTTACCGGACTGAGTCATGAAGCGGGTGGGGCAGAACAAAGTGGAGAAGAAGGAGGAACAGGATGGGAAGCAGCAGAAGTGAGAAGAGTTTTATAACAAACTCCCCACATCCAGAGAATCAGTGTCTGCAAAAAAACAGAGTTTTCACAGCAAATCTGGTTAGTTCCCATGTATGGTATTAACCTCTTGGATGCTAGAGAGGTCTTGTTGGATGTGTCTCTAGCACTTGAGGGGTTAAGCTATGTTTAACAATACAAATATCATCTTTTCAAGAAAAGCAATAATGAATACTATATTTAACCCCTTAACGACTGGCCGATCGGCACGGTCAGTTAAGGACCACGGAGCATTTTTTTTTTTTGCTCCATCCGCTTCTGGACTCCCCGAACAGCGTGCAGCCATGGGGGGAGCCCGGAATTTCATGATGGTCATAGTACGTCTTGGGTCGTTCAGTCAGATTGACCCTTGACGTACTATGACCATCAAGGGTAGTTAAGGGGTTAAACATGGCTAACTTCCAAGGTGTTAATTCCAAACACCATCATTATGTTTCCATACACTTGTACAGTAGAACTTACCCCCCACCCTATCATAACAGACCTGGCGATACTTTAAATGTTGCAACTGTAAAGGCGCCATTCTGACTCCGGCAGAGTTTTGAACCCACAGTATTGATGAGCGGTATTATCACTACAATCTTTCCATGGTAAGTCCATCTGAGCGGCTCTCATGGTGATGAACAAGTAATGGTGGATGGACAGAAAGAACACTGGGGTTGTGTACCAGTGGATGTCTGGAAGATTAAAACATATAGTAATTCTAAAAAGCTCCGTCAATACCACTGCTATTATTTTGGGATTTCTCCCATCAGTCTAGCAGTTCTGGTATATCCGTGATCTTATAATAATGGTGGGAGTCCCTCTGCCCACATAAAGACCGGTGTGCAATTGATGGCGCTTTTTAGAATTACTATATTACAGCTACAACTTTCAATAGACCTGAAGAAATAGACAGGAGAGGTAGACATTCAGCCACACAGCAGGAGTGCCTGCTCGCATACAGTCTGGTAATTCCAAAGCTTATAATATAACTACATACTGGCAAGTTGGTACTTTCTTGCATTAGTGATTCACCACAAGTGTCCCAGGCGGTCTCCCATCCAAGTACTAACCAGGCCTGACCCTGCAAAATATAATTTAGTTGACTGACCTTTCCACAGACCCAAGAGCATCGTAAATACCTCTAAAGCCTCAGAGGAAGAGTGCAATTTACCATTGACTGATCAAAGATATCTGGATCTGGACTGCATTCTGTTATCTGATTTCCATGCTAAACAATGTGATGTGTACTTGTATTTAAGAGAGATGTTTTCATATTTATCTGTATACCATGCCTGAGGAAGAGACCTAAGGTCTTGAAAGCTTGCATTTAAATCTGCTTAGTTAGCCAATAAAAGGTATCAAAAACTATATTTGCCTCCTGTATTTATACGGCTAACACGGTACCAACTCTCAATTGTTTCTTATGGCACACTGTTCTGTGCGGATTTTAATTGTTGGCCTGTTGAGGGTCTTTAGTGTGCACACAGACTTGGACAGTGTGCCTTTTATCTACATCTAGAGTGATAAAAATATTTTTATTCACTCAGAACAGCACAGCTGTTATTTTATATTTATTGTTTTCTGCTTTTTACATTATTGTCTGTATATGTTTTTTTAGTATATTAAACTGTTTTATATCGATACACAGAAACTAATAGCACTCTCCTTTATCTATCTTGTTTAGAAATGTGCTTTTTTTCCATCACATGAGTTGCAAAATGAATAGGAAATACAGTAAAGATGTTGAAAGGTTAGAAATAATGATTTTTAATTTTAATAATAATTGTGTTCTTCAAACTTTGCTTTTATAGAAGAATCCTCCATTTGCAGCAATTAGAGCCTCGCAGACCTATGGCATTACAGTTGTCAGTTTGTTGAGGTAATGTGAAGAGAGTTCACTCCATGCTTCCTGAAGCAGCTCTCACAATTTGGATTGGCTTGATGGGCACTTCTTACGTACCATACGGTCAAGCTGCTCCCATAACAGAAACAAGGACATTTCTAAGTGGCCCCAAACTTTTGAATGGTAGTATAAATTTGTTGGTGGCACAGTGTTGCACTTTATTCTAATTCATTTCTGCGCTGGGCCAGCATTACCACACTTTTATCTATGAATGAATTTTGACAGAGCCCACACACTGGGGATTCTTCTATTACCACAGCAAGAGATACGATTAGCCTTAACCCCTTAGCGACAATGGACGTACATGTACGTCCTCTGTGGCTGTCACTTAGTGACAGAGGATGTACATGTACGTCCAGGAAATCCGGATCCCCGTGCGGCTGCACGCCGTTCGGGGACTCTGGATTCATCTGAAAAAAAAAAAATGTTAGACAGGCGTTAAGTGACGGCCGCGTCTGCACGCAGCCGTCACTAAGGGGTTAAACAGAACTAATTAGTGTACTGTGCAAATAGCATAATTTGACACCCAAGTGTCCCTTTTTCCCTTAGTCCCTTTTTCACACCCATTTCCCTCTGTCACATCCTGATGTCCCTCTTTTTAGGAGATCAGACTATGTGGTGTGTGTATATAAATGAATCACATTGCTCCACAATAATAAAACTCACATTAATGTTTGTTTAAACCTCAGTGTATGTGTGCAAATAAAATACTTTGCTCTTGTTCTAAATAATGTATTCAGTTACACAAAGAGGTGTGAACAGGTCATAAAATAACCAAAAAAGTTTCAGTAATGCCCCTCCCACCAACCACACCCCCAGCAACACCCTTTAAAACACAAGTGTCCCTCTTTGGCCATTTGAAATGTTGGGAGGTATGCACACCGTGTCAATGAAATATAATGTTTAATTTTCTCCAGAAATATTTTTTACAGAAAATTGGCTGGGGCAACATATGGGCAGATTTTAATTCTCTGTAAAACAAAATGAACATGACCGTATCTGGGAATTTTGTCCTCTGGAGTCCCAGGAGGGACTCCTGTGGTGCAGCTGGGGGATATAAATATTGCAAATTGTAGCAAAAAGGGAGTGGGGCTTACACTTTAGCAGAGGCGTGAATTAATGTTCATGTACAAAAGTGGGTGGGAAGTGGGAGGAACTGGGTGGGGAAGGAGGAAAAGAATGTGGGAAATGGGAGAACAGGGTTTGAAGGAGCAGAAGTGGACAGAGTTTCTTATGAAACTCCCCACCGCCAGAGATTAGGTGCCTGTCTGCTCCAGAAATTAGAGTCTCTGGGGCAGATCTGGAGAGTTCCCAGGTATGAACATGACTTAAGATAACAGGTCTACACGTCCACTGTTGGACTACAAATTTCATAATCCTTATCTGGCCAGTGGTCATCTGAGGATAATGGGAATAATTGTCCAACAACAGCTGGAGAGCAAAGATTGCCCACCCCACTACAGAGTTACTTATTCATAATAACAATCCAAGAAATGTGTGTGTTGCACCTATATCACATTTTATAACCTTGAGTTTGGCTGTGATGTCTATACTCCCAGTGGATTTGCATTCCTGTTGTTAGAGCCAAAGATCATAAATCCTGTTTTTTCCTCTCATTATGTAAGCTTTTATTGTTATCTGTTTTTTTTTATTTTTATTAAAAATAATAACTGCTGTTACATTTCATTTCCTGAAAACCATCCTGGGTCAAGCAGAAATAGGCACCATGTGCTCTCATCTTGCAGCATTTTTTGCTGTGCTTGGCAGATTAATTTCAGAATGAGAACCGATTCTGCTTTTAAGTAATTGACGACATCCAGGTCAATAAATTATAGACAAACTATTTAAAGATTTCAAATACACAGCTCATGTTACATAATCCTTTGAACTATTTTCCCCACTGGCATTTTCTGTAGAATACTGACACAAGAATGGGAATGCTTTTGTTCAACTTATATTAGTGCTTAAGGGTTTTTTATTTTATGGACCTACTCTGTTTTAAATTTCACACAATCAGCTGTTTTTCTCACATTAATTACCTTTGATGACAGTAAGAGCTAAAGGGATACTAACATTAAAATACAATTTTTTTTAAATGAAAAAATATGTCTAAAAAGAACTTGGGATATAGAGGAAAATGTACAAGTATGATTCCATGTAAAAAACAGGTATTGTAACTGACTGTCTAACCCTACACGTACCTAACAGGCTAAGCTACTTGGAGTGAAAATTCACCAATTACTGCTGTTTGGGTTAGGGAGAGGGCACTGGGGCAGTCTATGGTGGTTTACTCTGATGTCACCCTTTTGATGGTCGCTAAATAGAGGGTGACATTTCAATAGGAGACCATCTAGGTGTTACAGCTTACCTTAGTTTCAGCGTCATCTACAGGCGCGAGGCTTCAAGCATGCAGCAGGCTTCTGTTTTATGTGTTTGCTTCCTGTAGTCTCCTCCTACCTACTTCCTCCTACCTACTTCCTCCCTCTGATCTGCTCCTCCTACCTACTTCCTGTGGATGGGTTTATAAGGCAGACTGAGTCCTGACTCAGTTGCCTTTGCGTTGTTGTGCTTAGCAGTTCTCTTACCTTGGGCTCTGTGTATGACCTGGCTAGTCTTCCATCCAACCTGGTGCTGACCTGTGGCTCTGTCTGACTACTCTTTTGCGTATTCCTATTAGTGGACATCCAACCTGGTACAGACCTGTGGCTCTGGCTGACTACCTGAACTGTGCATGACCTGGCTTGTCTGATTACCCCTCTGGTGCTGACTTGTGGCTCTGTCTGACTACTCTTACGTTTTCTCCTTTACCTAGCAGACATCCAACCTAGTGCGGACTGGGGCTCTGGTAGACCAGCTCTGATACTGATTGCAGGCTTGAGTCAGCTATCTACTTCCTCTCTGACTGCAGGCTGAGTCAGAGTCCTCTTCTTACTGACGGCAGGCATGCGTCGGTACATCCTCCACTTTGGATCAAGATCCTGTGTTCCTGTTCCTGACCCAGTTCCTGCTCCTGTTCTGTTCCCGGTTCTAGTAGAGACTACCAGTGGCTGAAGCCTAATCTCTAGCATTGTGGTCAAGCTTGCTGGCTTGTAACCCTCTGCTTGTTACTACTGTATATATTTGCCTACCTACTACTATCAATAAATTGCATTTAACTATACTGTACTGACTCCTGAACTTTTCTGGGAACTGTGACACTAGGGTTGTTTAAGGACTTTCTTTTTCTGTGTTCCTTGTAGTGGTTAGGTACTATGATTGTACAATACTTTCCTGTTTATTCTATGGGTCAGCCATCAGGGGCTTACTAACATTAAAGTCCTAACAATGGGTGAGTGTCTGAAGATATGTACTACATTGATCAAGTGCTCTAGTGCATACCTTAAACTGATGCCACTTACAATGGAAGCTAAGCTGGTGGATTTGTACAATAGATAGAAATAATTTCAAAGTATTTTACCAGGAAGCATACATTAACATTTTATCTTGTCTTCATGGATGTCCTGGGGTATAGATATTATTGCCCAATATAATCAGAAGTACGAAAGGCTGAGTTGACCTTGCCAGGACTAGAACCTGCAACCATTGACTGTTGAATGGATTCTACAGCTCGTGCATTAACCAACTGCACCATCTTTCCAGATGGATAGTTAGATAGATAGATAGATAGATAGATAGATAGATAGATAGATAGATAGATAGATAGAACGAACGAACGAACGAACGAACGAACGAACGAACGAACGAACGAACGAACGAACGAACGAACCAATGTTATTGTGCTGTGCCTGCCTACTGCCAAAAATACCCTATTTGTAATGATATTCAAATAAATTGTATTGCAAACAACCATCCTGGAATGTATTGTTTCTATGTTTCTTTTGCAAATGTTAATGGTTCTAAGTTTAATGTTAACTTGTCTTTCTAAAACACAAAAAAAAACCATTCTACAAATCAGGCTCAAAATAACTAGAAATAAACAATGTAACTCTATATAAATATATATTTTTTTAAAAGTGCACAACATTTCAGGGACGAATCACTTACATTTCTACCCCAAAGCAGATTTTCTTTGATATCACTAGAAGATGGTGCTTTAGTAAAAACAAAAAAAACAGATTTACACTCTTTCAAACATACTAAAATCCCTGAAAACAATGGAATACTATATTAGGATAGGTAGCTAGAGGCTTCCTGAGTAAAACTGTACCCAGCTGATATGAGCTAACATACCATAGGGAATTCCAGGACCATAAGCCTGTGTTTGCCAAAATCTGTCGGTTTTCTTTCTTTTTTTATGACGTAACAGCACTTAAATGTTTGTAACAACAACAGACTAGAAAAAAGGTAGACAAAGCATGCTATTTTGGAAAGAAGACAACCCCCTCCATCAAATGATGGGTAATTTGCCATACTACTCGTAACCTAGCGTGCACAATTGTATCCAGAAAATGGAAGTATAGGAAGTATAGGAAAAAATATGCATTTTTTTTCCTTTTCTACCCCTTCTTTGAAAACAATGTTATTTCTTAATGTATTTATTACCATGGCGATTGCTAAAGAAAGAAACAGCAGCTGCCCTCCTGTAGCTCTTTCATTGCCAGAAGGATGTAGTCTGCATACCCCTGGGGCACTGTGAGGAGTAAAGAATTGTTTAAAATACATTTAGGTCATCATGTCATAATTAATATTTAGAATGTACTACACACTTGTGGGCATTTTATTATTATGCTGCAAACTGTTCTGTTTACTAGAATTACATATCAAAACTGAATGGGATTTCAACTTTATTTCATTAAACTTAACTAGTAAGTCAGAATATGAAGGGATAACACAGTCCAGACTTTTCCTCCCACTGCATTTTGGGTAATTTATTCCACTGTCTGTCAATAAAAGTATAATGAAATAAAATTATTTAGCTTCCATTAAAAGGGAAGTATAATCAATTAAAGAAGACATAATGCCTCATATTGTGAGTTGATGCTTCACCAACCTGCCGCGCTGGAATCCGCTCACCTCCCCAGACAGTGTCTGGTGAGGTGAACATATGTGAATGGATGCCAGCTGATGCTTCTCTGAGATCTGCATGCATCTGGTCACCACACCAGCCACTGTCTGGGTCCAGATCTTTGGGATCAACCCTCACACTGGTCCTATAGAAATAACCCCAAAATGTGCAAGTTAAAGGGGTTCTAGATAGGAGCTATTAAAGAGAGCCTACCTCACCCCATGTATTATAATGTTGGATGATCGTGGCATCAACCGACATGATAACATATAGAAGTACATCCTCTCTTTCAAATAAGGGTACTTGTATGGCAATCTGAGTGGGGTAAGATATAAACTCTTAAAGACATTCCCCCTCTTCAGTTCAGTAGAAGAAGAAATTATCTGGTGGGCTAGTGGGTTCCAGTCACATAATTGAAATCATTACGCTTGTGAATGATGATGATGCCAGTTATGCTCTGTTCCACGGGGGAAGGAGGAACTACCAGTGACTGAAGCCTACAAGAAAGGTACACCTCAGTCCCCATCAGTAACCACTTCCCTGCCGACTGCTGGAAAACCTGGTCATCCACGTCATTAGAAGTTTTATAGGGACTCCTGACAATGAGACAGCTATGTTGTTATCAGTGAAATAGCTAAAATGACTCAGTTTCTCTGCCCATTGTAAATTTCACCACAGCTTTTTTTAACAAAAATGACCAACGGTTAAAGCATATTGCTAGATAAGGATTACAATAAGGTAAACTTGTATAGGGGTTATCGTTCTCCTTTAAACTATACAAGTAATTCTCTAACTAGAGAAATGTATTTCACCTCAGTGCACATCTTGCTTTGTATCTATAAATATCAATTGTGAGCATGGCTTGCATTCTCTAAACATTGACACCACTAGGTTCTAAAATAGAAGGCCATTCACATTTCCTTGTCAGCCATTGGTGGAGAGAGAGGTGTGGCAAGCAAATGGGAGACAGGCAGGAAACTGCCCCTTTCACTTACTTTTTTCCTTCCTTTAAAAAATCTGTTACTCATAATGTTATGAGTGGGAGGAAAATTTTAAAAAGACAGATCAGGTAATGAAAGACAAATACAAATGTCAGCACTAGTGAGAGACTGAACAGAGAATGAGAGACAGAAAGAATGAGACAAATAAAGAAATTACATAATTTAAAGCTACATCTCTGTAGCAAAGTTAGCTTAACTAGTGGTCTGTATAAAGTTATCAGCTACAATGTAATGCAGGACAATATTCCCAATGCATATGGAAGGACTAGCTTGTTGAGAGCTGTCTGGTCCTGTGACCAGATTCCACATCTGAGGGGAGGAGGCTTACACTAGGTACAAGGGACAGAAGGGGGATACTTTATCATTCAATTACAATTACTACAACTGTGACAGTATTGAAATAACATTCTCTGTGGCCCAAATACTATGAAGATTAATTTGAGCTGCAGTTTTTGTGAAACATTACTATCCCTTTAATATTGGAAACATGTGGGAACCTGGAGCTTGTGGCCGAGAGTCATTTTGGGGCTTTACAATGTTACCCATTGTTGCAGATAATTGTCCTTTAACTCTTTGAGTGCCGTAGGGGTGCACAACACAGGCGTCCACCGACATTTTTCCAGGGGGGGGGGGGGGCTAAGCCATAATATGACCCCCAGGACAGCCCACCCAACCCCTGTGTTTATATGGAGGAGGCAAGTGTAAGGGGGTTGTCTCCCCCTCTGGAAGCCCACGGAGTGCAAATAATTGCTTTGCAATGTGTTGCATACCCCTCTGGCACGCAAAAGGTTAATAAGCAAAATGGTTGTCTTATTGAAGTAGAGCTTAACTCTGCTTCTGGATTTAAACAATCTGTGTGTCAGAGAGGTGTCCACTGCATTGTATGGCAAAGCACTGGATTTCTCTCTGGCATTTAGTTGGTTAATTTATATCAATAATAATAAATTGTTCTTAATTTGCTTAAACCTTCAAGGATGGGACTATTTTGCACATGGACCTTGTACAATTTAAAATTTTTGCAAAGTGTTACATGATCTTTCTTTTAATTTTTATATTGAAACTAAAAACATTTTTTATATTTTTTTTCACTATTAGGGCCGCTGTTACAGCAAAGTTTTAAGAACCCCTGAGTCCTCTGGCAAAATAGTGATGTAGACCATCAAATAGCAGAAAATATTTTAATTGTAATCTTCAGTTTTCCCTTCCTATTTGTGGAAAAAGGGGCTATATATGTATTGTACACACATAACAGCGCCGCTCCTTCCTGATCATTTGACCACATGATTAAAATGGTTCCTTTCTGTAAATTAGGACTGTTGGTACCCAAGGTGAGGACTCTAAAACAAGGTGGCCCTGTGAATCATTAGAAAATATCAGAAAATAAGTTTAGTTCTGCCGTTAACAGAAACTCATGCATATAGGTTTTCTGAGTATGTTGGCATTAGAGGGTCAAGATGAACATTATAATGGACAATTTTTTTTTATCTTACATAATTTTGTCATCATCTATCCCTACAATCCATGACAACCACAGGAGCATTCCGCCAACTCATTTACATGTGGTTAATATGACACCTAGGCACAGTGATCACACCCAAGTAATCAATTAACATATTCCCATTGAAGTCGCTGGAGAAGTTTAGAGATAAAACTTATCAACAGGCCTGAATTAGTCCCTAACAGTAACAAGGGAAGCAGGCTACTCCCTTCACTTCACATGGCCACAGGAGTGTGATGTTATTGAAGTTTCTGATCACAACATGATAAGCTATGCATTGGAACAGATTTCTTAGTTATTCATCTGCGAAACACCTAAGTTACTTATTCTGAAAATGATCATCTCTATGCCACTTATGAAAAAGGTGGTGTTAGTTGAGTGTGAGGACAGTCCAGTACTTCTGTCTACCCCCAGGCCTACATATGGTTGCTCTGGGCATGCTGCTATTCTTTTTTTTAGTGCCTAGTTCTGCCAGTCAGTTTCTTTTTTTCTTTTTTATAAAGCTTTATTAATGTATTCGAAAAATACACAGAGTCAAAAATCGCATAGTAATACAAAGTCAGAAGTAAAAGCAGTAAGCATCTTGTATATAGGATGAAGACTGTAAACACAATTGTAGTAAAACAAACATTTGCAATACGTAATAGAGAAATATCCTGTAAAAGAGAGACAATATTGGAATCCACCCTTGAAGGTGGCAGAGGTAGAGAGCCGGGATGACATAAAACCAGAAAAGAAAAAACAGAAAGAAGTACAGGTAGGAAATACCAGCACCATAAGGAGCAGAGACAGGAGAAAGTAGAGAAAAAGAGAAGCAGGAGGAAAAGAAAATGAGACCCAGACCAAGAAGAGAACAGCAGGCCAAGGAAAAACAAGAGGAAAGGGGAGGTGAGTGGGGAGGGTTGAGGAGAAGGGAATAAAGGGGGGAGGAGAGGTTCGCAAGAGGTTTAGAGGAGGAGACCATGAGACACCACTACCATTGACAGCTAGCGTCGCAACCACTCTGAAGACCGGGTCAGAATGAAAGGGAAATAGCCAACAGTCATCAGTGGGTGGACATGTACCAAGGGGAACAAACGGCGGTGTAATCCTCCATACAACCGACAGAGAGAGCGTGAGTCCTTTCCATGTTCATAAGCAGGTTCACCTTATCCTTCCACAACAATAGCAAAGGAGGGAGAGCATCTTTCCATGCTTTAGCTGAATTGGTGAGATGTAAAAATAACTGCAAGGCCAATGAGCTCGGTAACAAAGACTGAAGATCATGAGAAAACAAAACAAGAAGAGGGTCTAAAGGGAGAGTATTATTCAAAACTCGATTGACAGAGGAAAGGACGACTGTCCAAAATGGTAGCATCTCCAGCCATAACCCAGGTGTGCCATAGAGCCTTCCACATTACGACACCGCCAGCAGGTCCGTGATGCCGTAGGGAATGCCTGAGCCATGCGTTGAGGGGTCAAGTACCACAGGGTCAGCAATTTAAAATTAATTTCCTTACAAGAAACATCCACAGAGGACCCTAGTAGACCACCAGTTACCGCATAACAGTCCTGAAGCATCCAGGAGAAGCCAAGCTCATTTTCCCACATACGATAGTACCATGGTTTACAGTCAGGAGCTGAATAAGCGAGTATCTTAAGAAGGTTAGAGGTGGGTCTAGATCTCAAAAGACCTTCAAGAAGACTGGTCTCAAAGGACATGAGATCTCGATCCTCATAGCCCAGTGTAGACAAGCGTTACCCAAACTGTTGCAATTGACGATACTGCCAAAAGCAGGAAGCGGGAAGAGAAAAGGTTTGGCACAAGAGGTCCCAAGGAGACAGACTAACCCCAGGAAACAAGGTGTGCAAAGTATGAGCTCCCTGATGTTTCCAAACCTGGAATGCAGAGTGACACTCACCAGGTGGGAAAACAGGGTGCCCAAAGACCGTTATCCATGGGGAAGGGTACGGGGCCAAAGTAGAAGGGCCAGAATGTTGGCACCAAACTTCAAAAAGAAAGCCCCGGACCGGATGGGAGTGAAGGGGAGTATAACGGTGCGAGCGGGAAAGTCACAACACATTGTATGGAGAAAGGAAGGGGAGATCATAAAACAGGGTCGAAACCCAATCTTTAGAATCCAAGTAGAAGCATTCCAAGAGTTTCTGAACATTGGTGGCCAGAAAGATACGTAACATTTGAGGCATACCAAGGCCACCTCCATGTAGAGGAAAGCTAAGTTTATGCAGATCGACCGAGGCATCCTATCAACCCATATAAAGGAATTAAATGTAGACTGCAAGGTGGTAAAGAAAGAACAACAAAATTGAAGGGGGACACAGTTAAAGACATTTAATTTTTGGCAGAGCAATCATCTTCAGGAGATTGATCTGTCCGAATCATGAGATCGGTAAAGAACTCCAGTGCTTCAAGCCGTCTGTGATAGTGGACAGTAGTACAGTGGCACTATGTTCAGGAATTTTTGAGAGAACCACAGATATCCGTATGCCGAGATATTTAATGAAATCTGTAGTCCATAGGAAATGGAACAAAGCTTTGAGGGAGGCAAGAAGAGACGGCGGTAGACAGATAGGCAGAACCTCAGATTTTGAAAATCAGAAATGGAAGGATCAGAGTGGATGTGCGCCAGTAACGGTTCCAGGGCTAAAATAAAGATAACCAGGGACAGCGGACAACCCTGCCTGGTGCCATTCGATACAGAAAATGGTATAGACGGAGCGCTCTTAACCAGCACTCTCACCAGCACTCTCGCAGAAGGAGTGGAATAAAGACCTAGAATCGAGGAAAGACCTCTGGGGCCAAGACCTAAGAAGGCAAGCAGTTCCTTAAGATAAGGCCAACTGAGGTGATCGAACTCCTTTTCTGCGTCAATCGAGACCAGCAAGGTTGGTGGACAAATCCTGCGAGCAGTGTGGATAAGAGAAATAATTTTATTAGTATTGTCCTTGGTCTCATGACCAGGAACAAAGCCAGATTGATTGGGGTGAATATAGGAGGGCAAACAGTGTTTAAGACGATTAATTAAGATCTTAGCATATAGTTTCAGATCAACGTTCTATAAAGATATCGGACAGTAATTTCTGCATAAAGTAGGATCCTTACCGGGCTTTGGGATAATGGAGATATGCGCCTCCAGGGCCTGTGTCAGAAAGGCCACACCAGATGCAACCGAATTAAATGCTTTTATCATTTGGTGAGCAAGGAGATCCTGAAAGGTGGAATAATAGATGACCGGCAAACCATCCAGACCAGGACATTTACCCCTAGGGATAGTTTTGACTGCAGTTGCTAATTCTTCACTGGTAAACGGAGCCTCTAAAAGATCCACTGTAGCAGGAGGCAGGGGAGCTAGATCCGAAGATGACAAAAAGGATTTAATATCTGCAACCGGAGGAGAAGGGGAACCACCCCCGGCCGCAGGCTGTGAAAGATTATACAAAGAACTATAGAATGTACAAAAAACCTCCACCATTGCGGGGAACTACCTGAGGGAGACACCCTTGGAGTTCTTAATCTGACAAATATAGCATTTGTTTTGTTTGATGCGGACAATGTGAGCTAACAGCTTCCCACACTTGTTACTGTGAAGATAGTTATGAAAGCCTTGCCAATAAAAGGATTTGAGGACTGCAGCTTCTTGTAAAGAAACTGCCTCCGAACTTGCAGCCAGGAGTCATTGTATAGTCTCCTCCGAGCCAGAACATTGGAGGCGACGTTCCAAATTCACAACTTAATCTAGAAGAGCAAGCAGGCGAGCTTTCCATTCTTTCTTTTGTCTCACACCCCATTTAATGAAGACACCCCGCAAAACACACTTGTGGGCCTCCCACACCACAGGATCCGAGACCTCCCCATTGCCATTGGTAGCAAAGTACTCTGTCAAATGCCTGCGGACATCCTTGAGCACCTTGGCGTCCTTCAAGAGATTTTCATTCAATTTCCAAGACGACGTGTTGGGATTAGCTGCTTGCACCACAAGCGAAATCCAAATCGGGACATGGTCAGACCATATGATGGGCTCTGTGTCGGCCATGGTCAGTGAATGAAGGTGAAATTGGTCCACAAAGAAGTAGTCAATACGGGAATGAACTGCGGAATAGAAAGTGCATTTGCAGGCACTCAAATATCTCCATGAGTCAAACAGGTGGTAGAGAGTGCAAGAGGTGTAGAACTGTGTAACGAACCACAGAACGACTATCTGAGCAGTCCAGATTCGGGTGCAGAGAGACATTGAAATCTCAACCCAGTACGAGTCAGCCAGCCTTGAAAGTAGCAAGGTGCTCCAAGAGTCAAGAAAAAAATGGGATGTGGCCTACGTTCGGAGCATATACATTGGCTAACGTATAAGACATTCCTCCCAAGGAAGCTCTGAGGGAAAGGAACCGACCTTCAGGGTCCATCAGACTATTCTCAAGCACCCATGGCACATGAGCACCAATCAGGACAGTCACCCTGCACTTCTTAATAGGTGCAGATGCTAACCAGACATGGGTAAACTTGCCATTGACTAGGGAGGTGGGTGAGCTGCCTAAAAAATGTGTTTCCTGGAGGAACACAATGTCAGCCCCTAGACGAGCACAGTCCCGCAGGGCCAAAGAACGCTTCTCAGGGATATTCAAACCCTTGGCATTCACAGATAAAAACTTGAACTTTTCCTCAGAAGCCATGAGGGAACATGGAGAGCACCGCAAGGCTAAACTGGACTATAAGGAGGGTCATCTGGCACTCAACCCAGTCCTCTATGTTTCAAGCCAGTGAAGTAGGGAAATCCCCGGAGGGAATGATAAGGGAAAGAAGGGTGGAGGAAAAAGGGGGTACGGAGGGAGCAGGAGGAAGGACAAAAAAAAAGAGAAAAAACAGAAAAGGGGTAAGAAGCCAGAGAAGAAAAGAGAGAAAAGAAACACAGAAAATATCGTGGACAGAAGAGACAGGCCAGTAAGGCCCCAAAGTTCTGTCGTATAAGACACGGAGTGGCCATATGGCCCAGGGAGGGAGGTAAAGGTCATAGTTGGAATCAAGAGTGGTTCCAGACTCAGTGGTCCAGGCCACCAAGTTACAAAACATGGAAGGAAAAACTGCTGAAAAACAGAACAAGGTACAGTAAACCCTGAGAAAACTTATAATAGACAGGCACAGAGAAAACATGTCTGTGGCAATAACATTTGAAAATACAGGCAATTAACAATATACTAAACTGAACAAGGTATAATTATCAGTAAGTACATCTCCGGAGAATGTAGACATAACAGTAATCAAGCCACCTATATGTATTAAAGTGGAGAAGAGCAGTACTGTCATGCCTCGAGCCAGAGCTGAGGAACAAATATGGATGGAGAAGTAGGGGACCCATCATATCAGCAAAGCAGCGACCTCCTCTAGGAAAGATAGGGAACAGAAGCTAGAAGCAAGTAGCGAATCGTTGCAGCCCCTAACAAGCTAATAGTGGGGCCCAGACACAGGGATAGGGAGTTAAGCAATCTGCAGAGAATGTTAAACACACAGTACCAGAGGGGCTGGATGTGAGATCCCACAGTAGTAGCGGCTTTGAGTAGTCACAAGCTACGTGAGGGAAGGAGAGGGAAGAATAGTGCGAAGGGATAGGAAGGCTCACATCCCAATTGGAGACCGGGGGGGGAGGGGGAAGTCCATGTATAGACGAAGTGATACCGCCTCGTGAGGGGGGGTGACGGGATGGGAGTGGGGATTATAGGGAATCCCAGACTAAAGGGCCAACCACAGCAGCCTACTACCCCACGGGCAAAATATCCACAAAGGCTGAGGCTAAGAAAGGCATTACAGTGAAGGAGGTAGCATAGGCCTGCATAGAAAACCCCCCCCACAACAATATACAAAATAAACCCAAGGCATGGCAGGCCGCTATAAATTTCAAGGTTACCGGAGGAAGTGGAGAGCCCCAAAAAGAGAAAGAATAGAGGAAGGGAAGAAGCGAGCAATTATACCCCCAGAAAGACACAAGATTGTAGAGGGAGGAAAGGAAGAAGAACGGAGTAAAGATGGAGATTAAGCAGGCAACCCCCCCCCCCCCAGATAGGACAAAACACAGTGGCCTACCATCCCCCTGGGAACATTAACATAAGTCGAAGTCAGCAGAATAACAGTACCCGTCCACAAGGAGGGAAGTACAGAAGGGTCACGGCACAGAAAACATCAGCTGCACAGTTCAACTGCTACATCTCCAAAGGCAGACCAGAACATCAGGTAAATAGACAAGTTCCCACAGATGAGGATGGAACAAAGTTGAGGAGGCATCAAATTTGCGGAATCACCAAAGGAACATCGTCACTGGCACTGTCCCTGTGGTAGTTTGGGTGCTTCATGGAGGAAGATGAGACAGGAATCCAACAGCTGCGTCGCTCCTTTGGGCTGGGTACATCAACAGGGGTATTCCCCTCACACTCAGCAGAGGGTTGGAGATGCCCAGCGAGGCACAAAACAGCTGGATATCCTCAGGGGAGAGGAGAACATAGGTCTGGCCTTGATGGGTAGCCTGAAGGGAGAACGGGAACCCCCATTTTACTTAATCTGTAAATTCCGCAGGTGGTCCATTAGAGGCTTCAAAGCCCTTCTCTGCATGTGCGTACTGTAAGAACTGTAGGGTCACTCCAGCACAGTGGATCTCTCCCATTTCTCTACTGCATCGCATAATTAATTCCTTATCCACGAAGCGGGAGAGGCAACATACAATATCGCGGGGAGGGTCACCGGGGTTACCCCTGGGGTGCAAGGCCTGGCGAGCTCTTTCCAAGGAGAAGGGATGATCCACTGGGATTTGCAGAACATCATGGAAAATGGTGGATAGGGTAGCCTCCAGGTCTTTACCAGGGACAGATTCAGGCAATCCCCAGATATGGAGATTGCAACGCCTGCCCCTGTTGTCAAGATCATCCACTTTATTCATTAACAGCTCCACTGTCTCATCATTTTACGCCAGGATGTGCTCGATTGCTGGGACAGGTAGTCTTCACGATCTTGCTCAAGAATCGAAATCGAAATCATCTGCCCTAGAATCCCAGGTCCTTAAGCAAGTCCTCAATCTTGTCATGAATGGCCGATTGGACCTCCTGTATCAGGGTTGTGAGGTCTGCCTTAATGTGCAGATGGGCAATGTGGGCTCTAGTGAGAGCCCGGTCTGTTAACTCCACTGCTGGGGATTCCGGGCTAGACATGATGGTCGGGGATTCTGGACTAGAAAAACAAAGGGGTTCTGAGTCAGTGTCCTCCTGGTCAGCTGAGGCGTCAACAGGCAGCAGCGACTCACTCTGTTTTCCCGCCATTGCCGGCTGCAGTGTTGGCAAAAACTCTGTGATTTTAAGAGTACACTTGTCCTTTTTGGACTTCTTTTTAATTTGTGACATCAGATCGAAAGTCCTGATCCAAACAGCATCAAACAGGGTAACAGCAATAGTTCAGCAGCTAGCAAAGACCATATAGGTAGCCATTCACTTTGGCGGTCGCTCCCCCCCCCCCCGCCAGTCAGTTTCTAGTTATCCTGACCCACCTGACCCTGTTTGCTATTACAGATACCTGTTACTAATTCTGTTGTGAGCTGCACATTGACTTGGCACTCCTAACCTTTACCTTTGTGTTCTTTGGATATCTTCTTTCTGCTTCATTGTGACCCGCCTGGTGTGACTTTGTGGATATTCCCTGTACTGCTCTTCTGATTTAATTTGTCTCTTACAGATGTCTTTTTCCTTGCTGCCCTCTTATCAGCTCTCTTTTCCAATTGTTTCCTCATACTCCCATTCCTCATCCCCATGTAGTTTGTTTACCATTTGGGGTAAGGATTTCTTGCTCTTTGCCCTGTCTGTCTATGTCTGCTCTCCATTTCTCTGCTCTAGTTGTCACTGCCATCTACTTTTGTTTCTTAGTACCCTCCCAGTTTTCACCATATTTGGATAAATTTGGTTTATACGTGTTTACTCCTTACACAAGGCTTGTGGTAAACGAGTGCCTGGAATCTGATCTTGGGATCAACAGCTTTACATGACTGTGACTGCAGCAAGGCTACCTCAGGGACTGTCAATGCTCTCCAGGTGGGTCTTGAGCACCATACCCTTGCCTTAGGAGTAAGTACTGGCTCTGTCTTTCACAAACTCTCAACACATATATTATTCTCTCAGGAGATGTCCTGCTTCCATACCTCATTACATTGAGCAGTATATGGGTGTTTTGGGTCATTTCTTTCTAATGCACCTTGCTTGACAACTTGTACCAACGTGGAGCAGAGGAAATGACTCCTTTAGGGAAAGAAGAACCTTCCAGCAATGAGACACCATAATATCCACAGGCAAAAGACTTCTTCTATTTCCCAACTCATGGTGTTTAGGGTTTTGCTGCCATTAACAATTTAGGATGTAAGATGATATGCACTAAAGCATGAATACCCTGTTGTTTAGGCTCATGAGTTAAGGGTCACATCCCATTATCCTAATGGGAAATGTATTTTTATTTTACATTTACTGATTTTACTGCTTTCAACTTAATTTTGAGGAGTAATGACTATCTGGTCCCATGGAGTCTACTGTTATTGCAGTCACTGGTGACTTTAGGGGGTGTGTTCTAAAATAATTCCACTTTAAACTATGCTCTGGAATTGAACTTCACTGGTTGATTCCTACATCCCCACAGTGAGGTTAATACAGTGAAAAAACTGGGAGCTGATCTGATCAGCCCCAACAGTATAATGGGACACGGAGGCTGTCACTAACACAGCATCATTTCATGTGTTTTAAGGTAAAGGGCATTTACATAGTACATAGTATAGATACATATTGATACTTATTGGTGTGAGCAAAATACAGACTTCAAATTGAGATTTTTAAATTCATCAACAAAAAAAAACAAAACAGAAAACAGACTGATATATGAAGGACCATTTTCTAGTTATGTCCTTCTAGTCTATACAGTCAGATCAACTTTTTCTTGTAGGTAAGGTTCCCCTTTAAGCATTATGGACATCGGGTACCTCTTGGGAGTTGTAGTGTGGCAGCAGCTGGAGGCCATCATGTGACTCACCACTGTCCTAGAGAATGTTACATTTCTAAGGATTCTAGTTTTCTCTTTTTCAACCTTCCTGTCTCTCAAAAGCCAGGACTTACTTTTCTGGATCCAGTATGCAGAACAGAACAATAGTAGATCTGGAACCCTGTGATGGGATCGTCTATGATTATCCCTGGTATTACTGTAAATGTTGCTGTCTGTGGTCTAGTCTTCTCATGTATTATCCCCATGTCAATACATGTAATCGGTTCATGGTACATAAGCAGCAGGACCCTACATAAAGACTTCTCCATTCTCCAAACAGTTTACCCTATCTGGATCATCCTATTCTATTGCATCTGGATGATCTACCATACAGAGTTATGGGGCTACTTTTCAGCTTTCACTGGATATTTTAAAGTCAACCTCATCACAGTCAACCACCTTTTTGAATTTACATATTCTCCAAGTGCAATAAAGTTAAGTTGCCAATACTATTTATTATGGCTTTTTTTCATCTTCACCTTTTTTTTATACACTTTTACATTCATGACAGTAAACTCCCTGAATATCTGCTTCCAGAGAGATTTCTGCATATCGGACACAAAATTCTCCAGATTCCCATTTATTGAAAAAAGGCTTTTAAAAGCCCCTTTTAAGTTGATGGGAATTTTCATTTGTCCTGTATAGTGCAGTTAGTTAAGAACAATATGTTGCATAATGTATTCACTCAAAGGGTTAAAAAAGTAAGCACTGCAACATCCATGAGTGCTCATATGAAGGGTCTGCTAGCAACTCCATATTCAGATGCTACTCTCAAGAGTTTTGCACTCTTGTTTCTTTTTTCTTGTGAGTGAGATAAAAATGGCTGTCTGATCACAACTGTGAGTGACATATTCATTCACAGTGACTGGGTCTCTTTGCTCTGTTAGAGTATAATATTGAATCAGTGTTGTGCTTTGTGATAAAACGTATCATTCTTCTTTTGCAGGGAAAGGCAGAAATTATATATATTTGCACTCTGGCAGTAATGCCAGTAATACTGGGCCAGGGAAAATTGGTACATCTGAGTGCTAACGTGTCATGTGAGGTGATATATGGGAACAAGTGCATTCTGAGGTTTGCATAGAAAGCTATGATAAAACTGACATTTCACCAATCTCAGAGAGACAAATTTGCTACTGTGAGTTCTGACACTCACCAGCTGTAGTATTAGGGATAAGTGAGGGTTTGTAAGATCACAAGAATATGGAGCATGGTGGATGCTAGGATTCACTAGGTTGACACCAGTTTAGACAATGTGTTTTAGTCTGAAAATAAAATGTAGGTGACGAACAACTGAAATTTTAATCTCAAGCCCAACCTGTGCATAACCCCAAGGTCAGTATGCAAAACGTTAATTGCATCAGCAACACTAACCTCAAACCAGCAATTGAACTGTATAGACCAGGATGTATATCTAAGCAATAGCATTTGAAAAAGACTAAATAGGGCAGACAAGATGGACCAAATGGTTCTTATCAAATAGGGCAGACAAGATGGACCAAATGGTTCTTATCAAATTCTATGTTTCTATCAGTCTAACCGTTTAACCCCATCATGTATAGGACCGTAAGTCTTTATGTGAACCTGGTCCCCTGACCTTTTCTGACATAAAGTGTATTAAAGTCCGGGATTTTTCTGTATTCTGTGTGGTATGCCGTTTGTTCTCAAAGCAGGACATGTCCACCTAGAAATCTGTAATCACAATAAAAACATCTCTACCTCAATTCCTTACCCTGTGCTGTGAAAGAAGTTTGCCGCTTAATTATTGGGGTATTATTCTCTCTCATTAATAGTGTAAAAAAAGGTGCCTCTTTCCTGAGATATTTAGGTTTAAAATTATGGTTTTGCTGGAATCTCTGTATGTTCTTACACAGAAATTCATAATTCATAGTCATGTGCAGAGCACACTTTTGCTGCTCATAGTCTAATCTGTATCTTAGATCACTCAAACCTGTTGTGCACCCAATTACTCTATAAAATGTTTTTTTCTGTTTGTTTTTTTAACCCCTTAGTGACCGGCCGCACGCGCACATGGCCAGAACTTAACACCCGCCAAACTTTTTTTTTCATAACTTAAAAAGATTTCCGGGACGTACATGTACGTCCTCTGTCCACCTGGGACAACCGCTCGGGACGTACATGTATGTCCTCGGGCGGTGAGGGGTTAAAAACACATTTTCACACAGGCAGATGATAAGAATAACATTGCGCTTTAACTTTTTGAGTGCCAGAGGGGTACTCAACGTATTCAAAGGGTTAATCACATATAAGTGGAAAATGTTAATCTAATGTTCACAAAATTTTAACCCTGAATTTTTATGATTTTCTTCATATGAGTGCATTACATTTGAGTTCTTCAAAGTCTTATTGGAAAAAAATGCATATGTAGTCTGTTCAACCATTTTTTTATGTCAATACTAATCCTAGAGTTATTTTTCATCTACTAGATTAATTTGATATGTGTCATTTACCTCTCATGTTTTATCTCAAGTCATATTATTTTTTTTTTTATAATGTCAGTATTAATGTTGTGGATAGATATGCGATGCATGCGCATGGATCTAATCATACTATATGAAATATGGCATGTCAGGTCCCTGGTGAAGCCAACATAATGGGTTTGTAATTTATGGTTTTCTGCATTAAACTAATGACGTGTCCAACTGTATGCACAATGCTGGAATAGTGGAATACTGATGTAGTTTGCTTGACCTGCAATCTTTTTTAAAGCGGAACTGTCACTCTATATAAAGTTGCCCAACAATAATTATGCATATTATGATTAGCTTCTTAACAGCACTATTATCAGGAACAAGTACCACGTTCTGAAGTAATCCTTCTTCTTCTGAGACCGGCGGCCAGGCTTATATGCAGACATCTTGGCTTATTGAAGTCTGCGCACCTGAGCTGTCCGTCCCGGTCTCCTCTAGGAGGCATTGCATTGTACCTTAAGGTACCAGAAGGGACTGATGGAGCATGCACACAGACAGCTCTAGAGCAAGAAGCCTGACCATCAGTCTCAGAAAAAGAAGGATTGCTTCAGATAGTGATACTTGCTTCCGATAATATCACTGTTAAAACCCCTTAGTGACAGCCACGTTCGTACGCAGCTGTCACCTTAACGCCTGCCGAACATTTTTTTTTTATTTCAAACAAGTCCGGAGTCTCCGAGTGGAGTGCAGCCGCACGGAGACCCGGACTTCCGTGACTTACCAGGTACGTCCTCTGTCACTAAGCGATAGTTTCTGCGGGACGTACCTGGTAAGTCATCCGTCGTTAAGGGGTTAAGAAGCTAATCACTATATGCCTAATTATTGTGAGGGGACTTTATATAGGGTGATAGTTCCACTTTAACTCTTCGACTGTCAGAGAAGTAGCCAGTGTATTGCAACATAATGCACCAGAAACCTCTTGTTAATTAAAAAAATTGCTTATCAGATATGAATACCCACAATGCATTGCATTCCCCTCTAGCGCTCAAAGGGTTAAACTAGTTATTCTGTAGTCAGATGGTGATAAGTGCATTCTTACATCATGTTAGAGAATAGTGAGTTGGAGACCTCTCAGAATTTCAAGGGGTTAAGAGCCCAATTTAAACCAATGACAATATGTATTTTGTCCCTATGGTGCAGTTGATTTGGCCCTGAATTCCAGCTCCCTAGAAATCTTCATTACACCGTTAGGTCCCTTTTCATCAGGATAAAGTAGTTCCATTCTGGAGCAAATGTACTGCACCATAGGGAACACGAGAAAAGTCCCCAAATTCCCAGTGATTTCTTTTGTGTGTGAAATTATTTTACCAGGAAGGATACATTGAGATTATCTCTCATTTTCAAGTCTGTCCTGGACTTGTTTTATCTACCTCAGAGGGGTGAAAGGCTGAGCTGACCTTGTCAGGACTAGAACCTGCGACCTTGTTGTTTGAAGAGATTCTACAGCTGGTTCATTAACCAACTGAGTCATCTCACCATTTAAATGGTTATATTTAACACCCTAAATGCTAAAGAGATCTCTAATACATTGCAGAACATTCAAGGGATTGAAATCTATATGAAGGCTTTAATGACTTATTGACATTAATTAATGTCAGATAGGTATCATATTGTCAATTCTAATTTAAAATTATATTTTTGATGTTTTCTTAATCTTCCTTTCTCTCTAGTTATTATTATTGATGTGTCTCGTATTCCAGATGAATGTAGCATGGATACAGTACACAGATTGAGCTCTAGGTCTCATGAAAAATGGAGTCAGTGCTGTCACAAACAGTCTCCCAAAAACGGATTGTCTTGCCTCTCAAAGGGTTGTTCACATGAACAACTGTCATGCCAGAGAGTCATTCAGACAACAGCATGCTGCAACTGTCAAAGGTTGTCAGAGAGTTACAGCAATAAGGGTCTTCACTGACCCCTATTGTTCTGTCATGCTGATGAACACAACATCCAATCACTGTGGGCCACCCATGGGCAGCAACCAATCATGTATGGCTGATGTTCCAACTATGATTAACCATGGCAAAACACAAAATGCATTAGGTCAGTCACACATAACCCTTTGACTGCCATAGAGGCTAACTGGCAATCAAAGGTTTAAGAATTCACTTCACTTGGTGATTCTGATTATGTGCGCTATGCAAATAAAGACTTTAAGGTCTATGTTTATTAAAACAAACTGAAGTTATTCTTGAGAAAACCAGCTGCACCATAAGCAACAAAATAAAAATTCTTAAAATATCCATGCACTTGAATAGAGCTTGTTAATCCCTTAAATGCCAGAGAGGTCTCAAATGCATTGCTTCACAAAGCATTGGATACCTCCCAAGCATTCAAGGGGTTAAACACCCAATTTAATTTAACAGGAATTTTTATTTACCACCTATGATACTGATGGTTTACCCAGAATTTCTCCAGTATAGCTTCAGTTTGCTTTTATAAATGTGGGCCTATGTACTTAATATGAAATTTGGAGCTTATCTAGGGTGTCTGAGACTATGAATCACAATTTTCCTTTTTCTGGTTGATACTCTATGCCAGTGGTTCCCAGCCTTTCATATAAAGGAGTAGTACACTTGTTTTTAATTAAAATCTATATGTTATAGAGCTTTTCCTGATGAATAAAACAAAGGTACACCCAATTACGTCAGTTGTTTTATTCATTTATTAAAACAGTTCAAATTATCAGGAAGTGCATTTACTGTACATTCTAACTGACAGGAAGTGACTCATCAGTTTCTATCACATTCTAGGGAGAACTGTATGTCACTGATTTTCCTCTTGCCCACTAGAGGGCACTGCTATTGTAAAAAACACTGGTTAAAACTGTAATAACTCTGGAAATATGCATCTCTCAGAAGTGGGAGTACCCTTATTTTACTCATCAGGAAATGCCCTACAATATATATATTTTCACAAAAAAAGTTTACTGTTATCAGATAATTTATATAACGCACTGAGTATGCTTGGTAATGCTTGGTGCTACTAGGAATCACTGTTCTCCTGCAGTGCGTTGAACACTCCTGCAGTCCTTTAAATGGTTAATTAGGCTCATGCACTCTGCCTGCTTCAGTTTGAAAAAAATTCCGGCAACTGACATGTCTGCCTCTATTGATATGATGACATCCAGGACTGACTGAACATTTTTTTCAACAAATGCACAAGGGCAAAATTCATTGAGGCCATTAGGCTTTTTGTTCCAGATTAAGGTATGTGTTATTATATGTTATTATTAGGAGCTTTTAGTGTAGGCTGACCAGATCTCACCTTTAACCAGGGACACTTAGGAAATAGCAATTTTTCAGTACTTCGCTGAAATCAAAGCAGTCCTGCAGTATGCATTTTTCCTATCCGTCCCCGGTTAAAGGTGAGGTCTGGTCAGCCTATTTTAGTGTTCATTTAAGCCTCTGAGTGCCAGAGGAGTCTCTGACACTATGCTTTGCAGTTAGTTGATTAGTCCTCTGGCACTCAAAGGGTTAATGACTCAATGTTTGCTCTTAGCTTGGTTCATTAGATGTCTCTTTGATTAGTTATTAAATTCTCTGAATCATTCATGCACATGGCATTAGAGGAAAAAATGTCACAGATCCAAATATAGCATCTGGGAAGGGGTGTCACCTGTTTCCTAATGCTGCCAAGGTATTTACTATGATTTTCTAGCTATTTTCATTAATATTGAGCCGGATTCATATTGTGCATCTTAATTAACTGACTCATCACTTTAATATGGAACACATGTTTGGCTTAAAGGACACGTGTGCAGCTGTCTTCTGTCCCTATGAATACAGGTGGGTAACCACAATATTTCTTTTGCAGAGATGGACAGCATGCGGCCCTCCAGCTGTTGCTGGAATAAACTCCCATCATCCCCTGTTTATCCTCCCTGTTATTTGATCTGTAAATGTAAGGGCAAGATGAACAAAATGTTACTTTTATATTAACGTTTGTATTAAATTCTTAAGTGGGATTAATCCCTTGAATGCTAATAGGTATGTGTTCAATGCATTGTTCTATAATGTATTTTAGACATCTAGAGCATCCAGTAGGTTAAAGGGTCAAATTAAAGAGTCAGATAGTCATGAAATGTCAAACAGAATCCACATGTACAAATCAATACGTATGAATACGTATCCAAGATGACGTCTGTTGCTTTGAAAAATGGCTTCCCAAATTGAAATCCTTGAATTCTTCACCTTTTGGAAGAATTATTTTTTAAAGGGATAGTAATGTTTCACAGAAACAGAAGCTCCAATTAATCTTCATAGCATTTGGGCCTTGGAGAGTGTTATTTCAATACTGTCAGAATTGTAGTTCAAGAGTAATTGAATGATGAAGTATCCTCCTCCCGCCCCTTTTACCTAGTGTAAGCTGCCTCCCCTCAGATGTGGAATCTGGTCCTGGGACAAGACAGCTCACAGAAAGGGATAATCTTCTTACTGTGAGAACAATGAAAACCCTGCCCCCCTTCATAGGTTTTTCCTTATTCTCACTGAAGATTGTCCCTTTCTGTGATCCATCCAGACAGTCTTACTGGTCTGAGTTGAGCAGTGTTACATCAGTAAAAGGGGAAGGAGGGGGATACTTTATCATTCAATTACTCTTGAACTACAACTCTGACAGTATTGAGATAATACTCTACATGGCCCAAACACTATGAAGATTCTGTCACGGTTACCCAGGAATAAATCAGGAGTCAGTACGGTATATAGTAAATTCACCTTTATTCAAAACAAGAATAAATAAATAAATATATATATATATATATATATATATATATATATATATATATATATATATATATATACATCTCTGACAGAGTAAACAAGAAGGTGCAGAGGGACGCAAGATAAGCCAGCAACAACTATCAGCAATAGTAGGCTGCCCAGAAGAGACCTCACTTCTAGAGACTAGGCTAAGGCCAGTGGTAGTCTCAGCTAGAACCCGGAAACTGGAACAGGAACTGAGAACTCCTACCAGAAAAGAACTAGGGAGCTACCGCTGACTCACACCTGCAGTCAATATGAGTGGAGCTGATCTACCCAACGGAAGGCAACAAGGAGGATACCTGACTCACACCTGCATTCAGTTTAGATAGTAGTCAGCAAGAGCCACAGGTCTGCACCAGATGGATTTACACTATAAGGCGGCAACACGGAGGGGATAGTCAGACAGAGCCACAGGTCAGCACCAGGTTGGATGGCCAGACAAGCCTAGTTCACAGAAGGAGCGGGTAGTCAGCCAGAGCCACAGTTCTGCATCAGATTGGATGTCCACTATAAGGCAGCAACACGGAGGGGATAGACAGAGCCACAGGTCAGCACCAGGTTGGATGGTCAGACAAGCCTAGGTCATACACTGGAGATCAAGAGACAACACTAACGAATTACACTGGACACCACGTAAGTTTAACTGGACTGACAGTCCATTGCCCTTTTAAGTCCCTACAGGAAGTAGCAGGGAGGAGTCTCAAGTTGCCACAGGTATAAAGGACTCTTGCGTCATTCCCACTGACGCACGCCTGAAAGTGACGCAACGGACTGAAGGATGCGTCATATCCTGAGACATTCTAAACCACTCTATCGTATAGGGAAAGGACACGGTCGGCCGTGGGAGGTACCTGATGCGACCAGGTCACAAGCAAAGAGAGACGCGAGAAGTGACGCCGAGTGCCACTCCCAGAACTAGTCCCTCAGCACCACCCCACCAGATGACGCTGGAACAAAGGTAAGAGCTGTGACAGATTCATTGGAGCTGCTTTTATTGTGAAACATTACTATCCCTTTGAGCTACAGGGAGGTGAACAACACCTGTGTTGCACATACCTCTGACACTAAAAGGATTAAAGGTAACCACTATACGTGGATACGAGTTTATCGTCATTCTTGTTAACATATTTATAGTTAAATACCCCACTTAGAAGAATAATAATTCTTAAAATTGAGAAACTATATATAATAGGAATGGTTTACCCTGCTGAGAAAAACAAGGGAACACTCACTGCTTAGAGGTATTTTAGTAAACGTTATTGCATTTCAAACATTGCATTTTGTTGGGTGCTGTACCTCCATGGCCTGAAATTTTAATTTGGCGCTATTGTTGCTTGATCCTTTGGAAGTTTATGGTCAACTGAAAATATATATATAAATATATTAAACAATATATATTAGAGGCGGCGCTGTATGGGAGAGATGCTATATTCCCAGGTTTCTTGCAGCCAGGAGGAAGTTCTCTGCTACTAGAACTTAAAAAATTTACAAACTGTAACACTCTATTTTTCTGGCGCTTCACCCAAAGATTATAAATGACAATACCAATATTAATCCAGCTATATACTAAAAGTATATGTCTATTGATAAAGAGCTTTAAACAGCAATAATCTTTGACAACCAAGAGGCACTCTAAAAAGCTTACTGTACAATCTAAAATCTCTATTTGCACTATAAAGTTAGAATATATGTTAAACAACAATCATTGCAGATGATTAAATAAATTCATCTCCATATAAAGGCTACTGCAGACCTGCACAAAAAACAAATTATTATTGCCCAAATTACACTATTTGTTAGTATCTCACTACAAGTCTTTATTGCAGAAGAATATGATGCATCATAAAAGAGTATATCAAAAAGTTGGAAAGCCTGTCAGTATTAGGAATATACTTGATATCAAGCAACACTATTAAGTGTCAGTGATATTCCGATTCCAATATATATTCCTTATATCCACATTACTGCAGGCAATAACGATAAGCTGTGGAGATATTGATGATAGAATTACTCAAGACACTCTTTACCTTTTAAGGTTTCCCCACTATCTGTACACCACAGTCGGGGGTCCGTACCCTATTTCGGCACTCAACAGGTCTCACTAACGTAACCCTTAGTGTCCCAGAACAGTGGTGAATGTCTCTTTCCCAACAGGATACAGGCTACAAGGCCGACTCCTGAGTGTCGGGAACTCACCTCTGTCCTATGACCCGTATGAGCCTTTGTTGACCCGTCAAGTTCCTGAAAGTGTCCTCTTACCACCATTGTAGTGTACCGATTTAGGGGAAAACACAATGTATACCACAACAATACCTAACCCTTTAAAGGGATAGTAATACTTTGTTTTATCTTTATTTTATTTTGTAGGCATTAAAAAACATGAAGAACGATATAAGTCTTATCTCTCAAACCTTTATGGTTTGAGAGATATTCACAAGCAAAGTTCCCACCTCCGGCCCCTTTTACCTAGTGTAAGCAATCTCTTCTCAGATGTGGAATGCAGTCCATAGACCAGACAGATAACAGAAAGGGACAGTATTCCTTCCTATGAGAAAAATGAAAGCCCTGCCCCCTTTGACAAGCTTTTCAGCTTTTTCCCCTTATCTTAATTGAAGATTGTCCCACTCTGCAGTCTACCTGGGCACCTCCCTTCTGATCTGGCTGAACAGTGTTACATTAGTAAAAGGGGCAGGAGGGGGACACTTTGTCATTGAATTACTCTTGAACTATAACTCTGACAGTATTGAAATAACACTCTCCAAAGTCCAAATACTATGATGATTAATTAGAGCTGCTTTTATTATGAAACATTACTATCCCTTTAATATATAATTTTAATTGGTAAAAAACAAGAAAATGAAAAAAAAGTAAACAAAAAATAAAAGAAATATTTATAAAAAAAATGCATAAAAATATAAAAAATCTATAAAAAATACACCAGATGATCAATCATTAAAAACAAAACCCCCCAAAATTTTAAAAAGTCACTGTATATTCCAGTATTGACTTATTGCTCTTAATGTTGACTATTTCTTCATACGTCAATTCCTCTCTCATTTGTGTTGCACTGTATCAATACATATGATACTACGATCTTTCTCTCTTCATATTACGTTTCCATAAGAAATACACTTTCTCATATAAACCAGTCTACTTTAACTGATATAAATCAATATTGCAGTTGTGTCCGATTCTTTCAGTAATAGTAATAAGGATCACTGTCCATTTCTGTCATTAACAGGGATACGGATCACCGTCCTTTCACCCTTTTTTTAAGGACATCTATACAACTTCTCATCCTTTATTTCTTACAGAGGTAAAATAGTAACTTTCGGTTTACGGTGTCCTCCTATGTCCCGGTTTATACAACCACTTCTCCTCTCCACATGGACTTGATCTGGCGTCCTTTGTTTAAATTTCCCACGTAGTTCCGATTCCAATTAAGTGTATATGCTCAAGTATTCGCAATAAACCATTGGATAATGCAGTCATAGATATCACTTTTAAAGTCTTGTGGTACAGTACAGCGCAGACTTCCAACATGTTTCGGGATCAAACACACCCCTTCTTCAGGGAATCAGATATGTCTTAATTCACAATTTCTCAAAGAATACTTATATAGGTGCACAACCACCTTCAAACTCCTCCTTCTTATAAAAAACATAAATTAAAGGCTATGTTATAAACCAATTAAAGTCAATGCGTTATATGTATTTACCCCTGCACCTTCATATCACTAATCTTTAAAAAACAACATGTATCTATACCTACACCTTCTAAGCATTAATTTATTAAAAAAACAAAACAAAACAAACAACCCAACATTTTACTACATCGGAAATTATCTAATATTATGTGCTATACCTCTCATTTACCCCACTATTTAGAACTCAAATTGGTTTATCATCTCCAGTGGATTATCATCTAGAGCAATATTGGACCACAATGTCACATGGCTACCCTTATTCCCATTGGAATTAACAAATAATAATAATAATGAAAATGCTATTGAAATTATTATAACAGTACCAGCGGTCCTATTTATTATGTTATTAACCTCAATATTTAATACCATAGTTTAATCTCTACCTCAACAACACTTGTTGTCCTCTAGTGTTATATTATTAACCTCATCATTAAATATTTGAAATACTCTTATTTGTATTATGTGCAACAGGCTCATATACAATTGATCCATTACTTCCGTAAATGTCTCTGCATATCCCAACCACATTCTAAATTTCCAATACTTACTATAACAATGTATATTATGAATTTATCCAAATGTCAAAGAGGGAGTGATGAATTCCATTATAAGAAACCAAATATTTCCACCTCTGCATTGAAACTACGAGGTTGCAATGTATTTAAATAATATATCCATTGTGACTCCCTCCTTGACATTTTACTAATATAGTTTCCTCCTCTTCAACTTTTACCCACTATTTCTATGCCACAATATTGAATATTTTTAAAAATATATTTAAAAACTGGTTGTCCCTCTGAGCAGTGTGAGAGTAATGGCTACTAGAAACTAAATACCACCCTCTTAAAGGACAAAAGTGCAGTAAGATGTTTCAAAGAATGGCAAAATGAAAAACTGAGTACTACCGATTTATTTTACACTAGTGTAAAAGCCCGTGTACACCAGCCACGGTCCGGGTGATGTTAAGAGGCCAGTCTTGCTCTGCGTCCTGCCCCCAGAGCAATCATGCACTGTAGAGACTGCCCGAAAGCACAGAATGCTCCCAACACAGAACTCCCAGCATTCCTACACCTCCCAGCATTCCGTGCTTCCAGCATTCTGTGTGTTCGGTCAGTCTCTACTGCACATGACGGCTTCTGACAAACATCCTAGCAAATTATTATATAGAATGGTGGGATACTGGGAAGGAAAGAATAAAGTGTTGTTTCTTAAGAATTGGGGTGCAGAAAGCAAAAAGGAAAGAGATGATATAATGCATACTCTCCATAATTTTACCCCTTAAAGGGATAGTAATACTTCGTTTTAACTTTATTTTATTTTGTAGGCATTAAAAAAACATGAAGAATGATATAAGTCTTATCTCTCAAACCTTTATGGTTTATGAGATATTCACAAGCAAAGTTTCCCCCTCCCGCCCCTTTTACCTACTGTAAACAATCTCTTCTCAGATGTGGAATGCAGTCCATAGACTGGACAGATAACAGAAGGGGACACTCTTATTCCTTTGAAAACAATGAAATCCCTGCCCCCCTTGACAAGCTTTTCAGGTTTTTCTGTTATCTTAATTGAAGATTGTCCCTCTCTGCAGTCTACCTGGGCAGCTCCCTTCTGCCCTGGCTGAAAAGTGTTACATCAGTAAAAGGGGTGGGAGGGGGACACTTTGCTTATGAATATCTCTTAAACCATAAAGGTTTGGGAGATAAGACTTATATCATTATTCATGTTTTTTTAATGCCTACAAAATAAAATAAAGTTAAAACGAAGTATTACTATCCCTTTAAGGACCAGTGTTGTGTCAAGACCGTTACCATTGTCCTTTCCTGTAGGATTGGTGACGGTCCTGGCATGTCTCTGTAGGAGCGCTGCGAGTAGTAGTGGGGTCTGAAATTGACAATTTCAAGACCAGATTGGTCACTGTCAGACCCCTGTTCTGTTCACTGGCATATATGATCAGCCATGTATGCAGCAAGCACACTAAACGTTCTCAATCTGGTCCTTAAAGGGACTTCATCCCGGACTGCTGCTAAGGAGCATGGTTGTAATGTGGAGAATGCATCTATATGATAAAAGAGGAAATTAAAACAGTTCATGAGAGAAAGAGAGCATGTGTAAAGTACAACACATAAAGGCAAATGAAAAATGTACCAGGTACTTCTTTAAAGGGATAGTAATGTTTCCGTTAGACCGCAGCTCAGATCCCTCCTTATAACGTGTACAATCACTCCATTCAGTTGCTAATGATGAAAGCACTATATTGGCCAAGTTATTATATTATTAATTATCCACGTTCTGCCTCTTTACTGAGTTCATTCTTCGTGCATAAGCATTGGAGGAGGATCACGACGAGGGACAATCTTCACTCGGTAAACGGGAAACCTTTCCACCTTCATCAATAAGGGCAAGTTTTCCCCTTTTACTGAATGAAGGATGATTGTCCCACGTTGTGATCTGTCTGGTCAAGCGACTAGACTTCAGATCTCAGGGGAGGTGGCCTCATTTGCAATAAAGGGGCTGGAGGGGGAGAATTAATAATATAATGACTTGGCAAATATAGCTCTTTCACCATTAGTAACCGAGCGGAGTGACTGTTCACATGATAAGGAGGGATCCGAGCTGCAGTCTAACAGAAACATTACTATCCCTTTATCACAGAGATGATTGGAGAGAAATTCTTATCTGGTATTAAATGCAAAGTCTTAAAGTGTTATGTGATACTAAACCTGTAGATAAATATTTTATGAATTATGCATTGCAATGATTTTAAGTGAAAATGGTAAATGTATTTTAACAACGTTAACTGAAAAGGAGTTTTTAGAAACCATTAGCCTTCTGAGTGCCAGAGGGGTACCCAACACATTGCTTTTGCAATGCATTGTGCACCCCTCTGGCACTCAAAGGGTTAAATGTTTTAAGAAGGTTCCTTGGTGGGATACCCATTGAATTTTATCTCACTGGAACATTTTAAACGACTATCCTTTACTACTGTAAAAGCCTGTGTACATGGATCAAGGTCCAGGTGATATTAACTCTCTGAGTGCCAGAGGGGTACTCAACACATTGCTATGAATTGCGTACCCCTCTGGCACTCAAAGGGTTAAGAGGTCGGCCCTGCTCTGCATACTGCTACCTCACTGTCGACGAATGCGATGCAGTTATGTGCTGTAGAGACTGCCCGAATGCACAGAATGCTCCCAGCATTCCTACACCTCCCAGCATTCTGTGCGTTCGGACAGTCTCTACTGCACATGACTGCATCGGACAAACATTCTAGCCTTTTATTATATAGGGTCTTTATTAATAAACTAGTTGAAGAGCCCATGTGCACGGGCCACAGTGCCACCCAGCAATGGAAGCGGTGCAGTCATGCACAGTAGAGTCTGTCCGCACCCCGGCTGAAATGGAGCTGGGTGCTCTGAATTCATACCATAGTCCTCTCTGAGGACTACAGTCTGAATTCAGAGCCCCGCTCCATTATCAGCCGTGGTGGGGCACTCTGTAGTGTACATGACTGCAGCATGTGCAGCCATCTCTACTGCACATGACGGCTTCTGACAAACGCACATTTAGCAAATTATTATATACAAGGATATTTTATTTCTAAACAGCTACCCAGTTCTTGGAAGAAGAGGATTGTCTCCCTATAACTAAAAAAGGGAACAAAACAAATATTAAAAACTGGAGACCTATAACATTCCTAAACGCAGATTACAAGATTCTTGCAAAAATACTTGCTAGTCAGGTGAAGAATGTTCTAGATTTGATTATTCATGGCAATCGTATGTGTGCTATCCCCAGTGAACAATTTATCATAATCTTAATACGTGTATGGTATTCAAAGCATCATAACCAGAAGCAAAGTTTAAGCAAAGTTTTAAAGTGGTTAAACATCCCCTTTAAAACCTGTTTTACCATTGTATGGATTTTAAAAATGGAGAGACTAAGACATGCTTTTATGTGCAAACCTAGAGAAAAAGGAAGAAAGGATTTTAACATAAAATGATTTTTGGAGTGCAATATTTGATTTTTATGTTAACTGTGACATTTATTAGTCCTATTTTATAAGATACTATTGTAAAAGCCAGTGTACATGGGCCAAGGTCCGGGTGATGTTAGCCCTTTGAGTGCCATGCAATGCTTTGCGTACCCCTCTGGCACTCAGAGGGTTAAGAGGCTGGTCCTTCTCTGTGTCCTGCCACAGACGCAGTCATGCACTGTAGAGACTGCCCGAAAGCACAGAATGCTCCCAGCACAGAACTCCTAGCATTCTGTGCGTTTGGGTAGTCTCTACTGCATATGACGGCTTCTGACAAACATCCAAGCAAATTATTATATAGGATGCTTCAGGTTTTACTCTAAGAGGACACAAATGGTATGAAATATCAGTAAAATATCCACTTTGTTCTGACTCTCCGAAGTTTTATGGAATTCTAGAAAACTGTGTGTCAGAATTTAACAGGCAAAACTTGCAGGGAAAAAGTTTAGAAGATCTTTTAAGTAAAAAGAAACTTAAAAATGTCTTCAAAGACTCAAAAAGCATGTTCCCAATCACACATCTAAATGAGAGCGGAACCAGAGAGGTTTGGACCAGGGTATCTCACAAGAAGCTTTTAACAGCAAAAAAGGTCTGGCCTGCGTACATGAATGTCTACCCGCCTAATGGTATAGTTGCTACAGCAAAGTGCCCAAAGACAAACTCTATAATGGATGAGACTGATTTACACCCCTTCTGGAACTGTCCATATGAGAAGCAACTCTGGTGGACTGGGAGGCCCCTTCTAAAACTGTGATGTAATGTTTATGGATAAATGAAATGTACATCGAATGCCATTTTTGGATATTATGAAAAATTAACAATTTTTTAACCACTTAAGGACCCATGACGGTCCTGCACTGTCATGGGTTGTTATACCCTTAACGACCTATGACGGTCCAGGACCGTCATGGCTTAAATGATAGCAGCGTGCCTCCATGCACGCTGCTATCATTAATTCCAGGCTGAGACTGAGCGCTCCGAGACCTCAGCCCTTCTTGCTTGTGCCAGTTCATGTGATCGCCGTAGCAGCGATCACATGTACCGGCATAGTGACAGACAGAGACAGCATGCAAAGCATACTGTCTGTGCTTGTCTCGTCTGCCTCTGTCTCCCTTGCTATCAAAATAAGGGAGACAGAAGTAGACAGAAGACACCTAGTGGTTAAAAAAAATACAGCAGCTGGGGGTATTAACCCCTTCACTGCTGGTGCAGGAGGCTGGCTAAATACAGGTCAATTTTTGACCTGCAATTATACACTTTAAAAAAAAAAAATACAACACTTTTTTTCACAAAATTTTTTTTTTATTTAAAAAAAAATATATATAATTAAACAATATTGCAAGCATGATTGTTGTGGAGCCATGTAATACACTTATATACACCACCAAATGCCAGGGACAAAAAAGTGTCAAAATCGGGTGGGAAAAAGGGACATGGGGATTTTCACCCAGGGGGGACAGTGGCCACTTTAAACTGTGCATTTTGTACGTATGACTGACCGGTCATACTTTTCATGCAGTCTCCATAAAAATGTAACCCTTTGTGGCAAATTGATCCCAAGAGAAAAATCAAAAATGTTTTTTTTTACATTTTTTTATCTTTTTTTTAATTTTAATAAAATCATTGGTGGGTTATCCATATAAATAGGGTATCAAATAAAAGCCCTATTTGTGCTTAAAAAAACAGTATATAATTTATGGGGGTGGAATAAAAGCCTAAGAGGGAAAACACTGTTGAACAAAGACATAGTCAAAAAGGTCAGAATTGCTCCCGTCCTTAAGGGAAAACGACCTCAGATTTTCCCGGTCCTTAAGGGGTTAAGGAAGCCCTGTGAAAATCTCAAAACAGCTTGCTTTTTCACAATGATGGCATCAAGGTAAAAGACTATATGTGCTGGTCAAAGACTGTATGGGCTAGTCAAACTAACCTCGTAGATTTTTTTTGACTGGGTAACTAAAATAATAGACCGGGGGGAGCAGTAGATATAGCTTATCTAGATTTCAGTAAAGCATTTGACACGGTCCCTCATAGAAGACTCATAAATAAACTGCAGTGTTTGGGTCTGGATACAAAAATAGTTAAATGGATAAGGCAATGGCTGAGTGACAGGAGAAAGAGGGTGGTAGTCAATGGAGAATATTCAGACAAAAGGAGTGTTAGTAGTGGATTACCTCAGGGATCTGTACTGGGACCCATTCTTTTTAATATTTTTATTAGTGATATTGCAAAAGGTCTTCAAGGTAAGGTATGCCTTTTTGCAGATGATACCAAGACCTGCAATAGGGTAGACATTCCAGGGAGAATAAGCCAAATGACAAATGATTTAGGTAAATTAGAAGAATGGTCAAGAGTTTGGCAGATGCAGTTTAACGTTGATAAATGTAAAATAATGCACTTGGGATGTAAAAATCCAAAGGAAAAATATACTATTAAGGGTACTGTATTGTCAGAGACAACAGAGGAAAGGGATTTGGGAGTAATTATCTCTGACTTAACGGTAGGCAGGCAATGTAATAAAGCGGTGGGGAATGCAAGCAGGGTACTGGGTTGTATAGCTAGGGGCATTAGTAGCAGAAAAAGGGAAGTGGTCATGCCGCTCTACAGATCTCTAGGTAGACCCCATCTCCAGAAGGATATAGATACTCTAGAGAAAATTCAGAGAAGGGCTACTAAAATGGTGACTGGTTTACAGGAAAAGAAATATCAGGATAGGCTAAAGGATCTGGATCAAATATGGTAAACAGGAATAGGAAAAGGGTTTAACTAGATGGACGCAAGTCTTTTTTCAACCTAAATTACTATGTTACTATGTTAGCTTGAAGGAGAGAAGAGAGAGAGGGGATATGATAGAAACATTCAAATACATGAACGGATTCAACAAAGTGCAGGATAGAAGTATATTTCAAAGGAGTAAAACTGTTAGGACAAGAGGCCATAGTCTAAAACTAGAGGGACACAGGTTTAGCTGTAATGTAAGAAAGTTTTACATCACTGAGAGGGAAGTAGATAAGTGGAACAGCCTACCAGCAGAAGTGGCAGAAGTTAAATCAGTGACAGAATTTAAGCATGCATGGCATAGGCATAAAGATGTCCTTAACATAAGAAAAGACCAAGGACCAAAAATGATTTGAGGTTTTTACATTAGGAAAATGGGCAGAATAGGTGGGCCGAAATGGTTCTGACCTGCCGTCAAATTCTATGTTTCTATGATTCTATTGCAGGTACTAATTTTATCTCTGTGTTTATCTCCATATTTCCCCATAGACTTCAACAGGAAAATGGTTGATTAAATCGGTGTTAAAATTTAGCACCTGCAATACAATCTAGCCCTATATGTTTGCCTTTTAATGAAATTTACATGTATTGTTTGACTGACTGGAAAAAAAAGATGAAAGGAATGGTCAAGATAAAAGGTCAAAAATTATAAAGTAACCCTATATCCCAACTATTTGGAATATGTTATACTTGCCATTTGAATAATATTCAGAAGATTTATGTTATGTTTTAAATGTATCATTTTTGTAAACTTTGATTTTGATCAATAACGCTCTTTGAAAAACAAATGTTTGTCCGTTATTAGCAGCTTCTCTCATTCTGAGAGGAATTGCCTAGCTCTTTGTGGCTAGACTGTCATATTTACAGGATCCCTATGATGTGCTTCAAGATATTTCCTCTTTGTATGTGGCATCTTTGAGCAAAAGTAGATTGTACCCCGGGTTGGGTTAGGTCCTATAGTACCTGCTAAATACCCTGGTAGTCTCGTTCCTAGTTGAGCACCTATGACCTTTAACTTGTACACACAAAAATCAATTCTACTGTCTCTTTGTCATTAATCATGCCCCCCTATGTGTTATACATGAGTTTTTTTTTAAACTTTAACTGAATTTTTGAAGCTGCGCTTCTAGATGTATGAATTCATCCATGTACCATGCAGTCAAGTGCTTCAACTGCATACGTCATACAAAAAGGTATCATCCAATTACAGATCACTTTGTATTTTATGACACTTCACTTAATCAGGGTTGCAGACTCTCAGTACATTTACTGACAGTCACGAAAAACTTGCTATAATAAAGGTATCAGTAAAACAAATTGTGATATCAATGAAAATGCTTATAAAACAAATACAGCGCATACATTGATTTTTGCATTTTTTGCCATTTTATTGTGCTTTTTACCATACTTAGGGCTGTGGCTAAACCTTTTTCTTTCAGATGAAATCTATGTAGAGCTCTACATAGGGCAGGACTCAGGATTCTAAACTAATCCCACTAACGTCTCCTTAGGAAGCCTTCAGACCTTAGTATCTCTTTAAAGGGATAGTAATACTTCATTTTATCTTTATTTTATTTTGTAGGCATTAAAAAAACATGAAGAATGATATAAGTCTTATCTCTCAAACCTTTATGGTTTAAGAGATATTCACAAGCAAAGTTTCCCCTCCCGCCCCTTTTACCTAGTGTAAGCCATCTCTTCTCAGATGTGGAATGCAGTCCATAGACCAGACAGATAACAGAAGGGGACAATCTTCTTCCTATGAGAACAATGAAAAACCTGCCCCCCTTGACAAGGTTTTCAGGTTTTTCCCTTATCTTAATTGAAGATTGTCCCTTTCTGCAATCTACCTGGGCACCTCTGGCTGGCTACCTGAACTGTGTATGACCAGGCTTGTCTGACTACCCCCTCTGGTGCTGACTTGTGGCTCTGTCTGACTATTCTTTCTTCTTTTCCCCTGGTGATCTGACACCCAATATAGTGAGGGCCTGGGGCTCTGGTAGACTTGCATAGCTGACTGCAGGCGTGAGTCAGTTTTCACCTTTCTTCTACTGACTGCAGACGTGAGTCAGTTTTCACCTTACTTCTACTGACTGCAGGCTTGAGTCAGTATTCGCTCCTACTGACTGAAGGCGTGAGTCAGTATTCACCCTTACTGGCTCCAGGTGTGAGTCAGTGATATTTCCTTCTGACTGTAGGCTGAGTCAGACCTCATTCCTCATCGGATCAAGATCCTGGGTTTCTGTTCCAGTTTCTGTTCCTGGTTCCAGCTGAGACTTCCAGTGGCTAAGACCTAGTCTCCAGCACAGTGGTTTAGCATTGCAACCTATTATTTCTGATAGCAGGCTTGCTGGCTATTACCCTGTGCTTATTCATATTGTATATATCCTCTTTATGTCATTTGTAAATAAACTACATTAACTAAACTGTACTGACTCCTGAACTTCTCTGGGTAACCGTGACAGATAGTTGCTCACAGGACTACAGGATCTCATACTCTACTCTTTGCACATAGCAGTCTTAACCCAATGTATACCAGAGGGGTATTCAGTGCATTGCTCACAATGCTTTGTGCACCCTTTTAGTCCATACAGTGTTAAGTAGGCTCATGCACTCTGCCTGTTTATGTTTTAGTAAAACCCTCTGCAAATGTCATGTCTGCCTCCATGGACATGACATAGTAACATAGGTGTTGAGTTGATGCTTTGATCAACTTCAACTTTTGCTGTATCACTTTTGTTCTTGTTGATCTGGACAAAGGCAAACAAACCTTAAAGGGATAGTAACACTTCGTTTTAGCTTCATTTTATTTTGTAGGCATTAAAAAAACATGAAGAACGATATGTCTTATCTCTCAAACGTTTATGGTTTGAGAGATATTCACAAGCAAAGTTTCCCCTCCTGCCCTTTTACCTAGTGTAAGTCATCTCTTCTCAGATGTGGAATCTGGTTGTAAGACCAGAGAGATAACAGCAGGGGACAAACTTCTTTCTATGAAAACAATGAAAACTCTTCCCCCCCTTGACAAGTTTTTCAGGTTTTTCCCTTATCTTAATTGAAGATTGTCCCTCTCTGCAATCTACCTGGGCACCTCCCTTCTGATCTGGCTGAACAGTGTTACATCAGTAAAAGGGGCGGGAGGGGGACACTTTGTCATTGAATTTACTCTTGAACTACAACTCTGACAGAATTGAAATAACACTCTCCAAAGTCCAAATACTATGATGATTAATTAGAGCTGCTTTTATTATGAAACATTACTATCCCTTTAATGAAGTAATTTCCAAAATCCCTCCTGACCCCAAAAGGTAGTAGGATATCTCCCAAGATCAACATCTTATCTGCATTGTTATCAACTCTCATATGTCTCTATATTGTTCTGCGCTAGAAAGGCATCCACTACTATAGATCTGTAGACACAGCCTCCAGAGGCAAGAATTCTGCAACCTAACTGCCTTCAGTGTACAAAATACCCGCCAATTGTAAAAATACTCCTTTACTATAGTATTAAAGTATGCCCCTTGTTTTTTGCTCAGCTCTTTAAGCAGTGACATAAGTGATATATTTAAATAGAAGCCTATGGCAGCAAAGTAGAAGGGACAGCAGACTTGGCTGCTTTGTCACTTTGTGCTTATGTGCATTTTTGCTTATGACTTATTTAATAAAATGCTACTCAGGGTTCATAGCCTCTCTACTGGCCTCTCAAGATGAACATATCCAATTAGTCCCTCTTTATAGATTATATTTTCCACTTGCCATTAGCCTCTATGATGTTAGTTATTTTTATTGCTTTTGTGCATTTAAGGGAAGCTGTTTCGCCTGTAAGAGAGTTCAGATAAAATTAGTGCATAGCAAAGTTTTGGGAGGTTGAATGTAATTGGTTGGGCTATGGAAGCAGAACACTCAAATACACCATTGTCTTTGAGAGTAGAGTTCCCCAGATATTCTTTGTATTGGGCTTGAATTTATATGGTATGTAAATAGTAACAATCTCCCCATGAAGACATTTCTTTTTTTAAGGTAAAATGTAAACCAACCTAGTATGGCTAGTCTCTTTTTATAACCAACATTTCCAACTTCCTTCAGCAGTTTTGTTGCACATCCCTGTACTTTTTCCAGTTCAATAATGTCTGCCATCCGGGACCGATTGAAGATGTTATCTCTTGAACTAATGCACAAGGGCAACATTCACGAGGACAAGACAATTATGATTTTATGTCCAGATTAAGTTAAGTGGGAAGTTATTATTACACATTAGTATTCCTTTAGTCGTTGTCAATGGAAATGTGCCACCAGCCTCTGCAAAGGTCACACGTGAGCATTACGGAAAAGAGCTGGACAGAACAAAATCCACTAAGTGTAGTTACAAGTCAAAGATATTTATTAACAACTAGCAATGTGGGACGGCGTTGCCCGTCATGTTATGACCGTTGGGCATATGTGTGTAAAATGTACACACAGTGAGAGTGTGTGACAGACACTGACAGAATGGAGTCCTGTGTGTGTGTGTGTGTGTGTAAGAGAGAGAGAGAGAGAGAGACTGACAGAATGAAGGTGTTCCGTATGTGTGTATATATTGTATCATGAGTGTGTGTAAGAGACTCTGACAGAATGAGGGTGTTGTGTGTGTGTGTTTGAGACACAGAGAATAAACGTGTTATATGTATGAGACACAGAGAATGAGGGTGTTATCTGTGTATGAAACAAAATTAGTGAGTTCCGTGTGTGTGTGTGTGTGACACTAACACAATAAAGTATTGTGTGACATGAGAGACATTGCATACTGAGGACGCCCCTCTCTTTGTGTGCCACACTGACAGACTGAGGGAACCCCTTCGTGTTGGCATGTGTCACACTTACAAAATGAGAGAGTACCTCGTGTGAGCCCATGGCCGGATTTGCCATAAGGCAGAGAAGGCACCTGCCTACAGGCGCACCCTACAGAGGGGCGCCTGTCATTGAAATTATTATTATTATTTTTTTTTAATTCACAGCGGTTTTTTTAATATATATTTACAGTGATGCGCACAGTAACCCGCCGCCCGGCCCGCCCCTCGCATGCTAAAGTCTGTGCCTTCTTCGGCACAGACCTGTAACTGCTGTTGCTCCCCCTCGTCGGCTCTAATGCAGAGCGCTGGGAGATGACATCTCCAAGTTTCAACTTGCCCCCATAAGCTCCAAGCTCCAACTTGCCCCATCAGCTGACATCATCTTCCAGCGTTCTGCATTCCTAAAGAGAAGACTGCACGGGGTGCAACAGCAGCTGCAGGTCTGTGCAGAAGTTGGCACAGACATCTCCTGCCGCTGGACCACCAGGGAGGTAGGAAACGGATACGGGGGGGGGGGGGCAATGTGGAGCTGATGGGGGCAAGTTGGAGCTGATGGGGCAAGACAGTTGGAGCTGATGGGGGCAAGACACTCGGAGCTGATGGGGCAAGTTGGAGCTTGGAGCTTATGGGGGCAAGTTGAAACTTGGAGCTGATGGGGGCAAGTTGGAGCTAATGGGGGCAAGACAGTTGGAGCTGATGGGGGCAAGTTGGAGCTTGGAGCTGATGGGAGCAAGTTGGAGCTGATGGGGCAAGACAGTTGGAGCTGATGGGGGGCAAGTTGGAGCTTGGAGTTGATGGGGGCAAGTTGGAGCTGATGGGGCAAGACAGTTGGAGCTGATGGGGGCAAGACAGTTGGAGCTGATGGGGCAAGTTGGAGCTTGGAGCTGATGGGGGCAAGTTGGAGCTTGGATCTGATGGGGGCAAGTTGGAGCTGATGGGGGCAAGACAGTTGGAGCAGATGGGGGCAAGTTGGAGCTTGGAGCTGATGGGGGCAAGTTGGAGCTGATGGGAGCAATGTGAGGGCAATATGGATAGGGGGGGGTAATGTGGAGTAGCAGTGGCCAGTAACTCCTCCTTACTGCCATAAGGCAGAGAAGGCACCTGCCTACAGGCGCACCCTACAGAGGGGCACCTGTCATTGAAATTATTATTATTATTTTTTTTTAATTCACAGCGGTTTTTTTAATATATATTTACAGTGATGCGCACAGTAACCCGCCGCCCGGCCCGCCCCTCGCATGCTAAAGTCTGTGCCTTCTTCGGCACAGACCTGTAGCTGCTGTTGCTCCCCCTCGTCGGCTCTAATGCAGAGCGCTGGGAGATGACATCTCCAAGTTTCAACTTGCCCCCATAAGCTCCAAGCTCCAACTTGCCCCATCAGCTGACATCATCTTCCAGCGTTCTGCATTCCTAAAGAGAAGACTGCACGGGGTGCAACAGCAGCTGCAGGTCTGTGCAGAAGTTGGCACAGACATCTCCTGCCGCTGGACCACCAGGGAGGTAGGAAACGGATACGGGGGGGGGGGCAATGTGGAGCTGATGGGGGCAAGTTGGAGCTGATGGGGCAAGACAGTTGGAGCTGATGGGGGCAAGACACTCGGAGCTGATGGGGCAAGTTGGAGCTTGGAGCTTATGGGGGCAAGTTGAAACTTGGAGCTGATGGGGGCAAGTTGGAGCTAATGGGGGCAAGACAGTTGGAGCTGATGGGGGCAAGTTGGAGCTTGGAGCTGATGGGAGCAAGTTGGAGCTGATGGGGCAAGACAGTTGGAGCTGATGGGGGGCAAGTTGGAGCTTGGAGTTGATGGGGGCAAGTTGGAGCTGATGGGGCAAGAAAGTTGGAGCTGATGGGGGCAAGACAGTTGGAGCTGATGGGGCAAGTTGGAGCTTGGAGCTGATGGGGGCAAGTTGGAGCTTGGATCTGATGGGGGCAAGTTGGAGCTGATGGGGGCAAGACAGTTGGAGCAGATGGGGGCAAGTTGGAGCTTGGAGCTGATGGGGGCAAGTTGGAGCTGATGGGAGCAATGTGAGGGCAATATGGATATGGGGGGGTAATGTGGAGTAGCAGTGGCCAGTAACTCCTCCTTACTGCCATAAGGCAGAGAAGGCACCTGCCTACAGGCGCACCCTACAGAGGGGCGCCTGTCATTGAAATTATTATTATTATTTTTTTTTAATTCACAGCATTTTTTTTAATATATATTTACAGTGATGCGCACAGTAACCCGCCGCCCGGCCCGCCCCTCGCATGCTAAAGTCTGTGCCTTCTTCGGCACAGACCTGTAGCTGCTGTTGCTCCCCCTCGTCGGCTCTAATGCAGAGCGCTGGGAGATGACATCATCTTCCAGCGTTCTGCATTCCTAAAGAGAAGACTGCACGGGGTGCAACAGCAGCTGCAGGTCTGTGCAGAAGGTGGCATAGACATCTCCTGCCGCTGGACCACCAGGGAGGTAGGAAACGGATACGGGGGGGGGGCAATGTGGAGCTGATGGGGCAAGACAGTTGGAGCTGATGGGGGCAAGACACTCGGAGCTGATGGGGCAAGTTGGAGCTTGGAGCTTATGGGGGCAAGTTGAAACTTGGAGCTGATGGGGGCAAGTTGGAGCTGATGGGGGCAAGACAGTTGGAGCTGATGGGGGCAAGTTGGAGCTTGGAGCTGATGGGAGCAAGCTGGAGCTGATGGGGCAAGACAGTTGGAGCTGATGGGGGGCAAGTTGGAGCTTGGAGTTGATGGGGGCAAGTTGGAGCTGATGGGGCAAGACAGTTGGAGCTGATGGGGCAAGACAGTTGGAGCTGATGGGGCAAGTTGGAGCTTGGAGCTGATGGGGGCAAGTTGGAGCTTGGATCTGATGGGGGCAAGTTGGAGCTGATGGGGGCAAGACAGTTGGAGCAGATGGGGGCAAGTTGGAGCTTGGAGCTGATGGGGGCAAGTTGGAGCTGATGGGAGCAATGTGAGGGCAATATGGATATGGGGGGGTAATGTGGAGTAGCAGTGGCCAGTAACTCCTCCTTACTGCCGCCCCTAGGTGTATTTGCCAGGCACGCAGAAGTCTTCTTTTACATATATAGATAAAATAGATCACAAAATGTACAACAACAAGTAAGTAAAAATTACAGTCACAAAAAAACAGAAACATAGATGAATAAGAGATGGATGAATACAATGAGCAACTATTGTTGCTAATCAGACATCCCCAAATAGAATAAAGGGAGAGGGTTCAGAAAAATATAATATCCACCGTAAGATGGCGAATACGAGTCAGAATGGTATAGGCAGTAGGAGATGGTAGAGAAATAATTGTAATAATGATAGAATAGGGGTTAGTGTTATGTGTATGAGACTAGTGTTTATGAAAACAGGAGTTATTCTGGAGTAAACCAACTGCACCAATTTAAATTGGATTTTTAACACTTTGAATGCTAAAGAGGTCTCCAATGCATTGCAAAGCGATGCATTCGAGACCTCTTTGGCATTCAGTGTGTTAAAAAGCTCTATTGTGCATGAGGATATAGGAATTTTTTATTTGTGACCCTATGCTGTTTACTCAAGAATAAATCCAGTCACGTAAGGTAATGGCAGCTTGCTAGACAGACTCTTAGCATGCACAGTGCATATAATATATATCCCTCTTTCTAAATCTGAGCATTAGTACCAGAAACTTCAATTGTATACACCGAATTATGTATTTTTTTAAGTTTCAAAATGAATATTTTTTTATTCTCATTTAAAATGCTGTTGTTAAGTTGATGACTACATGTGCATACCATTTTGCATGGTTATAATGGATTCAATTAAATGTTTCCTCAGTAGTTTGTTAACTGAATAATTTTAATTGCTGCATAATTAATGATTAAATCTAACAGACCATTCATTAAGAGTTTACAGCCAGTGGTTCTCTGCTAATGTACAGGCACTTGGTGTGCTATGGACATCCACTTAGAGTGCCCATTTTTTCTCTTTAACGTTTATGATAAAAATGTGAATATTGAGATTCAAATTTATAATCATAGAAATTCTTATGCACAGTTTGCTTTTGTCATTCTGATTTGTGAGATCTAAGCAGGGCCGGACTGACATCTCAGGTTCCCCTAAACAAGGAACTCTAGGTGCCCTTAGCTCTTCCCATGGCCACACCCCCATTCCTTATATGACCTGCCCCTTACACTTTGCCTATAACATGCAAGAATTAATAAAAAAAAAAAACTCTTTAACCCCTTGGCTGCCAGAAAGATCTCAAACACATTCTTCCACAGTGCTTTGGAGATCTCTATAGCATACAAGGTGTTAAATAATAGCCTGCAAAGTGATATAAAACTAGTGTAGGAACATTGAGATTGTTTTGGCCACACCCACATTCAGAATGTGGGTGTGGCCAATGCAGCTGAGGCATTCCATAGAAACTGGAGCTCTAGGCAGTTGCCTACACTGCTTATTGGAAAATCCATCCTTGGGAAAACCATCCCTGCACCTAAGAATATTTATGTACCTTTGCCCTTTCGGTATGTCCTGGAAAAATGAAAAAATCTTAGGGGTGCCCCAAAAATTGTGGTTTATGTGTTAGAGGTGCCTTGAGCAAAACCTCCCACTGAAAAAAAAAACACTGAGATCACAGCACTATGGTTTGAGCAGTGTAGGAAGTGTGATAATCTCTACTCTAAGGTATGGGAGGTGTAGAAGACTCAATGTACAAAATGGATCCTGCACTAAATCAGGAAGTAGAATTGAACCCTTAACCCTATGTCTGCCTAATGCCAGTTTAGTAAGCTTCTTATGCCAAAAAGTCTCCACTTGCACCAAGGGTGGGCAATGGGGTATTTAACCCTGTGAGTGCCAGAGGGGTATACCACACATTGCTTTGCTGCCTGGCTGATTTGTGTATTCCCCCTAATGGACTGTATGCTCAAATAAAAGAGCAATTCTGGAGCAAACCAAATGCACTGTATGGGACAAATTAAAATTACCATTTATTTAAATGGATCTTTTAGCCCATAAAATGCTATACAGATAAAGCAATGCATCACACACTTCTCTAGCTTCCAAGGGGTTAAAGGATCCTTTTAAATCAATGACAATTTGCAAATGTTTATGTGTCCCTTGTGTTGCAGTTGGTTCACTCCATCATTACTCCTCCTTTTTCTGCATACGGCCCAGTGTTCCTCTCTGCTGTGCTGTCAGGAAAGGAATTAATCATCATGGAAACTGAACTCTAATTACATAGGGAATACACAAGACCAGGTGCTAAGTAGTGATCTCACCTAGTAACATTTGTGTGAATGTGGATGCTAGAGACTTCTGCATTGCAGAGTGTCTGAGTGTGTGAAGGCTTATCCTATAAAATAAAAGTCTGGATGTACGTTTGTCCGAAGCAGTCATGCGCAATAGACACTGCCATTGCAGTCATGCACAGTAGAGACTTCCGATGTAGTCATGTGCAGTAGAGACTGTCCAAATGTGCAGAATGCTGGCCTGTGTACAGTCATGCACAGTAGAGACTTCCGAAGCAGTCATGCACATTAGATACTGCCGATGCAGTCATGAGCAGTAGAGACTGCCGATGCAGTCATGTGCAGTAGAGACTTCCGATGCAGTCATGAGCAGTAGAGACTGCCGATGCAGTCATGAGCAGTAGAGACCGCCGATGCAGTCATGTGCAGTAGAGACTTCCGATGCAGTCATGAGCAGTAGAGACTGCCGATGTAGTCAGGTGCAGTAGAGACTGCAGATGTAGTCACATGCAGTAGAGACTGCTGATGCAGTCACACACAGTAGAGACTGCAGATGCCGTCATTCGCAGTAGAGATTTCCCAAACACGCAGAATGCTGGCCAATGTACACAGGCTTTTGCAGTCATGCGCAGAAGAGACTGCCGATGTAGTCACACACAGTAGAGACTGCCCGAATGTGCAGAATGCTGGCCCATGTACACGGACTTTTGCAGTCATGTGCAGTAGAGACTGCCGATGCAGTCATGCGCAGTAGAGACTGCCGATGTAGTCACGCACAGTAGAGACTGCTGATGCAGTCACGAGCAGTAGAGACTGCCCGAACATGCAGAATGCTGGCCCTTGTACACGGGCTTTTGCAGTCATGCGCAGAAGAGACTGCCAATGTAGTCATTTGCAGTAGAGACTGCCCGAATGTGCAGAATGCTGGCCCATGTACACGGGCTTTTGCAGTCATGCACAGTACAGACTTCTGATGCAGTCACGCGCAGTAGAGACTGTCTGAACGTGCAGAATGCTGGCGAGTGTACACAAGCTTTTACACTAGTGCTTTTATAAGCAAAATGTATTGGAAAAACACATCATACCTCCCAACATTTCAAATAGACTAAAAGGGTCACTTATGTTTTCGGTGTTGATTCTGGTGGGAGTGGCTGGTGGGCAGGGCATTACTGAAAATTTTTAGGTTATTTCATGACATATTGACACCTCTTTGTGTAACTGAATAAATTATTTAGCGCAAGACCAAAGTGTTTTAACCCGGTACTAATTACAGACTCATTTGTAATGATTTATGCTGAAGTTTAAACAAACAATAATGTGAGTTTTATTGCTGTGAAGCAATGTGATATACTTACATACACACCACACAGTCTGATCTCCAAGGTGGGAAGGAGGGAGAGAGGGATTTGAGTCTCAGCGAGGGACTGCCCCTCCTAAAGAGGGACACTTTATAGGTATGACATATAGGTGATTTTGAAAACGTTTTCAAAGTGAACCATGTTGTGTTAGTTGAGTGTCCCTTTAATTTTGTCCTCAGACGAACATACCCTTTAACCCCTTAAGGACCCTTGATGGTCCTGGCATGTCATGGCTGGCTTTAAGGACGTACCAGGACCATCATGGAATTCCGGGCTCCCCACACAGCTGCACGCCATTCGGGGAGTCTGGAATCGGATTCAATAAAAAAAAGAAAAAAAAGGCTCCGTGGTCCTTAAATGACCGCCACGTGCATGCTCGGCCAGTCCTTAAGGGGTTAAAAAGGTCTGCAATCTAGAATTTTCTGTGTAAGTACCTGAAAGAAACAAACGAAAAACAGGAAAATGGGAGAGTAGAGAGTGCACTATTTTTCAGTGTAATGCAGGAGGTGGAGATAATCACAGCAGTGTGCAAATTTCTGGAAGCAAAAAATTGGCACATAATTATTTCTTAAGAGTGCAATGCTGTGAGACCGCTAGGCTGATGAAGCGCCAAGCTATTATGGAATTATCTGGGCTGTGAACCAACGTGAAAGCGTTTATTCAAATGGAAATTACGGTGTTGTTCTCTGCAAACTCAAATGTTATAAGTAAAAGAAGGGAAAAGTTGAAAGAATTAATTACATTTAACTCTTCCCTACTGAAATCTCCAAAGTATTATGAAGCAATGAATCAGCGATGTGTATAGCATACACGCACATACCTGGGAGCTTTGAAGTGTTGTTTCCTCAGAGGGGAGTCATGAGGTGCCGAAGGGGTGAGAAAAATGACGCAAATTGCATCAAAAAAGGGGTGGGGCTTAACCGAGAGTGGGGGGCAGGGCTTAACAAGGGTGAAAAAAATTGTAAAAAAAATCCTGGGGAAGGAGGAACACGGGGGTAAGAGCAGATGTGGACAGATGTTTCGATAGAAGCTCCCCACATCCAGAGACGCAGCTTCTGCCCCGGAGACCCGGTAAAGCAGTGTCAAAACCAGAGTCTCCGGGGCGAATCCGGAGAGTTCTCAGCTACGAGCTCCATACAAGGGGCTCATTTTAACCTCTTGATGATCAGTCAGTTGTGCAACATTTAAAGAGAGGTTAATAAGAAAATCTTGTTCTTAAGGGCATTTGGCCATATTTAACTCTTTGAGTGCCAGAGGGGTGCAGAACGCATTTCAAAGCACTCAGAGGGTTAACTCCTTGGATGCAGATGTTGCAGACATCTTTAGCACCCAAAGGGTAAAAATGAAGTATGAAAAGAATTCTGACATAAGCAATTTATTTGTTGTTATTGAACCATATGTAGTATGCAACAATAGCATAAACGAAGAAGAAAAATGAGACTAAGATAGCTCAAAGGGATAGTGATGTTTTACAATAATATCAGCTCCAGTTGAATCTTCATAGCATTTAGGCCATGGGCTGTGAAGAGTGTTATTTCAATACTGTCAGAGTTGTAGATCAAGTGTAACTGAATGATAAAGTATCCCTCTCCCATCCCTTTTACCTAGTGTAAGCCGCCTCCCCTCAGATGTAGAATATGGTCCTGGGACCAGACAGATCACAGCAAGGGACAATCTTCTTACTGTGAGAACAATGAAAACCCTTCCTTCCTCCCTTGATGGGTTTTTCAGGTTTTTCCCTTATGTTAATTGAAGATTGTCCCTCTCTGTGATCCACTTGGACACCACCTTGCTGCTCTGAGCTGAGCAGTGTACATCAGTAAAAGGTGTTGGGAAGGGGATACTTTATTATTCAATTACTCTTGAACTACAACTCTGACAGTATTGAAATAACACTCTCCACAGCCCAAATATTATGAATATTAATTTAATGTGAAACATTACTATCCCTTTAAAAAATAATACCGACTATGTATATGAAGTGATGCACTTAACCTTTTGTACAGCAGAAATGTGAGCAGCAAAATAGCAAGCAATGCAGTGATTACATCTCTGGAGCTCAAAGAGTTAATGGAGTATTTGTTATTCAGGACTAGGGATAAGAAATTATTCTATAAATTCAGAATTTGTGTGTTACATGGCATAAGGGTATTATCTGGCAATATAGAGACAAATATATCCTAAGTATCTTCCTTTGATTATGCCTCAAATACTCCTTAATAATGATGAGGGAGTGTTTTTATGCTGATGTGACAATACACCATATGAACTAATGCATTGTTAGGCAATCTGTTTCCTTACAGCTGTTGAGAACTAAAATTCCCATCATCCCATGATAGTAATTGTAGACTTCAACAGCTGGAGGGCCTCTAGTTCCCCATCCTTTCCCTAGGGGGCAATAGCTGGGGTTAGGAGGTAAACCCCCACAGCACAAACTCAGTAGTTGAGGTAATGATGATGTTATTCTGGATACAGAGCTCTGGGTAGATATTTTCTGCTTCGAGAACAATCAGCATACCACACAACCAATATAAAAAAGTGTTCACTTTTATACAATTTGTATCAGAAAAAGTCAGGGGACCAAGTTATACTTTAATTATAAATGATGATGTTAACCGGTTAAACTGTTAAAGTTTGCTTACACTTAGTTTTATATCCTGACCTTGGGGTACAATTAATTTGGCAGCCTGAGGTAACTATTGTTGATGCAGTCATAGTGTTTTACTTTTTAGATCCTGACCTTGGGGGTATGCACAGGCTTGGGGGTATGCACGGGCTTGGGGGTATGCACAGGTCGGGCTAGAGAACAGAATTTCATTTGTTAACGCCATACATTGTTGACACAATCTTTAACATTTTAAACAGCAACAGCAACTTCATACATCCCTTTAAATCATCCTTCCCACACTATTTGTTCAGATTAGACCACACTCTCTAAACTAGGGTCACTTTAGTGAAAATGCTAGCTTTGGTTCAGGGCTTAGAACGCCTTAGGGGAGATGCACTGAGGTTCGATTCTACGTCATATTGCCACTGGTGCTATCTTCTAAGTTCTCCCTGAGTTACAGAATATAATATAAATGGGCAAACATAGGGAGAGCCTTACACTCTTCAGCCCTTGAGGGATGAGGATTCAGATTAAATTAATTTTGAAGAATCCCCAAATGTCTCATTAGAAATGTGATGCTCCACGGTGCCACTTTCATTTTCCTACATGGCTCAGTAAAAACAGCAGTGGTGCCCAATTAGATACTAATGCCTAAAGCCAATGCACATTACAAATTCCTTAGATATCCTAATGTCTACAATATCATACTAATTTATCAAATTCATACATTATATAGGCCACTCATTTTTAAAACCGACAACTCCCTGTTGCCCTCCTTGTCTCTCAACAGTTTAAGCTTTAGTGTGCTAATCAGTACTGGGTCAAGACTTACAATACAGCAAAATTCCATCCATCCCATGTTTCTGTCCAAAAGGAACCTGTAAAGTTCTGGGTCTTACTTCTGTACTGCTAACACACACACACACACACACACACACACTTCACATCGCCAGGCACGCTGCACAAGGACAGCGGTGCTAAACACTTGGTCTTGTGCAGTGTGTCTGGAGATGTGAACGGATTTGACTTCACCATGTAGCACCGCTGTCATGTGCTAACACTGGCAGATGTGGGCAGATGCCAGCAGTGCTGCTTGGAGAAATCACATCTGTTCATATCACCAGAGACACTGCACAAGGTCAGCTCCTTGCATAGTGTGCCTGGCTATGTTAGCGATGTGATGCACGTGTGTATGTTTGTGTGTTAGCAGTACAGAACTTAGACACAGAGTTTTTTTTATACTGCTTTTGAGACAGAAACCATTAGATGAGTAGAATGTATTGTATAAGTCTTGTCCCAGTCCTGATTAGCACCCTAATGTGTAAACTGTTAGAGATAAGGAGGGCAACAGGGAGTTGGCAGTTTTAAAAATGAGTGGCCTATATAATGTATGAATTAGTATGATACTGCAGACATTGGGATATCTAAGGGATTTTAATGTACTTTGGCTTTAGGCATTAGTGTCTAATTGGGCACCACTGCTGTTTTTACTGAGCAATGTAGGGAAATGAGCATGGCCCCATGGGGCATCACATTTCTAATGAGACATTTGGGAATTCTTCAAGATTTATTTAACCTTTTGAGTGCCAGAGGGGTACAGAATGCATAGCAAAGCAAAGCGTTCCGTACCCCCTCTGGCACTCAAAGGGTTAATTTGAATCCTCATCCCTCAAGGGCTGAAGGGTGCTAGGCTTTCCTTGTGTTTATTATATACTGTAACTTAGGGAGGACGTAGATAGAAGATTGCACCAGTGGGACATTGACAGCATTTGGGGGACCTTTGACTCAATATCCTTCTTTTTGTTGTATTATTATAGTAACCCTTTGATTGCCAGAAAGGTATCCAATGCATTCCAATTCAATGTGTTGCTTACTCCACTGACACTCAAAGGGTTGAGTGGAGCTGTGACCATGGGTATAGCTGCATAGAAAGCTACAGGGAGATCTCAGCCTCTTCAATGTTAGGTAGGAGATCTGGGACTGTGAACTCCGACAGCAGAGGCAGCTATAGGAGCTTAGTGCATGTGGCAAAGTGCCACATTATCATGTAAACACACCCACATGAATACTACAATGGCTCCTTAACCTGTATTTCCATATGGAAATGAGCCACTGTCGATGTGCTAAGTGGAAAATTGTAAACCTGTTGAAGACATGTGAATTCATGATGATGATGATGGAGAATTAATGGCGGGTTGAAGGGGATATGATAGTGAAGACATATTAGTTCGTACTGCTATGTGCCTTCAACACAGGCCCGACACAACATCGCCACCCTGAGTCCTTATCCAAATTTAGTGCATCTCTCTCCTGGGAGAAGATGCCATAATGGAGGATAAAGAGGTGATAAAGTGGAGATAACATCTCCAGTCATATCACTTCTCCAGATCCTATGTCATTGTATGGAGCCTATGCACTAAGATTTCTCAAGTGGGTGAGCTCTTAGTCCATAGGCTGCATATAATAACATAGGACCTGGAGAAGTGATATCACTGAAGAAGTTATCTCCTCTTTACCACCTCTTTCTTACACCTCTTTATTAGTACATAACCACCCTGGGGCAAGATGCACTAAAGTGTGATAAAAACGTGATTATGTGGAGATGACTTCTCCAGTGTAGTAAATTCTCCAAGTCTTATGTTATTCTATGGCGTCAATGGACTAAGATATATCTAACTTCAGAGATGTCAGTGCATAGGCTTCATAGAATAACATAGTATGTGGAAAGTTTAGAAGACTGCAGAAGTAATCTCTAGATTATCACTCCTTTATCACCTCTTTATCACGTCAGTGCATAACCCCACAGATCCCTGCATCAACCATACTCCATCTTTTTGTGGTTTTACAATCCCTCATATATCCCCAGTCCCACAATCCATGTGTGAAATCTGTTGTCACTCCGTTGTCTATAGCTTCCTTTAGCCCTAATGAAAATGAATAACAGGAAGGTACTAACGTTTTATGGACCCCCATATTTTGAATATACTCACTGGATTTTGGCAGGTTTGTGAGGGCTGGCAATGACTCTGAAATAGTTGTCAATGTGTTTAGAACTTATAAATGTTTGAAAATATGCAATTATCATAGTGCTGTCTAACCCTTTAAAGGGATAGTAATTTTCATAAAAACAGCAACTCCAATTAATCTTCATAGTATTTGGGCCATGGAGAGTGTTATTTCAATTCTGTTGTAGTTCAAGAGTAATTGAATGATAAAATATCCCCTGTCCCTTTTACCTAGTGTAAGCCGCCTCCCCTCAAATGTGGAATCTGGTCACTTCACTGGACAGATCACAGCAAGGGACAATCTTCTTACTGTGAACATAAGGAAAACCCTGCCCCCCTTGACAGGTTTTTCTTATGCTCACTGAAGTGTGTCCCTCTCTGTGATCCATCCTGACAGTCTTGCAGCTCTGAGGTGAGCAGTGTTACATCAGTAAAAGGGGCGGGAGGGAGATACTTTATCATTCAATTACTCTTGAACTACAACTCTGACAGTATTGAAATCACAATCTCCATGGCCCAAATACTCTGAAGTTTAATTGGAGCTGCTTTTATTGTGAAACATTGCAATTATTATCATTATTATTCTTTATTTATATAGCACCAACTAATTCTGCAGGGCTGTACACTTGGGAATAGACATACAGAGATATTAAATAGTACAATCAAATGTGGAGAACAGAAGGATCAGAGGGCCCTGCACGTGAAAGCTTACTGTCTAGAGGAAGGATGGTTGGACACAGAAGGAGCAAGTACTATTGGTTGTAAGTGTCTCCTGCCACATGTACTGCTGGTCAGTGGGTGGGAGTCAGAAATGCTGTTGAGTGCAGTGGTACAGGAAAGGGGTGATTCTTGGTGATAGTATTTACGGAGGTAGTTGACAGGCTCCCCTGAAGAAGTGAGTTTTCAGGGAGTGTCTGAAAATTTGAAGGCTGGGGGAGAGTCTGATTGGGAGGTCGGAGGAAACTTTAGAGAAATATACTAGCACTCTTTGATTAAATTATGAATTAAAGGGAAAATATACCTAAAAGAATAAGTGGAAATTAATATATTGACTTTTATTTTGTGAATAGTGATATTCTATCCTATACAACTTACAGTTTCATTTGGGTGTATGAGGCACAGTGAGAGTGGGAATATGAGAATCAAACAAGTCTTCCTGCTTCAGAATCAATGTCTTGGCTTCAGAGCCAGTCAATGAGCCAGCTGAGAAACTAACTCTCCATAATGTAATCTCTTCCATGTGTGGTACTGTAGTGCACTCTGGATGCGTGACTTTTACTACATTCAGCATGTTTAAAAGGATAGTAATGCTTCACAATAAAAGCAGCTCCAATTAATTTTCATAGTATTTGGGCCATGGAGAATATTATTTCAATACTGTCAGATTTGTAGTTCAAGAGTAATTGAATGATAAAGTATCCCCCTCCCGCCCCTTTTACTGATGTAACACTGCTCACCTCAAAGCAGCAATACTGTCCAGATGGATCTCAGAGAGGGACAATCTTCAGTGAGCATAAGGAAAAACCTGAAATACCTGTCAAGGGGGTCAGGGTTTTCCTTATGCTCACAGTAAGAAGATTGTCCCTTGCTGTGACCTGTCCGGTCAAGTGACCAGATTCCACACCTGAGGGGAGGAGGCTTACACTAGGTAAAAGGGGAGGGAGGGGGGATTCTTTATCATTCAATTACTCTTGAACTACAACTCTGACTCTGAAATAACACTCCATGGTCCAAATACTATGAAGTTGTGGATTGTGAGACCGCATGAACATGCAAACATGCACCATTCTTCCCTGATAAACTGTACACATACACTAGGTTATTGTATGGAGCACTCCTTCCCAGGTATGTCCTCCTGTGAATCATATTAACCGCTTGCATGCTATAGACTTCAAAGATGCATTACTTCTCAATGTATTGGAGACACCTGTAGTATCCAAGGAGTGAAATAACCATTAATTAATAAAGGCAACCTTTCCTCTTAACATTTAATGCATTTATAAGACGCAACTACCATTTTAAACTGCTGTAGATCTAAATACATTTTAACCCTTTGAATTCCAGAGGGTTACCCAAAGCATTGCGAAGCAGTGCATTGTGAACCCAACTGACACTCAAAGGGTTAAACAATGAATTTGATCAGCCACAGTAAAACCATAGCAATATACTTAAAACCCTTTGCAGCTTTGAGCAGAAACCTGAAAAAGATCATTTACAGTAGGTTGAAAGCTTATTTTGCACTGGATGTGTTTGTGCAGATGTTTGTCATTCATATTGCATTAGATTTCCTTCTAGATAAAGACAACCCAGCTTCTTATTCCATCAATGTTCCAACAGCTGCCTTCAGTGCAGACATGCCCTAAGTGAAACAGTGTTATGCAGAGTTGTCTTTCACTTCCTGTATCAGTCAGTACTCACTCAGACAGCATATGTCAACATCATACTACAAATCTATCATTAGCTAGTCGCAAGGTAATTAACCTTGTCATTGCATTAGAAGTTTCCTGAAGCGTTGTCAGCTGTAAAACAATAGAATATTTATTTTGGAAGGCACATACCCTGTTTAGTACAATGATGAGTATTAGTTGTTTTTCAGATGCATGTTAACCCTTTGTGTGCCAGCGGGGTACACAACGCATTGCAAACCAATGCGTTGCGCAACCCTCTGGCACAAAAAAGGGTTAAATGTTTATTGCTGCAAAAGATTTTAGCGACAGATAAACAGTTCCAGATTTACAAAGAGAAATATTACAGAAGACTGTCACCTGCCTCAATTCTCACCTCAGTGGGATCTTCCATCTTGAATTATTATTATTTTATCCCTATTCATTTATTTGACCCTTGTGATAGAAGGCCATATGCTCTAGGAGCCTCAGAAGGGAACATAAGGTGGAAGAAGACAATTTCAGGACAGATACCTAATTAACCTCTTGTTGACAGGGGCTGTTTTTTACGCAAGAGGACTAGCAGTTTTGGCCTTTTTAGTATGTCTTTGTCAACCATTTTTCCCTATTATACATTTGGTACACCCACACACATTATATCATTTTTTAAGGATAAGTAGGACTTTCTTTTGATGCCACACCATCATTTGATGACCATCAGTTTGATTACAATATAACACAGGAAAAAAAGGAACCCCCCCCCCCTGTATTTTCATAGGTTTTTCATAATTTGTAGAGATTTAGTGCATCAGAAAAAAAATACGATATACACTCCTCATTGTATAAGATAATGGGTTCTGTCATTAGAGCAATGTATAATCATAGCTGAATTGTCCCTAACGGCCCCTCATATACGTGCGCAGAATTTTAATCTCTTTTTCACATTTACAGGGTAAATATTACTAGGTGACCACCTCTCTTTCCAAGCTGTAAGTCGTTAAAATGTGGCATGCGCGGCTCAAAGCTTATTTAACCCTTTGAGTGGCAGGTGGGTACCCCTCTGACACTCTAAGGGTTAATGGTTTCAGAACACAGAAAATGCCCTACCAAAGTACATGTTTCTATTAAGTGAACAACATAGGGTAATTCTTCAGTAGAATTTTTGAGCTTTTCATATATCTGTTTTTCTACAAATCTGGATATTTGCAGAAGTTAAAATGTGGTGGTAGAGGTTTCTTTGTTTGAAGGTCAAGCAATTTAGGATTTGGCAGTAGAAGTTATTTTTATCTCAGTAATATGATGACAGATTTGCAACATAGAAATGTTTTTACAGCTGATGGAAGCTTGTGGTTCTTGGTTACAATGATGTTACAGCCTGGTGGAATTAGCTGTTTTTTACTCCTTAACTGTATTTGTCTGGCTTTTTATACAATTTGACCTGCTACAAATATGGGACTTTCCTTGGACTGGAAAGAAAGGGAGGGCTTGACTGCTGGGGCACATCAACATTTGTAGTAAATATTTGGGATTCCATAGGTTATCACTGGTGGCCAGAGTTGCAGTGGGCATAAACCTGGGTTTGTATATTTATACTATTTGTGTGGACAATGGCTCACTTGACTTCCTGTTTTACCTGCATCCACACGGGAGTTTAGTCGTTTTTGCCCCCCCCCCACTTACTTTTGTTCTTTGTCGCATCACTTCCATTCGCAGGTGGCAGTTTTTGGTTCTCGTCAGTGGAATATGAACTATTATCTTGCCCATATCGGGCACGCTGTTTATGTTATGTTAATGTTATTAAATGCTGCAGCCTTTTTCTTACCTAACCAAGTTGTCCATCTGTTTTCTTAGGTGGGAAAGAGGATTTCTGGTTATTGTGGAGTATGTGCCCCCTTAGCAATCATGGTCAGTGCATGCAGAAAATAGAATTCATGCGTGACTGGATTTGTACAAAGGGAAGACACATTATGTCATATGAATATGTAAGCAGCTGGAACTATGAATAGTAAAGGCATATTATGTTATATGAATATGTAAATAGATAAACTAAGAACAGTGAAATTAATTCAGAGGCCATAGGGTAGAATTAAAGGTTTTCGGTAAAATAGACGGTAGGACCAAACTGAATACCGGCTGAAATAATAAAATGTCTAAAGCGGTATTCAAAGGGCCTACCAGCTAAAACCACAAAGGACGTTAAGCACACTGCTCAGAGATGATGGCTGTGAGTGAACAGGAAGTGAGACTGCCCACATATAAAGGCAGGCTCACTTCCAATTTCCTCAGTGTGTAACGGGCATCGGCCCATGAGGAAGAAGACAGGGGTTCTGGGCTGCATAGTACTGTCTCCACTGCCCCACCTCCGCGGCCGAACACAGCAGCGGAGACAGCAAACAATATTAAGCATTAAGCGTATGGTATTATTTAACATGGCATTATTTTATCATGGCATTTATGGAGAAATTTATTGGGAACAACTTGGACATCGCATATTAATAACTGGCAGCATATTTTTGGAACCGGACAGTAGTAATATATTCTTTAACCCTTTTGAGCACCAGAGAGGTATGCAAAGCATTGCTTTGCAATGCGTTGCATACCCCTCTAGCACTCAAGGGGTTAAAGTATGTATTAGTGTGACGCTTATGCACTGTACTTACAATTTTTTTTTTTTTTTTTACAGCAAGAAGACTGAAGAAAGAAGAGAAGGACAGAAGATGACCAGAATGCTGAGGACTCCCCTGGATATCAGGATTAATGGTAAGTGTTACTTGTAATGCGATGTTGCTCTACTTAGTTGGGTTAACCTTATGAATGCTGGTGGGGTAATTATACCCCATTGGAACTCATAGGGTTAATGCTACTAACCTTGGACACTTTTTAGGCACTTTGGATGTAGTGATATGGGGCTTAGGGCCCCATTATTCTTGCCCAAAAAGTCTGTATGAGGGGGCAAGACCACTAGAGATTATTCTTGCCCAAAAAGTCTGTATGAGGGGGCAAGACCACCAGATATGATATAGGGAACCTGTCTGACTGCAACCTCTCCAACACATATAGGAAACAGAGCAGTTGTAGGAATGTAGTCTAACAAGAGTATGGTACCAACGTAAGAGGATTCTGTAAATATTTTCCATAGACGTGGTACAAATGGAAGTCAGAGGGGCGCGAACTCCAGTTCTTGGACCAAGTCTCCTTGTCCATTTCTCTACCCAGGTCACCTTTCCATTGAGTCTCATATTTATATGTGGGTGATGAGGAAGAGAAGAGAAGCAGATACAGACGGGAAATGAAACCTCGAACTGTGGGGGCATGTAAACAGGTACGTTCAAAGATCGTGAGCTTGGGGAAGCTCAAAGTCAAGGAGAGAGTCTGGGCAAAATTACATATTTGCAGGTAGATGAAACAGTCCAGAGGGTGGGCAGGATGTTTATCCCTTAGAGACGGGAAGTCGAGAAACCTCCCTCTCTCGATAAGGTTGTGGATATAGTGTAGACCACTATATGCGTTTCCAATGTTGGAACGCATGTGGAGAGACACCTGGGGGAAAACTAGTGTTACCAAAAAGAGGGGTAAACTGGGAGGGGGAGAGATCTCTGCGATTCCGGTGTAACATTGAGCTGAAAGGCTATAGCGGGCATCAGTTCTCATCTATGCTCCATCGCAGACCAATGCACCCAAGATAGGCCCAGTAGAAAGTGGAGCCACAGGCTTCTGCCCTGGGGGGAAGGAACCAGGACTGAAGCTGTTTAAGGTGGGATGCCTGGTACAGCAAGACCCCCTCCAGACCTGGGCTATCCTTGGTTTCCTGCCGTTCCATAAAAATCGCATGATGGACTATTGGAGGACCTTAAAGGCCTGCTTTGGGACACGAACAGACAAAATCTGAAAAAGATATAGATGTTTAGGAAGGACGTTCATCTTCACTTGTGCAATGTGACCCACCCAAGAGATGTTGAAATCTGACCAATGTACGAGTACGTTTGGATTTTTAATGTAGATTATAGTGTCCTCTGCATACATATGCACAGAAGATGCTTTGCAAACTGTGGACAGACAATTTATAAATAGAAAAAAATAGAAGAGGGCCAAGAACGAACCTTGGGAAGTTTATAACTCAAATTGTTGGTTCTATCAATGGATGCTGTGGCAAAACAGATGAAACCACAGTTACAGACTAAAAAAAAAAGAAGTCTATTAATAAAAAAAATAAAAATGAAACCCACCAGTAATCAAACAGAATTAAAAACTTAGGGTGCATTGCTTCCCATTATATTTTTCATATACGTAAATCGTGTGACAAGATCCCCTCTTAGGCATCTTTTCTCCAAATAAACAAAATCTGGCTAGACATTCTTCACACTTCAAATCCTTTATCCCTTAATTATTTTTTTTCTCTTCTCTGTACTCTTTCCAGTTCTAGAATATCCTTTTGGGAATTGGTGCCCAAAAATGCACTGCATATCCAAGGTGAGGTCTTAACAAATTATTTGTACAGTGGCAATACTGTACTGTACTTAAAGGGATAGTAATACTTCATTTTATCTTTATTTTATTTTGCAGGCATTAAAAAAACATGAAGAACAATATAAGTCTTATCTCTCAAACCTTTATGTTTTGGGAGATATTCACAAGCAACCAGATAACAGCAGGGGACAATCTTTTTCCTGTGAGAACAATGAAAGCCCTTCCCCCCTTGACAAGTTTTTCAGGTTTTTACCTTATCTTAATTGAAGATTGTCCCTCTTTGCAATCTACCTGGGCACCTCCCTTCCGATCTGGCTGAGCAGTGTGACATCAGTAAAAGGGACGGGTGAGGGGTACTTTATCATTCAATTACTCTTGTACTACAACTCTGACAGAATTGAAATAACACTCTCCAAAGTCCAAATACTATCATGATTAATTAGAGCTGCTTTTATTATGAAACATTACTATCCCTTTAAATACCCCTTTTTACATAAGACAGAACTTTGTTTGCTTTTGATACCATTGTTTCCAAGTTTACGGTTTAAAAGGCCTCTTTAGCAAAAAGTCTTCTAGAATGTTTCCATTAAGTTCATAAGTAGCATTACAGTTTGATTGCTTGCTACTCCTAGGTGAGTAACCTGTAACCTGTATTTCTGGCTTTTGTGCTTTGGAATGAAAGTTTAACATTTTTTTGCCATCAAATAAAACCATAGTTCACTTTAGGTATTAGTGTTTCTTTAATAGAAAAGCAACTTGAATTAACCTTATTGTTGTTTTTTTAACTATTTAAGCACCTAAGAGGAATTAAAAGTGATGACAAAAATATATGTACCCTTACCAGGCAGTTACCAAGTATGAGCTTAGGAAGGGGAATGACTCTGTGATCAGGGTAACCTTTCCAGCACAAGAGGATTACTGATTTTCAGGAACAGATAATTATATTGTTGTTTTGCAAGATTATATGCAGTTTATTTTGCTTTACATAAGTGTTTATAGTCACTTCACAAATGTTAGTCTCCATAAAGATATCCACTTAATCTGCCTGTACATTGTGTTTTTGAGATTTTTGGATTAGTGCTTAAGGGCTCTTTAACACCAACAGAGCTGAGTTCCTCCTTCTGCCGCTGCCAGAACATATCCGTTTCCACCAAAGGGGTGGAATAAATTAATAATGAGGATTAATTATACAGATCACTTTAAGTTAGATGATTCCACTGTGGTGACAGATTCTGTTTAACAATTAGAAAACTCACTTGCTTACCATACAACATTTTAGCCGTAAGCAATGCATTGGTGACCTTTCACTAACATTCAGGGATTTAATAAAAATGTAATTCTTCACCCAATGTGCTTGTGTTAAGGGCCTGTAGGTCACGGCAACTTGGTGAATATATGCATAGATGTGAGCTGCTAGTTCTTTCCTTAACCCCTTAAGTACTCATGACGTGCCAAGACCGTCACTGGTAAACTTGGTTTAAAGACCCATGACGGTCCTGGCACGTCATGAAATTCAGGGGTCCCCACATGGCTGCACATGGCTCGAGGACCCCTGAATCCATTTAGCAAAAAAAAAGGCTCAATGATCCTTTACTGCCATCTTTAACCATTTAAGTGCCAGTGAGACATCCAACGCATTAGATACCTCTTTGGCACTCAAATGGTTAAATAAAGGGTTCAATACAAACTATAATTAAATACACAGCCTAGTAGACCTGAACAGAGAATGGACACCATCTAATATTAACCCTCCATGTACTTACTATGGCCAGAAAATCCTAATAGGTTTACATAGTTTGTCCTTGTCTCTCTGCTCAACAGATTGTATCTTGAATCAATATTGGGCACATGAGCAGAAATGACACTTGCAGGTATTTCTTTAAACTGAAGCAGCCAGAGTGCATGACCCTACTTTACTTATTATGGACCAGATCTTTTGTGACACATCAAAAAGCAATGAATAGCATATTCATGTGGGCATTAAAAGGTTAAGATAACTATGTGCACTAAGCAGAATTTGAGGTCCATTGGTCCTGCCAACAACAATCATGTCTGCCTCCATAGACATAACACATCTCTACCATACACAGTTAATCGCTGAAATTGACATTCCTTGACACTAGCGGGAGTACAGGTCTGGAGGAAGGCGGAAGCACCCACCCACCCCCTTTTCAGGTTACTCACTATTGACAGGTGATGTGCAAATGAACATGATCGATCATAGTTTTTAGGGTTGAACACAGAAGCCTTCCTGTTGCACTCATGCTCCTCCGCTAATGGCTGTTGATGTCAGATGTCAATAATGTTACTTTGTTTAATGAAAAAGTGCCTAACTGGTATCTACAAGCACACATTAAATTCATTTTTATATGGCTGCATACCCAAGAAATAGCAGTCATCTGTAGATTGAGATTTCACCCTTCTCTGGATAATTTGGATAATAATGCACAGCACCTAAAACAGAAATTAAATGCATTGTGTGTCTATCTATCTATAGCACTTTGAGTGAAAGGGTTAATCATCATCATCTTCAGCCATTGTCAATCTACTGCAGGATGAAAGCCACTGTGCTTCAGCAAACTTGGTCATTTCATCAACCCATCTTGTCTTTGGTCTTCTTCTTGGGGATTTAGTATCAAGAGGAATCCATTCCTAAATTAATTTGGTACATCTATCTTCAGGTCGTCTGGCTATATTACCTGCCAATTTCCATTTAGCTGTTCATTTTCATTATATATATATATATATATATATATATATATATATCTCCCATGGATGGATGCCTTATCGTGGCGGAAGAACTATGCCATTAGGACAAATCAAAGCAGAGACACCAGACTAAATCAATCCAAGATCCGCTAACCTGCACTGAACCAGTGTGGCAGATTATTGTCCATTCCGTCAACATGGCTTCACAACAACAACAATGGCCCTCATTCCCCGGAGGCTTGTGATCTACTTCCTATGGCAACAGGAAGACTAGCTCAGTGGCACAGGGTGCTAAGAATTACCTAGTTCTATCAGGCTGCCTTTGGTCTTTAGACATTGGAACTCTTAGCAATCAATCTACTATCTGAGGAACTCGAACAAGAACTAAATAACATAATTTCTGACTTTATCTGGTAATGTGAAACTCATAAAAAAGATGCAAATTAAGTCAAATTAGAAGATGGACACTGGCTATACTATAAATGAACCAACGATGGATGATGCTCTGCATTGCGTTGCTTACCCCTCTGGTACTCAAATGGTTATGTCTCTTTTATATTTTATTCAGTCAAGAGCATATCACATGCTAGATTAAACACTTTTTGTCTATCAATGTAATATTTTACTTGATAGAGTGCTCATGCACTTGGTTGAAAGTGTTGGAATTAATGCTTTTTTCAGTCTTGCTTCTTGCATTATCTCCTTCTCTTGTCATTTCATGTTTTGTTCAATCTAATGCTTTTCGTATGCATGATAAACCTTTTTGTGTAAAAAGTTTTGTTCAGTCAAGCATACTTCTCACATACGATTAACAAATGCTTGATTTATTTTTTTCACCTATTATTTAACTGTTCACATAAAATCCTTAATTCTATTATTTTAACCTTTTTTCTTCGCTATGGGGCAAGCCTACATGGCTTGCTGGCATTAAAGTCCTAATGATGGCAGAGTTTGTGTAGTTAATGTGTGTAGAGTATACCCAAGAGCACAACATCTGGTGTTGGAGGCTAAAACCAGTAGAGCTAAGATGGCAGATTTGTATATCCCCCAGTATACATAGGATGAAAGTAATGCCAGTAAGAGTGTATTGAAGGGGTATAGATCTAAACTAATGCATGAGATGTAGTACTGTACACACATTCCAAAATCATGGGCAATAATATGAAGTTGGTCCCCTCTTTGCTGCTATAACAGCCTTCACTATTCTGGGAATTTACATGAGATGTTGGAACGTTTCTACAGGGATCTGATTCCATTCAGACACAAGAGCATTAGTGAGGTCAAGCACTGATGATCTGTGATAAGGCCTGATTCATAGTCAGTTCTCCAGTTAATCCCAAAAGTGTTCAGTGGTGTTGGTCAGGGCACTGTGCAGGCCACTCAAGTTCTTCCATAACGTTCTGTATGGACCTCTCTGTGCACGGATGCATTGTCATGCTGAAACAGGAAAAGACCTTCCCCAAAGTGTTGCTACAAAGTTAGAAGCTGTAGTGTTGAGATGTTCCTTCACTGGAACTAAGGCCCCAGACCATTATTTCTCCTCCACTAAACATTACAGTTGATACTATGCATTGAGGTAGGTAATGTCCTCCTGGCATCCACCAAACCAAGAGTCATCTGTCAGACTACTAGATGGTCAAGCAATATTCTTCACTACAGATAATTAATTTCCACTGATCCAGGGTCCAATGTTGGTGAGCTTTACACCACTTCAGCCAACTCTTGACATTGTGCATGGTGATCTTAGGCTTGTGTGTTGTTGCTCAGCCATGGAAACACATTTTGTGACGCTCCCAACAAACAATTCTGGTGCAGATGTTGCTTTTAGAGGCAGTTTGGAGTGAGTGCTGCAATGATTTTTACTCACTTCAGCAGTCAGTGGTCCCATTCTGTGTGTTTGTGTGGCCTACAGCTTTGAGGCTGGGCTGTTGTTAATCTTAAACTTTTTCAATTCACAATAACAGCACTTACAGTTGGCCAGAACAGCTCTAGCAGAGCACAAATTTGGCAAACTGACTTGATGGAAAGGTGGCATCCTATGACATTGCCAAAATGAAAGTCACTGAGCTCTGCAATATGGGCCATTCAACCCTGTATGGAGCATATATTATACCAATGTGTTCATTTACTTACTATTTTTTTTAAAAAAAGGGTTTTGTTGCATAGTTTAGCCAAAGTATATTTAAGCTCACTTGCCCCTGCTAGGCACCCCATTAAAAGCAAGTTCTATCGAATACATATTACCATCATTATGGCTTATAGAAATATGTTAAATTCAAAACTCCTAAATTAAAATATACCCCTGAGGAAATTACTTATAAGGAAACACGTATACTATTAATCATAAAGACATAAGATATCTAGTATCCTTTTTATTAGACTAACCCGCTTTCAGACAGGAATCATTTGCAGTGAGAGGGTGAGTACCCAAAAGGGCGGAACACATCCATCAGTCCCTTTATATAGGTTGATCCCATCCACCACTACAAAATGCCTGAACCCTCTATAGCAGTGGTTCTCAACTCCGGTCCTCGGGGCCCACTAACAGGCCAGGACTTAGGGATTTCTCTGCTAGAGCACAGGTGTGGTGATTAGAGGCTCATTCACATTGATTAACTCACCTGTGCTCTAACAAGGAAATCATCAAATCCTGGCCTGTTAGTGGGTCCCGAGGACCGGAGCTGAGAACCACTGCTCTATAGCACTATATAATTAAAGGTAAACCTAGCCTAGGTACACCAGTCAGCTTCTCATTCTAGCACATGACCTTATTCTGACTGACTTGCTAGCTTAAAATACTAGATATCTTATGTCTTTTATGAGTAATAGTTTATTAGTACAAATGGAGAGAGCTAAATTAAATGACTATAGACCTAAACTAACAGTATATCAGGCATCAAGTCCAGGAAGACAAACGACAAAGGCAAATAATAAAATCTGTAAACTTTACTAAATAAATAAATAAAAATGACATTAAATAAATACTTTAAAGGGATAGTAATACTTTGTTTTATCTTTATTTTATTTTGTAGGCATTAAAAAAATATAAAGAATGATGTAAGTCTTATCTCTCAAACCTTTATGGTTTGAGAGATATTCACAAGTAAACTTTCCCCCTCCCGCCCCTTTTACCTAGTGTAAGCCATCTCTTCTCAGATGTGGAATGCAGCCCATAGACCAGAGAGATAACAGCAGGGGACAATCTTCTTCCTATGAGAACAATGAAAGCCCTGCCCCCCTTGACAATTTTTTCAGGATTTTCCCTTATCTTAATTGAAGATTGTAACTCTCTGCAGTCTACCTGGGCACCTCCCTTCTGCTCTGGCTGAGCAGTGTTACATCAGTAAAAGGGGTGGGAGGGGGATACTTTGTCATTGAATTACTCTTGAACTACAAGTCTGACAGAATTGAAATAACAGTTTCCAAAGTCCAAATACTATGACGATTAATTAGAGCTGCTTTTATTATGAAACATTACTATCCCTTTAACTCTTGAAATATAGCAAAGTACAGAATTCATAGGGGCCAATAGGTTTGCATGGCCACTGTAAGCTGAGAAGATGCTATTATTATAAGATGCTACCTCTTTGAGTGTACTCAAAGAGTGAAGAGCCACTGCTTCCTATATAATAGTTCCCCTTTAAATAGTGGACATAGACCAAGGATATGGAAGTATGCACTTAATGGCAGCTTAGTATTTGCATGTTGAAAAAATAATAGAATGAATAATTGTAGAGGGAGTATTATATATGCTGTTCTGTGTTCTGAAGACTGGATTAAAGTAATTCTGTCCATGTGTAGTGTTTGAAGTGAGGATCAAAGGCATATAAAGAAAGAAGTACAAGCACAGCTTTATCTGTCTTTTCCATTTCATTATGGGACACAATCACTGAACACAATCAATACATGAAAGAACAATTGCTGAAGTTAAATTTGAGATCAAGTTTAAAGATAAAGCCTTTAACCATTTGAGTGGCAGATGGGTATGGAATGCATTTAAAGGGTTAAATCAGGGACAAAATGTTGAATTACATTAGAGTCTTGACAGGAACAGTTAATATCTGACTCTCCAGCTGATGGAGACTACAGCTTCCATTAACATCATCCTGTCATTACCTGTTTGGGCGTTGTAGTCTCCATCAGCTGAAGAGCTAAAAGTTGATTACCTGGGTACAAGAGATTATAGCTGATGGCATTCTAGCCCAACAATAGTGTAAGTTCACAGGGGAGAATGCACTAACGTGTGATAAGGAGGTGATACAGCGGAGATGACTTCTTCAGTGATACTACTTCTCCAGTTCCTGTGTTATTCTTTCGGAGCCTATGCTTTGGAGATCTTAATGCATAGACTTTAGGAACTGGAGAAGGGACATCATCTCTTTATCACTCCTTAGTGCATAACCCCCAGTTGTCTAGTCCTGTTCTTTACCATTGTTGCCAAACCACATTTCTCAATTTTCTCTACCAGGGCATATTTTAAATGAATACTAACACCATCTAATAATAATAATAAACCATTTTTACCTTATTATGGCAAAAAATCCTAATAGCCACTATTAATCATTTCTGGGTGGATTGATTCCCAAAATGAATGAATGAATATGTTTATTTATATAGTATGAGAAGTGTACACATCGCTGTACAATGTAAGGGTTTAGACAATACAGGGTTACAAGTGCTGTGCAAGGTGAAACACCCTGCCCAAAAGCTTAGTCTAAAGTGGTAATTTGAGTACATAAGGGTCAAGTGTGGAATACAGTGCCAGAGTTCTGGTCAGGAAAGGTGACACATAAATAAAGTAAATTATAAGAGCCTTAGATGTACAAAGTCAGTGCCTTCTCGATTTTCAAGGTTGTTGAGGAAGTGTAATTTTAAATGTGACTTGAACACAGCAAGAGAGGTGCAGTGGCGCGGGGTGGGATGTAGGGCATTCCACAGATAAGGAGCAATGAGAGAAAGATTTGATAAGTGAGAGGGCTGTAGACACAAAAGGAGCTGAGAGAAGACTGGCTGATGGTAAGTGGCGGGATGGGGTGTAGAGGGAGATTAGATTGAAAATGTAGGAAGGGAAGCGGAGAGGTCTTGAATGAGAGAAGTAATATTTTGTAAGATATCTGGAGTCTGATTGGCAGCCATTGGAGAGACTGGAGGAGGAGTGGGGCAGGGACAAACCTAGGGGACATTAAGGTGATTCATGCTGCAGCATTCTGTAGGGATTGAAGTGTATGAAGCTGGGAGGCAGGAAGGCCAGAGAGAAGAAGGTTATAGTAGTCCATCCAGGATAGGATGAGTGCTTCTGTAATAATCTTACCTGTGGAGGATCAGCGGAAAAGACAGATTTTTGCTGTGTTACGAAATAGAAGGTAGCAGGATTTAGAGATGGTGTCTCTATGACAAGAGAATGTGAGCAGTGTCAATAATCACTGAAGTTTTTGTAGGAATCCTTCAATGGGAGGGGTTTGAAGTCCAGAGGGCAAATGCACTTGAGGGTAATAAGGCTAGGATGGCTCGTTTTCATATGAAAATGCAGATTCATGAGCCATTGCCATATTCTGTTAGGTGTGTTTATATATTAATACTAAGCTCTGATAGCTGCTGTCAGAGTTCATAGTCTCAAATTCTCCAAACTGAGACTGGTGATGCTGGGATCTTTCAATAGATCTCTATGGAGCCAGAGTTCAGATTTTTATCTCTACTAGAGAACAGCAGCTGCCCTTTCTTTAACTTGTATACCCCTGTGGCACTGAAAAGGGTAAGAAGTTGTGGTAAAAGAGTTGTAATTTAACTCCTTGAGGACCAGAGGGATGTGAAACGCATTGCGGGTAAAGTTGGGAAGCAGAGAGGATGTTCTCAGACTTCACGGATGTCTACTATGAGCGAAGTGTATATGAGGGCATCCCTTCCACATAGCCAGCAGTGTGACAACCCTGCATGCTAATGAGTGAATTCCCCCCCCCCCAGAATCCTTAATACTTAGTGTATATGGTGATGTGTGGGTCTCTGTCACCAAGGAGATGTTATGTTCTCACTACACATCACCAGACACCCATCGTTATAGCATCCTGTTATTGCATCTCCCACAGGAGTCCTACAACAAAGAATCATGCTGTTAGATTAGTGTCCTGGGAATAGGCTAACTGTAGGCAGTTACCTAACAGCTATAGGAACTGGGTTCCATTCTGTCTGTCTCTCTCTCTTTCTCTCTAACCCTGCAGATCTCTGTGATCTGAAGGGATGGATCATATCATCACTTCACTCAGCTCTTCCAGAAGAGGAAGCAATATCACCTTCCTCTCAACTGAAACCCTGTGTTGGCAAATTCAGTGACACTGGGCTCCAAAAGAGAAGATGGGCAGACATTTACTGGTAGTACTGAGTGATGTGCTGACATCACCCAGACTTGTTCATAATGGAGGTCTGCTGAGGGAAAGTAGTGTCACGGTTCTTCAAGGAATCCGAGACCGAATGCTAGGGTGCAACGCTAGGGAGCGAATCTTGGGCACGGAGATGGTCACCCTGGTCCCTTGCAGCAGCCGAGGCCGGATTAAAGGTGCTGGCTGCAAAGCCAGATGTCTGATCCTGGTTGAGCCGGGACCCTGACCAGGATGGCACTAGGATGTACCGTACAGGACCCGGAAACCAATAGCCAAAGGGACCCCAAATGCAGACTGGTAGTAGCCCTAGTGCACAATCAACATGGGGTGTGAAGTAAATAGGTATGCTCCCTGGGGAGCTGACAAAAATAGGAAAACAAATGGGTAAATCTATCCAAAACAAAAATAGGACTGAATACAAGTGGGACAACCAGTCCTATAACAAAACCCTCCAAGGGTTTCAGAATGCTGATTCAGAGCTGATAAACCCTCATCCCCCAGAGTACAGGAGGATGAGCTGAGGTGAGTACAAAGTCCTAATAGGACCAAAAGTATTCAAAAGCAAGAGTGACATGTAAATAACAGATCTTCAAGAGATTGGAGCCCTGTTCCCTTACTGGTCAATTTATAGTTATAAAGCTGTTCCCTTAATGCTTTATTGCCCCTTTAAAGAATGTTATTTTCTGGGTTTACTGTTCCTTTGAATTTAACATATACAGAAAAATAAAAATGTAAAGTATTATCGCAATGTTACATTAAAATAACTGCATTTATACCCTCTAAAGTATAGGCATTTTTTTTGTTTTGTTTTACAGTTTGACATTATTGCTTGGAGCTGTACAAGAGAAACCGAATGTGTTTTTATATACAAAGTCATCAGCATCACATGAAAAATCTATTATTAAAACCTGGTTATTACAACCTATCCTGACGATATGGATCCTGAAAATGACACACAAATTGAATTCCTGATACATCATGTACAGGTTCCAAAGTTTCAATCTGTAAATTAAATGTTTAACCCTTTGAGTGCCAGAGAGGTATACAACGCATTGCTTTTACAATATTACATACCTTTTGCTTTCAAAAAAGGCATCCATACCTGATGTGACCTTTATTATTATTATTATTTATTAATATAGAGCCAGCAAATTCCACAGCGCTGTAGAATAGAGAATAGACATACAGAGATATTAAATAGTACAATCAAATGTGGAGAACAGAAGGATCAGAGGGCCCTGCTCGTGAGATCTTACAGTCTAGAGTAGTTTTTCCCATATTTCATGATCAGTGCAGAAAAAGTATATATTCAGTTGAGACTTTTAAAATTAATTTTGTTCATTTACTCTCAAAAATTAGATGTCAGAAAAGCCAGATGATATTTCAGCCTGTAAGGATTTGTGACATTTTCCTCTGATACAATTTAGGTTTTTTGGGGGTCTGTAATTTTAACCCCTTAGATGATAGCGAGATCTGCAATACAAAGCCCACTCAAAATAAGCACAACGTGGATAACAATGTTAATCCTAATGCTGGGAGATGCTTCTGTCCAATGTTATTCCAGCACCAGCTTTCTTTTAGATTTCTCTTCAATGGTTAAAACAATTAAGACATTCCTTATGAGGGGAGGTTGATCAATGAAATAACATACAGGGCCACAGACTCAAAGAAAACATGTGGAAACTCCTGGAGCAAACCATCTTCACTAAAGAGGGGAATACGAATTCCTCTTGATTTAAATGGGTATTGTATCCCCTAGAATGCTAGAGAGTTCTACAGAGCATTGCAAAGCAATACACTGGAGATCTTTGTAGCATTCAAAATGGTGTGGAAAAACTCTTTTAAATAAATAAGAAGATGGTGATTTCTAGTTCTCGCACATGGTGCAGTTAGTTTTCCCCAGAATTATTCACTTTTTTTGTGCATAAGTGTTTTAACCCATTGAGTGCCACAGGTATGTCCAATGCACACTGGACAACCCTCTGACATCCACGGAGTTTTTTTATGAAAAAATATATATTGTAGGGATTTTCCTATTGAGTAAAATAAGGTTACTCACACTGCCGAGAGATTTATATTTCCAGAGTTATTACAGTTTAAACACGTTTTTTACATTAGCAGTGCCCTCTAGTGGTTTAATTCTAATTAGATTTCCTGTTAGATTCTAATGGAGAGGAACGTCAGAAAAGTCAGAGACATACAGTTCTCCATAGAATGTGATAGAAACTGCCTGTCACTTCCTGTCAGTTAGAACTATCAGAAAGTAAACACAGTAAATTCACTTCCTGATTATTTAAACTGCTATACATCTATATATATAAAAGAATAAGCCTCATTGCATAATTTATGGTACCCCACACACAGAACATAATTTATGTCTCCTCAGAAAAGAAACTCGCATTGAACAGAATGTCTAATTACATAATTTATGTCTCATTAGGAGACACAACTCCTATTGGGTGATTGAATGGGGACTTTACTGCTCTCATTGGGTGATTCAATGGGGGTGTGTTTATCATACAGGGAGTTGGCCCGCCCCCTCCAGCCCGCCCACCAGTATCCAACTGACAAAAAAAAAAATATATAACTGCCACTAGCTCCTGAGGTAGGGATATCAGTAACTTCTCCCGGTCCACTCACACTCTCACTCAGGATCATGACCCCACAAACACACTGTTTCACCTCCCACAGATAACTGTAACCCTCCATACACTCTGTTTCACCTCCCACAGATAACTGTAACCCTCCATACACTCTGTTTCAGTATGAGGGTGTAATGTTCCCATAAAATACAAACTTAATAGCAACTCTTATTTAACTCATCATCTCTTCAGTCACCTCACTGTCTCAACTGTCACTCCTCCTCTTCCTGCTTCCTGATTCCCACCCTTTCTCCTTAAAGGGAGAGAGATGCTTTGCTGTATGTTACAGAGGGAAGCCTCAAACACCTCTTTCTATTTGATACATCAGCATATTGCTACATTGCCTCAACTGAAGAGCCGCCGTGTGTTTAATTGCTATGTTAGCTCAACTTAACCCTTTGAGTGCCAGAGGGGTAAGCAACGCATTGCAAAGCACACATTCTGTCTCACACTCTCACACAGTCTCTCACACAGTCGCAGTCTCACAGTCGCAGTCTCACAGTCGCAGTCTCACAGTCGCACACAGTATCAGTCTCACAGTCGCACACAGTCTCAGTCTCACACTCTCACACAGTCTCTCTCGCAGTCTCACACACTCTCACACTCTCACACAGTCTCACACTCTCAGTCTCACACTCTCAGTCTCACACTTTCACACAGTCTCACACTCTCAGTCTCACACTCTCACAGTCTCTCTCGCAGTCTCACACAGTCCCTCATACTCTCACAGTTGCTCACACTCTCACAGTCCCTCACACTCTCTCAGTCCCACACACTCTCAGTCCCACACACTCTCAGTCCCACACACTCTCAGTCTCACACTCTCACAGTCTCTCTCGCAGTCTCACACAGTCTCTCTCGCAGTCTCACACAGTCTCTCTCGCAGTCTCACACACTCTCAGTCTCACACACTCTGTCTCACACTCACAGTCTCACACTCACAGTCTCACACTCACAGTCTCTCTCGCAGTCTCACACAGTCTCTCTCACAGTCTTACACAGTCCCTCATACTCTCACAGTTGCTCACACTCTCACAGTCCCTCACACTCTCTCAGTCCCACACACTCTCAGTCCCACACACTCTCAGTCCCACACACTCTCAGTCTCACACACTCTCAGTCTCTCTCGCAGTCTCACACAGTCTCTCTCGCAGTCTCACACAGTCTCTCTCGCAGTCTCTCACAGTCCCTCACACTCTCACAGTCTCTTACACTCTCACAGTCTCTTACACTCTCAGTCTCACAGTCTCACACAGTCTCTCACACTCTCTCACACTCTCACAGTCTCACACTTTCACACAGTCTCACACTCTCAGTCTCACACTCTCACAGTCTCTCACAGTCTCTCTCGCAGTCTCACACAGTCTCTCTCGCAGTCTCACACAGTCTCTCTCGCAGTCTCACACACTCTCAGTCTCACACACTCTGTCTCACACTCACAGTCTCACACTCACAGTCTCACACTCACAGTCTCTCTCGCAGTCTCTCACAGTCCCTCACACTCTCACAGTCTCTTACACTCTCACAGTCTCTTACACTCTCAGTCTCACAGTCTCACACAGTCTCTCACACTCTCTCACACTCTCACAGTCTCACACTTTCACACAGTCTCACACTCTCAGTCTCACACTCTCAGTCTCTCAGTCTCACACTCTCACAGTCTCTCACAGTCTCTCTCGCAGTCTCTCTCGCAGTCTCACACAGTCTCTCTCGCAGTCTCACACAGTCTCTCTCGCAGTCTCACACACTCAGTCTCACACACTCTGTCTCACACTCACAGTCTCACATTCACAGTCTCACACTCACAGTCTCTCTCGCAGTCTCACACAGTCTCTCTCGCAGTCTCACACAGTCCCTCACACTCTCACAGTCCCTCACACTCTCAGTCTCACACACTCTGTCTCACACACTCTCAGTCTCTCACAGTCTCTCTCGCAGTCTCACACAGTCTCTCTCGCAGTCTCACAGTCTCACACAGTCTCACAGTCTCACACAGTCTCACACTTTCACACAGTCTCACACTCTCAGTCTCACACTCTCACAGTCTCACACAGTCTCTCTCGCAGTCTCACACAGTCTCTCTCGCAGTCTCACAGTCCCTCACACTCTCACAGTCCCTCACACTCTGTCTCACACACTCTCAGTCTCACACACTCTCAGTCTCACAATCTCACAGTCTCTCACAGTCTGTCTCGCAGTCTCACACAGTCTCTCTTGCAGTCTCACAGTCTCTCACACGCTCACAGTCTCACACTTTCACACAGTCTCACACTTCACACAGTCTCACACACTCTCAGTCTCACACTCTCACAGTCTCACACAGTCTCTCTCGCAGTCTCACACAGTCTCTCTCGCAGTCTCACACAGTCTCTCACACTCTCACAGTCCCTCACACTCTCACAGTCTCTTACACTCTCTTACACTCTCACACTCTCTCACACTCTCTCACACACCGTCTCACACAGTCTCTCACACAGTCACAGTCTCACACAGTCTCACACTCTCGCAGTCTCACACTCTCGCAGTCTCACACAGTCTCAGTCTCACACAGTCTCAGTCTCACACTCTCACAGTCTCTCTCGCAACCTCACACAGTCTCTCTCGCAGTCTCACACAGTCTCTCTCGAAGTCTCACACAGTCCCTCACACTCTCACAGTCTCTTACACTCTCACACACTCTCACACACTCTCACACTCTCTCACACACCGTCTCACAGTCTCACACAGTCTCTCACACAGTCACAGTCTCACAGTCAGTCTCACAGTCACAGTCTCACACAGTCTCACACTCTCAGTGTGTCTCACAGTCTCTCTCAGTCTCTCTCAGTCTCACACAGTCTCACACAGTCCCTCACACTGACACAGTCCCTCACACTGACAGAGTCTCTCACACTCTCTCACAGTCTCTCACACTCTCTCACATACACAGTCTCACACTCACACACAGTCTCACACAGTCTCACACTCTCTCACTCTGACAGTCTCTCACTCTCACACTCTCTCACAGTCTCACACACAGTCTCACACTCTCACACACAGTCTCACACTCTCTCTCACACTCTCTCAGTCTCACTCTCACACAGTCTCACACTCTCACACAGTCTCACTCTCACAGTCTCTCTCTCACACACAGTCTCACACACAGTCTCACAGTCTCTCTCACACTCTCAGTCACACAGTCTCACACAGTCTCACACTCTCACACACAGTCTCACACTCTCACACAGTCTCACACTCTCTCACACTCTCTTAGTCTCACACTCTCTCTCACACTCTCACAGTCTCTCACACTCTGTCTCACACTCTCACAGTCTCTCACTCTCTCACAGTCTCACACTCTCTCACAGTCTCACACTCTCTCACAGTCTCACACTCTCTCACTCTCAGTCTCACACACAGTCTCACACACAGTCTCACAGTCTCACACACAGTCTCACACTCACACAGTCTCACACTCACACAGTCTCACAGTCTCTCTCTCTCACTCAGTCTCACAGTCTCTCACTCTCACACAGTCTCACTCTCACACAGTCTCACACTCTCACACACAGTCTCACACTCTCACACACAGTCTCACACTCTCACACAGTCTCTCACACTCTCTCACAGTCTCTCACACTCTCTCACACACACAGTCTCACACTCACACACAGTCTCACACAGTCTCACACTCTCTCACTCTGACAGTCTCTCACTCTCACACTCTCTCACAGTCTCACACACAGTCTCACACTCTCACACACAGTCTCACACTCTCTCCCACACTCTCTCAGTCTCACTCTCACACAGTCTCACACTCTCACACAGTCTCACTCTCACAGTCTCTCTCTCACACACAGTCTCACACACAGTCTCACAGTCTCTCTCACACTCTCAGTCACACAGTCTCACACAGTCTCACACTCTCACACACAGTCTCACACTCTCACACAGTCTCACACTCTCTCACACTCTCTTAGTCTCACACTCTCTCTCACACTCTCACAGTCTCTCACACTCTGTCTCACACTCTCACAGTCTCTCACTCTCTCACAGTCTCACACTCTCTCACAGTCTCACACTCTCTCACTCTCAGTCTCACACACAGTCTCACACACAGTCTCACAGTCTCACACACAGTCTCACACTCACACAGTCTCACACTCACACAGTCTCACAGTCTCTCTCTCTCACTCAGTCTCACAGTCTCTCACTCTCACACAGTCTCACTCTCACACAGTCTCACACTCTCACACACAGTCTCACACTCTCACACACAGTCTCACACTCTCACACAGTCTCACACACAGTCTCACAGTCTCACACACAGTCTCACAGTCTCACACTCACACAGTCGCACACTCACACAGTCTCACACTCTCACACACAGTCTCACACTGTCTCACACTGTCTCACAGTCTCACACTCACACAGTCTCACACTCACACTCTCACACACAGTCTCACACTCTCACACACAGTCTCACACAGTCACAGTCTCACACTCTCACACACAGTCTCACACTCTCACACACAGTCTCACACTCTCACACAGTCTCACACACAGTCTCACACAGTCTCACACTCTCACCACAGTCTCACACTGTCTCACAGTCTCACACTCACACAGTCGCACACTCACACAGTCTCACACTCTCACACACAGTCTCACACTGTCTCACACTGTCTCACAGTCTCACACTCACACAGTCTCACACTCACACTCTCACACACAGTCTCACACTCTCCCACACAGTCTCACACTCTCACACACAGTCTCACACAGTCACAGTCTCACACACAGTCTCACACTCTCACACACAGTCTCACTCTCAAACACAGTCTCACACTCACACAGTCTCACACTGTCTCACAGTCTCACACTGTCTCACAGTCTCTTACTCTCAGTCTCTCTCTCTCACACTCTCACAGTCTCTCTCTCTCACTCTCACAGTCTCTCTCTCTCACTCTCACAGTCTCTCACTCTCACACTTTCACACAGTCTCACACAGTCTCACACTCTCTCACACTCTCTCACACACTCTCAGTCTCTCACACTCTCAGTCTCTCACACTCTGTCTCTCACACTCTCAGTCTCTCACACTCTCAGTCTCACAGTCTCTCTCTCTCACTCTCATACTGTCTCACTCAGTCTCGCACTCACAGTCTCGCACTCAGTCTCGCACAGTCTCTCACACTCTCACAGTCTCACACACACACAGTCTCACACTCACACACAGTCTCACACTCACACAGTCTCACACTCACACACAGTCTCACACTCACACACAGTCTCACACAGTCTCACAGTCTCACACAGTCTCACAGTCTCACACAGTCTCACTCTCACAGTCTCTCACTCTCACACTCTCTCACAGTCTCTCACTCTCACACTCTCTCACAGTCTCACACTCTCTCAGTCTCACTCTCACACAGTCTCACACACTCACAGGCTCACACTCTCACACACAGTCTCACAGTCTCTCACTCTCACACACAGTCTCACACACAGTCTCACACACAGTCTCAGTCTCACAGTCTCACACTCACAGTCTCACAGTCTCTTACTCTCACAGTCTCTCTCTCATACTCTCACAGTCTCTCTCTCACACTCTCACAGTCTCTCTCTCTCACTCTCACATAGTCTGTCTCTCTCACTCTCACATAGTCTCTCTCTCTCACTCTCACGCAGTCTCACAGTCTCTTACTCTCACAGTCTCTCTCTCACTCTCACAGTCTCTCTCTCACACTCTCACAGTCTCTCTCTCTCTCACTCTCACATAGTCTCTCTCTCTCACTCTCACATAGTCTCACTCTCTCACTCTCACACACTCACATACTCTCAGTCTCGCACTTTCTGTCTCACACTCACACAGTCTCACACACAGTCTCACACACAGTCTCTCACACAGTCTCTCACACAGTCTCTCACACACACATCTCTCACACACACACTCTCTCACACACACACTCTCTCACACACACACTCTCACACACACACTCTCTCAGTCTCGCACACTCGCACTCTCTCAGTCTTGCATGTTCTCAGTCTCACACGCTCTCAGTCTCACACGCTCTCACACTCTCACAGTCTCACACTCTCACAGTCTCTCTCTCTCACAGTCTCTCTCTCTCACTCTCACACTGTCTCACTCATTCACACTCTCAGTCTCACTCATTCACACTCTCAGTCTCACACACTCGCACTCTCTCAGTCTCGCACTCTCTCAGTCTCACACGCTCTCACACTCTCACAGTCTCACACACACAGTCTCACACACACACAGTCTCACACACACAGTCTCTCTCACACTCTCTCTCATACTCTCTCTCACACTCTCACAGTCTCTCTCACACTCTCACAGTCTCACACTCTCTCACAGTCTCACACTCTCACAGTCTCACACTCTCTCACACTCACACTCTCACAGTCTCACACTCTCTCACACTCTCTCAGTCTCACACTCTCTCACACTCTCACAGTCTCTCTCACAGTCTCAGTCTCACACAGTCTTACAGTCTCTCACACTCTCAGTCTCACAGTCTCTCACACTCTCAGTCTCACAGTCTCAGTCTCTCACACTCTCAGTCTCAGTCTCTCACACTCTCAGTCTCACAGTCTCTCACACTCTCTCTCACACTCTCAAAGTCTCTCTCACAGTCTCACTCACTCTCACAGTCTCACACACTCTCTCACACTCACATTCTCACACTCTCAGTCTCACACAGTCTCTCTCACTCTCTCAGTCTCACACCCAATCACTCACACACTCAACCACACTCACACAGTTTCACTCAATCACACTCTCACAGTCTCACTCAATCACACTCACACACTCTCACTCTCAATCACACTCTCACAGTCTCACTCAATCACACTCACACTCTCACACAGTCTCACTCTCACACTCAATCACTCAATCACACTCTCACAGTCTCACACTCTCACAGTCTCACACTCAATCACACTCTCACACTTGCAGTCTCGCAGTCACACTCAATCACAATCACACTCTCACACTCAATCACACTCAATCACACTCACACTCAATCACACTCACACTCAATCACACTCTCACCCTCAATCACACTCTCACCCTCAATCACTCACACCCTCAATCACTCACACCCTCTTACTATCATACACACTCTCACTCACACATTTTCACTCAGTCACACACACTCACTAACACACTCACTCAATCACACACACTCACTAACACACTCAATCAATCACTCACACGCAATCACTCAATCTCGCACTCAAACGCAATCACTCACACGTAATCACACCCCGGGAGCCAGCACGATCCACCTTCCACCATAGTATGTGCAATTACAACACGCATTTCAATTACATGAATGAATGCCAGTCACTCACATCCCGGGAGCCAGCACGATCCACCTTCCACCATAGTATGTGCAATTACCACATGCATTTCAACTATATGAATGAATGCCACAGTGGAGGCATAAGTACAAACACAAACTCATTACAATGACACATAAGTCACCCCCTTATGACTCACTTCTGTGTGTGTGTGTCTCTGTGTGTGCCTGTGTGTTCCTCACTGTGTGTGTTGCATGTCTGTATCACACTCTATGTGTCTGCATGTATGTGTGTATGACTGTCGCTCTTTAAGCATCTCAGTGCATGCGTGTGCATTTGCGTGTGTGTCTCTGTGTTTGTCTCGCATCCATGTGTGTGCATTAATTCCCTATATATCCTGACGGGCAACGCCGTCCCATATTGCTAGTCTATATATATAAAAGAATAAGCCTCATTGCATAATTTATGGTACCCCACACACAGAACATAATTTATGTCTCCTCAGAAAAGAAACTCGCATTGAACAGAATGTCTAATTACATAATTTATGTCTCATTAGGAGACACAACTCCTATTGGGTGATTGAATGGGGACTTTACTGCTCTCATTGGGTGATTCAATGGGGGCGTGTTTATCATACAGGGAGTTGGCCCGCCCCCTCTAGCCCGCCCACCAGTATCCAACTGACAAAAAAAATATATATATAACTGCCACTAGCTCCTGAGGTAAGGATATCAGTAACTTCTCCCGGTCCACTCACACTCTCACTCAGGATCATGACCCCACAAACACACTGTTTCACCTCCCACAGATAACTGTAACCCTCCATACAGTCTGTTTCAGTACGAGGGTGTAATGTTCCCATAAAATACAAACTCAGGGATAAACTTAATAGCAACTCTTATTTAACTCATAATCTCTTCAGTCACCTCACTGTCTCAACTGTCACTCCTCCACTTCCTGCTTCCCACCCTTTCTCCTTAAAGGGAGAGAGATGCTTTGCTGTATGTTACAGAGGGCAAGCCTCAAATACCACTTTCTATTTCAGCATATTTCTACGTTGCCTCAACTGAAGAGCCGCCGTGTGTTATATTGCTATGTTAGCTCAACTTAACCCTTTGAGTGCCAGAGGGGTAAACAACGCATTGCAAAGCACACATTCTGTCTCACACGCTCACAGTCTCTCACACAGTCTCTCACACAGTCTCTCACACAGTCGCAGTCTCACACACTCTCACACACTCTCACACTTTCACACACTCTCACACTCTCACAGTATCTCACAGTCTCTCTCGCAGTCTCACACAGTCCCTCACACTCTCACAGTCTCACACACTGTCAGTCTCTCACACTCTCACAGTCTCTCACACTCTCATAGTCTCTCATACTCTCACACAGTCTCACACTCTCAGTCTCACACTCTCACAGTCTCTCTCGCAGTCTCTCGCAGTCTCTCTCTCAGTCTCTCACAGTGCCTCACACTCTCACAGTCTCTCACAGTCTCTCACACTCTCACACAGTCTCACACTCTCACATAGTCTCACACTCTCAGTCTCACACTCTCACAGTCTCTCACAGTCTCTCTCGCAGTCTCTCACAGTCTCTCTCGCAATCTCACACAGTCTCTCTCGCAGTCTCACACAGTCTCTTACACTCTCAGTCTCACACAGTCTCACAGTCTCTCACACAGTCTCACAGTCTCTCACAGTCTCTCACACTCTCACAGTCTCTCACACTCTCACAGTCTCTTGCAGTCTCACAGTCTCTCGCAGTCTCACAGTCTCTCACACTCTCACACTTTCACACAGTCTCACACTCTCAGTCTCACACTCTCGCAGTCTCACACAGTCTCTCTCGCAGTCTCACACAGTCTCTCTCACAGTCTCACACAGTCTCTCTCACAGTCTCACACAGTCCCTCACACTCTCACAGTCTCTCACACTCTCAGTCTCACAGTCTCACACAGTCTCACAGTCTCTCACACTCTCAGTCTCTCACACTCTCACAGTCTCTCACAGTCTCACACTCTCACACAGTCTCACACTCTCACAGTCTCTCACACTCTCACAGTCTCTCACACTCTCACAGTCTCTCAGTCTCTCTCAGTCTCTCACAGTCTCACACTCTCACACAGTCTCACACTCTCACACAGTCTCACACTCTCGCAGTCTCTCTCGCAGTCTCACACAGTCTCTCACACTCCCACAGTCACTCCCACAGTCTCTCACACAGTCTCTCACACTCCCTCACACAGTCTCTCACACAGTCTCTCACACAGTCTCTCACACTCTCAGTCTCACACTCTCAGTCTCACAGTCTCGCACAGTCCCTCACACTGACAGAGTCTCTCACAGTCTCACAGTCTCTCACTCTCACAGTCTCTCACTCTCTCAGTCTCTCACTCTCTCAGTCTCTCACTCTCACAGTCTCTCACTCTCACACTGTCTCACAGTCTCACACAGTCTCACACTCTCTGTCTCACTCTCACACAGTCTCACACTCTCACACAGTCTCACACTCTCACACACAGTCTCACAGTCTCTCTCACACTCTCATTCTCTCACAGTCTCTCACAGTCTCACACACAGTCTCACACACAGTCTCACACTCTCTCAGTCTCACACTCTCTCAGTCTCACACACAGTCTCACAGTCTCTCTCACACTCTCAGTCTCACACAGTCTCTCACAGTCTCTCACTCTCACAGTCTCACACTCTCAGAGTCTCACTCTCTCACACACAGTCTCACACTCTCTCACACACAGTCTCACACTCTCTCACACACAGTCTCACACACAGTCTCACACTCTCTCAGTCTCACACTCTCTCAGTCTCACACACACAGTCTCACAGTCTCTCTCACACTCTCAGTCTCACACAGTCTCACACAGTCTCTCACTCTCACAGTCTCACACTCTCAGAGTCTCACTCTCTCACACACACAGTCTCACACTCTCTTACACACAGTCTCACACTCTCTCACACACAGTCTCACACACTCTCACACACAGTCTCTCACACAGTCTCTCACACTCCCTCACACAGTCTCTCACACAGTCTCTCACACAGTCTCTCACACTCTCAGTCTCACACTCTCAGTCTCACAGTCTCGCACAGTCCCTCACACTGACAGAGTCTCTCACAGTCTCACAGTCTCTCACTCTCACAGTCTCTCACTCTCTCAGTCTCTCACTCTCTCAGTCTCTCACTCTCACAGTCTCTCACTCTCACACTGTCTCACAGTCTCACACAGTCTCACACTCTCTGTCTCACTCTCACACAGTCTCACACTCTCACACAGTCTCACACTCTCACACACAGTCTCACAGTCTCTCTCACACTCTCATTCTCTCACAGTCTCTCACAGTCTCACACACAGTCTCACACACAGTCTCACACTCTCTCAGTCTCACACTCTCTCAGTCTCACACACAGTCTCACAGTCTCTCTCACACTCTCAGTCTCACACAGTCTCTCACAGTCTCTCACTCTCACAGTCTCACACTCTCAGAGTCTCACTCTCTCACACACAGTCTCACACTCTCTCACACACAGTCTCACACTCTCTCACACACAGTCTCACACACAGTCTCACACTCTCTCAGTCTCACACTCTCTCAGTCTCACACACACACAGTCTCACAGTCTCTCTCACACTCTCAGTCTCACACAGTCTCACACAGTCTCTCACTCTCACAGTCTCACACTCTCAGAGTCTCACTCTCTCACACACACAGTCTCACACTCTCTTACACACAGTCTCACACTCTCTCACACACAGTCTCACACACTCTCACACACAGTCTCTCACACAGTCTCTCACACTCCCTCACACAGTCTCTCACACAGTCTCTCACACAGTCTCTCACACTCTCAGTCTCACACTCTCAGTCTCACAGTCTCGCACAGTCCCTCACACTGACAGAGTCTCTCACAGTCTCACAGTCTCTCACAGTCTCTCACTCTCTCAGTCTCTCACTCTCTCAGTCTCTCACTCTCACAGTCTCTCACAGTCTCTCACTCTCACACTGTCTCACAGTCTCACACAGTCTCACACTCTCTGTCTCACTCTCACACAGTCTCACACTCTCACACAGTCTCACACTCTCACACACAGTCTCACAGTCTCTCTCACACTCTCATTCTCTCACAGTCTCTCACAGTCTCACACAGTCTCACACACAGTCTCACACTCTCTCAGTCTCACACTCTCTCAGTCTCACACACAGTCTCACAGTCTCTCTCACACTCTCAGTCTCACACAGTCTCTCACAGTCTCTCACTCTCACAGTCTCACACTCTCAGAGTCTCACTCTCTCACACACAGTCTCACACTCTCTCACACACAGTCTCACACTCTCTCACACACAGTCTCTCACACTCTCACAGTCTCTCGCAGTCTCACAGTCTCTCGCAGTCTCACAGTCTCTCACACTCTCACACTTTCACACAGTCTCACACTCTCAGTCTCACACTCTCGCAGTCTCACACAGTCTCTCTCGCAGTCTCACACAGTCTCTCTCACAGTCTCACACAGTCTCTCTCACAGTCTCACACAGTCCCTCACACTCTCACAGTCTCTCACACTCTCAGTCTCACAGTCTCACACAGTCTCACAGTCTCTCACACTCTCAGTCTCTCACACTCTCACAGTCTCTCACAGTCTCACACTCTCACACAGTCTCACACTCTCACAGTCTCTCACACTCTCACAGTCTCTCACACTCTCACAGTCTCTCAGTCTCTCTCAGTCTCTCACAGTCTCACACTCTCACACAGTCTCACACTCTCACACAGTCTCACACTCTCGCAGTCTCTCTCGCAGTCTCACACAGTCTCTCACACTCCCACAGTCACTCCCACAGTCTCTCACACAGTCTCTCACACTCCCTCACACAGTCTCTCACACAGTCTCTCACACAGTCTCTCACACTCTCAGTCTCACACTCTCAGTCTCACAGTCTCGCACAGTCCCTCACACTGACAGAGTCTCTCACAGTCTCACAGTCTCTCACTCTCACAGTCTCTCACTCTCTCAGTCTCTCACTCTCTCAGTCTCTCACTCTCACAGTCTCTCACTCTCACACTGTCTCACAGTCTCACACAGTCTCACACTCTCTGTCTCACTCTCACACAGTCTCACACTCTCACACAGTCTCACACTCTCACACACAGTCTCACAGTCTCTCTCACACTCTCATTCTCTCACAGTCTCTCACAGTCTCACACACAGTCTCACACACAGTCTCACACTCTCTCAGTCTCACACTCTCTCAGTCTCACACACAGTCTCACAGTCTCTCTCACACTCTCAGTCTCACACAGTCTCTCACAGTCTCTCACTCTCACAGTCTCACACTCTCAGAGTCTCACTCTCTCACACACAGTCTCACACTCTCTCACACACAGTCTCACACTCTCTCACACACAGTCTCACACACAGTCTCACACTCTCTCAGTCTCACACTCTCTCAGTCTCACACACACACAGTCTCACAGTCTCTCTCACACTCTCAGTCTCACACAGTCTCACACAGTCTCTCACTCTCACAGTCTCACACTCTCAGAGTCTCACTCTCTCACACACACAGTCTCACACTCTCTTACACACAGTCTCACACTCTCTCACACACAGTCTCACACACTCTCACACACAGTCTCTCACACAGTCTCTCACACTCCCTCACACAGTCTCTCACACAGTCTCTCACACAGTCTCTCACACTCTCAGTCTCACACTCTCAGTCTCACAGTCTCGCACAGTCCCTCACACTGACAGAGTCTCTCACAGTCTCACAGTCTCTCACTCTCACAGTCTCTCACTCTCTCAGTCTCTCACTCTCTCAGTCTCTCACTCTCACAGTCTCTCACAGTCTCTCACTCTCACACTGTCTCACAGTCTCACACAGTCTCACACTCTCTGTCTCACTCTCACACAGTCTCACACTCTCACACAGTCTCACACTCTCACACACAGTCTCACAGTCTCTCTCACACTCTCATTCTCTCACAGTCTCTCACAGTCTCACACAGTCTCACACACAGTCTCACACTCTCTCAGTCTCACACTCTCTCAGTCTCACACACAGTCTCACAGTCTCTCTCACACTCTCAGTCTCACACAGTCTCTCACAGTCTCTCACTCTCACAGTCTCACACTCTCAGAGTCTCACTCTCTCACACACAGTCTCACACTCTCTCACACACAGTCTCACACACAGTCTCACACACAGTCTCACACTCTCTCAGTCTCACACTCTCTCAGTCTAACACACACAGTCTCACAGTCTCTCTCACACTCTCAGTCTCACACAGTCTCACACAGTCTCTCACTCTCACAGTCTCACACTCTCAGAGTCTCACTCTCTCACACACACAGTCTCACACTCTCTTACACACAGTCTCACACTCTCTCACACACAGTCTCACACACTCTCACACACAGTCTCACACACAGTCTCACACTCTCACACACAGTCTCACACTCTCTCAGTCTCACACTCTCTCAGTCTCACACACAGTCTCACAGTCTCTCTCACACTCTCAGTCTCACACAGTCTCTCACTGTCTCTCACTCTCACAGTCTCACACTCTCAGAGTCTCACTCTCTCACACACAGTCTCACACTCTCTCACACACAGTCTCACACTCTCTCACACGCAGTCTCACACACTCTCACACACAGTCTCACACACAGTCTCACACTCTCACACACAGTCTCACACTCTCTCAGTCTCACACTCACACACAGTCTCACACTCTCTCACTCTCACAGTCTCACACTCTCTCACACAGTCTCTCTCTCTCACTCTCACACACAGTCTCACTCACAGTCTCTCTCACACTCTCAGTCTCACACTCTCTCACAGTCTCTCACACACACAGTCTCTCACGCACTCTCTCACGCACTCTCTTACACTCTCAGTCTCACACTCTCAGTCTCACACACTCTCTTACACTCTCAGTCTCACACTCTCAGTCTCACACACTCACATACTCTCAGTCTCACACACACTCTCAGTCTCTCACACTCTCACAGTCTCTCACAGTCTCTCTCTCTCACTCTCACACTGTCTCACTCAGTCTCGCACACTCAGTCTCGCACACTCAGTCTCACACACTCAGTTTCGCACACTCAGTCTCGCACAGTCTAACACAGTCTCACTCTCACACAGTCTCACACTCTCTCACTCTCACACACAGTCTCTCACAGTCTCTCACAGTTTCACACTCTCACACAGTCTCACACTCACACACAGTCTCACACTCACACACAGTCTCACACTCTCACACAGTCTCACACAGTGTCACACTCTCACTCTCACACACAGTCTCTCTCACACTCTCAGTCTCACACTCTCTCACAGTCTCTCACAGTCTCTCACAGTCTCACACAGTCTCACACTCTCTGTCTCACACTCTCTGTCTCACACTCTCACACAGTCTCACACTCTCACAGTCTCACACTCTCACAGTCTCACACACAGTCTCACAGTCTCTCTCACACTCTCAGTCTCACACAGTCTCACACTCTCACACAGTCTCACACAGTCTCACACTCTCACAGTCACACACTCTCAGTCTCACACTCTCACAGTGTCTCACACTCAGTCTCACACTCTCTCACACACAGTCTCACACTCTCTCACACAGTCTCTCACTCACAGTCTCACTCACAGTCTCACTCACAGTCTCGGTCTCACAGTCTCAGTCTCACAGTCTCAGTCTCACAGTCTCACACTCTCAGTCTCACACTCTCAGTCTCACAGTCTCACACTCTCTCACACACAGTCTCACACTCTCTCACTCTCACAGTCTCACACTCTCTCACTCTCACTGTCTCTCACTGTCTCACACTCTCACACACACAGTCTCACACTCTCACACACACAGTCTCACACTCTCACACACAGTCTCACACTCTCACACACAGTCTCACACTCTCACACTCTCTCTCACACAGTCTCACACTCTCACACAGTCTCACACTCTCTCACTCTCACAGTCTCTCTCTCTCACTCTCACACACAGTCTCTCTCACACTCTCAGTCTCACACAGTCTCACACAGTCTCACACTCTCTCACAGTCTCTCTCACTCTCAAAAACTCTCAGTCTCACACACTCTCACACACACTCTCACACACACTCTCACACACACACACACACACTCTCACACACACTCTCACACACAGTCTCTCTCACAGTCTCTCTCACACTCTCAGTCTCTCTCTCACTCTCACAGTCTCTCACACTCTCACAGTCTCACACTCTCTAACAATCTCTGTCTCACACTCTCTCACAGTCTCTCTCACACTCTCAGTCTCTCTCACACTCTGTCTCACAGTCTCACACTCTCTTACACTCTCAGTCTCACAGTCTCTCACACTCTCACAGTCTCTCTCTCACTCTCACAGTCTCTCTCTCACTCTCACAGTCTCTCTCACTCTCAGTCTCTCTCACTCTCAGTCTCTCTCACACTCTCACAGTCTCTCTCATAGTCTCTCTCACACTCTCACAGTCTCACACACTCTCTCACACTCACATTCTCACACTCTCAGTCTCACAGTCTCACACAGTCTCTCTCACAGTCTCACTCAGTCATACTCACACACTCACACAGTCTCACTCTCACACTCAATCACACTCTCACAGTGTCACTCACAGTCTCTCTCACACTCTCAGTCTCTCTCTCACTCTCACAGTCTCTCTCACACTCTCACAGTCTCACACTCTCTAACAATCTCTGTCTCACACTCTCTCACAGTCTCTCTCACACTCTCAGTCTCTCTCACACTCTGTCTCACAGTCTCACACTCTCTCACACTCTCAGTCTCATAGTCTCTCACACTCTCACAGTCTCTCTCTCACTCTCACAGTCTCTCTCTCACTCTCACAGTCTCTCTCACTCTCAGTCTCTCTCACTCTCAGCCTCTCTCACTCTCAGTCTCTCTCACACTCTCACAGTCTCTCTCACAGTCTCTCTCACACTCTCACAGTCTCACACACTCTCTCACACTCACATTCTCACACTCTCAGTCTCACAGTCTCTCTCACTCTCTCACAGTCTCACTCAGTCATACTCACACACTCACACAGTCTCACTCTCACACTCAATCACACTCTCACAGTCTCACTCAATCACACTCACAGTCTCACTCTCACACTCAATCACTCAATCACACTCTCACAGTCTCACGCTCTCACAGTCTCACACTCAATCACATTCTCACACTTACAGTCTCGCAGTCACACTCAATCACACTCACACTCTCACCCTCAATCACTCACACACTCTCACTCAATCACACACACTCACTAACACACTCACTCAATCACTCACACGCAATCACTCAATCTCGCACTCAAACGCAATCACTCACACGTAATCACACCCCGGGAGCCAGCACGATCCACCTTCCACCATAGTCTCACTGTCACTCACACCCCGGGAGCCAGCACGATCCACCTTCCACCATAGTATGTGCAGTTACCACACGCATTTCAATTACATGAATGAATGCCAGTCAATCACATCCTGGGAGCCAGCACGATCCACCTTCCACCATAGTATGTGCAATTACCACATGCGTTTCAACTATATAATGAATGCCACAGTGGAGGCATAAGTACAAACACAAACTCATTACAATGACACATAAGTCAACCCCTTATGACTCACTTCTGTGTGTGTGTGTCTCTGTGTGTGCCTGTGTGTTTCATGTCTGTATCACACTCTATGTGTCTGCATGTATGTGTGTATGACTGTCGCTCTTTAAGCATCTCAGTGCATGCGTGTGCATTTGCGTGTGTGTCTGTGTTTGTCTCACATCCGTGTGTGTGCATTAATTCCCTACATATCCTGACGGGCAATGCCGTCCCACATTGCTAGTCTATATATATAAAAGAATAAGCCTCATTGCATAATTTATGGTACCTCATATACAGAACATAATTTATGTCTCCTCAGAAAACAAACACACATTGAACAGAATGCCTCATTACATAATTTATGTCTCATTAGGAGACACAACTCCTATTGGGTGATTGAATGGGGACTTTACTGCTCCCATTGGATGATTGAATGGGGGCATGTTTATCATACAGGGAGTTGGCCCACCCCCTCCAGTCCGCCCACCACTATCCAACTGACAAAAAAAATATAACTGCCACTCGCTCCTGAAATAGGGATATCAGTAACTTCTGGTCCACACACACACTCACTCAGGATCATGACCCCACAAACACACTGTTTCACCTCCCACAGATAATTGTAACCCTCCATACACTCTGTTTCAGTACAAGGGTGTAATGTTCCCATAAAATACAAACTCAGGGATAAACTTATAGCAACTCTTTTATTTAACTCTTTTCATCTCTTCAGTCACCTCACTGTCTCAACTGTCACTCCTCCACTTCCTGATTCCCGCCCATTCTCCTTAAAGGGAGAGAGATGCTTTGCTGTATGTTACAGAGGGCAGGCCTCAAACACCACTTTCTATTTGTTCCCTCAGCATATTGCTATGCTGCCTCAACTGAAGAGCCACAGTGTGTTATATTGCTATGTTACCTCGATTAACCCTTTGAGTGCCAGAGGGGTACACCAGGGGCATTTCTAGGTTCCAAAACGATCTGGGGCCTCAGCCCACAGTAAAATTCAACAGAGTGCCTGCCACCAGTAGTAGTTAGGATAACGCTATAGTGTGGAGTGAGTTATCCTTACACAACATATATGTTTATTTTATAATCCTATATAATAATTCGCCAAGTTGTGTGTAACGCCCGACATGCGCAGTAGACACTGCTGCGCGTGCGGCAGTCATGCGCAGTAGAGACTGCCCGCGCCGCGGCTGATACAGAGCTGGGCGCTCCGAAGGAGCGTGCAGCTCTGTATCAGCCGAGGCACGGGCAGTCTCCACTGCGTGTGACTGCCCCGCGACCGGCTGCCAGAGGCTCTGTATCAGCCGAGGCGCGGGCAGTCTCCACTGCGTGTGACTGCCCCGCGACCGGCTGCCAGAGGCACTGTGGCTCGTGTAACGGGCTGTTCAACTAGTCTATATATAATGCAATGCAAAGAGTTAAGAAGTAAGCCATTTTATGTTCAACTCGTGCCATTGTTTTTTGTTCTAACTAACTGAAGTTATTGTGGTGTAAACCAACTGTACCACAGGGAACAAATCAAAATTCCTGTCACATTTAATAGAGGTTTCAACTCCTTGAATGCTAGAGCGGTCTTCAATACATTGCAAAGCAATGCATTGGAGACCTCTCTAGCATTCAAGAGGTTAAAAACTCTGTTCAAGTGCAGTGGATTTTAAGAACAAGGTTGCTTTAACCCTTTGAATACCAGAGGGGTACGCAACACATTGCAAAGCAATACATTGCGTACCCCTCTGGCACTCAAAGGGTTAATACATATGAGCCATTGATGTAACTGAATAAATTATCAAGAACAACATCAAAGTATTTTATTTACACAGATAATGTATAAACAAATATAACGATGTTTAAACAAACATTAATGTGAGTTTTATTGGTGTGGAGCAATGTGATACACTTATATACCCACCACACAGTCTGATGTCTTTAGAAAGAGGGACACCAGGGTGTGAAAGAGGAACAGAGGGATTTGGGGCTCGAAGAGGGACACTTGGGAGGTATGTTTATACCCAGCATTGTTCCATTGACCACTGGTAGCCATAGAACCTCTCATACACTGCCTGATAACCTTGCGCTTCTAGCCCCTATTAGCCACACATCCACTGTCTGATACTCCAGTGGTTTGCCACCGGTAGCACCAGGCCCACACATGAACTGATATCTCAGTCTTCTTCTACTGGCAACTGGTATCCACAGAACCATACATACACTGTGTGATACCCCATCATTGTTCCAGTGGTTACCTGTAGCCAATCATAAACTGTCTGATTGACGGCATTTTTCCATTGGCCGCTGGTAGCCACAGAACAACGCACATAAACTTTATGATACCACAGCCTTGTTCCACTGGCCGCTGGTAGCTCTGCCCAGATTCCCCAAATACACTGGTTACCCCACCAGCCTTCTACAACTGCTTACTGGTCGCCACAGATTCCCCTCATACATTGTGCATCCCCACCAGCCTTGTTCTCCTGTCCACTGGAAGCCACAGATTCCCCACATACACTGCGTGTGCCCCCCCCTGCCCACTGGTATCCACAGATTCCTCACATATACTATGTGATTCCCAATTGCATTTTACCCCTGCCCACTGATAGCCACAGATTCCATACATACATTATGTGACCCTCCCCAACAACCTTATTCCCCTAACCACTGGTATCCACAGATTCTCTACATACACTATATAACCCCCCCCTAGCCTTGCTCCCCTGCCCACTGGTAGCCACAGATTCCTTACATACACTGTGTGACCTCCCATAGCCTTATTACCCTGTCCACTGGTAGCCACTGATTCCCCACATACACTGTGGACCCCACCAGTTTTATTATCCTGCCCACTGAAAGTCACAGATTCTTCACATACACTATATGATCACCACCATCCTTATTCCAATACCCACTGGTAGCCACTGATTCCCTACATAAACTGTGTGACCCCACCAGCCTTGTTCCCCTGCCCTCTGGTAGCCAGCCCACAAATTCTCCACATATACAATGTGACACCCACCAGCCTTGTTTACCTGCCACTGGTAGCCATATATTTCCTCCATCTATACTGTCCCTCATACCTTCTCTTCTGCTCTGCCCTATTCTGCTTTCTGTTTCAGTGTAGAGCTATGGGCGCCACACTGCCTCCTCTGGTACTTCAGGTGCATGTTGATGACCTCATCGCAAAGCACCAGGAAGTGCTAGAAGAGCCAGTGTGGAGCAGATGGCTGTGGGCTGAAGCTGAGAACAGAGTAAGGCAGCAGCCTGCTGTTCCAAGCTATATATGCCCACAAGTTGCTGGGCAGCAGCCAGCCAGCCTCAGGATAAACAGCAGGAGGAGTGAGTCTGCTGATTGACATTCGGGGCTGCCTACTGACACACTCAGGGCTTCAGCCCCCTTAGCCCACCCCTAGCGACGCCCCTGGGGTACACAACGCATTGCAAAGCAATGCGTTGCGTACCCCTCTGGCACTCAAAGAGTTAAGTAAGGAGGAGTTACTGCTCCCATTGGGTGATTCAATGGGGGGAGTGATTTAAATCATGCAGGGAGTTGGCCTGCCCCCACTATCCAGCCCGCCCATCACTATCTAAGTAACTGAAAAAACAAAATGGCTGCCACTCGCTCCTACACCACAGACACAAACACATCAGACAAAAAACACACACTCAATCACATACTCACACTCTCACACACACTCAGTCATACACACTCAATCACACACATAATCATACACACAATAATTCACACACTCACATTCTCTCACTCACATACTCACACTCAATCCCACACACTCACACTCTCTCACTCACATTCTCTCACTTGCACTCAATCACACACACTCTCACTCAATCACACTCACACTCTCTCATTCACACTCTCTCACTCACACTCATACACACTCACACACTTTCACTCAATCACATACACTCATGCAATCACTCACTCTCGTACTCACACCCCGGGAGCCTGCACGATCCACCTTCCACCATAGTCTCACTCACACCCCGGGAGCCAGCACGATCTCCTTCTACCATAGTATTTGCAATTCCCACATGCACTTCAACTACATGAATGAATGGCAATCACTCACACCCCGGGAGCCAGCACGATCCACCTTCCACCATAGTATGTGCAATTACCACATGCATTTCAACTATATGAATGAATGCCACAGTGGAGGCATAAGTACAAACACAAACTCATTACAGTGACACATAAGTCACCCCCTTATGACTCACTTCTGTGTGTGCATGTGTGTCTCTGTGTGTGCCTGTGTGTTCCTCACTGTGTATGTTGTATGTCTGTATCACACTCTATGTGTCTGCATGTTGTGCATTGCATGTATGTATGTATGTATGACTGTGTTGATCTTTATGCATCTCATTGAATGCGTGTGCATTTGCGTGTGTATCTCTGTGTGTGTTTGTCTTGCATCCGTGTGTGTGCACATTAATTCCCTATATATCCTGACGGGCAACGCCGTCCCACATTGCTAGTATGTTAATAAATTAGTGTGGGTACATAAAATACTTAGATCTTGCTATAAATCATATTATTTAGCTCAAAGAGGAAATGGTGGGGTCTAAAGAGGAGGGGTGGGACAAAAAAAGGAAGGGGGGGGATTTACAGAATAAGGGGTGGATTCTAAACAAGAAGAGGTGTGGCCTGGTCCGGAAGGGGTGGGGCAAATGAAGATTACTCGGGTGCGTGAGTTTAGTCAGGCCTAGGGCAGCACAAAACCTAAATATACCACTGGTCCAATGTGCATTGCTTTGCAAAGCATTGTTCGCCTCTTTGATGAGGCTGAGCATCATGCTTGGGCTTTTGAGTGGTTTTACATTCTGGTATTCACCTTGTTAACTTTATGTTCTGCTCCTTTAAAGAGAGCGTTTACGGCATAGATGCCATTGCTCCATTCACTTCTATGGGACGTTGCAGTTTGGGACATATCTCTGCAACCGCTCCACGTAACAAGGTCAGAGATGACTAATTTTGTTGGTTTGGCCTTGCTCTGTTATCAGTCAACTTTCTGGGCATGTTGGGGGCCTTAGGGGGCTTCGGGCACTGTTGATGTTAGTGAACTACGATTCCTATGAGCTCTTGCTTCACTCATTTGTTTCTGATTGGCTCCTTCTTTCCTCAGCAGTTTAACCCTTCACCTACCAGATAAGTCTTATTTTGCGTTTCTCAGTTGAATTCATTTATCACACACTGTTTTGTGGATGTTTTGATACTTTGACCTCTTTGACTCCGTTAGATCTTGGGGCTGAACCTAAGACTAAGGACACTGGGGCATCTGTGTCCCCCATTGCTCATTGCTCTTCATGTCACTCAGGGTTACCTAGAGAATACTCAGGTCATGTTTGCCCAGCATGCGCTGCTGCCCCTGAATCCCCTGCAGGGACCTCAAGCCATGCACTAGAGCCAGTATGGATGCAAGAGTTTAAGGCTACTACCAGGGACCTCCGGTCCATCTTACATCTCTTTCCATCCACTTTACAGGGGGTCTTCAACTCGTGGCAGGCCCCCGCCCCTATCAGATCTTCCCTGCCTAAACCTCCAGGTGTATCTGATGTGCCTGATTCCTCTGACGAGGAATTATTGGTGGACTCTGATGATGAAGACTGTTCAGCTGCTCCTTCATTTCAGTTTTTTTTAAGACTATCCATCCATGGTCAGAAGTATCATATTTTCCTTAAGTTAACCCCTAACACTGAAAAGGTTAAACCTTATCTTTTTTCACAGTTTACTACCTTAAATAGCAAAATGGAGCCCAATGCAGCGAGGCATCTTGGTCTAGGCTCACTAGGCCTAGGGCGGCAAGGCATGTCCTTTCACATAGCTCACAATTTTGGGGCATTGTGAGTGTGCGAACGAGCATTCAAAATAAATGACAGAACGAATGCACACAACATCCTGATTGCGCACGTAAGAATGCTGGCTGGTTAGTTTGTGGAAGCACAATGAAGTTTCCGGGCTTGGAGCCGATGCCAACTGGTTCTTCAAGGATCACTGTTTTACAGGTTCTGTGGGATTGGAGCCACCATGCCTGCCGTTATTTAAAAGAATTACCGACTTTAACAATGTTTTGACAACTTAATCCTTTGAGCACCAGAAAAGTAGTGGCCCTCAAAGGGTTAAAGATCTTTCAAAATCCATACATTATTTTAAGGTAGTAAATAAGTAAGGTCCAGAGCCCCAGATAGGTTATAATTATGAGACCATTACTTTACCTACATGCTATCATGTTGCCTAATCTGTATACAAGTAGATTGTATTTAGTTTCACAGTGTAATCTGTTTGATCTACCTGAGGTGATCCGCGATGTAGTGGAGACATGCGGGCAGATTGACTCAGACTCTGGACCTTTACCTTCGTTCATTTTATATTTTAATCTACATGTTGTCTTGTCTGTACACATATATTTTGTAGTGAGTGCTGCAGTGTAGTCTATCCCATCTACCCGCAGTGCTCCGCAGTGCAGTGGAGACACACAAGTAGATGGGCTTAGCTTAGGCTCTGGACCTCTTTTAATTTTATTTTACATAGATGTAGTGTGTATTGTCTTCATCCTTTGGGCCGATGGCCCATTTGAGTGCAACGGATCAGTCTGCTTTATCTGCCTGCGATGCTTCACTATATAGCAGACACACGCAGGCAGTTGAGGTTTGAAATCTGGCAGTTTTTTATTCCCGGGACCAACACTTGCACATCCCTATCCTATCTAGGCACAGGCAGTGATGGCGTATGCACTCTGTTATTCCCCCTCTGAACTCAGCTGATCTTTTCGCTTCTGGGGTGGCTGGGGAGATTTGGAGATATGACTGATCACCCCTGCTGAGCTGGGTGATTTGGTGCGCAATATGGCTGATGCCCGTTCGCTTATCAGTAGTGTTCTCTTTTCATTTACACATCAGATTGATTCACAATTATTTATTTTCATTCATTTCACTTATGCTCTTTGCTCTACTGGGGCTTCTCCGTTTTGGACTGGAGGGTGACTCACAACGCTGATATATATAGCATTCAAATGGCTAAAAGTCTCTTTTAATCAGAGGATTTTGTTTGCTCCCTGTATTGCTGTTGGTTTGTCCCAGATATACTCTAATTAAATATATCACCTCCCTCCACATTTCCCTCTTCTTCTCCACTCCCTATCACTTTCTCTCTCTCTCTCTCTCTCTCTCTTTCTCTCTCTCTCTCTCTCTCTCTCTCTCTATCTCTCTCTATCTCTGTTTCTTTGTGGCTGATGTGAAAATAAGCACTGCATTAATTTGTGGCCAAACCAGCTGCACCATTGAGGACATACACAAATTCCCAGAATTCCCCTTTATTTAAATGGATCTTTTAACACTTTTAATGCAAGAGAGATCTCCAGTGCATTCCAAAGCAATCTCTACTCAATGAGCCATATGAAGGAAAGCAAGAGTTTGTAGCAAAATGCCAGTATTCTGTTGGCTGAATTGAGGCCAGTGCTCAGAGTAGGCAATAAATGTGTATGTATGGGTATATATCACCAAATCCCTCTGTCCCTGTTTCCCACTCTGCTATCCCTCTGTTTATGAGATCAGACTGTGTGGTGTTTAAATAAGTGCATCGCATTGCTCCACAGCAATAAAACTCATTGTCTTTAAACATCAGTATATATATGTTTATAAATTAGTCTGGGTACATAAAATACATAGATATTGCTATAAATCATATTATTTAGCTCAAAGAGGAAATGGTGGGGTCTAAAGAGGAGGGGTGGGACAAAAAAAGGAAGGGGGGGGATTTACAGAATAAGGGGTGGATTCTAAACAAGAAGAGGTATGGCCTGGTCCGGAAGGGGTGGGGCAAATGAAGATTACTCGGGTGCGTGAGTTTAGTCAGGCCTAGGGCAACACAAAACCTAAATATACCACTGGTCCAATGTGCATTGCTTTGCAAAGCATTGTTCACCTCTTTGATGAGGCTGAGCATCATGCTTGATAATTCTCTTGAGGATCAGAGGTATGCACAATGCCTTGCATGGCACTTTGGACTCCCATTTGATTGTTAAGGGTTTAAATTGTGATAAAAGAGAACACTTGCTACTGAGTTAAAGGTTAAAGCTGGCCAGGGATGAGCAGTCATAATATGACTGCCCCTTCCGGCTTTAAACCCAGTAGTCAAACTCATCTTTTGCCTTAAATTAACCCCTTGAAGTACAAATGGGTGTACAATGTGCGGTCTTTTGCAATTCATTGTGCATATCCTCATGCTTAATTAACATCTTGAGGATAAGAGTGGTGCCCAACTTCTTGAAAAGCCGTGCATGTTGTATAACCATTTATCTTCAGCGTTTTTATCTCTCTGTTGTCCAATACAGGTTATTGGTAACTTTGGTAGTCGATCAGCCCCTTTAAGTAGGCAGGAACAATTCTGAGAAGTGACTGCTGGGTGGAGCCTACATCGTCTCCTTAGCTTGCAGCTAGCTAGTCACCAACGATTAAGATTTGTTCCTTGTTCAAGACACAAGGCAAAAGAACAGTTCTGCTATAGTTTTAGCTTTTTTATTATTTTTCTGTTAGATACGGAATACCACCATTAGGCGGATTACCATCACTGGCAGTTCCCATCACCCAAATGTGTATAGCTCAGATTTCCAGGCGCTTTTGTGGACCTAAGCCCTGGGGAGAAAATCTTGGCTGCAAGTTCTTTCCCCAGGAGTTGCCTACTGAGGGTTCTCCTTGATATATGGTAATCTGAAGGCAGAAGACCTACTGAAAAAGGTGAGCACCCTTTGAGTGCTGAGGTCCACATCTCCCATGCTTCCCCTCCGCAAAGGGGTCTCATTTGGAGTTCCTATTATATACTCATTCACTCATTGGGTTTATCTGTATGTCTGTGGAGTGTTTGGAGCAAGTGTCTGGGGTATCTTAACCCTTTTGCTGCTGGTTAGCATCTTTTGAGGGCTTTGTGGGCACTTTCCCTACTGGGACCAATGTTTTTTGTCTACTGACTTGTTGTAGTGGGCTTTTGAGTGGTTTTACATTCTGGTATTCACCTTGTTAACTTTATGTTCCGCTCCTTTAAAGAAAGCGTTTACGGCATAGACGCCATTGCTCCATTCACTTCTATGGGTCTTTACAGTTTGGGACATATCTCTGCAACCGCTCCACGTAACAAGGTCAGAGATGACTCATTTTGTTGGTTTGGCCTTGCTCTGTTATCACTCAACTTTCTGGGCACGTTGGGGGCCTTAGGGGGCTTCGGGCACTGTTGGTGTTAATGAAACTACGATTCCTATGAGCGCTTGCTTCGCTCACTTGTTTCTGATTGGCTCCTGCCGTGGCAGCCATTTTGTTTCTTTGCAGATCGATTATCCTACACAGGGCTTGGACTCTCCTTATTTCCTCAGCAGTTTAACCCTTCGCCTACCAGATAAGTCTTATTTTGCGTTTCTCAGTTGAATTAATTTATCACACACTGTTTTGTGGGTGTTTTGATACTTTGACCGCTTTGACTCCGTTAGATGTTGGGGCTGAACCTAAGACTAAGGACACTGGGGCGTCTGTGTCCCCCATTGCTCATTGCTCTTCATGTCACTCAGGGTTACCTAGAGAATACTCAGGTCATGTTTGCCCAGCATGCGCTGCTGCCCCTGAATCCCCTGCAGGGACCTCAAGCCATGCACTAGAGCCAGTCTGGATGCAAGAGTTTAAGGCTACTACCAGGGACCTCCGGTCCATCTTACATCTCCTTCCATCCACTTTACAGGGGGTCTTCAACTCGTGGCAGGCCCCCGCCCCTATCAGATCTTCCCTGCCTAAACCTCCGGGTGTACCTGATGTCTGATTCCTCTGACGAGGAATTATTGGTGGACTCTGATGATGAAGACTGTTCAGCTGCTCCTTCATTTCAGTTTTTTTTTAAGACTCTCCATCCATGGTCAGAAGTATCATATTTTCCTTAAGTTAACCCCTAACACTGAAAAGGTTAAACCTTATCTTTTTTCACAGTTTACTACCTTAAATAGCAAAATGGAGCCCAATGCAGCGAGGCATCTTGGTCTAGGCTCACTAGGCCTAGGGCGGCAAGGCATGTCCTTTCACATAGCTCACAATTTTGGGGCATTGTGAGTGTGCGAACGAGCATTCAAAATAAATGACAGAACGAATGCACACTGCATCCTGATTGCGCACGTAAGAATGCTGGCTGGTTAGTTTGTGGAAGCACAATGAAGTTTCCGGGCTTGGAGCCGATGCCAGCTGGTTCTTCAAGGATCACTGTTTTACAGCTTCTGTGGGATTGGAGCCACCATGCCTGCCGTTATTTAAAAGAATTACCGACTTTAACAATGTTTTGACAACTTAATCCTTTGAGCACCAGAAAAGTAGTGGCGCTCAAAGGGTTAAAGATCTTTCAAAATCCATACATTATTTTAAGGTAGTAAATAAGTAAGGTCCAGAGCCCCAGATAGGTTATAATTATGAGACCCTTACTTTACCTGCATGCTATCATGTTGCCTAATCTGTATACAAGTAGATTGTATTTAGTTTCACAGTGTAATCTGTTTGATCTACCTGAGGTGCTCCGCGATGTAGTGGAGACATGCGGGCAGATTGACTCAGACTCTGGACCTTTACCTTCATTCATTTTATATTTTAATCTACATGTTGTCTTGTCTGTACACATATATTTTGTAGTGAGTGCTGCAGTGTAGTCTATCCCATCTACCCGCAGTGCTCCGCAGTGCAGTGGAGACACACAAGTAGATGGGCTTAGCTTAGGCTCTGGACCTCTTTTAATTTTATTTTACATAGATGTAGTGTGTGTTGTCTTCATCCTTTGGGCCGATGGCCCATTTGAGTGCAACGGATCAGTCTGCTTTATCTGCCTGCGATGCTTCACTATATAGCAGAGACACGCAGGCAGTTGAGGTTTGAAATCTGGCAGTTTTTTATTCCCGGGACCAACACTTGCACATCCCTATCCTATCTAGGCACAGGCAGTGATGGCGTATGCACTCTGTTATTCCCCCTCTAAACTCAGCTGAACTTTTTGCTTCTGGGGTGGCTGGGGAGATTTGGAGATATGACTGATCACCCCTGCTGAGCTGGGTGATTTGGTGCGCAATATGGCTGATGCCCGTTCGCTTATCAGTAGTGTTCTCTTTTCATTTACACATCAGATTGATTCACAATTATTTATTTTCATTCATTTCACTTATGCTCTTTGCTCTACTGGGGCTTCTCAGTTTTGGACTGGAGGGTGACTCACAACGCTGATATATATATAGCATTCAAATGGCTAAAAGTCTCTTTTAATCAGAGGATTTTATTTGCTCCCTGTATTGCTGTTGGTTTGTCCCAGATATACTCTAATTAAATATATCACCTCCCTCCCCATTTCCCTCTTCATCTCCACTCCCTATCACTTTCTCTCTCTCTCTCTCTCACACACTCTCTCTCTCTCTCTCTCTCTATCTCTCTCTCTCTATCTCTGTTTCTTTGTGGCTGATGTGAAAATAAGCACTGCATTAATTTGTGGCCAAACCAGCTGCACCATTGAGGACATACACAAATTCTCAGAATTCCCCTTTATTTAAATGGATCTTTTAACACTTTTAATGCAAGAGAGATCTCCAGTGCATTCCAAAGCAATCTCTACTCAATAAGCCATATGTAGGAAAGCAAGAGTTTGTAGCAAAATGCCAGTATTCTGTTGGCTGAATTGAGGCCAGTGCTCAGAGTAGGCAATAAATGTGTATGTATGGGTATATATCACCAAATCCCTCTGTCCCTGTTTCCCACTCTGCTATCCCTCTGTTTATGAGATCAGACTGTGTGGTGTTTAAATAAGTGCATCGCATTGCTCCACAGCAATAAGACTAATTGTCTTTAAACATCAGTATATATGTTTATAAATTAGTCTGGGCACATAAAATACATAGATCTGGCTATAAATCATATTATTTAGCTCAAAGAGGAAATGGTGGGGTCTAAAGAGGAGGGGTGGGACAAAAAAAGGAAGGGGGGGGATTTACAGAATAAGGGGTGGATTCTAAACAAGAAGAGGTGTGTCCTGGTCCGGAAGGGGTGGGGCAAATGAAGATTACTCGGGTGCGTGAGTTTAGTCAGGCCTAGGGCAGCACAAAACCTAAATATACCACTGGTCCAATGTGCATTGCTTTGCAAAGCATTGTTCACCTCTTTGATGAGGCTGAGCATCATGCTTGATAATTCTCTTGAGGATCAGAGGTATGCACAATGCCTTGCATGGCACTTTGGACTCCCATTTGATTGTTAAGGGTTTAAATTGTGATAAAAGAGAACACTTGCTACTGAGTTAAAGGTTAAAGCTGGCCAGGGATGAGCAGTCATAATATGACTGCCCCTTCCGGCTTTAAACCCAGTAGTCAAACTCATCTTTTGCCTTAAATTAACCCCTTGAAGTGCAAATGGGTGTACAATGTGCGGTCTTTTGCAATTCGTTGTGCATATCCTCATGCTTAATTAACATCTTGAGGATAAGAGTGGTGCCCAACTTCTTGAAAAGCCGTGCATGTTGTATAACCATTTATCTTCAGCGTTTTTATCTCTCTGTTGTCCAATACAGGTTATTGGTAACTTTGGTAGGCAATCAGCCCCTTTAAGTAGGCAGGAACAATTCTGAGAAGTGACTGCTGGGTGGAGCCTACATCGTCTCCTTAGCTTGCAGCTAGCTAGTCACCAACGATTAAGATTTGTTCCTTGTTCAAGACACAAGGCAAAAGAACAGTTCTGCTATAGTTTTAGCTTTTTTATTATTTTTCTGTTAGAAATGGAATACCACCATTAGGCAGATTACCATCACTGGCAGTTCCCATCACCCAAATGTGTATAGCTCAGATTTCCAGGCGCTTTTGTGGACCTAAGCCCTGGGGAGAAAATCTTGGCTGCAAGTTCTTTCCCAAGGAGTTGCCTACTGAGGGTTCTTCTTGACATATGGTAATCTGAAGGCAGAAGACCTCCTGAAAAAGGTGAGCACCCTTTGAGTGCTGAGGTCCACATCTCCCATGCTTCCCCTCTGCACAGGGGTCTCATTTGGAGTTCCTATTATATACTCATTCACTCATTGGGTTTATCTGTATGTCTGTGGGGTGTTTGGAGCAAGTGTCTGGGGTATCTTAACCCTTTTGCTGCTGGTTAGCATCTTTTGAGGGCTTTGTGGGCACTTTCCCTACTGGGACCAATGTTTTTTGGTCTACTGACTTGTTGTAGTGGGCTTTTGAGTGGTTTTACATTCTGGTATTCACCTTGTTAACTTTATGTTCTGCTCCTTTAAAGAAAGCGTTTACGGCATAGACGCCATTGCTCCATTCACTTCTATGGGTCTTTACAGTTTGGGACATATCTCTGCAACCGCTCCACGTAACAAGGTCAGAGATGACTCATTTTGTTGGTTTGGCCTTGCTCTGTTATCAGTCAACTTGCTGGGCATGTTGGGGGCCTTAGGGGGCTTCGGGCACTGTTGGTGTTAATGAAACTACGATTCCTATGAGCGCTTGCTTCGCTCACTTGTTTCTGATTGGCTCCTGCCTTGGCAGCCATTTTGTTTCTTTGCAGATCGATTATCCTACGCAGGGCTTGGACTCTCCTTATTTCCTCAGCAGTTTAACCCTTCGCCTACCAGATAAGTCTTATTTTGCGTTTCTCAGTTGAATTAATTTATCACACACTGTTTTGTGGGTGTTTTGATACTTTGACCGCTTTGACTCCGTTAGATCTTGGGGCTGAACCTAAGACTAAGGACACTGGGGCGTCTGTGTCCCCCATTGCTCATTGCTCCTCATGTCACTCAGGGTTACCTAGAGAATACTCAGGTCATGTTTGCCCAGCATGCGCTGCTGCCCCTGAATCCCCTGCAGGGACCTCAAGCCATGCACTAGAGCCAGTATGGATGCAAGAGTTTAAGGCTACTACCAGGGACCTCCGGTCCACCTTACATCTCCTTCCATTCACTTTACAGGGGGTCTTCAACTCGTGGCAGGCCCCCGCCCCTATCAGATCTTCCCTGCCTAAACCTCCGGGTGTATCTGATGTGCCTGATTCCTCTGACGAGGAATTATTGGTGGACTCTGATGATGAAGACTGTTCAGCTGCTCCTTCATTTCAGTTTTTTTAAGACTATCCATCCATGGTCAGAAGTATCATATTTTCCTTAAGTTAACCCCTAACACTGAAAAGGTTAAACCTTATATTTTTTCACAGTTTACTACCTTAAATAGCAAAATGGAGCCCAATGCAGCAAGGCATCTTGGTCTAGGCTCACTAGGCCTAGGGCGGCAAGGCATGTCCTTTCACATAGCTCACAATTTTGGGGCATTGTGAGTGTGCGAACGAGCATTCAAAATAAATGACAGAACGAATGCACACTACTTCCTGATTGCGCACGTAAGAATGCTGGCTGGTTAGTTTGTGGAAGCACAATGAAGTTTCCGGGCTTGGAGCCGATGCCAGCTGGTTCTTCAAGGATCACTGTTTTACAGCTTCTGTGGGATTGGAGCCACCATGCCTGCCGTTATTTAAAAGACTTACTGACTTTAACAATGTTTTGACAACTTAATCCTTTGAGCACCAGAAAAGTAGTGGCGCTCAAAGGGTTAAAGATCTTTCAAAATCCATACATTATTTTAAGGTAGTAAATAAGTAAGGTCCAGAGCCCCAGATAGGTTATAATTATGAGACCATTACTTTACCTGCATGCTATCATGTTGCCTAATCTGTATACAAGTAGATTGTATTTAGTTTCACAGTGTAATCTGTTTGATCTACCTGCGGTGCTCCGCGATGTAGTGGAGACATGCGGGCAGATTGACTCAGACTCTGGACCTTTACCTTAGTTCATTTTATATTTTTATCTACATGTTGTCTTGTCTGTACACATATATTTTGTAGTGAGTGCTGCAGTGTAGTCTATCCCATCTACCCGCAGTGCTCCGCAGTGCAGTGGAGACACACAAGTAGATGGGCTTAGCTTAGGCTCTGGACCTCTTTTAATTTTATTTTACATAGATGTAGTGTGTATTGTCTTCATCCTTTGGGCCGATGGCCCATTTGAGTGCAACGGATCAGTCTGCTTTATCTGCCTGCGATGCTTCACTATATAGCAGAGACACGCAGGCAGTTGAGGTTTGAAATCTGGCAGTTTTTTATTCCTGGGACCAACACTTGCACATTAGTGTTGAGCGAGCATGCTCGGCCGATGCTCGGATCGGCTCGAGCATCGCTCTGCTCGGCACATGGCGGTACTCGTACGAGTACCGCATGTGCTCGCCCGCCATGTTCGGGTCTCCTCCCCGCACATTTTGCGGCTGCTGCGCAGCCAATAAACGTGCAGGGAGGCTCTGACATCAGTGTAATGCCAGCAGCCATGTTGGCTGCTGGCATTACACTGATTGGCTGGCCAGAACCCGTGGTCGGGTGCTGTATAGCACCTGACCAGCGAGTTTGGCTCAGTCTTAGCCAGGGAGAGCTGAGGATAGGAAGGGAAAGTCAGTGTAGGGAGGAAAAAAAGCAAAATTGTGAAAAAAAAGAACCAAAAGTCCTTTTTAGGACTACTGTGTGTGGGGGCAGCAGGTTATTTTGTGTGGGGGGAAAAAAAAAAAAAAAAATATATATATATTCTGTTTAGTGTGCAAAGTTGCAGATTAGAGCACATTCTGTTTAGTGTGCACAGTTGCAGATTAGAGCACATTCTGTTTAGTGTGCAAAGTTGCAGATTAGAGCACATTCTGTTAAGTCTTCAAACTAAAATATCAAAGTCACATATTCCATTCAGTGTGCGTCGCCGCAGTTTAGCAGCACATTCTGTGTACTGTGCAGAGTTGCAGAATAGGAAGAAATACTGTTAAGTCTTCAAACTAAAATATCAAAGTCACATATTCCATTCAGTGTGCTTCGCCGCAGTTTAGCAGCACATTCTGTGTACTGTGCAGAGTTGCAGAATAGGAAGAAATACTGTTAAGTCTTCAAACTAAAATATCAAAGTCACATATTCCATTCAGTGTGCTTCGCCGCAGTTTAGCAGCACATTCTGTGTACTGTGCAGAGTTGCAGAATAGGAAGAAATACTGTTAAGTCTTCAAACTAAAATATCAAAGTCACATATTCCATTCAGTGTGCTTCGCCGCAGTTTAGCAGCACATTCTGTGTACTGTGCAGAGTTGCAGAATAGGAAGAAATACTGTTAAGTCTTCAAACTAAAATATCAAAGTCACATATTCCATTCAGTGTGCTTCGCCGCAGTTTAGCAGCACATTCTGTGTACTGTGCAGAGTTGCAGAATAGGAAGAAATACTGTTAAGTTTTCAAACTCAAATATTAAAGTCACATATTCCATTCTGTGTTCGTCACCGCAGTTTAGCAGCCTATTCTGTGTACTCTGCACAGTTGCAGAATAGGAAGAAATACTGTTAAGTTTTCAAACTCAAATATTAAAGTCACATATTCCATTCAGTGTGTGTCACCGCAGTTTAGCAGCCTATTCTGTGTACTCTGCACAGTTGCAGAATAGGAAGAAATACTGTTAAGTTTTCAAACTCAAATATTAAAGTCACATATTCCATTCAGTGTGTGTCACCGCAGTTTAGCAGCCTATTCTGTGTACTCTGCACAGTTGCAGAATAGGAAGAAATACTGTTAAGTTTTCAAACTCAAATATTAAAGTCACATATTCCATTCAGTGTGTGTCACCGCAGTTTAGCAGCCTATTCTGTGTACTCTGCACAGTTGCAGAATAGGAAGAAATACTGTTAAGTTTTCAAACTCAAATATTAAAGTCACATATTCCATTCAGTGTGTGTCACCGCAGTTTAGCAGCCTATTCTGTGTACTCTGCACAGTTGCAGAATAGGAAGAAATACTGTTAAGTTTTCAAACTCAAATATTAAAGTCACATATTCCATTCAGTGTGTGTCACCGCAGTTTAGCAGCCTATTCTGTGTACTCTGCACAGTTGCAGAATAGGAAGAAATACTGTTAAGTTTTCAAACTCAAATATTAAAGTCACATATTCCATTCAGTGTGTGTCACCGCAGTTTAGCAGCCTATTCTGTGTACTCTGCACAGTTGCAGAATAGGAAGAAATGCTGTTAAGTTTTCAAACTCAAATATTAAAGTCACATATTCCGTGTAAGATGAAGAAGGCGGGTAAAAAGGGACGGGGAAGTGGACGTGATCCTGATAGTTCAGGGCGCGGGTCAAGATGCGGAGAAACTGTGCCTGGTGCCAGAGCACAAGAAAGAAAGACATTAGTGATGAGCGAGCACCCCAATGCTCGGATGTTCGGGTGCTCTGACCGAGCACCCCCTGAGGCTCGAGTGCTCGGCCGAGCACCCGAGCCCCATTGAAGTCAATGGGAGGACTCGAGCATTACACCAGGCACCCCCTGCTCTGATGAGGGGAGGGTGCCTGGTCCATAGGAAAAGGGCAGAAAAAGATGGAAACACTACAGAAATGGTTCAGGGACAGCATAGGGAGGATGTCTGGATGCACCTTGGACTCCAACATCGCTGCTGGGAACGATCTTTCGCCCGTAGTACGCCATTTTTACAGACTGACCGTAAAACACACAAAAAGGAAAATAAAAACGACTTTAGGCGAAAAATTGTTACCAAACAGTATTTGCTGTATATTTACTTGTATATCATCTGCAAATTCTCCCAAAAATTTCATCGATTTTCTGAAGTGAGGCCATGATTAAGAGGGAAACGTGCGCAGAGGCAAATTATCCCAAAAATTTCCTTGATTTTCAGAACTGAGGCCATGATTAAGAGGGAAACGTGCGCAGAGGCAAATTCTCCCAAAAATTTCCTTGATTTTCAGAACTGAGGCCATGATTAAGAGGGAAACGTGCGCAGAGGCAAATTATCCCAAAAATTTCCTTGATTTTCAGAACTGAGGCCATGATTAAGAGGGAAACGTGCGCAGAGGCAAATTCTCCCAAAAATTTCCTTGATTTTCAGAACTGAGGCCATGATTAAGAGGGAAACGTGCGCAGAGGCAAATTATCCCAAAAATTTCCTTGATTTTCAGAACTGAGGCCATGATTAAGAGGGAAACGTGCGCAGAGGCAAATTCTCCCAAAAATTTCCTTGATTTTCAGAACTGAGGCCATGATTAAGAGGGAAACGTGCGCTGAGCTGACCATCTAAAACATTATGGGTGAGGGTCTGCTGCAGAGCTGACCATCCTAAACATTATATGCGAAGGCCCGCTAGTGAGCTGACGCTATAAAACATTATATGAGAGGGCCCGCTAGAGAGCTGACCCAATAAAACATTATATGAGAAGGCCCGCTGGTGAGCTGACCTATATAAAAATTGGCAAACAGGGCCCGCTGGTGAGCTGGCCCTATATAAAAATTATATCACAGGGCCCGCTGGTGAGCTGGCCCTATATAAAAATTATATCCCAGGGCACGCTGGTGAGCTGGCCCTATATAAAAATTATATCCCAGGGCATATGGAAGAGGAGGAGGAGGATGAGAACATTAAGAGTCAACCATATACCCGTTTTTGGGGTGGAAGGGGTGAATGGGAATACAGAGTATTCCCATCATTGTAAATAACATATATAAAGTGAGTTTATGTTCCCCCGGGGCTTTCCTCCAGTGGAGTGGAGAAGTCAGGGGAAATCCAGGCCTTGTTCATTTTTATAAGTGTCAACCTATCAGCATTGTCGGTGGAAAGGCGGATACGCTTATCTGTTATGATGCCACCAGCAGCACTAAATACCCGCTCAGACAGAACGCTGGCGGCAGGGCAGGCCAGCACCTCCAAGGCGTAGAGTGCCAGTTCATACCACGTGTCCAGCTTGGACACCCAGTAGTTGTAAGGCACAGAGGGATCATTGAGGACGCTGACACGGTCTGCTACGTACTCCTTCACCATCTTCCAAAACTTTTCCCTCCTTGTGACACTAGGCTGCGCATCAGGGTGAGGGTGCTGGCGGGGTGTCATGAAGGTGTCCCACGCCTTGGAGAGTGTTGCCCTGCCTTTGTCGGAACTGCTGTGTGCTCCCCTTTTCTCCCCTTCTCGGTTGGCCAAGGTAGCACGTACTCTGCCGCCAGCGTTGTCAGATGGAAAATTTTGGAGCAATTTTTCAACAAGAACCTTCTGGTATTGCACCATTTTGCTTGTCCTCTCCACCGGAGGAATGAGAGATGAGAAATTCTCTTTGTAGCGGGGGTCCAGAAGGGTGAACACCCAGTAATCCGTGTTGTCTAAAATGCGTACAACGCGTGGGTCACGGGAAAGGCAGCCTAACATAAAGTCAGCCATGTGTGCCAGAGTACCAACAGTCAAGATTTCGCTGTCCTCACCAGGAGGCTGACTCTCAATATCCTCATCCTCTTCCTCCTCTTCTGCCCACCCACGCTGAAGAGATGGAACTAAAGTTCCATGGCTACCCTCTGTAGCGGAGGCAACCGTGTCTTCCTCCTCCTCCTCCTCCTCCTCCTCCTCCTCCGCCTCCTCCAATTGTCGCTGAGAAGACGAAGTGAGGGTGCTCTGGCTATCACCTTGTGTAAGCTCTTCCTCCCCCATTTCCACCTCTTCCACATGCAAAGCGTCGGTTTTAATTGTGAGCAGCGAGCGTTTCAGTAGACACAGAAGTGGGATGGTTACACTGATAATAGCGTTATCGCCGCTCACCATCTGTGTCGATTCCTCAAAATTGCGTAAAACCTCGCAGAGGTCTGACATCCATTCCCACTCCTCACTTCTGATTACAGGAAGTTGAACGGAGAGGCGACGACCGTGTAACAGCTGGTACTCCACTACTGCCCTCTGCTGCTCACAAAGCCGGGCCAACATGTGGAAGGTGGAGTTCCAGCGCGTGCTCACGTCACACAGCAGCCGGTGAGCTGGCAATTGTAAGCGCTGCTGCAGCTTCAACAGGCCGGCCGAAGCTGTAGATGACTTACGGAAATGTGCACACACGCGGCGCACCTTGGTCAAGAGATCATGCACATTGGGGTAGGTTTTTAGAAATCGCTGCACCACTAAATTAAATACATGCGCTAGGCATGGTACGTGTGTGAGCTTGCCGAGCTCCAAAGCCGCCACCAAGTTACGCCCATTATCACACACAACCATGCCTGGTTGCAGGTTGAGTGGCGAGAGCCACTGCTCGGTCTGGTGACTAATCCCCTGCAACAGCTCTGAGGCCGTGTGCTGTTTGTCCCCAAGGCAGATCAGCTTCAGCACGGCCTGTTGACGCTTCCCCACTGCAGTGCTACACTGCTTCCAGCTACTGGCTGATGGGGGAGTGGCGGTGTGTGTAGAGAATTCGGAGGTGGAAACGGAGGAGGAGGAGCCAATAACGTAGGTGCTGGTGGAAACCCTGATGGAGGTAGAGCCCGCAATCCTCGGCGTGGGTAGCACCCGTGCCATCCCAGGGTCCGAGTCGCTCCCAGCCTCCACGACATTCACCCAGTGTGCCGTCAGGGAAATGTAGCGTCCCTGGCCACAAGCACTTGTCCATGTGTCAGTCGTTAAGTGGACCTTCCCAGTAACTGCGTTGGTCAGGGCACGGGTGATGTTACGGGACACATGGTGGTGTAATGCGGGGATGGCACACCGGGAAAAGTAGTGGCGGCTGGGGACCGCGTACCGAGGGACAGCTGCTGCCATCAGGCTGCGGAAGGACTCAGTGTCCACAAGCCTAAATGGCAGCATTTCGATGGCCAGTAATTTTGAAAGGTGTGAGGTTAGTGCTATGGTGTCACGGTTTATTATGACTCTCAGACACAAGTTTTAGGTAAAAAAAATCAATTTTATTGAAATAATAAATGATAACTTAGGATGGCAATAACATACATATATATATATACAGAATATAGCACAGACAGAAGGCAGACTCTACCGGTCCTGTCAATATACCGGACAGGACAGTCTTTAGGCTCTACCGGCCTTGCCAATACCGGGTAAGGCAACCTGCAGATGGAATAGCATAACGGTTTTACCGGCCTTACCAAATTACCGGGCAAGGCAGCCTCAATAGATACACAATGTAGGCTCTACCGGCCCTGCCAATACCGGGTAAGGCAACCTCAGATGGAATGTGGCAAAAGGTTCTACCGGCCTTACCAATACCGGGCAGGGCAGCCCAGAGATAATAGCAGCAGTCAGATGGAACTGGCAAATTAGCAGAATCGTTAAGCAGCAAGGCTTTGGAGCAAACCAGCGTCCGCACGCTGGAAACAACACTGAATAGTATAGCCGTTAGGCTTAGCGAGCAAACCAGTGACCGCACACTGGAGTAACAAGCGAGTAGTATAGCCGCAAGGCTTAGGAGCAAACCAGCGTCCGCACGCTGGGACCAACACAGATTAGTATAGCTGAAAGGCTTTGGAGCAAACCAGTGACCGCACACTGGTGTAACAAGTGAGTTTGTATAGCCGCAAGGCTTAGGAGCAAACCAGCGTCCGCACGCTGGGACCAACACAGAATTGTATAGCTGATAGGCTTTGGAGCAAACCAGTGACCGCACACTGGTGTAACAAGCGAGTTTGTATAGCCGCAAGGCTTAGGAGCAAACCAGCGTCCGCACGCTGGGACCAACACAGATTTGTATAGCTGAAAGGCTTTGGAGCAAACCAGTGACCGCACACTGGTGTAACAAGCGAGTTTGTATAGCCGCAAGGCTTAGGAGCAAACCAGCGTCCGCACGCTGGGACCAACACAGATTTGTATAGCTGAAAGGCTTTGGAGCAAACCAGTGACCGCACACTGGTGTAACAAGTGAGTTGTATAGCCGCAAGGCTTAGGAGCAAACCAGCGTCCGCACGCTGGGACCAACACAGAATTGTATAGCTGATAGGCTTTGGAGCAAACCAGTGACCGCACACTGGTGTAACAAGCGAGTTTGTATAGCCGCAAGGCTTGGGAGCAAACCAGCGTCCGCACGCTGGGACCAACACGGAATTGTAGCAATGTCACCAACGCGACCAGGCAGAAGGTCGCCAGGATACTGAAGACAGGTGATGAGATGACAGGAACCAGCAACGATCAGTCAGGTCAGAAAACAGCAGAGAAGTTCAGCAGGAACTGCAACACCAGAGACTAGGCCGGAACCAGGACTGGAAGTACTTCAGTATGCAGGAAACACTGGAACAGTAGAGATCAGGAACTCAGGAACACATGAGATCAGGAACTCAGGAACACTGGAACAGAGGCCCAGCTATCACTAGCATAGTGATAGCAAGAAGGTCAGAAACAACACGAAAGGGCACTCAAAGGGTGCCCAATCCAGGTTTAAATAGTCAATAAGAGGCGGGCTATCTGCAGACAGCCAATAGAAGCCCCCTACTGGTGACAGACAAGTAACTGCAGCAAATCACGGGCACCGTGATAGTACCCCCCTTTCAAAGACCCCCTCTCCTAGAATAGGGTTTAGGTTTCTGCGGGTAATTGGCATGAAAGGCCCTAGTTAACCTAGGTGCATGAAGGTCCGTACTATCCACCCATGATCGATCCTCAGGACCATACCCTTTCCAATGTACCAGGTACTGCACCCTTCCTCTAAGCCTACGGGAATCAATAATGCTCTGAACCTCGTACTCCTCCTGGCCCTCGACCTCAACAGGTCCTGGCACCACAGGTGTGGTAGTATAGCGATTGCAAACCAGAGGCTTAAGAAGGGACACATGGAACACATTATGGATACGCATGGATGCAGGTAGGTCTAGTGCATAGGAGACAGGGTTAATTTTGCGAATAACTCTGTATGGACCAATAAACCGAGGAGCCAACTTATTAGACGGAACCTGCAGCTTGAGATTTCTGGAGGAAAGCCATACTCTATCCCCAACCTGAAAGGAAACCGCTGGAAGCCTTCTGCGATTAGCATGGCGCTGATGACGCTGAAATGACTGACCAAGTGCCCTCTGAACTTGTGCCCATGTGGAACGGAGTTGCTCGATATGCTCATCCAGAGCTGGAATCTGTTGCGTCTGAAATGAGTCTGGAAGCAAACAGGGCTGGAACCCATAATTAATCAGAAACGGAGAGCTCCCAGATGAAGAATTGACCGCACAGTTCCTGGCGAACTCTGCCCAAGGCAACAAGTCGGACCAATTATCATGATGGTCAGTAACGAAACAACGGAGAAATTGTTCCAAGCCCTGATTAGCTCGTTCAGCGGCTCCATTGGTCTGGGGATGGTAGGCAGAGGAGAAGGACAGCTGTATGCCCATCTGTTGGCAAAATGCCCTCCAAAATCTAGACACAAACTGGCTCCCCCTGTCAGACACCAGTACCCTAGGCACTCCATGCAACCGGAATACTTCTCTGGCGAACACCATTGCCAATTCCTTCGCTGAAGGAAGACCACGGAGGGGCACGAAATGAGCCATTTTAGAAAACCTGTCCACCACCATGAATATAAAGGAGTACCCCTTGGACATAGGCAACTCTCCCATAAAATCAATGGAAACATGAGACCAGGGGCGTTCGCCATTAGGCACCGGTTGAAGCAAGCCCACAGGGAGATGTCTCGGGGTCTTAGCGCGGGCGCAGGTGGCACAGGCATTCGTAAATTCGGCACAATCGTTTCTCATGGAAGGCCACCAAAATAACTGAGAAAGGGACCATAACAATTGGTCTCTACCAATATGTCCCGCAGCCTTAGAGGAATGGTAGGTTTCGAGCAGCCTAGTACGAAATGATTCAGCGACAAAACATTTGCCCACTGGGGTTTCATGGGGAGCGGACCCCTGAGAGGCCAGGATCTCCTCCCCTAGAGGAGAAGTGATACTCGTGCGTATAGTAGCCAGTATTCTATCAGGTTGGATGATAGGAGCTGGTGCTTCCACTCTGTCACTGTCGGCCTCAAATTGTCTTGACAGTGCATCAGCCCTGATATTTTTTGACCCTGGTAAATATGATACAATGAAATTAAATCGAGACAGGAACAGTGCCCACCTGGCCTGACGAGAGCACAATCTCTTGGCCTCCGAGAGATAGGTCAGATTCTTATGATCTGTTAGGATTAAGACAGGATTCTTAGTACCTTCAAGCAAATGACGCCATTCCTTAAGAGCAAGGATAATGGCCAATAATTCTCTGTCACCTATCTCATAGTGGCTTTGAGTGACAGTCAACTTTTTAGAGAAAAACCCACAAGGTCTGAGAGTTCCACCTTTCTCGTGTCGCTGCGAAAGTACTGCCCCGACCCCAATATCTGAGGCATCAACCTCTAACGTAAATGGAAGTAAAGGATTGGGGTGGGATAACACAGGAGCCGCAGCAAATGCCAGCTTCAAATTCTCAAAGGCTTTCTCAGCAGATACCGGCCAACAAGAAGGATTAGCACCCTTGTGCGTAAGATCGGACAGAGGTTTGACAATGGAAGAAAAGTTCTTAATAAACCTCCTATAATAATTAGCGAAACCCAGGAAACGCTGTATGGCTTTAAGACCCTTGGGTTTTGGCCATTGTAGGACAGCTGACAACTTTTCTTTGTCCATGGCAATGCCATCATTGCCAATTATGAACCCCAAGAATGGCACACTGGTTCTATGAAACTCACATTTTTCCATTTTACAAAATAATTTGTTCTCACGGAGTCGTAGCAATACTGCGGATACATCTTTGATGTGCTGTGCCATGTTTTGGGAGTAAATCAGTATATCGTCGAGGTACACCACAACACATGTCTGTAACATATCTCTCAGAACATCATTTATCAGTTCCTGGAAAACTGCGGGTGCATTACACAGCCCAAAAGGCATCACTAGATACTCGTAGTGCCCAGCTCGAGTATTAAAGGCAGTTTTCCACTCATCACCTGCTCGAATGCGAACCAGATTGTAAGCGGCCCGTAGGTCCAACTTGGTAAATATCGAAGCGCCCTTAAGCCTGTCAAAAAGCTCGGTGATGAGTGGTATTGGGTATGCGTTTTTTGCCATTAGTTTATTCAAGCCCCGGTAGTCAATGCATGGTCTTAATTCGCCATTTTTCTTTTTTACAAAAAAGAACCCAGCCCCAGCTGGAGAGGTAGATTTACGTATGATCCCTCTAGCAAGGGCATCAGAAATGTAATCCTCCATAGCCTTATTTTCATCACAAGATAATGGATAAGTGCGTCCTTTCGGAGGTACTGCACCAGGCTGCAATTCAATGCAACAATCATAAGGTCTATGCTGGGGTAGCATACTAGCCTCTCCTTTGCTAAAAACATCGCCAAACTGTTGGTACACATCCGGCATAGCAGAGGAGGTGCACATGACCTTAATAGGCTGGATGACGCACTTGTCCATACAAAACTGGGACCAAGCAGCAATTTCACACTTTTTCCAATCGAATTGTGGGTTATGTAACTGTAACCACGGAAATCCCAATATCACCGCATGGTGCGGGGAATTAATCAGTTGAAACTGCTGCTCTTCTCTGTGAAGTACCCCAATAGTCATAGACAATGGCATAGTTTGAAATATAACCTGAGGCGGTTCTAAGGGTCTACCATCAATCGCTTCAATAGTCAAGGGGTTTTCTCTTTCAATGCGTGGAACTCCGTGCAATTCAGCAAAGGTATTATCCATAAAATACCCTGCTGCACCGGAGTCAACCAAGGCCAAAACCTCCACAGAGCGTTGTGCCCAAGACAATACCACCTGTATGGTGGGTTTCATTATGCCCGACACTGGGGACGATTGTACACCACCTAGGGCCTGTCCCCCAAGATACCCTAGGTGTGTGCGTTTCCCGGACGTACCGGACAGGAATTTAGCAAGTGCCCTTTTTTACCGCAGTATAAACATAACCCTTGTTTTTTGCGATATAGTCTCTCTGCCTTGGATAGTCTAGTGAAGCCTATTTCCATAGGTTCACTTGTTTCCCGTACTGGTTCACTAGACTTCAATGCCAAGGGAGGGATGGGTGGGCAAAACATGCTACTAGGCTCATTATTTTTTGACCGTAACTTACGATCTCTGGCAATTGATCTCTCACGTATTCTGGAGTCAATTATCATAACATACTCAATGTAATCATCTAGATCAATAGGTAGATCTTTAGCAGCGATTTCGTCTTTAATGTGGTCATTCAGGCCTTGAGAGAAGGCTGCCAATAATGCCTCGTTATTCCAACCTACCTCTGCTGCCAATGTGCGGAATTCGATGGCATAGTCGCCCACTGTACGCCTGCCCTGTTGTATCTCCATAAGGCGTTTGGCAGCAGAGGTGGTTCTACCAGGAGGCTCAAACACTCTTCGAAAGGAACGCACAAATTCACTAAAGTTCTTAGTACAAGGTTTAGCATTCTCCCACAAGGGGTTAGCCCAAGCCAATGCTCTGCCAGTGAGCAGTGATATCGTGAACCCCACTTTACTACGATCATTGGGAAATGCGTGTGCCGTCAATTCCATAAAGATTTCGAGTTGATTGATGAACCCTCTGCAGAGACTAGGGTCACCATCATATCTTAGCGGCAAGGGTGCAGAAGCCGTTAACCCTTTAACAGTACCCCCTAGGGGTCTGGTATCACTTTCCGGTGTCTGACTTGGCGAGACCACCGGGCTAGAGCTAGATTGGTCAGCAGGTACCGTGCGTTCAAGGATCGTTTGAATTGCAACTGCCAACTGATCCAAACGTTGCTCGAGCACATCCATCCTCCAATGGATATTCTGTGCGTTACCTTCACCCTTGCTGTCTGAGGTCATGGCCCTTTCGTACTGTCACGGTTTATTATGACTCTCAGACACAAGTTTTAGGTAAAAAAAATCAATTTTATTGAAATAATAAATGATAACTTAGGATGGCAATAACATACATATATATATATATACAGAATATAGCACAGACAGAAGGCAGACTCTACCGGTCCTGTCAATATACCGGACAGGACAGTCTTTAGGCTCTACCGGCCTTGCCAATACCGGGTAAGGCAACCTGCAGATGGAATAGCATAACGGTTTTACCGGCCTTACCAAATTACCGGGCAAGGCAGCCTCAATAGATACACAATGTAGGCTCTACCGGCCCTGCCAATACCGGGTAAGGCAACCTCAGATGGAATGTGGCAAAAGGTTCTACCGGCCTTACCAATACCGGGCAGGGCAGCCCAGAGATAATAGCAGCAGTCAGATGGAACTGGCAAATTAGCAGAATCGTTAAGCAGCAAGGCTTTGGAGCAAACCAGCGTCCGCACGCTGGAAACAACACTGAATAGTATAGCCGTTAGGCTTAGCGAGCAAACCAGTGACCGCACACTGGAGTAACAAGCGAGTAGTATAGCCGCAAGGCTTAGGAGCAAACCAGCGTCCGCGCGCTGGGACCAACACAGATTAGTATAGCTGAAAGGCTTTGGAGCAAACCAGTGACCGCACACTGGTGTAACAAGTGAGTTTGTATAGCCGCAAGGCTTAGGAGCAAACCAGCGTCCGCACGCTGGGACCAACACAGAATTGTATAGCTGATAGGCTTCGGAGCAAACCAGTGACCGCACACTGGTGTAACAAGCGAGTTTGTATAGCCGCAAGGCTTAGGAGCAAACCAGCGTCCGCACGCTGGGACCAACACAGATTTGTATAGCTGAAAGGCTTTGGAGCAAACCAGTGACCGCACACTGGTGTAACAAGCGAGTTTGTATAGCCGCAAGGCTTAGGAGCAAACCAGCGTCCGCACGCTGGGACCAACACAGATTTGTATAGCTGAAAGGCTTTGGAGCAAACCAGTGACCGCACACTGGTGTAACAAGTGAGTTGTATAGCCGCAAGGCTTAGGAGCAAACCAGCGTCCGCACGCTGGGACCAACACAGAATTGTATAGCTGATAGGCTTTGGAGCAAACCAGTGACCGCACACTGGTGTAACAAGCGAGTTTGTATAGCCGCAAGGCTTGGGAGCAAACCAGCGTCCGCACGCTGGGACCAACACGGAATTGTAGCAATGTCACCAACGCGACCAGGCAGAAGGTCGCCAGGATACTGAAGACAGGTGATGAGATGACAGGAACCAGCAACGATCAGTCAGGTCAGAAAACAGCAGAGAAGTTCAGCAGGAACTGCAACACCAGAGACTAGGCTGGAACCAGGACTGGAAGTACTTCAGTATGCAGGAAACACTGGAACAGTAGAGATCAGGAACTCAGGAACACATGAGATCAGGAACTCAGGAACACTGGAACAGAGGCCCAGCTATCACTAGCATAGTGATAGCAAGAAGGTCAGAAACAACACGAAAGGGCACTCAAAGGGTGCCCAATCCAGGTTTAAATAGTCAATAAGAGGCGGGCTATCTGCAGACAGCCAATAGAAGCCCCCTACTGGTGACAGACAAGTAACTGCAGCAAATCACGGGCACCGTGATATATGGCCTGTGGGTGGGTGGCTGGGTACTTTCTCTTGCGCTCAAATGCCTGGGGTAACGACATTTGGACGCTGTGCTGGGACAGGGAAGTGGATGTGGTCGCTGATGGTGCTTCAGATGGTACAGGTGCAGGGCGGGAGGTATGCGGGCCTGCGCCTTCGACAGGCGATTGGCCGGCACCGAAAACAGGGGAAGAGGAGGCAGTGGTGTGGCCTGCAGACACAGATGGGCGATCCAGGCGTTCCTCCCACTTACTACGGTGCTTGGATGCCATGTGTCGGATCATGCTGGTGGTGGTGAGGTTTCTAGTGTTCATGCCTCGGCTCATTCTGGTGTGGCACAGGTTGCAAACTACAATTCTTTTGTCGTCCGCACTTTCCTTAAAAAAACGCCATACCGCGGAACACCTACCCCTTGGCAAGGTAGATTTACGCAAGGGGGTGCTCCGTGGAACATTTGCGGGCCGGTTTGGTGCGGTCCGCCTTCTTTCTGTAGCCACACCACTGCCTCTTCCAGCCTGTTGCGGTGCTGCAGATGGCTCACCCTCAGGACTGCTGTCATCGCTCGGCTCTACACCTTCCCAGGTGGGGTCAGTCACCTCATCGTCCACCAAGTCCTCCTCCACTTCCTCACTCTGATCATCCTCCTCAAGTCTTGATCCCACCACATACTCAGTCATTGACAACTGTATAACATTCTCCTCAACAAGGTCTTGAGACGGAAATAGTGGTTGATTTAATGGCAACTGTGTCTCATCATCATCATCATCATCATCCACTACTTCCTTTGACCTTAAATGCCGTTCACATCTGTCATCTTCTTGTGATTGGGTAGCCTCTAGAGGTTGTGAATCAGGGCACAAGATGTCATGTTCCTCTGCAAGCGTGCTTGGAGAGAGGGTCAAATGAAGGATTGGTGATGAGACGAGCTCATCACTATATCCCAGTGTGGGATCACTTCTTTGACCAGACCGTGTATGGTGGGAGGAAGGATGATCAGAGTGAGGATTATGTTGACCAGACTCTTGGCTACTGAGAGTGGACTTGGTGGAAGACAGGGTGGTGCTTAACCGACTGGAAGCAGTATCAGCTGTCATCCAACCGACCACCTGTTCGCACTGGTCGGACCTCGAGAGTGATGTCCTGCGACGCCCTGTGAAATCAGACATGAAGCTAGGTATGGTGGATGTCTTTCTTTCTTGTGCTCTGGCACCAGGCACAGTTTCTCCGCGTCCTGACCCGCGCCCTGAACTTTCAGGATCACGTCCACTTCCCCGTCCCTTTTTACCCGCCTTCTTCATCTTACACGATATATATGACTTTAATATATATGAGTTTGAAAACTTAACAGTATTTCTTACTATTCTGCAACTCTGCAGAGTACACAGAATAGGCTGCTAAACTGCGGTGACACACACTGAATGGAATAAGTGACTTTAATATTTGAGTTTGAAAAATTAACAGTATTTCTTACTATTCTGCAACTCTGCAGAGTACACAGAATAGGCTGCTAAACTGCGGTGACACACACTGAATGGAATATGTGACTTTAATATTTGAGTTTGAAAACTTAACAGTATTTCTTACTATTCTGCAACTCTGCAGAGTACACAGAATAGGCTGTTAAACGGCGTTGAAACACACTGAATGGAATATGTGACTTTAATATTTGAGTTTGAAAACTTAACAGTATTTCTTATAATTCTGGAACTGTACAGAGTACACAGAATAGGCTGTTAAACGGCGGTGAAAGACACTGAATGGAATATGTGACTTTAATATTTGAGTTTGAAAACTTAACAGTATTTCTTACTATTCTGCAACTCTGCAGAGTACACAGAATAGGCTGTTAAACGGCGTTGAAACACACTGAATGGAATATGTGACTTTAATATTTGAGTTTGAAAACTTAACAGTATTTCTTATAATTCTGGAACTGTACAGAGTACACAGAATAGGCTGTTAAACGGCGGTGAAAGACACTGAATGGAATATGTGACTTTAATATTTGAGTTTGAAAACTTAACAGTATTTCTTATAATTCTGCAACTCTGCAGAGTACACAGAATAGGCTGTTAAACGGCGTTGAAACACACTGAATGGAATATGTGACTTTAATATTTGAGTTTGAAAACTTAACAGTATTTCTTATAATTCTGGAACTGTACAGAGTACACAGAATAGGCTGTTAAACGGCGGTGAAAGACACTGAATGGAATATGTGACTTTAATATTTGAGTTTGAAAAATTAACAGTATTTCTTACTATTCTGCAACTCTGCAGAGTACACAGAATAGGCTGCTAAACTGCGGTGACACACACTGAATGGAATATGTGACTTTAATATTTGAGTTTGAAAACTTAACAGTATTTCTTACTATTCTGCAACTCTGCAGAGTACACAGAATAGGCTGTTAAACGGCGTTGAAACACACTGAATGGAATATGTGACTTTAATATTTGAGTTTGAAAACTTAACAGTATTTCTTATAATTCTGGAACTGTACAGAGTACACAGAATAGGCTGTTAAACGGCGGTGAAAGACACTGAATGGAATATGTGACTTTAATATTTGAGTTTGAAAACTTAACAGTATTTCTTATAATTCTGCAACTCTGCAGAGTACACAGAATAGGCTGTTAAACGGCGTTGAAACACACTGAATGGAATATGTGACTTTAATATTTGAGTTTGAAAACTTAACAGTATTTCTTATAATTCTGGAACTGTACAGAGTACACAGAATAGGCTGTTAAACGGCGGTGAAAGACACTGAATGGAATATGTGACTTTAATATTTGAGTTTGAAAAATTAACAGTATTTCTTATAATTCTGGAACTGTACAGAGTACACAGAATAGGCTGTTAAACGGCGGTGAAAGACACTGAATGGAATATGTGACTTTAATATTTGAGTTTGAAAACTTAACAGTATTTCTTATAATTCTGGAACTGTACAGAGTACACAGAATAGGCTGTTAAACGGCGGTGAAAGACACTGAATGGAATATGTGACTTTAATATTTGAGTTTGAAAACTTAACAGTATTTCTTATAATTCTGCAACTGTACAGAGTACACAGAATAGGCTGTTAAACGGCGGTGAAAGACACTGAATGGAATATGTGACTTTAATATTTGAGTTTGAAAACTTAACAGTATTTCTTATAATTCTGCAACTCTGCAGAGTACACAGAATAGGCTGTTAAACGGCGGTGAAAGACACTGAATGGAATATGTGACTTTGATATTTTAGTTTGAAGACTTAACAGTATTTCTTCCTATTCTGCAACTCTGCACAGTACACAGAATGTGCTGCTACACTGCGGCGAAGCACACTGAATGGAATATGTGACTTTGATATTTTAGTTTGAAGACTTAACAGTATTTCTTCCTATTCTGCAACTCTGCACAGTACACAGAATGTGCTGCTAAACTGCGGCGAAGCACACTGAATGGAATATGTGACTTTGATATTTTAGTTTGAAGACTTAACAGTATTTCTTCCTATTCTGCAACTCTGCACAGTACACAGAATGTGCTGCTACACTGCGGCGAAGCACACTGAATGGAATATGTGACTTTGATATTTTAGTTTGAAGACTTAACAGTATTTCTTCCTATTCTGCAACTCTGCACAGTACACAGAATGTGCTGCTAAACTGCGGCGAAGCACACTGAATGGAATATGTGACTTTGATATTTGAGTTTGAAGACTTAACAGTATTTCTTCCTATTCTGCAACTCTGCACAGTACACAGAATGTGCTGCTAAACTGCGGCGAAGCACACTGAATGGAATATGTGACTTTGATATTTTAGTTTGAAGACTTAACAGTATTTCTTCCTATTCTGCAACTCTGCACAGTACTCAGAATGTGCTGCTAAACTGCGGCGACGCACACTGAATGGAATACGTGACTTTGATATTTTAGTTTGAAGACTTAACAGAATGTGCTCTAATCTGCAACTTTGCACACTAAACAGAATGTGCTCTAATCTGCAACTTTGCACACTAAACAGAATGTGCTCTAATCTGCAACTTTGCACACTAAACAGAATGTGCTCTAATCTGCAACTGTGCACACTAAACAGAATGTGCTCTAATCTGCAACTTTGCACACTAAACAGAATATATATATATTTTTTTTTTTTTTTTGTTTTTTTCCCCCCACACCAAATAACCTGCTGCCCCCACACACAGTAGTCCTAAAAAGGACTTTTGGTTCTTTTTTTTTCACAATTTTTGTTTTTTTCCTCCCTACACTGCCTTTCCCTTCCTATCCTCAGCTCTCCCTGGCTCAGACTGAGCCGAACTCGATGGTCAGGTGCTATACAGCACCTGACCACGGGTTCTGGCCAGCCAATCAGTGTAATGCCAGCAGCCAACATGGCTGCTGGCATTACACCGATGTCAGAGCCTCCCTGCACGTTTATTGGCTGCGCAGCAGCCGCAAAACGTGCGGGGAGGAGACCCGAACATGGCGGGCGAGCACATGCGGTACTCGTACGAGTACCGCCATGTGCCGAGCAGAGCGATGCTCGAGCCGATCCGAGCATCGGCCGAGCATGCTCGCTCAACACTAAAAGACATCCACCATACCTAGCTTCATGTCTCATTTCACAGGGCGTCGCAGGACATCACTCTCGAGGTCCGACCACTGCGAACAGGTGGTCGGTTGGATGTCAGCTGATACTGCTTCCAGTCGGTTAAGCACCACCCTGTCTTCCACCAAGTCCACTCTCAGTAGCCAAGAGTCTGGTCAACATAATCCTCACTCTGATCATCCTTCCTCCCACCATACACGGTCTGGTCAAAGAAGTGATCCCACACTGGGATATAGTGAGGAGCTCGTCTCATCACCAATCCTTCATTTGACCCTCTCTCCAAGCACGCTTGCAGAGGAACATGACATCTTGTGCCCTGATTCACAACCTCTAGAGGGTACCCAATCACAAGAAGATGACAGATGTGAACGGCATTTAAGGTCAAAGGAAGTAGTGGATGATGATGATGAGACACAGTTGCCATTAAATCAACCACTATTTCCGTCTCAAGACCTTGTTGAGGAGAATGTTATACAGTTGTCAATGACTGAGTATGTTGTTGGATCAAGACATGAGGAGGATGATCAGAGTGAGGAAGTGGAGGAGGACTTGGTGGACGATGAGGTGACTGACCCCACCTGGGAAGGTGTAGAGCCGAGCGATGACAGCAGTCCTGAGGGTGAGCCATCTGCAGCACCGCAACAGGCTGGAAGAGGCAGTGGTGTGGCTACAGAAAGAAGGCGGACCGCACCAAACCGGCCCGCAAATGTTCCACGGAGCACCCCCTTGCGTAAATCTACCTTGCCAAAGGGTAGGTGTTCCGCGGTATGGCGTTTTTTTAAGGAAAGTGCGGACGATAAAAGAATTGTAGTTTGCAACCTGTGCCACACCAGAATGAGCCGAGGCATGAACACTAGAAACCTCACCACCACCAGCATGATCCGACACATGGCATCCAAGCACCGTAATAAGTGGGAGGAACGCCTGGATCGCCCATCTGTGTCTGCAGGCCACACCACTGCCTCCTCTTCCCCTGTTTTCGGTGCCGGCCAATCGCCTGTCGAAGGCGCAGGCCCGCATACCTCCCGCCCTGCACCTGTACCATCTGAAGCACCATCAGCGACCACATCCACTTCCCTGTCCCAGCACAGCGTCCAAATGTCGTTACCCCAGGCATTTGAGCGCAAGAGAAAATACCCAGCCACCCACCCACAGGCCATAGCACTAACCTCACACCTTTCCAAATTACTGGCCATCGAAATGCTGCCATTTAGGCTTGTGGACACTGAGTCCTTCCGCAGCCTGATGGCAGCAGCTGTCCCTCGGTACGCGGTCCCCAGCCGCCACTACTTTTCCCGGTGTGCCATCCCCGCATTACACCACCATGTGTCCCGTAACATCACCCGTGCCCTGACCAACGCAGTTACTGGGAAGGTCCACTTAACGACTGACACATGGACAAGTGCTTGTGGCCAGGGACGCTACATTTCCCTGACGGCACACTGGGTGAATGTCGTGGAGGCTGGTAGCGACTCGGACCCTGGGATGGCACGGGTGCTACCCACGCCGAGGATTGCGGGCCCTACCTCCATCAGGGTTTCCGCCAGCACCTACGTTATTGGCTCCTCCTCCTCCGTTTCCACCTCCGAATTCTCTACACGCAGCGCCACTCCCCCATCAGCCAGTAGCTGGAAGCAGTGTAGCACTGCAGTGGGGAAGCGTCAACAGGCCGTGCTGAAGCTGATCTGCCTTGGGGACAAACAGCACACGGCCTCAGAGCTGTTGCAGGGGATTAGTCACCAGACCGATCAGTGGCTCTCGCCACTCAACCTGCAACCAGGCATGGTTGTGTGTGATAATGGGCGTAACTTGGTGGCGGCTTTGGAGCTCGGCAAGCTCACACACGTACCATGCCTAGCGCATGTATTTAATTTAGTGGTTCAGCGATTTCTAAAAACCTACCCCAATGTGCATGATCTCTTGACCAAGGTGCGCCGCGTGTGTGCACATTTCCGTAAGTCATCTACAGCTTTGGCCGGCCTGTTGAAGCTGCAGCAGCGCTTACAATTGCCAGCTCACCGGCTGCTGTGTGACGTGAGCACACGCTGGAACTCCACCTTCCACATGTTGGCCCGGCTTTGTGAGCAGCAGAGGGCAGTAGTGGAGTACCAGCTGTTACACGGTCGTCGCCTCTCCGTTCAACGTCCTGTAATCAGAAGTGAGGAGTGGGAATGGATGTCAGACCTCTGCGAGGTTTTACGCAATTTTGAGGAATCGACACAGATGGTGAGCGGCGATAACGCTATTATCAGTGTAACCATCCCACTTCTGTGTCTACTGAAACGCTCGCTGCTCACAATTAAAACCGACGCTTTGCATGTGGAAGAGGTGGAAATGGGGGAGGAAGAGCTTACACAAGGTGATAGCCAGAGCACCCTCACTTCGTCTTCTCAGCGACAATTGGAGGAGGCGGAGGAGGAGGAGGAGGAGGAGGAGGAAGACACGGTTGCCTCCGCTACAGAGGGTAGCCATGGAACTTTAGTTCCATCTCTTCAGCGTGGGTGGGCAGAAGAGGAGGAAGAGGATGAGGATATTGAGAGTCATCCTCCTGGTGAGGACAGCGAAATCTTGACTGTTGGTACTCTGGCACACATGGCTGACTTTATGTTAGGCTGCCTTTCCCGTGACCCACGCGTTGTACGCATTTTAGACAACACGGATTACTGGGTGTTCACCCTTCTGGACCCCCGCTACAAAGAGAATTTCTCATCTCTCATTCCTCCGGTGGAGAGGACAAGCAAAATGGTGCAATACCAGAAGGTTCTTGTTGAAAAATTGCTCCAAAATTTTCCATCTGACAACGCTGGCGGCAGAGTACGTGCTACCTTGGCCAACTGAGAAGGGGAGAAAAGGGGAGCACACAGCAGTTCCGACAAAGGCAGGGCAACACTCTCCAAGGCGTGGGACACCTTCATGACACCCCCGCCAGCACACTCACCCTGATGCGCAGCCTAGTGTCACAAGGAGGGAAAAGTTTTGGAAGATGGTGAAGGAGTACGTAGCAGACCGTGTCAGCGTCCTCAATGATCCCTCTGTGCCTTACAACTACTGGGTGTCCAAGCTGGACACGTGGTATGAACTGGCACTCTACGCCTTGGAGGTGCTGGCCTGCCCTGCCGCCAGCGTTCTGTCTGAGCGGGTATTTAGTTCTGCTGGTGGCATCATAACAGATAAGCGTATCCGCCTTTCCACCGACAATGCTGATAGGTTGACACTTATAAAAATGAACAAGGCCTGGATTTCCCCTGACTTCTCCACTCCACTGGAGGAAAGCCCGGGGGAACATAAACTCACTTTACATATATTATTTACAATGATGGGAATACTCTGTATTCCCATTCACCCCTTCCACCCAAAAAACGGGTATATGGTTGACTCTTAATCTTCTCATCCTCCTCCTCCTCTTCCATATGCCCTGTGCTATAATTTTTATATAGGGCCAGCTCACCAGCGGGCCCTGTGATATAATTTTTATATAGGGCCAGCTCACCAGCAGGCCCTGTTTGACAATTTTTATATAGGTCAGCTCACCAGCGGGCCTTCTCATATAATGTTTTATTGGGTCAGCTCTCTAGCGGGCCCTCTCATATAATGTTTTATAGCGTCAGCTCACTAGCGGGCCTTCGCATATAATGTTTTATAGCGTCAGCTCACTAGCGGGCCTTCGCATATAATGTTTTATAGCGTCAGCTCACTAGCGGGCCTTCGCATATAATGTTTAGGATGGTCAGCTCTGCAGCAGACCCTCACCCATAATGTTTTAGATGGTCAGCTCAGCGCACGTTTCCCTCTTAATCATGGCCTCAGTTCAATAAAATCAAGAAAATTTTTGGGATAATTTGCCTCTGCGCACGTTTCCCTCTTAATCATGGCCTCACTTCAGAAAATCAAGGAAATTTTTGGGATAATTTGCCTCTGCGCACGTTTCCCTCTTAATCATGGCCTCACTTCAGAAAATCAAGGAAATTTTTGGGATAATTTGCCTCTGCGCACGTTTCCCTCTTAATCATGGCCTCACTTCAGAAAATCAAGGAAATTTTTGGGATAATTTTCCTCTGCGCACGTTTCCCTCTTAATCATGGCCTCACTTCAGAAAATCAAGGAAATTTTTGGGAGAATTTGCAGATGATATACAAGTAAATATACAGCAAATATTGTTTGGTAACAATTTTTCGCCTAAAGTCGTTTTTATTTTCCTTTTTGTGTTTTTTATGGTCAGTCTGTAAAAATGGCGTACTACGGGCGAAAGATCGTTCCCAGCAGCGATGTTGGAGTCCAAGATGCATCCAGACATCCTCCCTATGCTGTCCCTGAACCATTTCTGTGGTGTTTCCATCCTTTTCTGCCCTTTTCCTATGGACCAGGCACCCTCCCCTCATCAGAGCAGGGGGTGCCTGGTGTAATGCTCGAGTCCTCCCATTGACTTCAATGGGGCTCGGGTGCTCGGCCGAGCACTCGAGCCTCAGGGGGTGCTCGGTCAGAGCACCCGAACACCCGAGCATTGGGGTGCTCGCTCATCACTATTGCACATACCTATCCTATCTAGGCACAGACAGTGATGGCGTATGCACTCTGTTATTCCCCCTCTGAATTCAGCTGAACTTTTTGCTTCTGGGGTGGCTGGGGAGATTTGGAGATATGACTGATCACCCCTGCTGAGCTGGGTGATTTGGTGCGCAATATGGCTGATGCCCGTTCGCTTATCAGTAGTGTTCTCTTTTCATTTACACATCAGATTGATTCACAATTATTTATTTTCATTCATTTCACTTATGCTCTTTGCTCTACTGGGGCTTCTCAGTTTTGGACTGGAGGGTGACTCACAACGCTGATATGTGTAGCATTCAAATGGCTAAAAGTCTCTTTTAATCAGAGGATTTTATTTGCTCCCTGTATTGCTGTTGGTTTGTGCCAGATATACTCTAATTAAATATATCACCTCCCTCCCCATTTCCCTCTTCTTCTCCACTCCCTATCACTTTCTCTCTCTCTCTCTCTCTCTCTCACACACACACTCTCTCTCTCTATCTCTCTCTCTCTATCTCTGTTTCTTTGTGGCTGATGTGAAAATAAGCACTGCATTAATTTGTGGCCAAACCAGCTGCACCATTGAGGACATACACAAATTCCCAGAATTCCCCTTTATTTAAATGGATCTTTTAACACTTTTAATGCAAGAGAGATCTCCAGTGCATTCCAAAGCAATCTCTACTCAATAAGCCATATGAAGGAAAGCAAGAGTTTGTAGCAAAATGCCAGTATTCTGTTGGCTGAATTGAGTGCTCAGAGTAGGCAATAAATGTGTATGTATGTGTATATAGCAAAAAATCCCTCTGTCCCTGTTTCCCACTAGGGTGACCACATTTCCCTTCTGCCATTCCGGGACGTGGTCACCCTAGTTGCCCCTTCATACCTTAAGTCCCTGGTGGTCTAGCGGCGTGGAAAGTGCTCTGTGCCTCCTCCGGCACAGAGCTGAAGCTCCCCGCGCGCTGTGCTCAGTAATGCAGAGCGCTGGGAGATGATGTCATCTCCCAGCGCTCTGTATTACTAGAGCGCTTGCCTCCAGGTAAGCTGCATTGCCGCCCTGGATGTCAGCCTGCAAGCGGTGTGTCATATCATGGACGCCGCGAGCGGCGTCCATGATGTGACACACCTCGCTTGCAGGCTGACATCCAGGGCGGCTTGGCTTCATTCCGGGACACTTCATTGTCCCGGTTGAATGGGACCCGGGACGCGGGACATAGCCCTGAAATAAGGGGACAGTCCCCGGACGTTCCGGGACCCGTGGTCACCCCTATTTCCCACTCTGCTATCCCTCTGTTTAGGAGATCAGACTGTGTGGTGTTTAAATAAGTGTATCACATTGCTCCACAGCAATAAGACTAATTGTCTTTAAATATCAGTATATATGTTTATAAATTAGTCTGGGTACATAAAGTACATAGATCTGGCTATAAATCATATTATTTAGCTCAAAGAGGAAATGTGGGGTCTAAAGAGGAGGGGTGGGACAAAAAAAGGAAGGGGGGGGATTTACAGAATAAGGGGTGGATTCTAAACAAGAAGAGGTGTGTCCTGGTCCGGAAGGGGTGGGGCAAATGAAGATTACTCGGGTGCGTGAGTTTAGTCAGGCCTAGGGCAGCACAAAACCTAAATATACCACTGGTCCAATGTGCATTGCTTTGCAAAGCATTGTTCACCTCTTTGATGAGGCTGAGCATCATGCTTGATAATTCTCTTGAGGATCAGAGGTATGCACAATGCCTTGCATGGCACTTTGGACTCCCATTTGATTGTTAAGGGTTTAAATTGTGATAAAAGAGAACACTGGCTACTGAGTTAAAGGTTAAAGCTGGCCAGGGATGAGCAGTCATAATATGACTGCCCCTTCCGGCTTTAAACCCAGTAGTCAAACTCATCTTTTGCCTTAAATTAACCCCTTGAAGAGCAAATGGGTGTACAATGTGCAGTCTTTTGCAATTCGTTGTACATATCCTCATGCTTAATTAACATCTTGAGGATAAGAGTGGTGCCCAACTTCTTGAAAAGCCGTGCATGTTGTATAACCATTTATCTTCAGCGTTTTTATCTCTCTGTTGTCCAATACAGGTTATTGGTAACTTTGGTAGGCGATCAGCCCCTTTAAGTAGGCAGGAGCAATTCTGAGAAGTGACTGCTGGGTGGAGCCTACATCGTCTCCTTAGCTTGCAGCTAGCTAGTCACCAACGATTAAGATTTGTTCCTTGTTCAAGACACAAGGCAAAAGAACAGTTCTGCTATAGTTTTAGCTTTTTTATTATTTTTCTGTTAGATATGGAATACCACCATTAGGCAGGTTACCATCACTGGCAGTTCCCATCACCCAAATGTGTATAGCTCAGATTTCCAGGCGCTTTTGTGGACCTAAGCCCTGGGGAGAAAATCTTGGCTGCAAGTTCTTTCCCCAGGAGTTGTCTACTGAGGGTTCTTCTTGATATATGGTAATCTGAAGGCAGAAGACCTACTGTAAAAGGTGAGCACCCTTTGAGTGCTGAGGTCCACATGTCCCATGCTTCCCCTCCGCAAAAGGGTCTCATTTGGAGTTCCTATTATATACTCATTCACTCATTGGGTTTATCTGTATGTCTGTGGGGTGTTTGGAGCAAGTGTCTGGGGTATCTTAACCCTTTTGCTGCTGGTTAGCATCTTTTGAGGGCTTTGTGGGCACTTTCCCTACTGGGACCAATGTTTTTTGGTCTACTGACTTGTTGTAGTGGGCTTTTGAGTGGTTTTACATTCTGGTATTCACCTTGTTAACTTTATGCTCCGCTCCTTTAAAGAAAGCGTTTACGGCATAGACGCCATTGCTCCATTCACTTCTATGGGACTTTACAGTTTGGGACATATCTCTGCAACCGCTCCACGTAACAAGGTCAGAGATGACTCATTTTGTTGGTTTGGCCTTGCTCTGTTATCAGTCAACTTTCTGGGCATGTTGGGGGCCTTAGGGGGCTTCGGGCACTGTTGGTGTTAGATCTTGGGGCTGAACCTAAGACTAAGGACACTGGGGCGTCTGTGTCCCCCATTGCTCATTGCTCTTCATGTCACTCGGGGTTACCTAGAGAATACTCAGGTCATGTTTGCCCAGCATGCGCTGCTGCCCCTGAATCCCCTGCAGGGACTCAAGCCATGCACTAGAGCCAGTATGGATGCAAGAGTTTAAGGCTACTACCAGGGACCTCCGGTCCACCTTACATCTCTTTCCATCCACTTTACAGGGGGTCTTCAACTCGTGGCAGGCCCCCGCCCCTATCAGATCTTCCCTGCCTAAACCTCCGGGTGTATCTGATGTGCCTGATTCCTCTGACGAGGAATTATTGGTGGACCCTGATGATGAAGACTGTTAAGCTGCTCCTTCATTTCAGTTTTTTTAAGACTATCCATCCATGGTCAGAAGTATCATATTTTCCTTAAGTTAACCCCTAACACTGAAAAGGTTAAACCTTATATTTTTTCACAGTTTACTACCTTAAATAGCAAAATGGAGCCCAATGCAGCGAGGCATCTTGGTCTAGGCTCACTAGGCCTAGGGCGGCAAGGCATGTCCTTTCACATAGCTCACAATTTTGGGGCATTGTGAGTGTGCGAACGAGCATTCAAAATAAATGACAGAACGAATGCACACTACTTCCTGATTGCGCACGTAAGAATGCTGGCTGGTTAGTTTGTGGAAGCACAATGAAGTTTCCGGGCTTGGAGCCGATGCCAGCTGGTTCTTCAAGGATCACTGTTTTACAGCTTCTGTGGGATTGGAGCCACCATGCCTGCCGTTATTTAAAAGACTTACTGACTTTAACAATGTTTTGACAACTTAATCCTTTGAGCACCAGAAAAGTAGTGGCGCTCAAAGGGTTAAAGATCTTTCAAAATCCATACATTATTTTAAGGTAGTAAATAAGTAAGGTCCAGAGCCCCAGATAGGTTATAATTATGAGACCATTACTTTACCTGCATGCTATCATGTTGCCTAATCTGTATACAAGTAGATTGTATTTAGTTTCACAGTGTAATCTGTTTGATCTACCTGCGGTGCTCCGCGATGTAGTGGAGACATGCGGGCAGATTGACTCAGACTCTGGACCTTTACCTTCATTCATTTTATATTTTTATCTACATGTTGTCTTGTCTGTACACATATATTTTGTAGTGAGTGCTGCAGTGTAGTCTATCCCATCTACCCGCAGTGCTCCGCAGTGCAGTGGAGACACACAAGTAGATGGGCTTAGCTTAGGCTCTGGACCTCTTTTAATTTTATTTTACATAGATGTAGTGTGTATTGTCTTCATCCTTTGGGCCGATGGCCCATTTGAGTGCAACGGATCAGTCTGCTTTATCTGCCTGCTATGCTTCACTATATAGCAGAGACACGCAGGCAGTTGAGGTTTGAAATCTGGCAGTTTCTTATTCCTGGGACCAACACTTGCACATCCCTATCCTATCTAGGCACAGGCAGTGATGGCGTATGCACTCTGTTATTCCCCCTCTGAACTCAGCTGAACTTTTTGCTCCTGGGGTGGCTGGGGAGATTTGGAGATATGACTGATCACCCCTGCTGAGCTGGGTGATTTGGTGCGCAATATGGCTGATTCCCGTTCGCTTATCAGTAGTGTTCTCTTTTCATTTACACATCAGATTGATTCACAATTATTTATTTTCATTCATTTCACTTATGCTCTTTGCTCTACTGGGGCTTCTCAGTTTTGGACTGGAGGGTGACTCACAACGCTGATATATATAGCATTCAAATGGCTAAAAGTCTCTTTTAATCAGAGGATTTTATTTGTTCCCTGTATTGCTGTTGGTTTGTCCCAGATATACTCTAATTAAATATATCACCTCCCTCCCCATTTTCCTCTTCTTCTCCACTCCCTATCACTTTCTCTCTCTCTCTCTCTCTCTCACACACACACACTCTCTCTCTCTCTCTCTCTCTCTATCTCTGTTTCTTTGTGGCTGATGTGAAAATAAGCACTGCATTAATTTGTGGCCAAACCAGCTGCACCATTGAGGACATACACAAATTCCCAGAATTCCCCTTTATTTAAATGGATCTTTTAACACTTTTAATGCAAGAGAGATCTCCAGTGCATTCCAAAGCAATCTCTACTCAATAAGCCATATGTAGGAAAGCAAGAGTTTGTAGCAAAATGCCAGTATTCTGTTGGCTGAATTGAGGCCAGTGCTCAGAGTAGGCAATAAATGTGTATGTATGGGTATATATCACCAAATCCCTCTGTCCCTGTTTCCCACTCTGCGATCCCTCTGTTTATGAGATCAGACTGTGTGGTGTTTAAATAAGTGCATCGCATTGCTCCACAGCAATAAGACTAATTGTCTTTAAATATCAGTATATATGTTTATAAATTAGTCTGGGTACATAAAATACATAGCTCTTGCTATAAATCATATTATTTAGCTCAAAAAGGAAATGGTGGGGTCTAAAGAGGAGGGGTGGGACAAAAAAAAGGAAGGGGTGGGATTTACAGGAGAAGGGGTGGATTCTAAACAAGAAGAGGTGTGGCCTGGTCCGGAAGGGGTGGGGCAAATTAAGATTAGTCGGGTGCCTGAGATTAGTCAGGCCTAGGGCAGAACAAAACCTAAATATACCACTCGTCCAATGTGCATTGCTTTGCAAAACATTGTTCACCCCTTTGATGAGGCTGAACATCATGCTTGATAATTCTCTTGAGGATCAGAGGTATGCACAATGCCTTGCATTGCACTTTGGACTCCCATTTGATTGTTAAGGGTTTAAATTGTGATAAATGAGAACACTGGCTACTGAGTTAAAGGTTAAAGATGCCCAGGGATGAACAGTCATAATATGACTGCCCCCCCCTTGAAGAGCAATTCGTTGTGCGCATCTTCATGCTTGATTAACATCTTGAGGATAAGAGTGGTGCCCAACTTCTTGAAAAGCCATGCATGTTGTATACCCATTTTTCTTCAGAGTTTTTATCTCTCTTTCGTCCAATACAGGTTATTGGTAACTTTGGTAGGCGATCAGCCCCTTTAAGTAGTCAGGAAAATTGTGAGAAGTAACAGCTGGGTGGAGCCTACCTCGTCTCCTTAGCTTGCAGCTAGCCAATCACCATTAAGATTTGTTCTTTGGTCAAGACACAAGGCAAAAGAACAGTTTTGCTATATTTTTAGCCTTTTTTATCATTTTTCTGTTAGATATGGAATACCACCATATTTATGGTAATATGGTAATTTGAAGACAGAAGACCTGCTGAAAAAGGTGAGCACCCTTTGAGTGCTGAGGTCCACATGTCCCATGCTTCCCCTCCGCAAAGGGGTCTCATTTGGAGTTCCTATTATATACTCATTCACTCATTGGGTTTATCTGTATGTCTGTGGGGGGTTTGGAGCAAGTTTCTGGGGTAACATAACCCTTTTGCTGCTGGTTAGCATCTTTTGAGGGCTTTGTGGGCACTTTCCCTACTGGGACCAATGTTTTTTGGGTCTACTGACTTGTTCTAGTGGACTTTTGAGTGGTTTTACTTTCTGGTATTCACCTTGTTAACTTTATGTTCCGCGCCTTTAAGGAGCGCTTTTACGGCATAGACGCCATTGCTCCATTCACTTCTATGGGACTTTACAGTTTGGGACATATCTCTGCAACCGCTCCACGTAACAAGGTCAGAGATGGCTCATTTTGTTGATTTGCCCTTGCTCTGTTATCGGTCAACTTTCTGGGCATGTTGGGGTCCTCAGGGGGTTTTGGGCACTGTTGGGGTACTCCATTAGCGAAACTACGATTCCCGTGAGCGCTCGCTTCGCTCACTTGTTTCTGATTGGCTCCTGTCGTGGCAGTCATTTTGTGTCTTCGCAGATCGATTATCCTACGCAGGGGTTGGACTCTCCTTCTTTCCTCAGCAGTTTAACCCTTCACCTACCAGATAAGTCTTATTTAGCGTTTCTCAGTTGAATTCATTTATCACACACTGTTTTGTAGGTGTTTTGATACTTTGACCTCTTTGACTTCGTTAGACCTTGGGGCTAAACCTAAGACTAAGGACACTGGGGAGTCTGTGTCCCCCATTGCTCATTGCTCCTCATGTCACTAAGGGTTACCTAGAGAATACTCAGGTCATGTTTGCCCAGCACGTGCTGCTGCCCCTGAATCCCCCTGCAGGGACCTCCCGCCATGCACAAGAGCCAGTATGGATGCAAGAGTTTAAGGCTACTACCAGAGACTTCTCGTCCACCTTACAACTCTTTCCATCCACTTTACAGGGGGTCTTCAACTTGTGGCAGGCCCCCGCCCTTATCAGATCTCCCCTGCCTAAACCTCCAGGTGTACCTGATGTGCCTGATTCCTCTGACAAGGAATTATTGGTGGACTCTGATGATGATGACTGTTCAGCTGTTCCTTCATCACAGTTTTTTGGGGACCCCTTTGAGGCTGACCCCATCCCCTCAGCTGAGGGCCTGATCAGGGCTGTGTTGAACACCCTGAACATTCCCTTGGTGCAGGAGGTTTCTTCTGACCCCTCTGATGTGTTCCAGGAGCCTGTTAGGCCCCATACTTGCTTTCCACCTAACCCCACCCTTGACCGGTTGGTGTCTGAGGAGTGGAAGTTTCCAGACAGGAAACCATCTGTAGCTAGAAAGTTTGCTAAGCTTTACCCATTCTCTGAAACAGCCCTTACGCAGTGGGTTCTTCCCCCAAGGTGGATGCCCCTGTCTCCAGGCTTTCTAAGTCTACTGCATTGCCTGTGGCTGAGGCATCTTCTCTGAAAGACTGGACTGACAAGAAGCTTCAGACCTCTCTCAAGGTTATTTTTGCGACGGCTGGGTCTACCCTCTACCCTGCATTTGCTGCAGCATGGGTGAATAGAGCTGTGGCTGTTTGGACTGAACACCTCACTTCACCTGTCCGTCAGGGGCCCCCTACTGCTGACATGTTGCGGCTTCTCACCAACATTTCTGAGATTCAGCATTATGTTTCTCCTGCCCTGTTTGACACTGTACGTTTGGTAGCCAGGGCACCTATCATGTCTGTGGTAGCCGGACGTGCTCTTTGGCTCAAGATCTGGTCTGCTGACACAGCCTCCAAGAGGGCTCTCCTGTCTTTGCCCTTTCAGGGCACCTCCCTGTTTGGGCCTGAGCTCAAGGATCTGATCAGCGAAGCCACTGGAGGGAAGAGTACTCACCTGCCAGTGGTCCTACCAAAAAAGGCGCCTGTCAAAAGGAATGGGCTTTTTTGTCCCTTTCTGGCAGAATCGCGCCAAGCGACCCAGACAGTCCCTCAGCTCCGCGCTACTCATCAAGCCTTAGCAGCAATGGAGGCCCAAGTCCTCTGCAAAGCCCAAAGCTTGCAAACCTTCTTCTGCATGACTCGCCGACCCCGGGACCCCACCCACAGGTAGGTGGCCACTTACGCCACTACCTCTTAGCTTGTGGCGGACCTGTGGGTTTTGCAGGTGGTGGCTACAGGGTACAGGATCCCCTTCACCTCCCTTCCTTCTTCCAGGTCCTTCCCTTCTCGTTCTCCCTTGGGAGTGGAAAAGATCCGCCTTTTCGAGAGGGCCATTCAGGCCCTTCTGGACAAGGCAGTCCTGGAACCAGTTCCTCTTCAGGAGAGGGGCTTGGGATTCTACTTCAACCTCTTTGTGTTTTCCAAGAAGGACGGTGGCTGTCGTCCCATTTTGGATCTGAAGGATCTCACCTCCTTTGTGGTCCGGTCCCAATGCCGCCAGGAGTCACTGCTCACAGTGATAGTGGCCATGTCCCCTGGGGAATTTCTGGCCTCTCTGGATCTTCAAGATGCCTATCTGCACATCACCATTCATCCAGAGAGTCAGCAATATCTACTCTTTGCCTGCGATCGAGGGCATTTCCAGTTTTCTGCCGTATCCTTTGGGCTGACCATGGCTCCTCAAGTCTTCAACAGAGTCCTGGGAGCATTGATTTCCATCCTACATCAGAACGGCATCAGAGTTACTCCATGTATGGATCAGGCTGGAGGAATAGGCCCACCAGTGGGCTGTGGAACCAAGCTGTGGGTGTCGCAATTTGTGTGCATGCCACAGATGTGTCCAACATGTTGCAAAGCAATGCATGACCATCCCTGTGTCACACACAGGGTTACATTTTTTCTCCTATTATTTTTTACTCAGACCTAGTTGGAGGGTGGGGTCCTGATGCCCCTTCAACAAGGTCTGAGTAAAAATAATACATAAATAAAATAATCCTGTGTGTGCAAAGCAATGCATTGGACTCCCTGCGGCACAGGGTTATTTGTTTATTATTGTTTTATATTCATACCTCCTGATTCCCCTCAGTGAGGTCTGAATAAAAACAGTAATGAAAATGATAATAATTAATCCTTTGTATGCCACAGGGGTGTCCGATGCATTGGAATTCTCGTTGCACACAGAGAGTTAATTTTTTAATTATTCTTTTATATTCATACCTCCTTGGAGGGGCGTCAGGACCCCTCCTGATGTATCCCCAACAAGGTATGATTAAAAATAATGGGAAAAAAATACTGTGTGCATTGTGGCAAACACAGGGTTAATTTTATGTTCTTTTATATATATATATATATATATATATATATATATATATATATACATATATTTTCTTAATTCATATCTTACGTGTGCCACAGGGGTGTTCAGCAACAAACAAACATCAAACATCACTATGAAAAAAAGAGTTCATGAAATTAGTCAAATATTTAATTCTGCATACTGTTGTTTATTTGAAGATGATGCTGGTCTTTCACACAAAGGGCATCTGACACAAGATGTTAGCAGCAGAAACAGCAGGTCCTCTGCCTATGACCCATCAGCTGCAGCCAGGGCACCTCCTGTTGCCATGGGCCTTAGCATAGCCATCACCTGCAGCCAGGTTTGCAGGGGCATAGGTTGTTGCACAGGATGCCCTAATTGATGATCCCCAGCTGCAAGGGCCCTAAGGCCTCTAGGCAGTGGTGCAGGTGGCCTAAATTCTTGACGTGGCCGTCTTCTTTGTTGTTGCCTAGCTTGTACCAAAACTTGCGTTAACAGAAGTTCCAGGTCTGCAAGGTCCATATCCAGTAGCTCAGGATCCAATAACTGTTCAACCGCCTCTACATGGGCCCTATACTGACTAAATGCTGAAATGATCATATTAATTAATAATAAGAGTAAAAAGAATATAATAGTGGGCATAACTATTATTAAATGGTTAATAGCAGGTAAAAGTAGAAGATACATCTGATCCAGGAACATCTGTGCCTTTTGTTCAATGCTGTTGACCTTGAGAATTTTGCAAACACGTTTGGCTTCAGCTTTTACATGATCATCATCTGGGAGCTTGCCTGTTATGGAGTTGCTCTCATTCTCCATCATGACAGTTCTCCTCTCTCCAGATCTTCCGGTATCTTCATATATGTTCTTGTCCATTACTGAGCTGCTCCCAATCTCCATCACAGTAGGTGTGGTGACTCCTGGTTTGTCAGTAACTTCACTCAGGAGATTTTCAAACTGCTATACTCAAAACACTAGAGCCTCAATTTAAATGTCGCGGACAGCTGTTTTCCCACCGCTGGTAAGCTATTCAATTACCTGTGCTGTGAAAAAATGTTGAAAAAGCCATCAGGTGATAAAGTAAGAGGTGTTTTCACTTATAGCAAATAATGAAAAACACTGCAATTTCCAATTCAATTGTCTGCATTAGCCATGAAGAACCGATAAGGGACTCCTTTACCTCAGGAATTTTAAGACCAAGTTTTGGGACAAGAGTCACTTTATCGGATCTTCAATTAGCCAACGCAGCTTTTCAAAGGAAAAAAAGTTAAAAGAAAACCTAAGTCCCCAGTGGATGTATTGATATCAATACATCCAAAGTACATAAAAAGTGTTCAAAATTAGTAGAAATAACCCTTTGAGTGCTAGTGGGGTATAATTAATTACCCCTCCGGCAATCATAGGGTTAACACAACTAAGTAACAAACCAACATCACATAAAAAGTAACACTTCCCATTAATCCTGATGTCCAGCGGAGCCCTCAGCATCCTGGTCAGCTCCTGTCCATCTTCTTTCTTCTTTTCTGTCTTCTCTTCTTTCTTCTGCTGGAACAGAAAATAAAAGTATTAATACGTTTTTCTCAAATATCCTGCACACATATACATAGTTTAACCCCTTGAGTACCACAGGGGTGTACAGCACATTGCTCAAAGGATTAAAAGATGTATGAGTGTGCGGGTGAAGATATATAAATGCCTCTTCATGGCTTTACATATTGCCTCCACGTTGCTTTAAAAAATGCCCCAATATCTGTATAAAAGAAAGGAATACTTTCCTATTTCTCTGCCACTGTGTGTGGCCACGGAGGTGGTGGAGAAATTAATTTGCACAGATCCCCCATCCTTCCCTCACAGGCCGATGTCTGCTGCAAACTGAGGGAATTTGAGCAGAGAGTCCCTCACATCCAAGACAATCTGCTTCGAACAGTGGTGCTTGAATCTGATTGGCTGGGGTGTTCGTAAGCATATCCCAAACAATGTCTGAGAAGGAATTTGAACAGAGACTTCCCATATATAAAGGCAGTCTCTGTTCAAGTTCTCTCAGTGTGGAACAGGCATTGCCCTGTGAGGGATGGACGGGGGATCTGTGCAAATTCATTTCTACGCCGTTTCCACAGCCACACACAGAGGCTAAGAAATAGGAAAGTATTAATTTCTTTTATACCAATACTGGGGCATTATGTAAAGCAACGTGGAGTCATTATATAAAGCAACATGGAGGCATTATTTAAAGCAATGTGGGGCATTTATATATCTTCACCTGCACAATATTACATCGTTTAACCCTTTGAGCCCCAGACAGGTGCACAACGCAGTACCCTCTGGCACTCAAGGGGTTAAACTATGTATAAGTGTGCGCAATATTAGAGAAAAACATGTATTAATACTTTTCCGTTCCAGAAGAAGAAAGAAGACAGAAGAGAAGAAAGAAGATACGAGACAGGAGAAAGAAGATAATATAGAATGAAGACAGAAGGAGAAGGACAGTGGATTACAGGAATGTGTAAAACATTTAAGTTAAGGATCCTTGCTTGCCAGTATGTCATGCACTGAAAGTTAGCCTTTTTCCTTTGAAGTTCCCAATATTGCCTCTATTTAGCGGCGTTTTGGAAACTTAACGCATAAAATGGATCTTTGGCCTCAAGACCTTTTCTGAATATTTTCTTTTGTCGGTCGGTATCCATTTTGCTCTACCGGCTTTTTTAATGCAAACATTTGAATCAAGGCCTTAATGCTATACAAAATACGCTATGTACAAAAAGCTTAATGTAAAACTCCACCCACAAAACATGAATCAGTACTCTATTCACAAAACGCTATACACAAAACAGTACATGCTATAAGTAAAATACTATATGTAATACGCAAAACGCTATATGCAAAATGCAATACGCTATTCACAAAATGCTGTACACAAAACATTGTATGCAATATGCAATATTCTATATGCAAAACACTGTGCACTATACGCACAACACTATGCAATATACTCAAAACACTATCCGTAAAACTCTTTCCTCTATCCACAAAAAGCTACCCACAAAGCTCTACCCTCAATACACTATTTGCAAACGGTTGTACATAAGGCGCTTTACACAAAAAGCTATACTATTTATTCAAAGTGCTATAAGCAATACACTATCCTCAAAATGCTATATGTAATACACAGAACACTAAACGTAATCCACTGTACACCGAATCTCTGTACTCCACAAGCTTAATGCAAAATGCTGCATGTAATATGCAAAATTTTTTAAGCGCAAAACTTTATATGCAACACTCTGTACCCAAAATACTAATTGAAATGCGCAATGCATAATACGCTATGGGCCAAAAGCTATACACAAAACGCTACACACAATACACTATACGCAAAAAGCTATAGTGTATATACAAGGTGATATGCAGAAAACACTATCCGTAAACCACTATATCCTCACATTGTCTACCACTGCACTGCCTACCTTCTCCACCCACACTGTCATACCTTCAGCCTCTTAGCATCCTGGCAGCTGAACCAGTGTTGGTGGCATGGTGAGCCACTTAAGATGGAGGAAAATTGCTGTTTTCTATTGTCTGGCATACTCTGCACACACGATGAGCCTATTTAATGTTGCCCTCCGCTACTGTTCATCATCACGTGCCCCTGAGGGCTGTGATAACATCACTGCTCCTGGTCCACAGAGTTGTAGGTCGTGTATGCATGTGCAGTCACCAACTAGCTTCCTTTCACTGAGTCTCAATAGACTCAATGAAGGGAAGCTTAATGTCAATGCCACGCACTGAGGTACTCTGGCTGCAGGGGTGAGCTGAGGGCATGCGGGCTGGCCAGGCAGTCTGGGGGGGGGGGGGCCTTGGCATCTCCAGAACCCACCTGACAATGCTACTGCAGAGTGTACTAATTCACAGTGCAGTCACATTGTTGTCACACTCTTGTTAGTGTCTAATGACAGTGGATGCTCTTAAGGGTATGTACTGTAGCAGGGGTACGCAACATGAGGCCCTATTGCTGCTGCTGGACTACAACTCCCCTCATCCCCTGCCTGCCAATGGCTGGAACAGGATGATAGGGGTTATAATCTGGAGGGATTCAGTACTTATTAAAAGCAGAGATTACTACACCAGTGATATCACTTTTCCAATTTCTATGTTATTGTATGGAGCCAATGCACTCAAGTGGGAGAGAATTTGGCACATTGGCTCCATTGAATAATGTAGGAACTGGAGAAATGATATCACTGGTGAAGTAATCTTCTCTTTACCACCTCTTTATCACATCTTAGTGCATAACTCCCCCTTGACTGCTGTAAATGTCTTCAACTTGTTTGATACGCCATCTACAGGAGGATGTTCCGTACACTTTTCTGTATTAACTCCATGGAGGTTAGAAATGTCTCCTGGAAACAGTTCTAGAATCAAAGGGGTTAATCAAGAGATGTATAATACGTTTGGTATTTGATTACCTCTTAAGGATCCATTGAAAAGTATTTGGATCAGTGGACAGGGTGGTAATGGCTGCTCCTTAATAGCATATGTAAGACTGTAATCTAGGTCACAGTTAACAAAATAATGTAGCCTGGTGTCCGTGATATTTGTGTATATGACGCCAAACATGTTCATTTTTAAATATTGTTGTCCCTTTAACTTTAATGATTTAAATCTCATCAAATTGTAAGAAACACTAGTCTAGAAGTGATTGATGTGCAACATTTAATTTTGGTGATGGCCTCTAAACTGTTTGTATTCTCTAGTAATTGCATTTTGCCGTACATATTTGGTATATGTGTACTACATAAATCTTGATCATTCCTACACTTCTATCTATTTTTATGAGTGGGGAATTTGATTGGGGAGGAGCATAACTGGGGTTGGGCACAGGGGCCAGTTATCAGAGTTTGCAGGGGGGCCCCTGCATTTTGTGTTATGCTTCTGGTGGTGGCCGAGTGTTGGTGGCATGGTGAGCAACGTAAGATGGAGGAAAATTGCTGTTCTCTGAAGTCTGGCCTTCTCTGCACGAAGAATGAGCCCATTTATTGGTGGACACCCATGGTTCATCAACACTCGCCCCTGCAGGCAGTGATAACATCACTACTCATGGCATGCAGACCTGAAGGTTGCGTATGCATGTGCAGTCATGAACTATCTTCCTTCACTGAGTCTCAATAGACTCAATGAAGAGAAGCTTAATGTCAGAATATGGTGCTTTAGGAAAGAAAAAAATGTTTTTTTTACATATTAGTCATTTCAAAGATACAAAAATGGTTCAACACCATTGGATTTCTTAGTGTATTCAGGACCTCCTGCCAGAATGCTACCCTACTGGTATGTGTTGACATGCCATATTGGGTGCCAGGAGTGTGGATACCAGTGGAACAAGGATAGGAAAGCAAACAGTGTATATGTGATTCAATATCTACCAGTTTAAACAAGCTAGGGAGCCAGCCAATGAATGTGCAGACCTGTGATTGCTAGTTGAGCTAAGCAAGGGCGATGGGGGGGGGGTTGTGAGTATGTCAATTAGCAGGCAGCAAATTAAGGCTGATGGTGACGGTGGAGGTTAGATAGTGCATACGGGGATCTGTGACTACCAGGGTGCATTGTATGTCCCCCACATTACACTGTTTGATTCCCAGCGTGATTTCATTGTCTGTGTGTATCAGTATGCAGTGGAACCAGGCTGGGGGAATGGGACCACCAGTGTTCTGTGGAACCAAGCTGGGGGTGTCGCAATTTGTGTGCATGCCACAGATGTGTCCAACACATTGCAAAGCAATGCATGACCATCCCTGTGTCATACACAGGGTTACATTTTTTCGCCCATTATTTTTTATTCAGACCTAGTTGGAGGGTTGGGTCCTGATGCCCCCTCAACAAGGTCTGAGTAAAAAAAATAAATAAATTAAATAATTCTGTGTGTGCAAAGCAATGCATTGAACTCTCTGCGGCACAGGGTTATTTGTTTTTCACTGTCGTCCAATACAGGTTACTGGAATCACTGGGAGGCGATCCGCCCCTTTAAGTAGACAGGAACATATCTCTAAGTGAATGCAGGGGGCGGAGCCTCCCCTCCCTGCTAGGCTGCTTCCCAGTCAGCACAAGCCAGAATGATTTGTTCCTGGGTGTGAACACAGCAGGTGGAGAACATCTCTCATCAAACTTTAGTTTTTTTTTTATTTTCTTCAAATATGGAATACCACCATTAGGCGGGTTACCTTGACTGACAATGCCCTATTTAAAGTGGCTAGCGCAGTGTCCGGGGTACTTTTGGTGGACCTTATGCCCTGATGGGGGAAACAACTTGATTTCAAGTACTTCCCTGGGAATTATCTTTTGGTGTAATTCTTGATTTGCTTGGTAACCTGAAGACAGAAGTCAGGGCTAGACTGGCCTACCGGGATACCGGGAAAATTCCCGGTAGGCCGCCGGCACTGGGCTTCCCTGGGGCTGCTGCCTTAAATGAGACATCAATCACTGACATGCATTGCCAGTCCGCGGCCACTAGGTGACTGGGCCATGTCACCGCGGCTGTGAGAAGATAAAGAGATTTTTTAAAGTTAGTACTGGGGCCGGGCTGTGGCCCACGTACAGTAGTTGACTGAGAGACTACCAGTTGAGGCAGGCTGGCTGGGTGACTTGACGTCAGACACAGGCTACGCAGTGGCACGAGGAAACGCACAGCGTGTCTGTGTCTGCGCACCGGGCCGCCTGCACCCAGGTCAAGTGACATACCCAGACAAGCCCAGAGTCCAGAAGAGCTTGCTGAGTGGGAGCGGACGGAGGCGGGAGCCGGAGGCAGCAGAGGCAGAGCAGAGCGAGACAGAGCAAAACAGGCAAGAGGGGGAAGTAGTGACATAACGAAGTGATCCTTCAACAAAAGGCCCCCATACAAATGGGCTTGGGTGGCTTGCCCTTTTATAATTTTTTGTAGTGAGTGGGTTAATTGGAGGCCCCCAATTTACATCATACAGTGAACTTCAACAGAGAGCATCACAGCGGTGGTGCCCTCTGGTTATCCACTCACTACAGAAAATTATAAAAGGTAAAAGGGGGGGGGGGCCTCTCTGGTGCTCATATTTATGAAAAATTCTCATTGTTTTTCAATTGGAGTTGTCTTTTTGTAGTTGGTATTTAATTTAGCAAGGCTGTATAGAGAGATTGCCATATTTATCAAGGGAAATAAGTGCAATCTTGAGCACCATAGGGGAGAAATGAATGTTTCACTTTATTTAAATGGGAGTTTTAACCCCCTGAATGCTAGGGAGGACTATAATGCATTGCTATGCAATGCATTGGAGATCTCTTGAGTATTCTAGGTGTTAAAAGCCTAATTTAAGTCAATAGGAATCAGCTGGGGGGAACTTACTTTTAGAGTGACACGGGGGCTGGGGGGATACAAAGAGTGACACAGGGGTTTGTGGGACTAAGAGTGACACACGGGGTTGGCAGGAGAGACTAAAGTGACACAGGGGGCTGGGGGTACTAAGAGTGACACTGGGGCTGGGGGTACTGAGTGACACAGGGGGCTTGTGGGACTAACAGTGACACAGGGAGTTGGGAGGAGAGACTAAAGTGACACAGGGGGCTGGAGGTACTAAGAGTGACACGGGGGCTGGGGGTACTATGAGTGACACAGGGGGGCTTGTGGGACTAACAGTGACATAGGGGGTTGGGAGGAGAGACTAAAGTGACACAGGGGGCTGGTATAATGACACAATGCTATGGGGCTGATAAGCAATTTTTTTCCAGGGCTGGTTTTTATTCCCAGTCCGGCCCTGACAGAAGTCCTGCAGAAAGCTGAGCCACCCTTTGAGTACTGAAGGTCCACTTGTCCCACAGTGTCCCTTCATTGGGCTTGTATTTGGGAGTTCTCATTGCACACTCTGGCACTCATTGGGTGTTTATGTATATATTTAATTGTATATATGTGTATGTCTGTGAGTTTTGGAGCAGTCTATGTGGCCTTTTAACCCTTTCTCTTCTGATTTGACTTATTCATTGAGATTTTGTCACACTTTCTTTTTGGGATAGTGTTTTCTTGTCATGTACATGTCTTTCATATGTATTTTACCCTTTTTATTGTATGGGGTTAATATTATTAAATTTTATGTTCTGCACCTTTAAGGCGCGCTTTTACCGCATAGCCGCCATTGCTCCTTTACTCTCTATGGGCTTACACTGTGTGGGACGTATCTCTGGAACCGCTTCACATAGCGACTTCAGAGTGGGCTCATTTTGTTTGTCTTCCATTGCTCTTTCATCCGGTTTCATGTTCAAGTGTGTTGGGGGACTTGGGGGGCTTTGGGCACTGCCTTGGGGTACTTTTTGAGAAAGACTACATTTCCCATGAGCGCTCGTTTCGCGCCTCTTTTCTGATTGGCTTTCGTCGCAGCAGCCATTTTGTGAGTTCTTCTCATCGAGTATACTACGCAGGGACCGGACCTTCTCCCTCTCCTCTTTTGATTATCCCTTCGCTTGCCAGATAAGTTTAGTTTTAACGTTTCTGGGGTGAATATTTAATCTTTCACACTTGAATTGGGTGATTTGTCAGTGGGGTATATTTGACACTTTGAGTATGTCTACACCGCTGGAGCTTGGGACTAGACCTAAGACTAAGGAGGCTGGGGTATCAGTATCCCCCATTGCGTTTTGCTCCTCCTGTCATTCAGGGCTGCCTAGGGAATTCTCTGGTCATTTATGCCCAGCATGTGCGGAAGGTCATGACAGCAACCCAGGGCCTTCCACCCACGCTATTGAGCCAGCATGGGTTAAAGAGTTTAAGGCTGCAACTAGGGACCTCAGGTCCACTCTTCAGCTCTTTCCCTCTCAGGTACAGGGGGCTCTTCAAGTATGGCAGACCCCCTCTACTATCAGGACCTCCCTGCCTAAGCCACAGGGAGTTCCTGACTTGTCTGATTCTTCTGAGGAAGAATTGTTACAGGATTCTGATGTTAGGGATGGTACTGTTATTGAGTCCTCAGATCTGTTGGGGACCCTTTTGAATGTGACCCTGAACTCTCTGCTGAGGGTTTAATCAGGGCGGTGTTAACCACCCTCAACCTTACATTGAGTCAAGAGGCTCCTCTTGACCCAACGGACGTTTTTCAGAAACCGTCCAAAGCTGTTACTTGTTTTCCTCCTAACCCTACTCTTGAACGTTTGGTTTCTGATGCTTGGAAAAATCCTGACAAGTCCTCTTCTGTTTCTAAGAAGTTTGCCAAACTTTATCCTTTTGCTCGCCAAATGGGTTCATCCTCCCAAGGTGGATGCTCCAGTTTCTAGGTTGTCTAAATCGACTGCCCTGGCTGTATCTGATGCTTCTGCTTTACAGGATTGGACCGACAAAAAGTTGGAGACCTGCCTTAAGTCTATTTTTGCCTCTATTGGTACTGCTTTCACGGTCGCGTGGGTTAACTGGCCCATTGCAGTCTGGACTGAGCAACCCACTAAGGAGGTCCGTCAGGATGCACCGGTTTCGGAGCAGTTGCAGCTCCTTGCCAATATTTCTGAAGCTCAGAACTATGTTTCTGAAGCTGCCTTTGATGCTGTCCGCATGATGGCGAGGGCTTCCACTTCATCTGTGGTAGCTAGGCGTGCTCTTTGGCTCAAGATTTGGTCTGCTGACACTGCTTCCAAGAAAGTTTCGCTTTCTTTACCCTTTCAGGGGACTTCCTTGTTTGGATCTGAGCTGAAGGAACTGATTAGCGAGGCCACTGGGGGTAAAAGTACTCTTCTGCCCTCGGTCTTCAAGAAGAAGTTGCCAGCTAAGCGCTACCGGTCCTTTCGTTCATTTCAAACTGAGACACGTTCCACGCCCCAGGTGGTTCCGTCTGCCCCGCGCCCCTCCTCCAAGTCCAAACAGTCCTGGAAGCCCAAGGTTGTCTCCAAGCCCAAATCTTCAAAGAGTGCTTCGACATGACTCTCCGAACCCCGGTCCGCATCCTGCCGTGGGTGGGCATCTCCATCTCTTTTGCAGGATTTGAGGGGATTCTGTGGCGGACCCATGGGTTCTTCTGTTGGTGTCAGAAGGGTACAAGATCCCTTTATTTTCTCTTCCTCCCTTTCGTTTCCATCTCACTTGTCCTTCACGGGATCCCGTAAAAAGGCGTCTGTTCAACTACGCTCTTCAGGCTCTTTTGGACAAGGATGTCCTGGAGCCAGTGCCCAAGGAAGACATAGGTTCAGGATTTTATTCCAACCTTTTTGTAGTGACCAAGAAAGACGGCGGAGGTCGTCCTATTTTGGATCTCAAGGATCTCAACTCTTTTGTGGTATGCACTCACTATCGGCAGGAGTCTCTGCGCTCTGTGATTGCTGCTATGTGCTGCCTGCGACAGAGGTCATTTTCAGTTTTCAGCTCTTCCATTTGGTCTGACAACGGCTCCCCAGGTTTTCCAACGTGTCCTGGGTGCTTTGATAGCCGTCCTCCATCGGGATGGCATCAGGGTGACTCCGTATATGGATGACTTGCTTTTGAAGGCAGCCTCTGCGGACCTTCTTCATGAGCAGGTCCAGAACTGCATTCAAGTCCTCACTCATCACGGGTGGATTGTGAACTTGGACAAATCGGATTTGGTTCCGTCCCAGTGGCTCCTTTTCCTGGGTCTTCTGTTCGACACTCAGAGGTGCATGGTGTTTCTACCGGAGGAGGTGGCTTATCAGATTGCTCAGCGGGTGTCCAGGATTCTGACCCTCGAGTGGATTCCTGTGCCGAAGTTGACCTCACTGGTGGGGAAGTTCATCTGGATGATAGAGGCGGTGCTGTTTGCCATGGCACACACCAGGGAACTTCAAAGGTTCGTGATCCAGATGTGCCAGGACCAACCGGATCATGTGAAGGTGTCAGTCTCTCTGCCTCCTCATGTCGAGTTGAGTTTGGAATGGTGGTTGGATCTTTCCCATCTCCTGAAAGGGAGATCCTTCCAGATCCCTTATTGGACCAAGGTCACGACAGACGCCAACCTCTCGGGTTGGGGTGCTGTCTTAGGTCGCCTCAGCGCCTAGGGGAAGTGGTCGTTGGAGGAGTCTCTTCTGTCCATCAACATTCTGGAACTTCGAGCGATCTTCCATGCTCTGCGCCACTGGGAATCTCAACTGGAGGGTTGTCCGGTCTGGACACTGCAGTGGCCTACATCAACAGACAGGGTGGGACAAGAAGTCTCTCCGCCTGGTTAGAGGTCAAGGCTATTTTGTCCTGGGCGGAGGTTCACATTCCCGTCATTTCGACGGTGCACATTCCAGGCGTAGACAACGTCATGGCAGACTTCCTCAGTCGACACACAGTCGACAGCGGAGAGTGGGCTCTTCATCCGGAGGTGTTTCAGCTCCTCACTCAGATGTGGGGGGTGCCCATGGTGGATCTGATGGCAACCAGGCACAACAGGAAGGTTCCGTTGTTCTGCTCCTGGTGGAGAGACCCTCTGGCTCTGGCAGTAGATGCCATGTCGATTCCTTGGGCCTTCTCCCTGGCCTACATCTTTCCTCCTCTTCCAATGTTGATCAGGGTCATTCAGAAGTTGAAGGTGGAGCGTTGCCCGGTCATTCTGATTGCTCCGAACTGGCCTCGTCAGTCCTGGTATCCGGACCTGATGGCTCTGTCGGTAGCGGACCCATTTCCGCTTCCTTCTCGTCCAGATCTTCTGATGCAAGGTTATCTGTGGAAGGAGGATGTTCATCGTCTCCATTTGACGGCCTGGAGGTTGAATCCTCAATTTTGAAGAAGAAGGGGTTTTCTTCTGCTGTGGTGTCTACCATGCTTCGGGCTCATAAACCTGTTTCGTCCAAGATCTATCACCGGGTCTGGTTGACTTTTCTGCAGGGATCTGCCTCATGCTTTCCATCTTCCTACTGTCCTGGCCTTCTTGCAGGATGGTGTCGATAAAGGGCTCAGTCTGAGTTCTCTTAAGGTCCAGAGTTCGGCGTTTTCTGTCTTTTTCCAGGAGCTTTTTGCTGTTCTTCCTGATGTCAAAGTTTTCTTCCAAGGTGTAGCTCATGTTCGTCCTGCTTTTAGGAGTCCAGCTCCTCAGTGGGATCTTAATCTGGTTTTGGGGGTTCTTCAGCATCCGCCCTTTGAGTCTTTGGCTACTATTTCTTTGCGCCTTTTGTCCTGGAAGATGGCCTTCCTTCTGGCTATTGTATCAGTTCGCCGGGTGGCGGAATTACAAGCTCTGTCTTGTAAACCTCCCTATTTGGTGTTTCACAAGGATAAGGCTGTGCTTCGCACCTCTAAGGTGTTTTTGCCTAAAGTAGTCTCCGAGTTCCACATCAATCAGGAGATTGTGGTGCCCTCTTTCTGCCCTAACCCTTCTTCTGACAAGGAGAGGGACCTCTACTTGTTGGATGTGGTGCGTTGTCTCAAGTTTTATGTTCATCGCACTGAGTCTATTAGGAAGTCTGACGCTCTGTTCGTCATTCCTGAGGGTCCTAGGGCAGGGAGACAGGCATCCAAAGTAACCATTGCTTCTTGGATAAAGTCTACTATTCGTAAAGCGTACGAATTGAGGAATAAGCATGTTCCCTTTCGGGTTACTGCTCATTCTACCAGGTCAATTGGGGCCTCTTGGGCCTACAAGAATCAAGCGTCTGCTGAACAGCTGTGCCGGGCAGCCACTTGGTCCTCTGTGCACACCTTCTCGAAGCACTACCGTGTGGATGTCCTAACCTCGGCTGATGCCAGCTTTGGGAGGAAGGTCCTGGAGGCAGTTTTGCCTGTCTAGGGTCTTCTTCTTCTGAAGTTCTCAGTGCTTCCTTACTGTTGAGCCCTGTTGGCTCTAGTTCAGTGTGCTGTGTTACTGTTCCTGGGGTCTGTTTTACCCCTCGTTGGTGTCCGTTGACACTTCTGTTTTGTTGGGATCTCTGACCAGTTGGTTCATAGAGGTCCTGGTGACTTGGGGGCCTTGCGCCTGGTCCTTGCCTCCTTCCCACCTCAGGGAAACTCAGTGGTTGGACATCCCAGTGTTACCAGTAACCTGTATTGGACGACAGTGAAAATAGGATTTTAGTCTTACCTGTTAAATCCTTTTCACTTAGTCCATACAGGTTACTGGTCTTCCACCCTGTCAAGAGACCATGCTTGGCTCTCCTGTGGCAATCTGTGGGAGTCTTTTGGGGCATGCTTACAGGAGTCTTCTTCTCTTCTATTTCTGGTCAGTTAGTAGTGTCTCAAATCATTCTGGCTTGTGCTGACTGGGAAGCAGCCTAGGAGGGAGGGGAGGCTCCGCCTCCTGCATTCAGTTAGAGATATGTTCCTGCCTACTTAAAGGGGCGGATCGCCTCTCAGTGTTACCAGTAACCTGTATGAAAAGGATTTAACAGGTAAGACTAAAATCCTATTATTATTGTTTCATATTCATACCCCCTGATTCCCCTCAGTGAGGTCTGAATAAAAAAACTAATGAAAATAATAATAATTAATCCTTTGTATGCCACAGGGGTGTCCGATGCATTGGAATTCTCGTTGCACAGAGAGTTAATTTTTTAATTATTCTTTTATATTCATACCTCCTTGGAGGGGCGTCAGGACCCCTCCTGATGTATCCCCAACAAGGTATGATTAAAAATAATGGGAAAAAATACTGTGTGCATTGTGGCAAACACAGGGTTAATTTTATGTTCTTTTATTTATATATATATATATATATATATATATATATATATATATATATATACATATATTTTCTTAATTCATATCTTACGTGTGCCACAGGGGTGTTCAGCAACAAACAAACATCAAACATCACTATGAAAAAAAGATTTAATGAAATTAGTCAAACATTTAATTCTGTATACTGTTGTTTATTTGAAGATGATGCTGGTCTTTCACACAATGGGCATCTGACACAAGATGTTAGCAGCAGAAACAGCAGGTCCTCTGCCTATGACCCATCAGCTGCAGCCAGGGCACCTCCTGTTTCCATGGGCCTTAGCCTAGCCATCACCTGCAGCCAGGTTTGCAGGGGCCATAGGTTGTTGCACAAGATGCTCTAATTGATGATCCCCAGCTGCAAGGGCCCTAAGGCCTATAGGCAGTGGTGCAGGTGGCCTAAATTCTTGACGTGGCTATCTTTATGTTGTTGCCTAGCTTGTACCAAAACTTGCCATAACAGAAGTTCCAGGTCTGCAAGGTCCATATCCAGTAGCTCAGGATCCAATAACTGTTCAACCGCCTCTACATGGGCCCTATGCTGACTAAATGCTGAAAAGATCATATTCATTAATAATAAGAGTAAAAAGAATATAATAGTGGGCATAACTATTATTAAATGGTTCATAGCAGGTAAAAGTAGAAGATACATCTGATCCAGGAACCTCTGTGCCTTTTTTGTTCAATGCTTTTGTCCTTGAGAAATTTGCAAACACGTTTGGCTTCAGCTTTTACATGATCATCATCTGGGAGCTTGCCTGTTATGGAGTTGCTCTCATTCTCCATCATGACAGTTCTCCTCTCTCCAGATCTTCCGGTATCTTCATATATGTTCTTGTCCATTACTGAGGTGCTCCCAATCTCCATCACAGCAGGTGTGGTGACTCCTGGTTTGTCAGTAAATTCACCCAGGAGATTTTCAAACTGCTATACTCAAAACACTAGAGCCTCAATTTAAATGTCGCGGACAGCTGTTTTCCCACCGCTGGTAAGCTATTCAATTACCTGTGCTGTGAAAAAATGTTGAAAAAGCCATCAGGTGATAAAGTAAGAGGTGTTTTCACTTATAGCAAATAATGAAAAACACAGCAATTTCCAATTCAATTGTCTGCATTAGCCATGAAGAACCGATAAGGGACTCCTTTACCTCAGGAATTTTAAGACCAAGTTTTGGGACAAGAGTCACTTTATCAGATCTTCAATTAGCCGATGCAGCTTTTCAAAGGAAAAAAAGTTAAAAGAAAACCTAAGTCCCCAGTGGATTTATTGATATCAATACATCCAAAGTACATAAAAAGTGTTCAAAATTAGTAGAAATAACCCTTTGAGTGCTAGTGGGGTATAATTAATTACCCCTCCGGCAATCATAGGGTTAACACAAATAAGTAACAAAGCAACATCACATAAAAAGTAACACTTCCCATTAATCCTGATGTCCAGCGGAGCCCTCAGCATCCTGGTCAGCTCCTGTCCATCTTCTTTCTTCTTTTCTGTCTTCTCTTCTTTCTTCTGCTGGAATGGAAAATAAAAGTATTAATACATGTTTTTCTCAAATATCCTGCACACATATACATAGTTTAACCCCTTGAGTACCACAGGGGTGTACAGCACATTGCTCAAAGGATTAAAAGATGTATGAGTGTGCGAGTGAAGATATATAAATGCCTCCACATGGCTTTACATATTGCCTCCACGTTGCTTTAAAAAATGCCCCAATATCTGTATAAAAGAAAAAATACTTTCCTATTTCTCTGCCACTGTGTGTGGCCACGGAGGCGGCAGAGAAAGAAGATAATATAGAATGAAGACAGAAGGACAAGGACAGTGGATTACAGGAATGTGTAAAACATTTAAGTTAAGGATCGTTGCTTGCCAGTATGTCATGCACCGAAAGTTATCCTTTTTCCATTGAAGTTCCCAATATTGCCTCTATTTAGCGGCGTTTTGGGAACTTAGCGCATAGAATGGATGTTTGGCCTCAAGACCTTTTCTGAACATTTTCTTTTGTCGGTCGGTATCCATTTTGCTCTACCGGCTTTTTTAACGCAAAAATTTGAATCGAAGCCTAAATGCTATACAAAATACTCTATGTACAAAAAGCTTAATGTAAAACCCCGCCCACAAAACATGAATCAGTACTCTATTCAGAAGACGCTATACACAAAACAGTACATGCTATAAGTAAAATACTATATGTAATACGCAAAACGTTATATGCAAACTGCAATATGCTATTCACAAAATGCTATACACAAAACATTGTATGCAATATGCAATATTCTATATGCAAAACACTGTGCACTATACGCAAAACACTATGCAATATACTCAAAACACTATCCGTAAAACTCTTTCCTCTATCCACAAAAAGCTACCCACAAAGCTCTACCCTCAATACACTATTTGTAAACGGTTGTACGTAAGGCGCTATACACAAAAAGCTATACTATTTATTCAAAGTGCTATAAGCAATACACTATCCTCAAAATGCTATATGTAATACACAGAACACTATACATAATCCACTGTACATCGAATCTCTGTACTCCACAAGCTTAATGCAAAATGCTACATGCAATACGCAAAATTTTTTAAGCGCAAAACTTTATATGCAACACTCTGTACCCAAAATACTAATTGAAATGCGCAATGCATAATACGCTATAGGCCAAAAGCTATACACAAAACGCTACACACAATACACTATACGCAAAAAGCTATAGTGTATATATAAGGTGATATGCAGAAAACACTATCCGTAAACCACTATATGCTCACATTGTCTACCACTGCAATGCCTACCTTCTCCACCCACACTGTCATACCTTCAGCCTCCTGGCATCATGGCAGCTGACCGAGTGTTGGTGGCATGGTGAGCCACATAAGATGGAGGAAAATTACTGTTTTCTGTTGTCTGGCATGCTCTGCACACGCGATGAGCCTATTTAGTGTTGCCCTCCGCTATTGTTCATCATCACGTGCCCCTGAGTGCTGTGATAACATCACTGCTCCTGGTCCATAGAGTTGTAGGTCGCGTATGCATGTGCAGTCACCAACTAGTTTCCTTTCACTGAGTCTCAATAGACTCAATGAAGGGAAGCTTAATGTCAGTGCCACGCACTGAGGTACTCGGGCTGCAGGGGTGAGCTGAGGGCATGGGGGCTGGCCAGGCAGTCTGGAGGGGGGGGGGGCTGGGCATCTCCAGAACCCACCTAACAATGCTACTGCAGAGTGTACTAATTCACAGTGCAGTCACTCTGTTGTCACACTCTTGTTAGTGTCTAATGACAGTGGATGCTCTTAAGGGTATGTACTGTAGCAGGGGTAGGCAACATGAGGCCCTATTGCTGCTGCTGGACTACAACTCCCCTCATCCCCTGCCTGCCAATGGCTGGAACAGGATGATAGGGGTTATAATCTGGAGGGACTCAGTAGTTATTAAAAGCAGAGATTACTACACCAGTGATATCACTTTTCCAATTTCTATGTTATTCTATGGAGCCAATGCACTCAACTGGGAGGAACTTGGCATATTGTCTTCATAGAATTATGTAGGAACTGGAGAAATTATATCACTGGTGAAGTAATCTTCTCTTTACCACCTCTTTATCACATCTTAGTGCATAACCCCCCCCCCTCCTTGACTGCTGTAAATGTCTTCAACTTGTTTGATAATCCATCTACAGGAGGATGTTCAGTACACTTTTCTGTATTAACTCCATGGAGGTTAGAAATGTCTCCTGGAAACAGTTCTAGAATCCAAGGGGTTAATCAAGAGATGTATAATACATTTGGTATTTGATTACCTCTTAAGTACCCATTGAAAAGTATTTGGATCAGTGGACAGGGTGGTAATGGCTGCTCCCTAATAGCATATATAAGACTGGAATCTAGGTCACAGTTAACAAAATAATGTAGCCTGGTGTCCGTGATATTTGTGTATATGACCCCAAACATGTTCATTTTTAAATATTGTTGCCCGTTTAACTTTAATGATTTAAATCTCATCAAATTGTAAGAAACACTAGTCTAGAAGTGATTGATGTGCAACATTTAATTTTGGTGATGGCCTCTAAACTGTTTGTATTCTCTAGTAATTGCATTTTGCCATACTTATTTGGTATATGTGTACTACATAAATCTTGATCATTCCTACACTTCTTTGTATTATCTATTTTTATAGGTGGGGAATTTGATTGAGGAGGAGCATAACTGGGGTGGGACACAGTGGCCAGTTATCAGAGTTTGCAGGGGGGCCCCTGCATTTTGTGTTAGGCTTCTGGTGGTGGCCGAGTGTTCTTGGCATGGTGAGCAACATAAGATGGAGGAAAATTGCTGTTCCCTGAAGTCTGGCCTTCTCTGCATGAAGAATGATCCCATTTATTGGTGGACCCCCATGGTTCATCAACACTCGCCCCTGCAGGCAGTGATAACATCACTACTCATGGCATGCAGACCTGAAGGTTGCGTATGCATGTGCAGTCATGAACTAGCTTCGCTTCACTGAGTCTAAATAGACTCAATGAAGAGAAGCTTAATGTCAGAATATGGCGCTATAGGAAAGAAAAAAATTGTTTTTTTTACACATTAGTCATTTCAAAGATACAAAAATGGTTCAACACCATTGGATTTCTTAGTGTATTCAGGACCTCCTGCCAGAATGCTACCCTACTGGTATGGGTTGACATGCCATATTGGGTGCCAGGAGTGTGGATACCAGTGGAACAAGGATAGGAAAGCAAACAGTGTATATGTGATTCTATATCTACCAGTTTAAACAAGCTAGGGAGCCAGCCAATGAATGTGCGGACCTGTGATTGCTAGTTGAGCTAAGCAAGGGCAATGGGGGGGGGGGGGGGGGTTGTGAGTATGTCAATTAGCAGGCAGCAAATTAAGGCTGATGGTGATGGTGGAGGTTAGATAGTGCATATGGGGATCTGTGACTACCAGGGTACATTGTATGTCCACCACATTACACTGTTTGATTCCCAGCATGATTCCATTGTCTCTGTCTATCAGTAGGCAGTGGAACCAGGCTGGGGGAATGGGACCACCAGTGAGCTGTGGAACCAAGCTGGGGGTGTCGCAATTTGTGTGCATGCCACAGGGGTGTCCAACACATTGCAAAGCAATGCATGACCATCCCTGTGTCACACACAGGGTTACATTTTTTTCTCCCATTATTTTTTATTCAGACATAGTTGGGGGGTGGGTTCCTGATGCCCCTTCAACAAGGTCTGAGTAAAAAAAATACATAAATAAAATAATCCTGTGTGTGTGCAAAGCAATGCATTGGACTCCCTGCGGCACAGGGTTATTTGTTTATTATTGTTTTATATTCATACCCCCTGATTCCCCTCAGTGAGGTCTGAATAAAAAGACTAATGAAAATAATAATAATTAATCCTTTGTATGCCACAGGGGTGTCCGATGCATTGAAATTCCCAGTTGCACACAGAGAGTTAAATTTTTAATTATTCTTTTATATTCATACCTCCTTGGAGGGGCGTCATGACCCCTCCTGATGTATCCTCAACAAGGTATGATTAATAATAATGGGAAAAAAATACTGTGTGCATTGTGGCGAACACAGGGTTAATTTTATGTTCTGTTTATATATATATATATATATATATATATATATATATATATATATATATATTTTTTTTTTTTTTTTTTTTTTTTTTTTTTTTTTTTCTTAATTCATATCTTACGTGTGCCACAGGGGTGTTCAGCAACAAACAAACATCAAACATCACTATGAAAAAAAGATTTCATGAAATTAGTCAAACATTTAATTCTGCATACTATTGTTTATTTGAAGATGATGCTGGTCTTTCACACAATGGGCATCTGACACAAGATGTTAGCAGCAGAAACAGCAGGTCCTCTGCCTATGACCCATCAGCTGCAGCCAGGTCACCTCCTGTTTCCATGGGCCTTAGCCTAGCCATCACCTGCAGCCAGGTTTGCAGGGGCCATAGGTTGTTGCACAGGATGCTCTAATTGATGATCCCCAGCTGCAAGGGCCCTATGGCCTATAGGCAGTGGTGCAGGTGGCCTAAATTCTTGACGTGGCCGTCTTTATGTTGTTGCCTAGCTTGTACCAAAACTTACCATAACAGAAGTTCCAGGTCTGCAAGGTCCATATCCAGTAGCTCAGGATCCGATAACTGTTCAATCGCCTCTACATGGGCCCTATGCTGACTAAATGCTGAAAGGATCATATTCATTAATAATAAGAGTAAAAAGAATATAATAGTGGGCATAACTATTATTAAATGGTTCATAGCAGGTAAAAGTAGAAGATACATCTGATCCAGGAACATCTGGTTTTTTTGTTCAATGCTGTTGTCCTTGAGAAATTTGCAAACACGTTTGGCTTCAGCTTTTACATGATCATCATCTGGGAGCTTGCCTGTTATGGAGTTGCTCTCATTCTCCATCATGACAGTTCTCCTCTCTCCAGATCTTCCGGTATCTTCATATATGTTCTTGTCCATTACTGAGCTGCTCCCAATCTCCATCACAGCAGGTGTGGTGACTCCTGGTTTGTCAGTAACTTCACCCAGGAGATTTTCAAACTGCTATACTCAAAACACTAGGGCCTCAATTTAAATGTCGCGGACAGCTGTTTTCCCACCGCTGGTAAGCTATTCAATTACCTGTGCTGTGAAAAAATGTTGAAAAAGCCATCAGGTGATAAAGTAAGAGGTGTTTTCACCCATAGCAAATAATGAAAAACACAGCAATTTCCAATTCAATTGTCTGCATTAGCCATGAAGAACCGATAAGGGATTCCTTTACCTCAGGAATTTTAAGACCAAGTTTTGGGACAAGAGTCACTTTATCAGATCTTCAATTAGCCAACGCAGCTTTTCAAAGGAAAAAAGTTAAAAGAAAACCTAAGTCCCCAGTGGATGTATTGATATCAATACATCCAAAGTACATAAAAAGTGTTCAAAATTAGTAGAAGTAACCCTTTGAGTGCTAGTGGGGTATAATTAATTACCCCTCCGGCAATCATAGGGTTAACACAACTAAGTAACAAAGCAACATCACATAAAAAGTAACACTTCCCATTAATCCTGATGTCCAGCGGAGCCCTCAGCATCCTGGTCAGCTCCTGTCCATCTTCTTTCTTCTTTTCTGTCTTCTCTTCTTTCTTCTGCTGGAATGGAAAATAAAAGTATTAATACATGTTTTTCTCAAATATCCTGTACACATATACATAGTTTAACCCCCTGAGTGCCAGAGGGGTGTACAGCACATTGCTCAAAGGATTAAAAGATGTATGAGTGCGGGAGTGAAGATATATAAATGCCTGCACATGGCTTTACATATTACCTCCACGTTGCTTTAAAAAATGCCCCAATATCTGTATAAAAGAAAAAGTACTTTCCTATTTCTCTGCCACTGTGTGTGGCCACGGAGGCGGCGGAGAATGAAGATAATATAGAATGAAGACAGAAGGAGAAGGACAGTGGATTACAGGAATGTGTAAAACATTTAAGTTAAGGATCGTTGCTTGCCAGTATGTCATGCACCGAAAGTTAGCCTTTTTCCATTGAAGTTCCCAATATTGCCTCTATTTAGCGGCGTTTTGGGAACTTAGCGAATAGAATGGATGTTTGGCCTCAAGACCTTTTCTGAACATTTTCTTTTGTCGGTCGGTATCCATTTTGCTCTACCGGCTTTTTTAACTCAAAAATTTGAATCTAAGCCTAAATGCTATACAAAATACGCTATGTACAAAAAGCTTAATGTAAAACCCCGCCCACAAAACATGAATCAGTACTCTATTCAGAAGACGCTATACACAAAACAGTACATACTATAAGTAAAACACTATATGTAATACGCAAAACATTATATGCAAACTGCAATATGCTATTCACAAAATGCTGTACACAAAACATTGTATGCAATATGCAATATTCTATATGCAAAACACTGTACACTGTACGCAAAACACTATTCAATATACTCAAAACACTATCCGTAAAACTCTTTCCTCTATCCACAAAAAGCTACCCACAAAGCTCTACCCTCAATACACTATTTGCAAACGGTTGTAAGTAAGGCGCTATACACAAAAAGCTATACTATTTATTCAAAGTGCTATAAGCAATACACTATCCTCAAAATGCTATATGTAATACACAGAACACTATACATAATCCACTGTACACCGAATCTCTGTACTCCACAAGCTTAATGCAAAATGCTACATGCAATACGCAAAATTTTTTAAGTGCAAAACTTTATATGCAACACTCTGTACCCAAAATACTAATTGAAATGCGCAATGCATAATACGCTATAGGCCAAAAACTATACACAAAATGCTACACACAATACACTATACGCAAAAAGCTATAGTGTATATATAAGGTGATATGCAGAAAACACTATCCGTAAACCACTATATGCTCACATTGTCTACCACTGCACTGCCTACCTTCTTCACCCACACTGTCATACCTTCAGCCTCCTGGCATCATGGCAGCTGACCGAGTGTTGGTGGCATGGTGAGCCACATAAGATGGAGGAAAATTACTGTTTTCTGTTGTCTGGCATGCTCTGCACACGCAATGAGCCTATTTAGTGTTGCCCTCCGCTATTGTTCATCATCACGTGCCCCTGAGTGCTGTGATAACATCACTGCTCCTGGTCCACAGAGTTTTAGGTCACGTATGCATGTGCAGTCACCAACTAGCTTCCTTTCACTGAGTCTCAATAGACTCAGTGAAGGGAAGCTTAATGTCAGTGCCACGCACTGAGGTACTCGGGCTGCAGGGGTGAGCTGAGGGCATGGGGGCTGGCCAGGCAGTCTGGAGGGGGGTGCCTGGGCATCTCCAGAACCCACCTGACAATGCTACTGCAGAGTGTACTAATTCACAGTGCAGTCACACTGTTGTCACACTCTTGTTAGTGCCTAATGACAGTGGATGCTCTTAAGGGTATGTACTGTAGCAGGGGTAGGCAACATGAGGCCCTATTGCTGCTGCTGGACTACAACTCCCCTCATCCCCTGCCTGCCAATGGCTGGAACAGGATGATAGGGGTTATAATCTGGAGGGACTCGGTAGTTATTAAAAGCAGAGATTACTACACTAGTGATATCACTTTTCCAATTTCTATGTTATTCTATGGAGCCAATGCATTCAACTGGGAGAAACTTGGCACATTGGCTCCATAGAATAATGTAGGAACTGGAGAAATTATATCACTGGTGAAGTAATCTTCTCTTTACCACCTCTTTATCACATCTTAGTGCATAACCCCCCCCCCCCATTGACTGCTGTAAATGTCTTCAACTTGTTTGATACGCCATCTACAGGAGGATGTTCCATACACTTTTCTGTATTAACTCCATGGAGGTTAGAAATGTCTCCTGGAAACAGTTCTAGAATCCAAGGGGTTAATCAAGAGATGTATAATACATTTGGTATTTGATTACCTCTTAAGGACCCATTGAAAAGTATTTGGATCATTGGACAGGGTGGTAATGGCTGCTCCCTAATAGCATATGTAAGACTGGAATCTAGGTCACAGTTAACAAAATAATGTATCCTGGTGTCCGTGATATTTGTGTATATGACCCCAAACATGTTCATTTTTAAATATTGTTGCCCCTTTAACTTTAAAGATTTAAATCTCATCAAATTGTAAGAAACACTAGTCTAGAAGTGATTGATGTGCAACATTTAATTTTGGTGATGGCCTCTAAACTGTTTGTGTTCTCTAGTAATTGCATTTTGCCATACTTATTTGGTATATGTGTACTACATAAATCTTGATCATTCCTACACTTCTTTGTATTATCTATTTTTATGGGTGGGGAACTTGATTGAGGAGGAGCATAACTGGGGTGGGACACAGGGGCCAGTTATCAGAGTTTGCAGGGGGGCCCCTGCATTTTGTGTTAGGCTTCTGGTGGTGGCCGAGTGTTGGTGGCATGGTGAGCAACGTAAGATGGAGGAAAATTGCTGTTCTCTGAAGTCTGGCCTTCTCTGCACGAAGAATGATCCCATTTATTGGTGGACCCCCATGGTTCATCAACACTCGCCCCTGCAGGCAGTGATAACATCACTACTCATGGCATGCAGACCTGAAGGTAGCGTATGCATGTGCAGTCATGAACTAGCTTCTCTTCACTGAGTCTAAATAGACTCAATGAAGAGAAGCTTAATGTCAGAATATGGCGCTATAGGAAAGAAATAAATGTTTTTTTTACACATTAGTCATTTCAAAGATACAAAAATGGTTCAACACCATTGGATTTCTTAGTGTATTCAGGACCTCCTGCCAGAATGCTACCCTACTGGTATGGGTTGACATGCCATATTGGGTGCCAGGAGTGTGGATACCAGTGGAACAAGGATAGGAAAGCAAACAGTGTATATGTGATTCTATATCTACCAGTTTAAACAAGCTAGGAAGCCAGCCAATGAATGTGCGGACCTGTGATTGCTAGTTGAGCTAAGCAAGGGCGATGGGGGGGGGGGTTGTGAGTATGTCAATTAGCAGGCAGCAAATTAAGGCTGATGGTGATGGTGGAGGTTAGATAGTGCATATGGGGATCTGTGTCTACCAGGGTACATTGTATGTCCCCCACATTACACTGTTTGATTCCCAGCATGATTCCATTGTCTGTGTCTATCAGTAGGCAGTGGAACCAGGCTGGGGGAATGGGACCACCAGTGAGCTGTGGAACCAAGCTGGGGGTGTCGCAATTTGTGTGCATGCCACAGGGGTGTCCAACACATTGCAAAGCAATGCATGACCATCCCTGTGTCACACACAGGGTTATATTTTTTCTCCCATTATTTTTTATTCAGACCTAGTTGGGGGGTGGGTTCCTGATGCCCCTTCAACAAGGTCAGAGTAAAAAAAATACATAAATAAAATAATCCTGTGTGTGTGCAAAGCAATGCATTGGACTCCCTGCGGCACAGGGTTATTTGTTTATTATTGTTTTATATTCATACTCCCTGATTCCCCTCAGTGAGGTCTGAATAAAAAAACTAATGAAAATAATAATAATTAATCCTTTGTATGCCACAGGGGTGTCCGATGCATTGAAATTCCCCTTGCACACAGAGTTAAATTTTTAATTATTCTTTTATATTCATACCTCCTTGAAGGGGCGTCAGGGCCCCTCCTGATGTATCCCCAACAAGGTATGATTAAAAATAGTGGGAAAAAAATACTGTGTGCATTGTGGCAAACACAGGGTTAATTTTATGTTCTGTTTATTTATATATATATATATATATATATATATATATATATATATATATATATATACATATATTTTCTTAATTCATATCTTATGTGTGCCACAGGGGTGTTCAGCAACAAACAAACATCAAACATCACTATGAAAAAAAGATTTAATGAAATTAGTCAAACATTTAATTCTGCATACTATTGTTTATTTGAAGATGATGCTGGTCTTTCACACAATGGGCATCTGACACAAGATGTTAGCAGCAGAAACAGCAGGTCCTCTGCCTATGACCCATCAGCTGCAGCCAGGTCACCTCCTGTTTCCATGGGCCTTAGCCTAGCCATCACCTGCAGCCAGGTTTGCAGGGGCCATAGGTTGTTGCACAGGATGCTCTAATTGATGATCCCCAGCTGCAAGGGCCCTATGGCCTATAGGCAGTGGTGCAGGTGGCCTAAATTCTTGACGTGGCCGTCTTTATGTTGTTGCCTAGCTTGTACCAAAACTTACCATAACAGAAGTTCCAGGTCTGCAAGGTCCATATCCAGTAGCTCAGGATCCGATAACTGTTCAATCGCCTCTACATGGGCCCTATGCTGACTAAATGCTGAAAGGATCATATTCATTAATAATAAGAGTAAAAAGAATATAATAGTGGGCATAACTATTATTAAATGGTTCATAGCAGGTAAAAGTAGAAGATACATCTGATCCAGGAACATCTGGTTTTTTTGTTCAATGCTGTTGTCCTTGAGAAATTTGCAAACACGTTTGGCTTCAGCTTTTACATGATCATCATCTGGGAGCTTGCCTGTTATGGAGTTGCTCTCATTCTCCATCATGACAGTTCTCCTCTCTCCAGATCTTCCGGTATCTTCATATATGTTCTTGTCCATTACTGAGCTGCTCCCAATCTCCATCACAGCAGGTGTGGTGACTCCTGGTTTGTCAGTAACTTCACCCAGGAGATTTTCAAACTGCTATACTCAAAACACTAGAACCTCAATTTAAATGTCGCGGACAGCTGTTTTCCCACCGCTGGTAAGCTATTCAATTACCTGTGCTGTGAAAAAATGTTGAAAAAGCCATCAGGTGATAAAGTAAGAGGTGTTTTCACCCATAGCAAATAATGAAAAACACAGCAATTTCCAATTCAATTGTCTACATTAGCCATGAAGAACCGATAAGGGATTCCTTTACCTCAGGAATTTTAAGACCAAGTTTTGGGACAAGAGTCACTTTATCAGATCTTCAATTAGCCAATGCAGCTTTTCAAAGGAAAAAAGTTAAAAGAAAACCTAAGTTATTCAAAGTGCTATAAGCAATACACTATCCTCAAAATGCTATATGTAATACACAGAACACTAAACGTAATCCACTGTACACCGAATCTCTGTACTCCACAAGCTTAATGCAAAATGCTACATGCAATACGCAAAATTTTTTAAGCGCAAAACTTTATATGCAACACTGTGTACCCAAAATACTAATTGAAATGCGCAATGCATAATACGCTATAGGCCAAAAGCTATACACAAAACGCTACACACAATACACTATACGCAAAAAGCTATAGTGTATATATAAGGTGATATGCAGAAAACACTATCCGTAAACCACTATATGCTCACATTGTCTACCACTGCACTGCCTACCTTCTCTACCCACACTGTCATACCTTCAGCCTCCTGGCATCATGGCAGCTGACCGAGTGTTGGTGGCATGGTGAGCCACATAAGATGGAGGAAAATTACTGTTTTCTGTTGTCTGGCATGCTCTGCACACGCGATGAGCCTATTTAGTGTTGCCCTCTGCTATTGTTCATCATCACGTGCCCCTGAGTTGTAGGTCACGTATGCATGTGCAGTCACCAACTAGCTTCCTTTCACTGAGTCTCAATAGACTCAATGAAGGGAAGCTTAATGTCAGTGCCACGCACTGAGGTACTCGGGCTGCAGGGGTGAGCTGAGGGCATGGGGGCTGGCCAGGCAGTCTGGAGGGGGGGGCCTGGGCATCTCCAGAACCCACCTGACAATGCTACTGCAGAGTGTACTAATTCACAGTGCAGTCACACTGTTGTCACACTCTTGTTAGTGCCTAATGACAGTGGATACTCTTAAGGGTATGTACTGTAGCAGGGGTAGGCAACATGAGGCCCTATTGCTGCTGCTGGACTACAACTCCCCTCATCCCCTGCCTGCCAATGGCTGGAACAGGATGATAGGGGTTATAATCTGGAGGGACTCGGTAGTTATTAAAAGCAGAGATTACTACACCAGTGATATCACTTTTCCAATTTCTATGTTATTCTATGGAGCCAATGCATTCAACTGGGAGGAACTTGGCACATTGGCTCCATAGAATAATGTAGGAACTGGAGAAATTATATCACTGGTGAAGTAATCTTCTCTTTACCACCTCTTTATCACATCTTAGTGCATAACCCCCCCCCCTTGACTGCTGTAAATGTCTTCAACTTGTTTGATACGCCATCTACAGGAGGATGTTCCATACACTTTTCTGTATTAACTCCATGGAGGTTAGAAATGTCTCCTGGAAACAGTTCTAGAATCCAAGGGGTTAATCAAGAGATGTATAATACATTTGGTATTTGATTACCTCTTAAGGACCCATTGAAAAGTATTTGGATCATTGGACAGGGTGGTAATGGCTGCTCCCTAATAGCATATGTAAGACTGGAATCTAGGTCACAGTTAACAAAATAATGTAGCCTGGTGTCCGTGATATTTGTGTATATGACCCCAAACATGTTCATTTTTAAATATTGTTGCCCCTTTAACTTTAAAGATTTAAATCTCATCAAATTGTAAGAAACACTAGTCTAGAAGTGATTGATGTGCAACATTTAATTTTGGTGATGGCCTCTAAACTGTTTGTGTTCTCTAGTAATTGCATTTTGCCATACTTATTTGGTATATGTGTACTACATAAATCTTGATCATTCCTACACTTCTTTGTATTATCTATTTTTATGGGTGGGGAATTTGATTGAGGAGAAGCATAACTGGGGTGGGACACAGGGGCCAGTTATCAGAATTTGCAGGGGGGCCCCTGCATTTTGTGTTAGGCTTCTGGTGGTGGCCGAGTGTTGGTGGCATGGTGAGCAAGGTAAGATGGAGGAAAATTGCTGTTCTCTGAAGTCTGGCCTTCTCTGCACGAAGAATGATCCCATTTATTGGTGGACCCCCATGGTTCATCAAGACTCGCCCCTGCAGGCAGTGATAACATCACTACTCATGGCATGCAGACCTGAAGGTTGCATATGCATGTGCAGTCATGAACTAACTTCGCTTCACTGAGTCTCAATAGACTCAATGAAGAGAAGCTTAATGTCAGAATATGGCGCTATAGGAAAGAAAAAAATGTTTTTTTACACATTAGTCATTTCAAAGATACAAAAATGGTTCAACAACATTGGATTTCTTAGTGTATTCAGGACCTCCTGCCAGAATGCGACCCTACTGGTATGGGTTGACATGCCATATTGGGTGCCAGGAGTGTGGATACCAGTGGAACAAGGATAGGAAAGCAAACAGTGTATATGTGATTCTATATCTACCAGTTTAAACAAGCTAGGGAGCCAGCCAATGAATGTGCGGACCTGTGATTGCTAGTTGAGCTAAGCAAGGGCGATGGGGGGGGGGGTGGTTGTGAGTATGTCAATTAACAGGCAGCAAATTAAGGCTTATGGTGATGGTGGAAGTTAGATAGTGCATATGGGGATCTGTGACTACCAGGGTGCATTGTATGTCCCCCACATTACACTGTTTGATTCCCAGCATGATTCCATTGTCTGTGTCTATCAGTAGGCAGTGGAACCAGGCTGGGGGAATGGGACCACCAATGAGCTGTGGAACCACGCTGGGGGTGTCGCAATTTGTGTGCATGCCACAGGGGTGTCCAACACATTGCAAAGCAATGCATGACCATCCCTGTGTCACACACAGGGTTACATTTTTTCTCCCATTATTTTTTATTCAGACCTAGTTGGGGGGTGGGGTCCTGATGCCCCTTCAACAAGGTCTGAGTAAAAAAAATACATAAATAAAATAATCCTGTGTGTGTGCAAAGCAAAGCATTGGACTCCCTGCGGCACAGGGTTATTTGTTTATTATTGTTTTATATTCATACCCCCTGATTCCCCTCAGTGAGGTCTGAATAAAAAAACTAATGAAAATAATAATAATTAATCCTTTGTATGCCACAGGGGTGTCCGATGCATTGGAATTCCCGTTGCACACAGAGAGTTAATTTTTTAATTATTCTTTTATATTCATACCTCCTTGTAGGGGCGTCAGGACCCCTCCTGATGTATCCCCAACAAGGTATGAATACAAATAATGGGAAAAAATACTGTGTGCATTGTGGCAAACACAGGGTTAATATTATGTTCTGTTTATATATATATATATATATATATATATATATATATATATATATATATATATATATAATATATATATATATATATATATATATATATATATATATACATATATTTTCTTAATTGATATCTTACGTGTGCCACAGGGGTGTTCAGCAACAAACAAACATCAAACATCACTATGAAAAAAAGAGTTTATGAAATTAGTCAAACATTTAATTCTGTATACTGTTGTTTATTTGAAGATGATGCTGGTCTTTCACACAAAGGGCATCTGACACAAGATGTTAGCAGCAGAAACAGCAGGTCCTCTGCCTATGATCCATCAGCTGCAGCCAGGGCACCTCCTGTTGCCATGGGCCTTAGCCTAGCCATCACCTGCAGCCAGGTTTGCAGGGGCCATAGGTTGTTGTACAGGATGCTCTAATTGATGATCGCCAGCCGCAAGGGCCCTAAGGCCTATAGGCAGTGGTGCAGGAGGCCTAAATTCTTGACGTGGCCGTCTTTATGTTGTTGCCTAGCTTGTACCAAAACTTGTCATAACAGAAGTTCCAGGTCTGCAAGGTCCATATCCAGTAGCTCAGGATCCAATAACTGTTCAACCGCCTCTGCATGGGCCCTATGCTGACTAAATGCTGAAAGGATCATATTCATTAATAATAAGAGTAAAAAGAATATAATAGTGGGCATAACTATTATTAAATGGTTCATAGCAGGTAAAAGTAGAAGATACATCTGATCCAGTAACCTCTGTGCCTTTTGTTCAATGCCGTTGGCCTTGAGAATTTTGCAGACACGTTTGGCTTCAGCTTTTACATGATCATCATGTGGGAGCTTGCCTGTTATGGAGTTGCTCTCATTCTCCATCATGACAGTTCTCCTCTCTCCAGATCTTCCGGTATCTTCATATATGTTCTTGTCCATTACTGAGCTGCTCCCAATCTCCATCACAGCAGGTGTGGTGACTCCTGGTTTGTCAGTAACTTCACCCAGGAGATTTTCAAACTGCTATACTCAAAACACTAGGGCCTCAATTTAAATGTCGCGGACAGCTGTTTTCCCACCGCTGGTAAGCTATTCAATTACCTGTGCTGTGAAAAAATGTTGAAAAAGCCATCAGGTGATAAAGTAAGAGGTGTTTTCACCCATAGCAAATAATGAAAAACACCGCAATTTCCAATTCAATTGTCTGCATTAGCCATGAAGAACCGATAAGGGATTCCTTTACCTCAGGAATTTTAAGACCAAGTTTTGGGACAAGAGTCACTTTATCAGATCTTCAATTAGCCGACGCAGCTTTTCAAAAAAAGTTAAAAGAAAACCTAAGTCCCCAGTGGATATATTGACATCAATACATCCAAAGTACATAAAAAGTGTTCAAAATTAGTAGAAATAACCCTTTGAGTGCTAGTGGGGTATAATTAATTACCCCTCCGGCAATCATAGGGTTAACACAACTAAGTAACAAACCAACATCACATAAAAAGTAACACTTCCCATTAATCCTGATGTCCAGCGGAGCCCTCAGCATCCTGGTCAGCTCCTGTCCATCTTCTTTCTTCTTTTCTGTCTTCTCTTCTTTCTTCTGCTGGAATGCAAAATAAAAGTATTAATACATGTTTTTCTAAAATATCCTGCACACATATACATAGTTTAACCCCTTGAGTACCACAGGGGTGTACAGCACATTGCTCAAAGGATTAAAAGATGTATGAGTGTGCGGGTGAAGATATATAAATGCCTCCACATGGCTTTACATATTGCCTCCACGTTGCTTTAAAAAATGCCCCAATATCAGTATAAAAGAAATGAATACTTTCCTATTTCTCTGCCACTGTGTGTGGCCACGGAGGCGGCGGAGAAAGAAGATAATATAGAATGAAGACAGAAGAAGAAGGACAGTGGATTACAGGAATGTGTAAAAGATTTAAGTTAAGGATCCTTGCTTGCCAGTATGTCATGCACCGAAAGTTATCCTTTTTCCATTGAAGTTCCCAATATTGCCTTATTTAGCGGCGTTTTGGTAATTTAACACATAAAATGGGTGTTTGGTCTCATGACCTTTTCTGAACATTTTCTTTTGTCGGTCGGTATCCATTTTGCTCTACCGGCCTTTTTAAAGCAAAAATTTGAATCGTGACATGGGGAGAGATGTATTCCCTGAAAAATAAGATAAAGGATCCTAGCTCAAGGGTAAAAATATATATGATAAGAAATAGAGCATAAAATATATTAATATTCATGGAATGGAGGTAAGCGATTTATATATTAAATATCAAAAATGATCCGGTAATTGGTAGTGCTTATTTTTCGGTGCAGAACTGATGGAGTTGAAATTGTCTAGTCGGATATTATTGGTCCAACTATTCCTTTAAAGTCAGAAAGGATATGATTGGGAAAGATAAAAAGAGATACACAATACCATGCTTATGTATAGCAACCCAACGGGGTATGGGACGCATGGGTATCAGTGTGGACATTATAATATTAAAACTGTGTAGATTAGAGTTGAGAACAAAGACAATTATGTTTTGATCAGGGTATCTAAAGATTTAAATGTAAAGAACTTGTATACATAAGTAATAAATCTAACTTGTTATGTCTGTCAGCAAAATGTAAAGAGGACATGGCTGAGAGAGTAGACTAAAGGAAACGGAGCACAATATAACCGTATCTCGGCAACAATGTGTCATCGGATAACTGATTTGACCACCAGTTGACATATTGTTGCAGTTAGAGGAGAGCACCAGTACATGATAGCTGATAGTGAAATATCTAGGGCAAGATTTCATGGAGATACGAAACATCCCACAGCGCTAAACAGTAGAGATGGGTTATGTAAAAATACTCTGATGAGACAATTAATGATCAACAGCATTGAGTCTTCAGCATGTCACTCCCAATTAGGGAAGTACAGTAAATCTTTAATTAACTGGTTAAAAATTGTGTAAATTTTGAGCGGTGCAATGCGAGGGAGACCTCATCGGCACTCTGAATTAACATCGAGTTTTTCATTAAACCAGTGACCAGATATATATAGGAACTGTATTGATTTTAATATGTGATTCCTCAAATGTTTTGATTCTTTAACTCTGGGTGTATAATTGTAGGAAAGGTATTAATGACTCTGAATATATTAGGCTGTTGACGTCATAGTCATTAATTATCCTTACCTGATGTTAAACAAAATACACACAATATCAGGCATTTTAACATTCACCAGGGTGTAGATATGTGGTAAGAGTATAAAATATATTTTAACCTTTTATTTGGTGTAATTAGTTAAAAGCATTGTGTGAGTTTATTTGGCGGGCGATGCACGATGTCAGAGGTCATAGGGTATATATTGGGGGATGGTTCACTGTGTTTGGTATCTTGACAAAGATCCCAGGTTGGGATCGAAACATTGATCTTCAATAAAGAGCAATTAACACAAAAGAGCAGTCCTGAGAGTGCTGATTTAAGCTTTTGAAATAAAATAAATAAAAAAAAAAAAATATATATATATATATATATATATATATATATATATATATATATATATATGTATATAGTAATAAGCCTCATTGCATAATTTATGGTACCTCACACACAGAACATAATTTATGTCTCCTCAGAAAACACACACACATTGCACAGAATACCTCATTACATAATTTGTGGTCAGGGCTTCCGGAGTATGATTATCTGTAGGATTGCCTTTCCCCTGGGTTATCGTAATCCTCCAGGGGATGAGCGACGATGGTTACCTGAAGAAAGGCAACCTAGGTATCCCTGTAAAGAGGGGTGTTGGTGGGGGGGCACAAATGACGATGTGTCCCGTGGGAGAGGCTGCTGCTCGTCTTATAGGCCTGCAGCCCCTCCCACAAATACGGGCTCTTAACCCTTCACTTGTGGTCAGGGCTTCCGGAGTATGATTATCTGTAGGATTGCCTTTCCCCTGGGTTACCGTAATCCTCCAGGGGATGAGCGACGATGGTTACCTGAAGAAAGGCAAAGAGACTAGTCATAAAGATTCCTTTATTGAATTGCGAAAGAAGACATTATTTTGTTAAGTTAATGAGGGCCCTGCGGATTTCTGTCTCTGGATTGGGTATATACCTTTGAAAACATGCTGAATGCCATCTCCCTAACTTTTGGATGATGTGTGCTGGTACTTGGTTCTTGGAAGCTGATGATGCAGCCCCTATCCTAAATGAATGACCTGAGTAATGATTTGGGTTGTAACCTAGCCGTGAGAGAATTATGCGAGTATAGTAAGTGAAAGTGGAAGTCGTCAGCGGGCCAGAAGGCAGAGGAAGGAGTGGACTATTATTAGGCTGGTGTTGGATGAAGGTAGAGAGGCGGACTAGCGCTTTGTAAGGGCACCATAGGTCATGAGTGGCGTAAAAAGGAATGAAGTGGCCAGAGTGAGATTGATCTGTTTTAGAGTGGGTGATAAAGAGGTAGAAGTGGTCAGAGTGCCTAGAGAGTTGTTCCTTCCGCACGAATCCATCTGACTTAGTGCGACAGGAGAACTCTCCAGGCCGGAGAAATCCAAAGAAAGCCAGACAAACTGCTGCCTGCAGAATGATATTGGTTTGCTTTTGGAAGGGGTTTGTTTCAAGAAATTCATAGATGCGTCTAAACATAGGCCCAGTGATGGGCAGGCGTGTGCGTGGTGAATGTTTATGATAGTTGGAGATACCTTGAAGGAATAATTTGACACTATACATGGATAGAAAGGACGGATTGAATGGGTAGTGTAGAGCGTAGTGATGTTGTACACCGGCTAGATATACTTTAATGGTGGCTGCAGATAATTTCAGACCGGAATGGCAATGTGCTGCGAATGCTAATATGGTTGATTGAGAATACGGGTTGATAGGTTTAGTGACAGAAATGAAGTGTTTGAATGTGTCCCATGCTCGTTTGTATGTCTTCCTGGTGTTAGAGGCTAGCGCTTTGTTGATAATATTTGATGCTTCTGTAAGGAGAGAGTCTATAGCGTCATTAGGTCCTTGAAGGCGGGGGGTTGATGGAAGATCTGCAGCTGTTTGGTTCAGGCTGAGGAAGAGCTGAAATTCAAATTGTGAGAGAACGTTAGCTGATAAATTATCTTTGCATGAAATTAAGGTGGTATGAACTATGAATTTGTGGATTAAGGAAAGCCATGTCAGTTTCCTAAGAAGTTGATTTAAATGGGGTGCTGATGTTCTGCCTTTATTAATAAGTGTGCTTGTAGCTTGTCTAGTGGGATGGAAGAAGATAGCTTGATTAGACCATTGGTTTCCCCAAAGACTGGCCGCTGCCACTATTGGGTATATGTCTAACAGGGTTTGGTTAAGGTCAGGAATATTGGCTATTTCTTGAGGCCATGTTTTGGAGAACCATTGATCTCTGTATATGGCCGCAAAGCCTGCACCTTTAGCTGCATTTGTGAATACTTTAGGGCTGACTGGGCTGAGAACAGGGGGAAACATGGACCTGCCGTTCCAATGATTTAAAAATTTAAGCCACATGTGCAGATCTGAGCGAGCTGCTTGGTTTAATGAAATGATGGAGCTTGGCTGGGATGCAGAAGGGAGCTGGGAGATGAGGTGAGAGATGAATGAACGTCCTTGAGGGATTACTTTCATGATGAAACTGAGGTAGCCTATTAGGGATTGAAGATCCACTTTAGACAAGGAGGGTTTGGCAAGAGTGTCTTCTATAATTGATTTGATTCTTACCAGTTTATCTGAAGGGATGCAAGTCTCGAATAAAGCTGTATCTAGTATAATGCCTAATTCAATGACTTTGGTAGGGCCGCAGGTTTTTTGGATGGATATTGAAATGTTTAATGACTTAAAAAGATCTATGAGTTTTTGGATGCTGGAGGGGGTAGATGCAGAATTGTCTATAAGCAGGAAATCATCTAGGTAGTGAATCACTGCTGGACATCTGCACTGATTAAGCAGAATCCAGCAGAGAATGTCAGCAAAGTCGTCGGATATCTTGGGGCTGCTGCGGCAGCCAAATGTAAGTGTGGTTGTGAAATAGTATAACCCTTGCCACTTCATACCTTGAAGGTGCCAGAGTGAGGGGTGAACAGGTAGGATCTTAAAAGCATTTTTAATATCTGTCTTTGCTAGCCAGCAGTCTGGTAGAGCTTGCTGAATAAGAGTGATGGCGTGGTCTATGGTGACGTACTGAAGTGAAAATGAGTCTGAGGGGATTAGAGAGTTTATGCTGGGGACTAGCGTGGAGTATGGAGCTGAAAGATCTAGAATGAGTCGTTTTTTTAGGTGAAAATTTCTTTGTGGCGAGACCTAATGGATTAATGCGCCATATGGGGAAAGGGGGGGAAGGAAAGGGGCCTAACAGAAAGTTATTCTCTACTTCTTTTGCTAGTAGGGCTGACACTTCTCCTGGGTCAGATAGGGCAGACAATAGATTAGGGCATTCTACAGAGGTAGATGGATAGGCTGTAATGCCTATATGAAAACCTTCTTGAAGTCCTGTTAAAATGTATTCTGTAGCTGATGGATCTGGGTGAGAAATGAGAAGAGACTGCAACAAAGAGAGGTAGATTCCACCTAGGCTTTTATTAATATGATTGAATTGTGGGCAAATAGCACGGGAGTGGGCTTTGTTACAGTTGGAACATGTGTCCTACAGCCGACATCCACTGAAGAAGCACCTCCGAGAGTTAAAATTGTTACATATCGGGGTGTTACCATTGTAGATGATTGGCCGGCCTAGTTTGTCAAAAGCTGGGGGAGGTGATGAGGTGCTGGGCTGTGGTAGAGGTAGTTGTGTGGAGTTGGCTGCCTGGTTGGACTGACTGTGGGTTGAGGGGGGAGCTGATGGGCAAAGGGCGGAGGAGTGGTAAGAAGATTGGCAGTGTAGACACAGTGGAGTTTTGAGGCCAGCGAAGTGTCTACAAAACAACTCTGTATCCAGGGTACTCCAATCGGTCACGAAGTTGAACTGAGCCAGAGCGGCAGCCGACTTGGCTGCAAAGGACCGGTGATAGTCGTAAAAGGCGCTACCACCGTACTTGTGAGTCGACTACTAGATGGAGATAGTGATCCAGTTTCTGGCGTCTATGAGGAAAAGCTGAACATAGAATATCTCTGTAAATGCCAAACGCCAGAACAAACTCCGTGATCGTGAGTTTTTTGGAGAGCCTGGGGTCCTTGGATTTGAGGGTGACTGAAACGTCGCCACAATTTATGACTTTATTGTCAGATAGATCTTGGGAGGAAATTAAAATGGAAACTAAATTAACTTCCTTGCCTTCTATTATATCTTTTCTTAACTGGGGTAGGATCATGTGAGTTGGAGATATTTTGGGGCAAGCTGAGGGGGATGTACCTTGTTGGATAAATTCTGCTGGCTGGGGTACGTTATACGAAGGGAGGCAGTTTTGTTCCAGGGCGGATACTCTTTTGTGGATGTCGGATATAGCTGAGCCCATTTCTGTAAGTAGATGGGTAATATGTGCCAACTGTTCATTGGCTGAAGGAGATTGAGGTGGGGAAATTGATGGAGAGGAAGGTTGTAATTGTGCTGGGGTGGTGGATGACATCAGCAGCCTGTATAATTCCGCTTTCCTTGCGGATGCTAGGAACGGAATATGGAGCCTAGTCAGTTCTGCTATGAGCTTCCCTACAGTCCATCCTCGTAGAGAAGGGCTACGTGGGGGAGGGGATAGCTGGGTTCTCCATTTGGGGGGCTTCCACATCAGATGCAGTTTGATTGTCGGAGTGTTCCATGATTATCTGTACAATAAAGAGAGATGTGAGGACTTATTAGGATGTCGTAAGGTTTTCCTGGTTCTGCGAGAAGGGAATCCTTATCTATGGGACCTCATACTTTGCAGGGAGGAACTGACTATGGGATCTCTGACTTTGCGAGGAGGAAAGGTAGCTGACTAAGGGACCATCGGCCTCTGTGAAGAGGTGAGGTATTTGTCTAAGGGATCTCCGACCTCCGTAAGGAGGTGAAGTATCAGTCTAAGGGACCTTCAGCCTCCGTGAGGGGGTGAGGTATCTGTCTACGGGCCTCCTGCCTTCTTGAGGAGGTGAGGCATCTGTCTATGGGACCTCCGGCCTCTGCGAGGAGGTGAGGCATCTGTCTATGGGACCTACGGCCTCCACGAGGAGGTGAGGTATCTGTCTATGGGACCTCCGGCCTCTGCGAGGAGGTGAGGTATTTGCCTATGGGACCTACGGCCTCCGCGAGGAGGTGAGGTATCTGTTTATGGGACCTCCGGCCTTCGCGAGGAGGTGAGGTATCTGCCTATGGGACCTCCGGCCTCCGCGAGGAGGTGAGGTATCTGTCTATGGGACCTCCGGCCTCCGCGAGGAGGTGAGGTATCTGTCTATGGGACCTCCGGCCTCCGCGAGGAGGTGAGGTATCTGTCTATGGGACCTCCGGCCTCCGCGAGGAGGTGAGGTATCTGTCTATGGGACCTCCGGCCTCTGCGAGGAGGTGAGGTATCTGTCTAGGGGACCTCCGGCCTCAGCGATGAGGTGAGGTATCTATCTGTGGGACCTCCGGCCTCTGCGAGGAGGTGAGGTATCGGTCTATGGGACCTCCGACCTCTACGAGGAGGTGAGGTATTGGATTATGGGACGTCAGCCTCAGTTAGGAGGTGAGGTAGAGTGACTAAGATTGAGGTGCAGACTAGAAGGATGGGAAAGGGGAAATGGGGAAGAGGGGGGGGAAGTGCGGAGAGACGGTGGTGGTCTTGAACACGCGGTGCATGATCTTGCCATGACTGAATCCTACGCCACTTGACTGACACCTGCCCGAATGCGATATGCATTGGCTGTATCATCTAATGGTGTTGGACCAGACACGGTGTATATGATCGGGAATAGTGTGGTAGTGGCTGGCAAGAGACGTGCCTCATGCCTGAGCTGCACTCGTTTATGTGCTGCTTGTGGCATAGGTATGTTCATCATGCCTTCACTACTAAAATGGTGACTAGTGCTCCAAGGAGATAAAAAGCTCTCCTGGCTGTTAGTGCTTGGTGAATAGCTTCATTATAACGATTCCCTTACCTGCCGCGGGATGATTAAGAGTGCCTGTAGGTGGAAAATAAGTTAGCTGTTTGTAGGGTACTTTTTTTTTTTTTTTTTTAACAGTACCTTAGAAGAGTGATTGAACTGAGCAATGTGAATAAATTGCTGAATAAAGATCTGTAGATGGACCAGGATCCTGCTATTGCACGACTTGATATGATAGGCTGTCCGGGGATCTGTGGATGATATGAGGATATCATGGGAATTTGACTTGAAGGGAATTCTTGACCTGAGGGATGAGTATAGCGTAGCTGAAGGGAGACGGAGCCCTAGGATCGGCTAAAAGATGACTGGAATCGTGGTTTAGTTCCTGAAGTGGTGGGGGACTGGTAGAAGCTGAAATAGAATGCTTAACGGGAGGGTTGCGTGATCACGTGATGAATAGATATATGCCTTGAATATGACTAGCTAGTATATGACTTGGATGCTAATATGACATCATAAATACAAAACAATGAAGCAAACCTAATACAGTTGAAATATGAATTTTATGAGATAAGCTTGAATTCATGCGTGTCTATTATGAGAAAATAGGGAATAATCCCCATGCACGATCCATTGAACTCCACACACAGAACATAATTTGGTAAAGGAGGGCAAAACTTCATAACAGACATACAAGAACAACTTAGCCTATATACCTTGATTGTTTTGAGAATTGGATTTACTACTGTGCTAAATTAATGTTCGGAGGGATTAGCTTCATAATACATTAACTTGCCAGTGTAGAAGATAGGAAACGTAGAAAGTGCAGAGAGACATATTTATGTTCTATTGGACAATGATATACTTGCTAGTAATGAGTATGCGACCAGCAAAGAATACTATTTAAAGACAGTACTGAGTAAGCGTAGTTGTGACTTGCTATGTGGACTGTAGTCCTTTGATAGCGTGAACAGTGACAATGAATATGGTCCAGTATTGGACCTGATGCACGAATATGGGTAACTACATTGGCCTGTATATTGTTCCCCCATTAATGCTCGTTTGAATAGATTCACGGGATTCAACATGATATATTAATTTTAGCTGAAATGATGTGATTAAGTACTTCTGCAAACTAGACCTTGATGTCATTGGTCATAAGCTTATTCTCCATGCCGTATATTAGTGGTACCTGGGGTGCTCCCGGTTGAGCACTCACGTCTGCCGAGTCTAACTGGTAATCGCTGTCGGGAGGAGTGATTTCCTCCCTAGAGATGCGTGTTTTGTAAAACCGGAAGTGACACGACGCGCACAATCCTTCCGGTTGAGGACTCCAACTGACGCTCTATCTTTCGCTCCGAGACGCACAAATGATGATACATCCTGTGGGAGAGGCTGCTGCTCGTCTTATAGGCCTGCAGCCCCTCCCACAAATACGGGCTCTTAGCCCTTCACTTATGTCTCGTTAGGAGACACAACTCCTATTGGGTGATTCAGTGGGGAATTTACTGCTCTCAGTGGGTGATTCAAAGGGGGCATGTGTAACGGTTCGTTCGACTCACAGCCACAAGGGTTAGGATAAAAACACAGTTTTATTGATTACAATAAACTAAGAACCTTCACAGGTCCTGTAATATATAGACAGTATAGTACAGACACACGACAGGTTAATATGCAATGCCCACACAGGTCCAGTATAGAATAGCAGTACAGACAGTATATACTGACACAGGTCAGGCAGTAGAAATGAGTTTCCCTGGAGTCCGGTACTGCAGGAGTTAAAGTTCATAAATGATTGCAAACAGTCTGATATGTGTTGGTACTGAGATAGCACTTATTCCAAGCTTCAGGTCGCCCAAGTGCTAACAGAATGTCGTGAACACAGGGTTCTATAGATGAAGAAATGAACACTGTCAGAGCAGTCCTGGAGGACAAAGCAAGGCAACTACCGGTGCAATCACGGAGGCACACACTTGCAACCAGTATGGCAGTAATGGAGGACTAGGCCCAGACTCTCTGCCAGAGCAGTAACGGAGGACAAGGCAATGGCAACTACCTGAGCATTCACAGAGGCATACAACATGCAACCGGTATGTCAGTAACGGAGAACTAGGCCCAGACTCTCTGCCGGAGCAGTAACAGAGGACAAGGCAATGGCAACTACCGGAGCATTCACGGAGGCACACACTAGCTACCGGTATGTCAGAAACGGAGGACTAGGCCCAGATTCTCTGCCAGAGCAGTAACGGAGGCAGACACTGACCACCTGCAGGAGCAATAACGGAGGACAAGCCAATGGTGACTACCGGAGCATACACGGAGGCCCACACTAGCAACCGGTATCACAGTATAGGAGGCCCAGGCCAAAGGCGCACTGCTGGAGCAGTATCGGAGGCACACACTAGCAACCTGCAGGGGCAGCAGAGGGACTGACTCTGGCAACCAGAAAGTCACTGAATCAGAATGTCGCTGAGGCGACAATAGTTGACGAGGCAGGAACGTCAATCTTATCCAAGTCGGTACACAGGAACACAAACATCAGCCAGGCCGGGTCGGAACACAGGAGCAGGAACGTCAGCCAGTCCGGGTCGGTACACAGGAACAGGAACATCAGCCAGGCCGGGTCGATACACAGGAGCAGTAGACTGGAGTGAAGTCAGGCAATCCGGGTCGGTACACAGGAGCAGGAGTCTGGAGAGTAGTCAGGCAGGCCAAGTCGGTACACAGAGAAACACTTAGCAGAGAACAGCACTGGTACAGGAACACCAGGAAAGGGCCCTCAGTGGGTGCAGGAGCCCAGTATATAAAGGCCATACTGGGCGGGCTCAAGACATGACAGCCAATGGGAATATGCACAGGATAACTGACAGGAACACAACAACAAGGGAGCACGGGCACCGTGATAGCATGTTTATCATACAGGGAGTTGGCCCGCCCACCACTATCCAACTGACAAAAAAAAATTTAGCTGCCACTCACTCCTGTAGTAGGGGATATCAATAACTTGTCCCGGTCCACACACACTCTCACTCAGGATCATGAACCCACAATCCCACTGTTTCACCTCCCACAGATAATTGTAACCCTCCATACACTCTCTTTCACCTCCGACGATAATTGTAACCCTCCATACACTCTGTTTCAGTACGAGGGTGTCTGTTTTCAACTGTCACTCCTCCACTTCCTGATTCCTGATTCCCACCCTTTCTCCTTAAAGGGAGAGAGATGCTTTGCTGTATGTTACAGAGGGCAAGCCTCAAACACCACTTTCTATTTGTTCCCTCAGCATATTGCTATGTTGCCTCAACTGAAGAGCCACCATGTGTTAAATTGTTATGTTACCTCAACTTACATAAGGAGGAGTTACTGCTCCCACTAGGTGATTCAGTGGGGGAGTGATTTAAATCATGCAGGGAGTTGGCCTGCCCCCACTATCCAGCCTGCCCACTACTATCCAACTGACAAAAAAAAAATAAAGCTGTATCACGGTGCCCGTGATTGCTCTCCTTTTGTGTCAATTAACTTTAGGGAGCTCTCTATTGGCTATCTGCTGTTAGCCCGCCCTGCATTGCCTATTTAGACTGAGCTTGGGCACCCTTTGGTTGCCCTTTCGTGGTGTCTCTATGCTGCTCACATCCCTGGCATGTTCCTGAGCTTCCTGGGCCCTTAGCTGTGTTCCTGCTATCAGAATCATCCGGTTACCTTCCAGTAGTTCCTGCTTCAGCTCCTGATCCGGTTTGAGTCGCCGTCTGATCTCCGCTTCCTGCTGCCAGTCATCGCTGCCGCTCCTGATCTGGTTGACCGATTAAGTGCTGGTTCCTATCTCCACCTACCGGTTCCTACCCAGTTCCCCTGGAGCCCGCTGCCGTTCCTGAGTCACCTTAGCGACATTTCTACCCTATGTCGGTTATCCAGTACGTGGGTACTGGTTCGCTCCACAGCCATCCGGCTGTTATGTTTGTTACAGCTAGCGTCCCACGTACAGGGTACTGGTTCGCACCATAAGCCATCCTGCTGTCATGCAGGTTACGATTAGCGTTCCACTTACAGGGTACTGGTTCGCTCTATAGCCATCCGGCTGTCTGTTAGTTGCCATTAGCGTTCCACGTACGGGGTACTGGTTCGCTCCATAAGCCATCCGGCTGTCTGTGAAAGTTACGATTAGCGTTCCACCTACAGGGTACTGGTTCTCTCTATAAACCATCCGGCTGTCTGTGCTAGTTTCAATTAACGTTCCACGTACAGGGTACTGGTTCGCTCCATAAGCCATCCGGCTGTTTATGAAAGTTACTATTTGGCATTCTACGTACAGGGTACTGGTTCACTCTGTAAGCCATCCGGCTGTCTATGCAGGTTACTATTTGCATTCCACGTGCAGGGCACTGGTTCGCTCTATAAGCCATCCGGCTGTCTGTGCAAGTTACGATTAGTGTTCCACGTACAGGGTACTGGTTCACTCCTATAGCCACCCGGCTGTTATGCAAGTCACGACTAGTGTTCCACGTACTGGGTACTGGTTCGCTCCATAAGCTAGCAGGCTGTTTATACAGGTGACATCTAGCATTCTCAGGGAGAGGGCACTGGTTCGCTCCATAGCCATCCGGCTGCTGTGCATGATACTACTACGCTTCCTGCGTGGACATTGGTTCGCTCCCTAGTCTCCTGACTGCAGTTGCACCTTGTTGACTTTCTCCCAGTACTAGGTACTGGTTTGCTCCATCAACTTTCAGTCCATTATCTCATTGTGCAGTACTGTCTTCCCAGTATACAGGTAGGTGTGTACCTCGGAGTTATTTGGCCTGCCACTTTGGTCACTTAGCCATATATGATAAATAAAAGAGATTCCCTTATTACAGGGTACTCACATGTACCAGAGGCTAGACCTGCCTCTAGGATAAAAAAGCCTTAACTGGATCCGACCTCCAGTTACGGTCACACTCCGGCTTTCTCGTCCCAGCACCTCGCTTTTCACCTTCTTCGCTTCTAAGGGGCCTGATCGTCTCCAAGGATGTTTCAATATTTGGATGGCACTCTATCAGATCCACCAAGCGAGAAGCAGAGTCTCTATATATCTAAGCTAAAATAGTAATCACTCTCTATCAGAGTACCTATAGCAGTAGACTCCTCATATATAGAGTAGACAACCAGAGGTATAGAATATGTATATTTATTTGATAAAGATAGTAATAAATACATATAGGAGAAACACCTATATTTCCAAATATCTATTACAAATACGCCCTACGCGTTTCACGGCAATATGCTACTTCATCAGGGGCATTAATCATACTGTCTGAAGAACCAAGTTATTTATAGATTCTCATTTACAGATACAAACACTTAATACTCCTTCTAAAAATCCCGCCAAAGATTCGCGTTCCACGGGTGAGACGCACACATCCCCACTAATCCCCCGCATGTCCACCAAAGAATGAGGTCCCCCCAAAAATGCGCGTATATTCCCCGGCATAACAGACCATCCCCGCTTCCTCCGGTGAAGCATATACTGCATCAAACCTGAAGCGCACAGCGCTTCCGTATTCGTGTCTCTTACACACTTACATGTTCTGGGAGTTTCACTCTCCAATAGGCAGGCAACCCGCAGGAGGAAAGTGGTGACATAATTTCCGCGTTCCACCAGTGGGACGCATCTATATATAAAATACCCATATAACATAATCTCTATATCTAATCCTCAAAATAACATCTCACATTATTTCTCACATATAACCTATCCTCTGTTCCAATATCACAGTGCCTGTGATCTAGCTGTCACTCTCTTCTGTGGTTGAGGATGATTCGTTCACTTGGTTTGGCCCGCCCCTTGGTTTCCTTTTTATACCTGACCATTCCATCTGTCAGGTGCCCTTTCGTGGTGTTTCTGAGCCAGTTGTTCTGTTGCTACGTTTCTGATTCCTGTGTACCGATTTGGCTTGCCCTGACCATTCTCCAGTGTTCCTGCTTGTGTATGACCCGGCTCGTCTGACTACCTCCTTCGGATCTCGACTCTGCTTGGCTGACGTTCCTGCTTGTGTATGATCTGGCTTGTACGACTACCTCCTACGTGCTCCGATCCGGCCCGGCTGACTTCCTCCTGCAAGATCAACCTACAGCGGGTTCCAGAAGACCTACGTTCCGGTTGTCGCCGTCGCGACATTATCATCCACTGTTCCAGTACTTGTGTGGCTGTCTTGCCTGGTGTTACTTCGTGCAGTGCAGTGTTACTATCGTGCAGAGCTGTGTACGCCTCACTCAGACAGCAGAGCTGTGCTACTGCAGAAAAGCCTTGTGTAAACGTGCCTTTTAACCCTACCAGTGCTGCCTCGGTCCCACTCTCCTTACGCCAGTGTGAGCCTCGTTCCTAGTGATACTCCTGCTGAGTTGGCCGCTCTCCGTCGGCAACTCGGTACCATCCCAGTAGAGTATTCACTTCTGATTAGGCCGGTTGGGCGTTTTGGCTCTCTCTCTCTCTCTCTCTCGTTGTATACACTGGGCGATTCCGTTATACCGAGTGGTGACGGGCACAGGCTTCAGCACTAGCATTCCGGTACTACTTCTGTTGGGCTTTTGGCCCTGTCTCGATATACTCAGTCCGGTAGAGTCTGAGGAGGCTTGGGAGCTCTTGCATTGCAGGCCGGTTCGATACACGCCCGTGGGGCTAATATCACTTGCACTAGCAGTAGCCATTCCAGTAGGTACGCCCGTGGGGGCTATTGGGCTCTGCTTCACTACACACCGTGGCGAGACAGTCCTTCTCCACTTTATGGTGAACATTTCTTCAGCACAGCTTATCTACACCTCGGGCGTGCCAAAACATCCACTCATGAGACTGATCATAATCAAGGACTTAACCCTCTGTGGTTACCTTAAGCTCAGCTTTCTTACACCCAGGGCGTGCCAAACAGTTCCTTGTGAAACTGTTATTTATCAAAGACTTAACCCTTAGTGGTTATACCCCTTCCTCTGCGGTACTTTGGTACTTGTATTCTGTTTGTGCATTTACATTTGTATTTTCCAGTCACTATCGTTGATGTACACCCAACCGCCACTAGTGGGCGACCTTATGTGTTATTATTGCTAAATAAAACTGTGTTTTATTTTACATACTGGTCTGAGTGTCTTTAAAAACCGTGACATCCAACCACATATCAACAGATACATAACTTAATATAAATCACGATATTCTAGTAATACAAAAGAGAGATTGTTTACAACAAAGTAATAAACTCTGTCCCCTCATTCATTCCCAAGGGAAATTGCGTATTAAGCTTGAATATCCAGAACATCTCTGCCCTACATAGAGCTCTATATCTATTTGGAACTTTAGTACCAATAAATTCTAAACCTATTACTTTCAAATTCTGTATACCCCCCTTCACACAATCATTAAAGTGACGTAATACACCATGGTCTCTATCACCCTTTAAGATTTTCCTCTTATGTTCACCTACTCGCTTACGTAAACATCTAGTGGTTCTGCCAACATATCTGGCATTGCAGCCACAGATACGCATATAGACTACATAACTTGTATCACAATTAATAAATTGTTTGATATGATATTCTGTTCCTCTCTCCTTGTTCATGAATGTCTGTGCTCGGTGACACATATGTTGGCAGTTTCCACATCTCCTCTTACTGCATTTGTAATTCCCCAAAATAGGTTTCATAGTGATACTTGATGTATTTTTCTCATTCACCTCTTTGGGGCAACTAGGGGCTATATAGTTCCTAACATTTTTACCTTTCTTATAAGTAATAAGGGGCTTCTCACCTAAATCCTCTTTAAGTAAGCTATCCTGCTGGAGTATCCCCCAATGTTTATCTAAAATTTTTTTAATATCCTTTGAAAAGACATTATACCTTGTGACAAAGGAAGTCTCTTTTCCCTCATCTTTTCCTGTTGTTGTTGTTCTCCAATTAGATTTATATTATTCTGATAGTTCCCTTTTGTTACTAAGAGTGACTCTCTATCCAACTGCCTAGCTCTTATCCATGATTCCTCCACAATCTTTTTTCCATATCCTCTTTCCAAAAAGCTTTGCTTTAGATCCTGGCTTTTCTGTCAAAATCATCTACTTGGCTACAATTTTTGGCGTAGCCGATGGAACTGGCCATACGATATATTTCTTATCCAGCTTGGTAGATGACAACTATCAGCTTTAATATAGGGGTTGCATGAGACCTCTTTCTTGTATACACTGCTCTCTATATTTCCCCCCGTTGTCCCCCAGAGTTCCAAATCCAAAAAATGCACAACTTTCTCCTCAATAGTATAGGTAAATTGTATACCTCTATTGTTCATATTCCAACTCTCAATCTCCAACATAAGGGATTCCCTACTTCCCCTCCAAATCAGGAGCACATCATCGATGTATTGACCATAATACACCAGGCTGCCCCCGCACCCGCCAACCTCCATCCCTCTACATGACTCCAAAAATCCCATAAAGAGATTGGCGTACGAGGGGGCAAAACTGGTGCCCATCTCTGTGCCCCTGATCTGGAGGTAATGGGACCCCTGGAAGGTAAAAAAATTATGTTTGAGGATGAACTGGACACTCTTCAGAAGGAACTCTTTCTGAGTAGGGGCCGTATCCTGATCATTATCCAAATAATGTGCTATAGCTTCTAAGCCCAAATCGTGTCTAATTGAGGTATAGAGGGACAACACATCGAGGGACGCCCACAGTTACTCCCCTTTGCGCCAGTAAATACTGCGCATCTTCTCCAATACGTGTTGGGAGTCCCTCAAAAAGGAGGGCAGCCTCGTCACATACCTTTGTAAGAGGTTATCCAGATATGCTGAAAGGTTCGAGGTAAGGGAATCTTTGCCTGATATGATGGGGCGCCCAGGAGGGTCTACAGTAGACTTATGAAGCTTAGGCAAATGATAGAAAAAAGCCTTACTTGGATGTTGAATAACCACAAATTTATACTCGTCCGCTGACAAAATTCCCCTTCTGAGCACCCTATCAACCGATTCCATAAACTCTTCCTGAAAAGCAAATGAAGGATCCATTGTAAGTTTGCAATAAGAATCCTGATCTCCCAAGATTCTGAATCCTTCCTTTATATATGCAGTTGTATCTTGTATCACCACTGCACCTCCCTTATCAGCCTCCCGAATCGTGACGAGGCTGTCCTCCGCTAGCTCCCTCATAGCTGTTCTCTCTCCCTGTGACATATTAAACCTCCTACATCTCTTTTTTCCTATTGTGTTTTTGTATTCATCCAAAACCACCTTAGAGAAAGCTTCCACATATGGTCCCCTATAACCTACTGGGAAGAAATTAGACAATCTTTTCAAAGTGGTGTGGACAATACCTGAAATATCCTTGATTTCTTCACTTTGTTGATAATTATTCTCTTCTATCAATTCATTTAAGAACCTAAGACATTCTTCATCTTGTTCAGAGGTATATAACCCTTGATGTATATATATCTCACCTTCTTTTGTACTTTCTTTTTCATTACTTTTAAAAAATCTCTTAAGTGTGAGCTTTCGGGTGAACCTCTGAACATCCAAAAATAATTAAAAATCATTCGGAATATTTGTAGGGGCAAATGTCAAACCCCTTCTAAGAACAAGGAACTGATTGTATGGGATATCTGTACTGGATAGATTATAAACTCCATCTTTATTTTCTCCTGTTTTTAATGATTCTCCACATTTATTGGTCTTTTTGCCTCCCCTTCTCCCCCTCCTTTTTCTCCCAACCTTTTTCTCCTGGTCACCGTCCCTTTGTCCTGTTCTAACTCCACCTCTTTCTTTTTTACTGTTGATGTCTGTCCTTGGTCCAAAAAACGACTAAAAGTAGGTTCCTCCGAATCCTGGTCATTACCAGGAACTATCACTGTCGTCGGTTCTTGCTCAGATCCAGACTCTATTTCACTTAAAACTTCAAAATGGTTATAAGTTTCTATCCCATCCCTTACTCCAAACATTTTATTTTTATTTTCTTTCTCTCTCTCTTTTTCTTTCTCTTGATCTACTAAAGTCCCAAATTGATCTACTAATACATTATCTTGTTTCTCCTCAATTCTTTGTCCTACACACCCTAATAATTCAACTTTTTTCTCTTTTTTCTAATTTTTATCATTCTCATTCCTTTTCTGATTTTCCATACTATCTCCACCGTTTTCATTGTTCTTCCTCAATCTTGATTTTCTGAAATCATTTCTATTCCTAGCTGTAACGGTTTTCAGACACTCAGACAGGAGGTTTGAATAAAACACAGTTTTAAAACAAAAAATAGTGAACAAGGTCGCCCTCAATAGCCCACACAGTATATAGCAAGAGATAGACACAGATACCTTCACAGGACTAGTATACAGGGTACAATTGATACATATACTGTCACAGGACAGGCTCAGAATAATGAATGGCAATCAATAGTTAAACATAGAACTCGTCAGTCTCTGTTGTGGTGTTTGGCACGCCCAAGGTGAATAAGAGGCAGCAATAAGTGCTAGATAGCACAGCACCTTAAGTCCACTGATGTTGTTAGATGCTTGGATAATGCAGAGACTGACACAGCACGCTGCAGAGCAGTTAGCGGATAGCCCCCACGGGCGTATACCGGAGACAACTTGTAATACAGAAGCGTGAGTCGTTAGCCCCCACGGGAGTATAATGGAGACTACTGATGCTGCAAGAGCATGAATCTCTAGCCCCCATGGGAGTGTAAAAGAGACCAAACGTATGGTGATAGCTTGAGCCAAGTAGCCCCCAGGGGCGTATGACAAGACACTTTGCACTGCAAGAGCATGACTCACTAGCCCCCACGGGCGTATAAGGAGACCAACCGTACAGTGATTGCTTGAGCCGATAGCCCCACCGGGCGTGTAATGGGAACCACCAGTGCAAAGGTGCTAGAGCCACTAGTGCCTACCAGGCACGTAACCGGATACCGACTACTCTGCTCAGGGATGACAATATGAGCCGCCGTCTTCCAAGGCCCAACGCGGCCGGCTCAGCAGGAGTAGCGGGAGTGTCACGGCTCTGCAAGAGTTAACCACAGCACCCGGTTGGATAGAGCACCGCAAGTATAATCAGAGGCTCAGCGTATAACGGTATCGCCCTGCAAGTGCCACTGATGACTCGGCTTTAGGTAGTACAGCTCTGCAAGCGTAAATGGATACTCAGATTAATGGTACAGCTCTGCATGCGTAACCGGAGACTCAGCTGAACAGGAGTACTGGATGCAGTCTCAATCAAACAGACACAAACTCTGCAGGAATCAGAATGTCGCCCAGGCGACAACAGAAGCAGGGATGTCAGCCAAGCTGGATCAGATCACGGAGGAGATTCTCAGACAAGCCAGATCAGCAATGAGCAGGAACGTCAGCCAGGCCGGGTCAGATCACGGAGGAGATTCTCAGACAAGCCAGATCAGCAACGAGCAGGAACGTCAGCCAGGCCGGGTCGGATCACGGAACAGGAACACAGGAGAGTCGTCAGTACAGGCCAAATCGGTACACTGGAAATCAGGAACACAGGAACTCAGCAACAGCAACACTGGCTCTGGAACACCACGAAAGGGCACCTGACAGGTGCCAGTAGTCTGGTATAAAAAGGGTCACCAGGGTCAGGCCAAACAGGCTCAACCAATAAGGGAGCGGCACAAGAGAGAGTGACAGAAGGAGATCACGGGAACTGTGATAGTACCCCCCTCTCAAAGACCCCCTCTCCCTTGATTTCTGGGGATATTTAGAGTGGAATTTGGGCAACAATCTGGGTGCATGGAGGTCCTTATGATCCACCCAGGAACGCTCCTCAGGTCCATATCCCTTCCAATGGACCAAATATTGCAACTTCCCCCTAAATCTCCTAGAATCAATGATACTCTGGACTTCGTACTCCTCTTGGCCCTGAACATTCACCGGCCCAGGAATCACTGGAGTGGTAGTGTAGCGATTGCAAACCAAGGGTTTTAACAGAGACACATGAAACACATTGTGTATACGCATAGAGGCTGGGAGTTCCAACGCATATGAGACGGGGTTAACTTTGCGGATAACCTTGAACAGACCAATAAACCGGGGAGCCAGCTTGTTGGAGGGCACCTGCAAATTGAGATTTCTGGAGGAGAGTCATACCCTATCCCCAACCTGAAAGGAGACCGCTGGCAGCCGTCTCTGATTGGCATGCCTCTGATGTCGCTGAAAAGACTGACTGAGGGTCCTCTGAACCTGTGCCCAAGTGGAGCGAAGCTGCTCAATATGCTCATCCAGAGCTGGAATTTGTTGTGTCTGAAATGAGTCCGGGAGCAAGCACGGCTGGATGAATTAACTGCACAATTCCTGGCAAACTCAGCCCAAGGCAACAGGTCGGCCCAATTGTCATGATGATCGGTGACAAAGCAATGCAGGAACTGCTCCAGTCCCTGATTGGCACGCTCAGCGGCCCCATTGGTCTGAGGGTGGTAGGCAGAGGAAAAGGACAGCTGGATGCCCATCTGGCCACAAAATGCCCTCCAGAATCTGGACACAAACTGACTCCCACGGTCAGACACCACCACTCTGGGGACCCCGTGCAAGCGGAACACTTCTCTGGCGAACACCATCGCCAACTCCTAGGCCGACGGAAGGCCAGAGAGGGGCACGAAATGAGCCATCTTAGAGAACCTGTCTACCACCATGAGAATAAACGTGTAACCCCTAGATACTGGCAGTTTTCCCAGGAAGTCAATAGATATATGAAACCATGGGCGGTCACCATTAGGCACAGGCTGGAGTAGGCCCATTGGGAGATGCCTGGGGGTCTTAGCATGAGCACATGTGGCACAGGCTGCAGTAAAGGCGGAGCAATCGGCTCTAAGGGAGGGCCACCAAAATAACTTTAACAGAGACCAAATTAGCTGATCCCTCCCAATATGCCCAGCCGTCTTGGAAAAATGGTATGCAATAGACGGGTACGGAACGGCTCGTCCACAAAACACTTGCTAACTGGGGTTTCAGGAGGAGCCCTTGCTTGAGAAGCCAATATTTCTTCCCCCAGTGGCGAAGTGATGCTAGTACGTATAGTGGCCAGAATACGATCTGGCTGAATAATAGGTACTGGGTCTTCCTCCCTCTCAATGTCCTATGCAAATTGTCTAGACAGAGTGTCTGCCCGTACATTCTTGGAACCTGGCAGGTAGGACACCACAAAATTGAACCGGGACAGAAAGAGTGCCCACCTAGCCTGTCGTGAGGACAATCTCTTAGCTTCAGAGAGGTATGTAAGAAATACCTATCTAAGACATAAACTATATATAAGGAATACATATCTAAGGACTCATAAACTGTTAATTCCTAAACTGTGACTAGATATACATATATGTATATATGAAGAACTCATAAACTGTTAAATAGGTATACAGATGGGTATGCTCTCATTCACAATTGCAAAACCTAGGAATATTGGTGTTTGTCATTTTTCATATGGACATAGAATCAGGAGTGTGGGAAAAGCCAGAAAACTGTTCAGTTGTTCAGTTGACATGCAAAATCTACCCCCGGGAGTCTACAGCATGGCCATAAAAGAAACACTACTGGAAACTGTAACCATGAGAAATAAACAAAAGGACTGATCCCAAAGTGACTGGTTCATCACCACATGACAGTTCAGGATGGAGCAAAAGAGTCACAAACAGGTGACAAATGCTCAAAGCAACTTCTGGTTGTCACTAGTGATGAGCGAGCACCCCAATGCTCGGGTGTTCGGGTGCTCTGACCGAACACCCCCTGAGGCTCGAGTGCTTGGCCGAGCACCCGAGCCCCATTGAAGTCAATGGGAGGACTCGAGCATTACACCAGGCACCCCCTGCTCTGATGAGGGGAGGGTGCCTGGTCCATAGGAAAAGGGCAGAAAATTATGGAAACACCACAGAAATGGTTCAGGGACAGCATAGGGAGGATGTCTGGATGCATCTTGGACTTCAACATCGCTGCTGGGAACGATGTTTCGCCCGTAGTACGCCATTTTTACAGACTGACCATAAAACACACAAAAAGGAAAATAAAAACGACTTTAGGCGAAAAATTGTTACCAAACAATATTTGCTGTATATTTACTTGTATATCATCTGCACAGAGGCAAATTCTCCCAAAAATTTCCTTGATTTTATTGAACTGAGGCCATGATTAAGAGGGAAACGTGCGCTGAGCTGACCATCTAAAACATTATGGGTGAGGGTCTGCTGCAGAGCTGACCATCCTAAACATTATATGCGAAGGCCCGCTAGTGAGCTGACGCTATAAAACATTATATGAGAGGGCCCGCTAGAGAGCTGACCCAATAAAACTTTATATGAGAAGGCCCGCTGGTGAGCTGACCTATATAAAAATTGGCAAACAGGGCCCACTGGTGAGCTGGCCCTATATAAAAATTATATCACAGGGCCCGCTGGTGAGCTGGCCCTATATAAAAATTATAGCACAGGGCATATGGAAGAGGAGGAGGAGGATGAGAAGATTAAGAGTCAACCATATACCCGTTTTTTGGGTGGAAGGGGTGAATGGGAATACAGAGTATTCACATCATTGTAAATAACATATATAAAGTGAGTTTATGTTCCCCCGGGGCTTTCCTCCAGTGGAGTGGAGAAGTCAGGGGAAATCCAGGCCTTGTTCATTTTTATAAGTGTCAACCTATCAGCATTGTCGGTGGAAAGGCGGATACGCTTATCTGTTATGATGCCACCAGCAGCACTAAATACCCGCTCAGACAGAACGCTGGCGGCAGGGCAGGCCAGCACCTCCAAGGCGTAGAGTGCCAGTTCATACCACGTGTCCAGCTTGGACACCCAGTAGTTGTAAGGCACAGAGGGATCATTGAGGACGCTGACACGGTCTGCTACGTACTCCTTCACCATCTTCCAAAACTTTTCCCTCCTTGTGACACTAGGCTGCGCATCAGGGTGAGGGTGCTGGCGGGGTGTCATGAAGGTGTCCCACGCCTTGGAGAGTGTTGCCCTGCCTTTCTCGGAACTGCTGTGTGCTCCCCTTTTCTCCCCTTCTCGGTTGGCCAAGGTAGCACGTACTCTGCCGCCAGCGTTGTCAGATGGAAAATTTTGGAGCAATTTTTCGACAAGAACCTTCTGGTATTGCAACATTTTGCTTGTCCTCTCCACCGGAGGAATGAGAGATGAGAAATTCTCTTTGTAGCGGGGGTCCAGAAGGGTGAACACCCAGTAATCCGTGTTGTCTAAAATGCGTACAACGCGTGGGTCACGGGAAAGGCAGCCTAACATAAAGTCAGCCATGTGTGCCAGAGTACCAACAGTCAAGATTTCGCTGTCCTCACCAGGAGGATGACTCTCAATATCCTCATCCTCTTCCTCCTCTTCTGCCCACCCACGCTGAAGAGATGGAACTAAAGTTCCATGGCTACCCTCTGTAGCGGAGGCAACCGTGTCTTCCTCCTCCTCCTCCTCTTCCTCCTCCGCCTCCTCCAATTGTCGCTGAGACGACGAAGTGAGGGTGCTCTGGCTATCACCTTGTGTAAGCTCTTCCTCCCCCATTTCCACCTCTTCCACATGCAAAGCGTCGGTTTTAATTGTCAGCAGCGAGCGTTTCAGTAGACACAGAAGTGGGATGGTTACACTGATAATAGCGTTATCGCCGCTCACCATCTGTGTCGATTCCTCAAAATTGCGTAAAACCTCGCAGAGGTCTGACATCCATTCCCACTCCTCACTTCTGATTACAGGAAGTTGAACGGAGAGGCGACGACCGTGTAACAGCTGGTACTCCACTACTGCCCTCTGCTGCTCACAAAGCCGGGCCAACATGTGGAAGGTGGAGTTCCAGCGCGTGCTCACGTCACACAGCAGCCGGTGAGCTGGCAATTGTAAGCGCTGCTGCAGCTTCAACAGGCCGGCTGAAGCTGTTGATGACTTACGGAAATGTGCACACACGCGGCGCACCTTGGTCAAGAGATCATGCACATTGGGGTAGGTTTTTAGAAATCGCTGCACCACTAAATTAAATACATGCGCTAGGCATGGTACGTGTGTGAGCTTGCCGAGCTCCAAAGCCGCCACCAAGTTACGCCCATTATCACACACAACCATGCCTGGTTGCAGGTTGAGTGGCGAGAGCCACTGCTCGGTCTGGTGACTAATCCCCTGCAACAGCTCTGAGGCCGTGTGCTGTTTGTCCCCAAGGCAGATCAGCTTCAGCACGGCCTGTTGACGCTTCCCCACTGCAGTGCTACACTGCTTCCAGCTACTGGCTGATGGGGGAGTGGCGCTGTGTGTAGAGAATTCGGAGGTGGAAACGGAGGAGGAGGAGCCAATAACGTAGGTGCTGGTGGAAACCCTGATGGAGGTAGGGCCCGCAATCCTCGGCGTGGGTAGCACCCGTGCCATCCCAGGGTCCGAGTCGCTCCCAGCCTCCACGACATTCACCCAGTGTGCCGTCAGGGAAATGTAGCGTCCCTGGCCACAAGCACTTGTCCATGTGTCAGTCGTTAAGTGGACCTTCCCAGTAACTGCGTTGGTCAGGGCACGGGTGATGTTACGGGACACATGGTGGTGTAATGCGGGGATGGCACACCGGGAAAAGTAGTGGCGGCTGGGGACCGCGTACCGAGGGACAGCTGCTGCCATCAGGCTGCGGAAGGACTCAGTGTCCACAAGCCTAAATGGCAGCATTTCGATGGCCAGTAATTTTGAAAGGTGTGAGGTTAGTGCTATGGCCTGTGGGTGGGTGGCTGGGTACTTTCTCTTGCGCTCAAATGCCTGGGGTAACGACATTTGGACGCTGTGCTGGGACAGGGAAGTGGATGTGGTCGCTGATGGTGCTTCAGATGCTACAGGTGCAGGGCGGGAGGTATGCGGGCCTGCGCCTTCGACAGGCGATTGGCCGGCACCGAAAACAGGGGAAGAGGAGGCAGTGGTGTGGCCTGCAGACACAGATGGGCGATCCAGGCGTTCCTCCCACTTACTACGGTGCTTGGATGCCATGTGTTGGATCATGCTGGTGGTGGTGAGGTTTCTAGTGTTCATGCCTCGGCTCATTCTGGTGTGGCACAGGTTGCAAACTACAATTCTTTTGTCGTCCGCACTTTCCTTAAAAAAACGCCATACCGCGGAACACCTACCCCTTGGCAAGGTAGATTTACGCAAGGGGGTGCTCCGTGGAACATTTGCGGGCCGGTTTGGTGCGGTCCGCCTTCTTTCTGTAGCCACACCACTGCCTCTTCCAGCCTGTTGCGGTGCTGCAGATGGCTCACCCTCAGGACTGCTGTCATCGCTCGGCTCTACACCTTCCCAGGTGGGGTCAGTCACCTCATCGTCCACCAAGTCCTCCTCCACTTCCTCACTCTGATCATCCTCCTCAAGTCTTGATCCCACCACATACTCAGTCATTGACAACTGTATAACATTCTCCTCAACAAGGTCTTGAGACGGAAATAGTGGTTTATTTAATGGCAACTGTGTCTCATCATCATCATCATCATCCACTACTTCCTTTGACCTTAAATGCCGTTCACATCTGTCATCTTCTTGTGATTGGGTAGCCTCTAGAGGTTGTGAATCAGGGCACAAGATGTCATGTTCCTCTGCAAGCGTGCTTGGAGAGAGGGTCAAATGAAGGATTGGTGATGAGACGAGCTCCTCACTATATCCCAGTGTGGGATCACTTCTTTGACCAGACCGTGTATGGTGGGAGGAAGGATGATCAGAGTGAGGATTATGTTGACCAGACTCTTGGCTACTGAGAGTGGACTTGGTGGAAGACAGGGTGGTGCTTAACCGACTGGAAGCAGTATCAGCTGTCATCCAACCGACCACCTGTTCGCAGTGGTCGGACCTCGAGAGTGATGTCCTGCGACGCCCTGTAAAATTACACATGAAGCTAGGTATGGTGGATGTCTTTCTTTCTTGTGCTCTGGCACCAGGCACAGTTTCTCCGCGTCCTGACCCGCGCCCTGAACTTTCAGGATCACGTCAACTTCCCCGTCCCTTTTTACCCGCCTTCTTCATCTTACACAGAATATGTGACTTTAATATTTGAGTTTGAAAACTTAACAGTATTTCTTACTATTCTGCAACTCTGCAAAGTACACAGAATAGGCTGCTAAACGGCGGTGAAACACACTGAATGGAATATGTGACTTTAATATTTGAGTTTGAAAACTTAACAGTATTTCTTATTATTCTGCAACTGTACAGAGTACACAGAATAGGCTGCTAAACGGCGGTGAAACACACTGAATGGAATATGTGACTTTAATATTTGAGTTTGAAAACTTAACAGTATTTCTTATTATTCTGCAACTGTACAGAGTACACAGAATAGGCTGCTAAACGGCGGTGAAACACACTGAATGGAATATGTGACTTTAATATTTGAGTTTGAAAACTTAACAGTATTTCTTATTATTCTGCAACTGTACAGAGTACACAGAATAGGCTGCTAAACGGCGGTGAAACACACTGAATGGAATATGTGACTTTGATATTTGAGTTTAAAAACTTAACAGTATTTCTTATTATTCTGCAACTGTACAGAGTACACAGAATAGGCTGCTAAACGGCGGTGAAACACACTGAATGGAATATGTGACTTTGATATTTGAGTTTGAAAACTTAACAGTATTTCTTCCTATTCTGCAACTGTGCAGAGTACACAGAATAGGCTGCTAAACGGCGGTGAAACACACTGAATGGAATATGTGACTTTAATATTTGAGTTTGAAAACTTAACAGTATTTCTTATTATTCTGCAACTGTACAGAGTACACAGAATAGGCTGCTAAACGGCGGTGAAACACACTGAATGGAATATGTGACTTTAATATTTGAGTTTGAAAACTTAACAGTATTTCTTATTATTCTGCAACTGTACAGAGTACACAGAATAGGCTGCTAAACGGCGGTGAAACACACTGAATGGAATATGTGACTTTGATATTTGAGTTTGAAAACTTAACAGTATTTCTTCCTATTCTGCAACTGTGCAGAGTACACAGAATAGGCTGCTAAACGGCGGTGAAACACACTGAATGGAATATGTGACTTTAATATTTGAGTTTGAAAACTTAACAGTATTTCTTATTATTCTGCAACTGTACAGAGTACACAGAATAGGCTGCTAAACGGCGGTGAAACACACTGAATGGAATATGTGACTTTAATATTTGAGTTTGAAAACTTAACAGTATTTCTTATTATTCTGCAACTGTACAGAGTACACAGAATAGGCTGCTAAACGGCGGTGAAACACACTGAATGGAATATGTGACTTTGATATTTGAGTTTGAAAACTTAACAGTATTTCTTCCTATTCTGCAACTGTGCAGAGTACACAGAATAGGCTGCTAAACGGCGGTGAAACACACTGAATGGAATATGTGACTTTAATATTTGAGTTTGAAAACTTAACAGTATTTCTTATTATTCTGCAACTGTACAGAGTACACAGAATAGGCTGCTAAACGGCGGTGAAACACACTGAATGGAATATGTGACTTTAATATTTGAGTTTGAAAACTTAACAGTATTTCTTATTATTCTGCAACTGTACAGAGTACACAGAATAGGCTGCTAAACGGCGGTGAAACACACTGAATGGAATATGTGACTTTGATATTTGAGTTTGAAAACTTAACAGTATTTCTTCCTATTCTGCAACTGTGCAGAGTACACAGAATAGGCTGCTAAACGGCGGTGAAACACACTGAATGGAATATGTGACTTTGATATTTGAGTTTGAAAACTTAACAGTATTTCTTATTATTCTGCAACTGTACAGAGTACACAGAATAGGCTGCTAAACGGTGGTGAAACACACTGAATGGAATATGTGACTTTAATATTTGAGTTTGAAAACTTAACAGTATTTCTTATTATTCTGCAACTGTACAGAGTACACAGAATAGGCTGCTAAACGGCGGTGAAACACACTGAATGGAATATGTGACTTTAATATTTGAGTTTGAAAACTTAACAGTATTTCTTATTATTCTGCAACTGTACAGAGTACACAGAATAGGCTGCTAAACGGCGGTGAAACACACTGAATGGAATATGTGACTTTAATATTTGAGTTTGAAAACTTAACAGTATTTCTTATTATTCTGCAACTGTACAGAGTACACAGAATAGGCTGCTAAACGGCGGTGAAACACACTGAATGGAATATGTGACTTTAATATTTGAGTTTGAAAACTTAACAGTATTTCTTATTATTCTGCAACTGTACAGAGTACACAGAATAGGCTGCTAAACGGCGGTGAAACACACTGAATGGAATATGTGACTTTGATATTTGAGTTTGAAAACTTAACAGTATTTCTTCCTATTCTGCAACTGTGCAGAGTACACAGAATAGGCTGCTAAACGGCGGTGAAACACACTGAATGGAATATGTGACTTTAATATTTGAGTTTGAAAACTTAACAGTATTTCTTATTATTCTGCAACTGTACAGAGTACACAGAATAGGCTGCTAAACGGCGGTGAAACACACTGAATGGAATATGTGACTTTAATATTTGAGTTTGAAAACTTAACAGTATTTCTTATTATTCTGCAACTGTACAGAGTACACAGAATAGGCTGCTAAACGGCGGTGAAACACACTGAATGGAATATGTGACTTTAATATTTGAGTTTGAAAACTTAACAGTATTTCTTATTATTCTGCAACTGTACAGAGTACACAGAATAGGCTGCTAAACGGCGGTGAAACACACTGAATGGAATATGTGACTTTAATATTTGAGTTTGAAAACTTAACAGTATTTCTTATTATTCTGCAACTGTACAGAGTACACAGAATAGGCTGCTAAACGGCGGTGAAACACACTGAATGGAATATGTGACTTTAATATTTGAGTTTGAAAACTTAACAGTATTTCTTATTATTCTGCAACTGTACAGAGTACACAGAATAGGCTGCTAAACGGCGGTGAAACACACTGAATGGAATATGTGACTTTGATATTTGAGTTTGAAAACTTAACAGTATTTCTTACTATTCTGCAACTCTGCAGAGTACACAGAATAGGCTGCTAAACGGCGGTGATACACACTGAATGGAATATGTGACTTTAATATTTGAGTTTGAAAACTTAACAGTATTTCTTCCTATTCTGCAACTGTGCAGAGTACACAGAATAGGCTGCTAAACGGCGGTGAAACACACTGAATGGAATATGTGACTTTAATATTTGAGTTTGAAAACTTAACAGTATTTCTTATTATTCTGCAACTGTACAGAGTACACAGAATAGGCTGCTAAACGGCGGTGAAACACACTGAATGGAATATGTGACTTTGATATTTTAGTTTGAAGACTTAACAGTATTTCTTCCTATTCTGCAACTCTGCACAGTACACAGAATAGGCTGCTAAACTGCGGCGAAGCACACTGAATGGAATATGTGACTTTGATATTTTAGTTTGAAGACTTAACAGTATTTCTTCCTATTCTGCAACTGTGCAGAGTACACAGAATAGGCTGCTAAACTGCGGCGAAGCACACTGAATGGAATATGTGACTTTGATATTTTAGTTTGAAGACTTAACAGTATTTCTTCCTATTCTGCAACTCTGCACAGTACACAGAATGTGCTGCTAAACTGCGGCGACGCACACTGAATGGAATATGTGACTTTGATATTTTAGTTTGAAGACTTAACAGAATGTGCTCTAATCTGCAACTTTGCACACTAAACAGAATGTGCTCTAATCTGCAACTTTGCACACTAAACAGAATGTGCTCTAATCTGCAACTTTGCACACTAAACAGAATGTGCTCTAATCTGCAACTGTGCACACTAAACAGAATGTGCTCTAATCTGCAACTTTTCACACTAAACAGAATATTTTTTTTTTTTTTTTTTTTTTTTTTTTCCCCCCACACAAAATAACCTGCTGCCCCCACACACAGTAGTCCTAAAAAGGACTTTTGGTTCTTTTTTTTCACAATTTTTTTTTTCCTCCCTACACTGCCTTTCCCTTCCTATCCTCAGCTCTCCCTGGCTCAGACTGAGCCGAACTCGATGGTCAGGTGCTATACAGCACCCGACCACGGGTTCTGGCCAGCCAATCAGTGTAATGCCAGCAGCCAACATGGCTGCTGGCATTACACCGATGTCAGAGCCTCCCTGCACGTTTATTGGCTGCGCAGCAGCCGCAAAACGTGCGGGGAGGAGACCCGAACATGTCGGGCGAGCACATGCGGTACTCGTACGAGTACCGCCATGTGCCGAGCAGAGCGATGCTCGAGCCGATCCGAGCATTGGCCGAGCATGCTCGCTCAACACTAGTTGTCACCAAGACAGAGTTGACCAAGAAAAGATAAATAAGCAAGGGACAGGTGTCCAAAGCAATTTCTGTTTGCCACCATAAAGGCTTTGCTTTAGGATGATAGCACCTGGACACCTCCCTACTTGTATATGCACAGGACAGGAAGACTGATAGAAAGAACATGTGTCAGCTGTCAATCTTTTCCTGTATTGATTCATTGTTATTAAAGGAGCCTCTTTGATGTAGAGAAAAAACCCTTCTTAGAAACTGTATAAAAAGAGGGGGAAATTTCACTAAAAAGCAGCAGTTTCTGGAGAGAGACTTCCAGGAGGATCTTCCAGAAAGAGGCCAGAGCTGAGAGGACTCCATATTTCTGCAGAGCCTTACCAGTGTTGGTAAATATACCTTGGACTCAGTATTCCTTGCCAAGCTGTGTCACCCTAATAGTATTGCTCTTTTGTGGTATTAGGATTGATGTTTGTGGTTTGTTTAGCTCATTGCTATTGTTTCTACAGAAGTGTGATTATACTGTTATCCCAACCTAATGGTGCTTTGTATTACTATTAATCATTTATTTGTTTTTACTATTAATTGGTCAAACTAACAGTATACCTCTCTTTCCCATACTGCGCTGTAATATCATTAACAGTTCTACTTTCCAGGATTGCAGTATAGTGATACTAACAGTATTTATTATTCTGTATTGCTCTATTTTGTCATATTAACCTATTAATTTCCCATGGTTTACTGCTAATTGTCTTATAGAGTTATTCTCACCTAACCCAACCCTACTCTGTAGTTTGATTAACAATACCATTCCTCTTGTCTGTAGTATTGTACAATCCTTCCTCACTAATTCCTCTGCATTCATCATAACAGTATTATTGTTGTTTCCTACTGTTCTGTGGTCATCTAATTTAGTAAAGTGGTTTGGTTGTACCTTGGTCCTCTAAAACGTATCAATTTTATGCTCAACTGTAATCTACAATATTGTTCAATTCCTGTATATACCATCCAAACTGTAACAGTATTTTGATTCTGTACATAATACAATCATCTTTTATTATTATCCCTTATGTGTGTGTGATTCTTCGTCATTACCAATCCCCAAAGAACAATTGTACCCTTGGTAAGAGGGTCTAGATAGAATTTCTTACAGATTGGCGAGCCAGAAATAGGAGGGATTTGGTGTGACAGAGAAATACACTTATAAATGGATAATATATACTATTTTGTGCTGATTCAAAATACTGTTAAGTACCTTTTGTCTTTGTATTAATTTTGGTAAAATAACTATAGTCTTCCGCTGTATAATGGAAGGTTTAATGAAGAAGATTGCCAAGGTTTCAAACCCTGAGCTTATTGTCAAATGCATGGAGGGCACATCAGATCCCTGGGTCCAAGCTCAGAATTATGTGGCCATGGCAATCAGGGAAAATAAATTATCAAAGTCAAAAGGTAAAACTGCACTGATTTTTGCAGCTCGCTGGGTAGCAGAGCAGTATAAATCACTGCAGATGCAGAAAGATAGTTTGGAAGGTAAACTGCATGACTTGAATAATGTTCTAGAGTCACTAAACATATCAGGTAAGAATGCTACTGCCTTGTGTGTAAATAACCAGCACACAATGGCAGAAAACCAGGTTCTCCGCACTGAAAATGAGCAGCTTCTGGAGAGGCTGAGAGATGCCCAGGGCGCCATTAGAGCTCTGGCATCCTCTAGCACTAAAGAGGCTGATCATTCTCATTGTAGGTCAGAAATAAACAGGTTAAAAGAGCAGTTAGGTAAGAGGAATGCTGTGGTTGCTGCCTTTAATATCCCAAGTTATGACGAAAACATGGTGTGTGAAATGGATTGGGGTATGCTTGGCAAGGATGAAAGACAGAGTGAATATGATGCACATGCAGTGAAGATGGCACCTATCTCCACTGAGCATAAGATGGACTCACAAGGTTTAATGATATCTGAAACCAGTGTTTCCAGACCTCTTTCCAGTACAGAGGTTGCTGCTTTGAGTAAAGAGCTAGGCCGTATAGACTTTGGTGATGATCCTGTGGAAGTAACCATAAAAATTGACCAGTTTGAAAAGATGCACAGAAATTTAAATGAGGCAGACAAATTTGATGTAATTATGGCTAGTCTAGACTCATCTCTAAGAGCAAGTCTGTCCTCTGAAGTATTCATTGATCCTAGAACAAAGCAGCAACTACTGGAGGAGATACTGAAAGCACTGGGTTTAGAAGAAGCTGATCACCATTCTGCTTTTGGGAATTGTACACAGAGAAGGGGGGGAGTCTGTACAGGGGTTTGTTGACAGACTTTTCGCCTTCTATAAACTGACGCTTCCCTCTGGCATACAAGGTAATCAAAATGATGATATCTATAAGAGGGCTTTAATTAATAGAACACTCCCTGAAATTCGCAAAATGGTGGGTCTGTCTGTATCTGCACAGAACCAGTTCTTGCGAATTTTGAATTGCTTGAAGAGGGCTGAAGCAATACTTAAAGATCAATATAAAAACAGTAAAGTGAGAGTGTTTGCAGTAGAAGGTCCCCCTCCCCAGACAAAGTTTAATAATAATTACAAGCCCTCATTCAAACCCCAAGGACCCCCAATGAGGGGCGAAGCCTTTACCTGTTTTTCTTGCGGTCAGGTGGGCCACATTTTTAAAAATTGCCATTTCCAAAAAGCTAAAGCACCTGACATGCCAGTTGCCCCATCTTATGCAGAGTTGAGGCAAGAATTGGAGACAATGAAAAAGGAATGGAAAAACTAAAAGCCATTCAAATTACAAATCAAATTGCTGGTCCCAATACAACTGCATAGGGATCAGTAGCATCCCTTTCGCCTGTTGTGGAGTTCAGGTGCGACGGATGCAATAGGCCTATCACTGCTGCTGTGGAAGGATTTCCACAGCAAAATATGTTAATTGATACTGGTGCCTCTGTATCTATAATCCACACATCACATCCCCATACAAACCCACTTTCCACAGGCCAAACACTAGCCTTAGAAGCTTTTCAGGGGTCACAAACGAAAGCCATCCAAGCTAAGAATATTGTTTTGTGGATAAGAAACACTGCCTTTGAATTGCATGCATACTTAATGACTTTACCTGACTTTGTCTCTATCATAGGATCTGACTTCCTAAGGAATCATGGTGCAGTCATTGATTATGCAAATGGTAAAATATGGTTTGAAGGGAAAGGTGAGCATTGTGTTATCTCTGACTGTCATGCGGTCTTTGCAATAAAGAAGCCAGAAAGTATTGCTCCACCAACTCACACAGATCACAGGGTGTCAGAGATAATACAGGAGTGTTTACATGCATTTGCACAACACAAACATGACTGTGGGAGAATAGAAGGTGAGGAAACTATCTCAGGCAGGGCGTATAATGCACAAAAGCAATATTCCCTTCCAAAAGATAGTGAACCTTACATTCAGCAAACAATTGATTCCCTGTTAGAACAAGGTGTCATAAGAGAGTGTGACACAATAACTAATTCAACAATTTGGCCAGTGCAAAAACCAGATGGGTCATGGAGGCTTTGTATAGATTATAGGAAACTAAATTCTGTAACACCAGCCTGTGCACCAGTTGTCAGAGAAACCCCTACCATCCTCTCCCTCATACCCCCCTCTGCTAACTTTTATTCTACCTTGGATATCTCTAATGGCTTTTGGAGCATCAAGCTGCAGATGGAGTCACAGTACAAGTTTGCATTTACCTGGAAGGATAAACAGTACACCTGGACTTGTTTGCCTCAGGGATTCTATAATTCACCCACTATATTCCATAAAAGAATGGCGACATTACTATAATCTTTTCCCAAGCCTTCTGCTATCCTGCAGTATGTGGATGATATACTCTTGGCGACAGAGACAGAAGGAGAACACCTTATCCTGTTGAGAGAACTCCTGGACTTACTTGCTGCTGCTGGACTAAAGGAAAACCCTAAAAAGTGCCAACTTATGCAGACCTCTGTCACATTTTTGGGGTTGAACATAACACCTGAAGGAAAGCTGCCCGACCAACATAAGGTAGAAATAATCCAGAGACTTAATCTGCCAGTTTCCAAGACAGCCCTGAGGTAATTTCTGGGCCTGGTCCAGTATCAAAGAGACTTCATTCCACAATTTGCTGACACTGCCAGACCACTGTATGACCTTTTGAAGAAGGAAGTTCCAGAAGATAACATCATTGGAGAATGGACAGAGGTGCATACACAAGCTGTAAATAACCTAAAAAGAGCAGTCATTGAAGCCACAGTCCTCATGTCTCCTGATCCCACTAAGGCATTCCATCTGGAAGTGGCGGCCACTGACATTGCATTAGCTGCTGTCCTTTGCCAGGAAAAACATGGAAAACTGCGCCCAATTGCTTATGCTTCCCGTGTATTGACTCCAGTTGAAAAGAAATACACAGCATGTGAAAGACATTTACTAGCAACTTTCTAGGCCATAGAGCATTTCACATACATAACTGGACTACAAAATCTGACTCTGCACAGTCCGCACACACCTGTGAACTTGCTGCTCAAGCCTGGTGATACAACAATTTCTTCGGCCCGTTTATCACGTTGGACATTAATGCTAATGCAAAGAGATCTGAGCATTACACCAAAGCAAACAACTCTTCTACCTGCTTTAATGCTCTACCAAGGTGAACAACATGACTGCCTTCTCCCTCCTAATCTTACCCTTCCTCCCAATCCTCTCTCTGATACCCCAGTGCAGGGCATAGATGTATATTGTGATGGATCATCTTACCATGACCAAGGTACACCTTGTACAGGGTTTGCAATTGTTTTGCCTGACCGCATAATTTCACATTCTTGTGTTCCCCATTCTTCCCAGTATGCAGAGCTTGCTGGAATCGCTTGTACCTTGGAGGAGTGTCCAGAGGTACCCATCAATATCTACAGTGACAGTGCATATGTGGTAAACACTCTAACAATGTTAGCTTTGTATGTCTCCAATGGGTTTAAATCGTCAGATGGAAAATCTTTGACACATTCCATTCTGTTAATCTATATTTGGGGTTTGCTGCAACAAAGGCAACTCCCATGTTCTCTGATAAAGGTCAAATGTCATTCAAAAGGCAGTGTGCAAACAGGCTGATTTGTGGAGTGCTCCAAGGATGCCTGAAACTGCTGCCCTTAAAGTAACTTCACCACCTGATCTATTCTCCTTGCAGGACTCCTATGTGCCCTATGAGATAGTGAAAGAGTGGCACCTTGCAGGAAACCCTGCACCTGCTCCCACAGAGTGGGCTGAACATACAAAACTAATGCCAGACACTTGCCAGAACAACGTGTTGATGTATCTGAAGGATGTGGATTTCCCTGTGGTGTGTATTCCCCCAGATTGTGCTGATTAATTTTTTCAAATTTTTCACTCCCATCCAGTTGGTGGCCATTATTCTGCAGATCGCACATTACAGAAAGTATTGAAGTCAGTTGGTGGCCATCAATTAAAGAGGACATTTATAACAAGTGTGCCAAATGTCTACCTTGTCTACAGGTAAATCCCCCATCATTCACTAACAAATCACTTTTGCAGTCTGCACCCCCATCTGATGGGCCATGGACCCACATTCAGATTGATTTTATTGGGCCCCTTCCCAAATCTACAGGTGGTTATACCTATTGCCTAGTGGTGATTGATGTTTTTACAAAATGGGTTGAAGCGTTCCCAACCAAAAATCAAACTGCCCTCACTGCTGCTAAAATTTTGCTGTTGGAATTATTTTCCAGGTGGGGATTGCCAAAAGTGGCTGCTAGTGACAGAGGCACTTCATTTACAGGTCAAATTTTCACTCAGTTGCAGAAATTGTTGGATATTAGGCATGAACTTCGTATTGCCTATCATCCTCAATCATCTGGAACTGTGGAAAGGGGAAATCGCACTATTAAAACAATGCTGACAAAATTTTGTTCAGGGAAACCCACAGCCTGGAAGGATATGTTACTGTTGTGCCTGATGGCAATAAGGTCTACTCCTCATTCCACAACCAGAGTTAGCCCTTACCAAGCAATGACTGGGAGGCTAATGAGAAACCCAGGTCATTCGCTACTTCCTGACATGAGCCCTATCCTGCAAGGGGCGGTTACAGAAAACTGGGTGAAAAATGTAGCCGGCTACATACAGGATGTGAATGTGTTTGTGGCCCAAAATTCAGGCCGGTCAAAAAAACAGATTAAAAAATATTTTGATAAAAAGGTGAGACTCTTTGAATATAATGTTGGTGATTCAGTCATGATCCGGGATTTTGGGAAAAAGGAACATTCCTTCTCCCCTGTTTGGAAGGGACCATTCAACATTGTAGACAAAGCCAGTCCAGCTGTTTATCTAATTAAAATTACACACAACAAAGGGAAACAGTTCACAAATGGTATCATATTAACCAGCTAAAAGGTACCTAAATCACACCTCTGAGAAAATGCTTCATCTTTTACAGAAATGGAACTCCACATTTTTGAGAAAAGATGCAGCATGCAGACCCTGACAAGTCTTGATGGAAATCATTTTCATAAAAGGATCATACCTCTGTCATTTATAATCATAGGCTTATTGTCCAGTTGGATCATTTTGGTGAACAAAAAGGCAAGGGATTGTGAATATTGCCACCCAGTCATATAGTAGTCCTAATATTAGTGCACTTTATTGTCCATTCACAAGGAGGAAAGGGTAAAAAGAAATGTGAATGAAAAAATAACGGCTCTAATTAATTTAGATATTGGGGAAAAATCTAACAAAGTTAACATAACCAAAAATATAGTGAGTGGACCAGAAGGCGTATGGGTGGTGGTGATATGTGAGGTAATTGTGCCTTTTATGAATATGATTGACAAATCTCTAAGGTGGATCTTTCCAGGAGGAAGTGCGCTGCATAAGACCACAGACATATAATGGGCTAATGTCACAGATGGACACAGACTGCGTGTACATCTTGAGAGAAATATCACTCTTATCCAAAATGGTCTGGTAGCATGTGTACCTGAAAGTACCTGGGCCCAAGGGCACTGGGGTGATAGTATTCAAATAGCGATAATGGATTTGGAAGAATGTCCTCAATTGATGCCAATGTCGCCTAGTGGTTTGGTTGCTCAGCAAATCCCTGGTACTTTGTACAATAATATAAGGTATATACACGTACCTGTTATTTTGGATTTCACTAATTGGTCTCTACCAAAAGATTTGTGTGACTCCAGGATAACAGATATGTATAATACCTTTATGAAAGACAAGATACTCTCTTTTTGGAAGAGAAATGCTAAACAGAGTAGACGTGAACCCAAGGTTATGAATAAGAAACATTCTAAAAGAAGCCTAGAAGGATGGGTTGGTGCCATATCGGGTCTGTTTGGATCTGGAATGTCTGTCTGGAACAGGGCAGATATAGAGGCAATATATGACAATACTGAGAAACTCGGGAACACTTTAAAACAGAAACTTCTACATCCTATGGTTGGTTCCCAATCAGGATTGGAAGATGAAGAGTTGGTTACCATTTATAACATGCATACAATTGCCTCTATATTTTCTCAAGTTCAGAGCAAAATAAATAAGATAATTACACTACATAACCTTGAGGCTCAGGAGAATGAAATAGGTAAAGCAGTTGCAAGTGTAGCTTATGGGGACTATTTGCTGAGCAAATTAACAGACATACTAAGAGACATTGAACTGGAACGTCTTTTTGATTTCATTACCGATGAACAGATAGGGAAATGGTATGGTAATGCAGGGACAAAAGTGACCATGTGCACCATTCGGGACCTGAGTAAAATTACACAGCATGCTGCCACCTGTGCAAATAACTTCAGTTATATACCGCTGACCCTTTCTCTGCCTATTATACCCACCAATGAAATATACAAGGACTTGGTTCAAGTACACTCCCTGGGCAATTTAGAAGGCCACATCCTCAAGGAACTCCAGGAACCACCTCAAATCATGATCCTGCATTCATCTGGTGAGTGGAAAACCCCACATAGGTCCTGCTGCACCAAACAAAATGAACAATACATCTGCAGATGTAATGTTTTCGATACCATTGAACCTACCTGTGGACTAATACCAGGAAATATAACCAGAACAGAGGATGGTAGAAACAAGGACAATAATGAGAATTCTAACAGGACATGTTCAATAAGACTGACCAGATGGCGTGATGGTATGACAAAAATATCTTATATGGGCAAATTCTGTGTGGTCACTACTGGATCCAGATTCTTATATGGCAGAAAGAAGTGCCAATTCCAAAATCCAAATTTCTGCCTCACAGTAAATAAAATTTTAAAGATTAATGGTCACACTGTATTTCCAGTCCCAGTCTACCATAATATTTCACAAATTCAGGTACAATTAAGATATGAAGAGAAAATCAGACAGTCTATTCCAGAATTTAAAATTCCTATTCCTCCATTATCTGTGGACCTACATATGCTAATGGAAAGAACCACTGAGCATGTGCTTCAGATGAAAGAGAACACCAAAACAGTGGAGGATTCATTATCTGTGCTGACCAAAACTACTTGGTGGGATTCTGTCTACAATGCCTCACAACACCCTTTTTTGCATCTGACATTCAAAGTACTGATTATTGTACAAACTATAATTATAGTCATTGGACTCCTGCTTTTCTGTAAAATGAGATCAACACTACGAACTCTGGAGAACATTGCCTACCAACGAATATAGCTTAGAGGGCTCTTGTCATTTGAGCCATATCGCCCTCTAGGTGGGGATGTGTAAGAAATACCTATCTAAGACATAAACTATATATAAGGAATACATATCTAAGGACTCATAAACTGTTAATAACTAAACTGTTACTAGATATACAGATATGTATATATGAAGAACTCATAAACTGTTAAATAGGTATACAGATGGGTATGCTCTCATTCACAATGGCAAAACCTAGGAATATTGGTGTTTGTCATTTTTCATATGGACATAGAATCAGGAGTGTGGGAAAAGCCAGAAAACTGTTCAGTTGTTCAGCTGACATGCAAAATCTACCCCCGGGAGTCTACAGCATGGCCATAAAAGAAACACTACTGGAAACTGTAACCATGAGAAATAAACAAAAGGACTGATCCCAAAGTGACTGGTTCATCCCCACATGACAGTTCAGGATGGAGCAAAAGAGTCACAAACAGGTGACAAATGCTCAAAGCAACTTCTGGTTGTCACCAAGACAGAGTTGACCAAGAAAAGATAAATAAGCAAGGGACAGGTGTCCAAAGCAATTTCTGTTTGCCAACATAAAGGCTTTGCTTTAGGATGACAGCACCTGGACACCTCCCTACTTGTATATGCACAGGACAGGAAGACTGATAGAAAGAACATGTGTCAGCTGTCAATCTTTTCCTGTATTGATTCATTGTTATTAAAGGAGCCTCTTTGATGTAGAGAAAAAAACCCTTCTTAGAAACTGTATAAAAAGAGGGGGAAATTTCACTAAAAGGCCGCAGTTTCTGGAGAGAGACTTCCAGGAGGATCTTCCAGAAAGAGGCCAGAGCTGAGAGGACTCCATATTTCTGCAGAGCCTTACCAGTGTTGGTAAATATACCTTGGACTCAGTATTCATTGCCAAGCTGTGTCACCCTAATAGTATTGCTCGTTTGTGGTATTAGGATTGATGTTTGTGGTTTGTTTAGCTCATTGCTATTGTTTCTACAGAAGTGTGATTATACTGTTATCCTAACCTAATGGTGCTTTGTATTACTATTAATCATTTATTTGTTTTTACTATTAATTGGTCAAACTAACAGTGTACCTCTCTTTCCCATACTGCGCTGTAATATCATTAACAGTTCTACTTTCCAGGATTGCAGTATAGTGATACTAACAGTATTTATTATTCTGTATTGCTTTATTTTGTCATATTAACCTATTAATTTCCCATGGTTTACTGCTAATTGTCCTATAGTGTTATTCTCACCTAACCCAACCCTACTCTGTAGTTTTATTAACAATACCATTCCTCTTGTCTGTAGTATTGTACAATCCTTCCTCACTAATTCCTCTGCATTCATCATAACAGTATTATTGTTGTTTCCTACTGTTCTGTGGTCATCTAATTTAGTAAAGTGGTTTGGTTGTACCTTGGTCCTCTAACGTATCAATTTTATGCTCAACTGTAATCTACAATATTGTTCAATTCCTATATATACCATCCAAACTGTAACAGTATTTTGATTCTGTACATAATACAATCATTTTTTATTATTATCCCTTATGTGTGTGTGATTCTTCGTCATTACCAATACCCAAAGAACAATTGTACCTTTGGTAAGAGGGGCTAGATAGAATTTCTTAAAGGTACGTTAAGTTCTTGTGGTCAGTTAGGATCAACACTGGCGTCTTGGAACCTTCCAATAGGTGCCACCATTCTTTAAGTGCCAGAATAATAGCCAGGAGTTCCCTGTCACCAATCTCATAGTGACTTTGAGTACTGGAAAGTTTTTTAGAAAAGAACCCACAGGGTCTCAAGGCACCACCTCCCACAGGATGTTGGGAAAGTACTGCCCCAACCCTAACCTCAGAAGCATCAACCTCCAAGGTAAATGGCAGGGTGGGATTAGGGTGGGACAGTACTGGAGCAGAAGCGAAGGCGGATTTCAGTGTCTCAAACGCATTTTCAGCTGCCTCAGACCATTGAGAGGGAGTAGCGCCCTTATGAGTCAAGTCAGACAGAGGTTTCACAATAGTAGAAAAGTTCTGGATAAATTTCCTATAATAGTTGGCAAAGCCCAGAAAGTGCTGAATAGCTTTTAACCCTTTGGGACGTGGCCACTGTAGGACTGCTGCCAACTTCTCCTGGTCCATAGAAATGCCATCTTTAGAAATCACGAATCCCAGGAATGGTACTTGGGACCTATGAAATTCGCATTTTTCAAGTTTACAGAACAATTTGTTTCTGTGTAATCGAAGCAAAACGTCAGAAACATCCTTGATATGCTGGGTAAGGGTGGCAGTGTGAATCAATATATTATCTAGATATACTACCACACAGGACTGAAGCATGTCACGAAGGATGTCATTAATAAATTCTTGGAACACCGCAGGTGCATTGCATAGACCAAATGGCATCACCAGTTATTCATAATGCCCTGATCTGGTATTGAATGCCGTTTTCCACTCATCTCCAGCCTTAATTCTGATCAGGTTATAAGCAGCCCGGAGACTGAGTTTAGTAAAAATGGAAGAGCCCTTTAACCTGTCGAATAACTCAGTAATCAGTGGAATGGGGTAGGCATTCATAACAATAAGCTTATTCAAACCCCGGTAATCAATACATGGCCTAAGCTCGCCTGCACCAGCCTGCACCAGCCGGAGAGGTAGATTTGCGAATAATCCCTCTTTTAAGGGCATCCTCAATATACTCCTCCATTGCCCTGTTTTCATCGCACGACAGTGGATAAGTGTGACCCCTCGGGGGCACCAGGCCCGAGGGCAGATCAATAGCGCAGTCATAGGGTCTGTGCTGGGGCAGCGCGCTAGCCTCCCCCTTGCTGAATATGTCACTGAATTCCTGATATTCAGCTGGCACGGAGGGAGAGGTACACAGTAACTTGACAGGAAGTGACAAAGAGTTCCCAGCACAGTACTCTGACCATGATTTGACTTCACATCTCTGCCAGTCAAACTGAGGATTATGTAATAGTAACCATGGAAACCCCAGAATGACTGCATGATGAGGAGAACAAATTATTTGGAAACGTACCTCCTCCTTGTGGAGAGCCCCAACCGTCATAGTAATAGGGGTCGTTTCCATGGTGATAAATGCAGGTTCCAAGGGTCTGCCATCTATGGCTTCAATAGCCAATGGAGATTCCCTTTTGACTAACGGAATCTTGTGTAATTCGTCAAAGGCTTGGTCTATAAAGTAACCGGCTGCACCGCAGTCTATAAGTGCCATAACTGCCACAGACAGGTCTGCCCTAGAGAATACCACCTGAATGGTGGGTTTCTGAGTGCTAGGATCTAGGGACTGCTGTAAGCCACCTAGGGCCTGTCCCCCAAGGTACCCTAGGTGCGTCCGTTTCCCGACCGTACCGGACAAGTGTGTAATAGATGCCCACCTTTACCACAATATAAGCATAGGCCCTGTTTTTTGAGGTGCGCCCTCTCCTCCTTAGTAAGTCTGGTAAACCCGAGCTGCATAGGTTCCCCAGCCATGGGTGAGCGTTCAGACGAAAAGGGTGGCGAGGGTGGGTTTAAAAGACTGTCATGCCCATGATTTCTGGATCTTGCCCTTTTTGCCAACCTTCTCTCAACCTTTTGAATGCGGGAGTCAATAAGCATGACATAGTCAACATACTCGTCCAGGTCATTAGGCACTTCTCTGGCAGCAATCTCATCTTTAATAGATTCGGATAGACCCTGGGCAAAGGCTGCCACTAACGCCTCGTTGTTCCAGCCCACCTCGGCTGCCAAGGTTCGAAACTCAATGGCATAGTCGCCCAAGGTACGATCGCCCTGTTGTATCTCCATTAACCTTTTGGCAGCAGAGGCAGCTCTACCAGGCACCTCAAACACTCTGCGGAACTTTCTTACGAACTCATGAAAGTTTAGGGTACAGGGTTTGGCATTTTCCCACAGAGGATTGGCCCATGCCAGGGCTCTGCCAGTTAATAGCGATATCATAAATCTGACCTTGCTCCGGTCATTCAGAAATGCCTGGGGTGTTAGTTCCAGGAATATCTCCAATTGATTGATAAAGCCTCTGCATTGAGAAGATTCGCCATCATATCTTAATGGTAACGGCGCCGCCGCCGTTAGACCTCTGGTATGTGTAGTAGGAACTACAGACTGATTATCCGGTGTCAAGACTGGGGAGACCACCGGATTCTGGTTTGGTTTATCAAAGTGTACCGTATGTTCAAGTAAGGTCTGTAAGGCCAGTGCCAACTGGTCTAGGCGCTGCTCATGAACATCCATTCTCTAGTGGATGCTCTGTGTGCTACTCTCCCCTTTACTGTCTGAGGTCATGGCCCCTTTCGTACTGTAACGGTTTTCAGACACTCAGACAGGAGGTTTGAATAAAACACAGTTTTATTAAAACAAAAAATAGTGAATAAGGTCGCCCTCAATAGGCCACACAGTATATAGCAAGAGATAGACACAGATACCTTCACAGGACCAGTATACAGGGTACAATTGATACATATACTGTCACAGGACAGGCTCAGAATAATGATTGGCAATCAATAGTTAAACATAGATCTTGTCAGTCTCTGTTGTGGTGTTTGGCACGCCCAAGGTGAATAAGAGGCAGCAAAAAGTGCTAGATAGCACAGCACCTTAAGTCCACTGATAATGCAGAGACTGACACAGCACCCTGCAGAGCAGTTAGCGGATAACCCCCACAGGCGTATACCGGAGACAACTTGTAATGCAGAAGTGTGAGTCGCTAGCCCCCACGGGCTTATAATGGAGACTACTGATACTGCAAGAGCGTGAATCGCTAGCCCCCATGGGCACGTAAAAGAGACCAACCGTATGGTGGTAGCTTGAGCAAAGTAGCCCCCACGGGCGCATGACAAGACACTTTGCACTGCAAGAGCGTGACTCACCACCCCCCCCGGGCGTATAAGGAGACCGACCGTACAGTGATTGCTTGAGCCGATAGCCCCACCGGGCGTGTAATGGGAACCACCGGTGCAAAGGTGCTAGAGCCACTAGTGCCTACCAGGCACGTAACCGGATACCGACTACTCTGCTCAGGGATGACAATATGAGCCGCCGTCTACCAAGGCCCAGTGCAGCCGGCTCAGCAGGAGTAGCGGGAGTGTCACGGCTCTGCAAGAGTTAACCACAGCACCAGGTTGGACAGAGCACCGCAAGTATAATCGGAGGCTCAGCGTATAACGGTATCGCCCTGCAAGTGCCACGGATGACTCAGCTTTAGGTAGTACATCTCTGCAAGCGTAAATGGAGACTCAGCTTAATGGTACAGCTCTGCAAGCGTAACCGGAGACTCAGATGAACAGGAGTACTGGATGCAGTCTCGATCAAACAGAAGCAAACTCTGCAGGAATCAGAATGTCGCCCAGGTGACAACAGCAGCAGGGACGTCAGCCGAGCCGGATCAGATTACGGAGGAGATTCTCAGACAAGCCAGATCAGCAACGAGCAGGAACATCAGCCAGGCTGGGTCAGATCACGGAGGAGATTCTCAGACAAGCCAGATCAGCAACGAGCAGGAACGTCAGCCAGGCCGGGTCAGATCATGGAACAGGAACACAGGAGAGTCATCAGTACAGGCCAAATCGGTACACCGGAAATCAGGAACACAGGAACTCAGCAACAGCAACACTGGCTCTGGAACACCACGAAAGGGCACCTGACAGGTGCCACTAGTCTGGTATAAAAAGGGTCACCAGGGTCGGGCCAAACAGGCTTAACCAATAAGGGAGCGCACAAGAGAGAGTGACAGAAGGAGATCACGGGAACTGTGATACTAACATTCTGACCTCCCCGTACCTTATTACTAGTATAGTCCATTTCATCCCTTACCACTTTCTTATTTTTCCTCTACTTTAGCTCTACTTCAAATTTGTTCACCCTACCATGTATCAATTTGTCCATTTCTTTGAAAGGATTTGTATCTGCAAACGGTATAAGTTCTTCATTTATTACACTGATTTCTTGATCTATTATTTCATGGCGTTTTTCTCTATATTGGATTAAATGGTTAATAAGTTTAAAAGAACATTCATCTAAAATTTGGTTCCATCCCTCTATAAAGCTGCGACCCGGAAAGGAAGGCTTTTTATATATCCTGAAGCCTCTTGGTATGACTCCTTTTTTAACATATTCCTGCAACAAAAATATATCTCAACAATGTCGCATTTCAGTTGTTAACAAGTTTTCCAATTTTAAAAATATCTTTTTAATATCAATATTCTTTTCTCTTACGGGTATTCCCTCATCTTTTCCAAAGAATAACCGTAAGTTTTCTTTTCTTGCGTCCCTTGATGTAATGGACACACAACTCATCATATGCGATCAAAATATAATATTTAGTTAACAAAATGTATACTATATTGGCTCAAAGTGGGGAGCTGCTGGAACTATTCAACTACCAATCCCACATATATACAAACAATCTACTGTACTTCCTGCGCTCACCCTTACACTGAGCAAAAATGTACAAACTATACTTACACACCACAGAACTTATAAAAAATTGATCACATAAATAAAAGAAGGAATATACAATAAAATATAATCAGGAATAGTTACTAGAGTCCCAAAACATATATTGCTTGATCTGTATCTCGCTGATCCTTATCTTCTAATGCTTAGGCATGCAGCTAGTTCCCAAGAAGTTGGAAGGGTTCTTGACACGTGTAAAAACAAACACAAAAAAGAAACAGCGCAATGTCCTCTAAGTGTAGAATCTTGAGAAATCAGCCATATATGATAAATAAAAGAGATTCCCTTATTACAGGGTACTCACATGTACCAGAGGCTAGACCTGCCTCTAGGATAAAAAGCCTTAACTGGATACGACCTCCAGTTACGGTCACACTCCGGCTTTCTCATCCCAGCACCTCGCTTTTCACCTTCTTCGCTTCTAAGGGGCCTGATCGTCTCCAAGGATGTTTCAATATTTGGATGACACTCTATCAGATCCACCAAGCGAGAAGCAGAGTCTCTATATATCTAAGCTAAAATAGTAATCACTCTCTATCAGAGTACCTATAGCAGTAGACTCCTCATATATAGAGTAGACAACCAGAGGTATAGAATATGTATATTTATTTGATAAAGATAGTAATAAAAACATATAGGAGAAACACCTATATTTCCAAATATCTATTACAAATACGCCCTAAGCGTTTCGTGGCAATATGCTACTTCGTCAGGGGCATCAATCATACTGTCTGAAGAACCAAGTTATTTATAGATTCTCATTTACAGATACAAACACTTAACACTCCGTCTAAAAATCCCGCCAAAGATTCGCGTTCCACGGGTGAGACGCACACATCCCCACTATTCCCCCGCATGTCCACCAAAGAATGAGGTCCCCCCAAAAAATGTGCGTATATTCCCCGGCATAACGGACCATCCCCGCTTCCTCCAGTGAAGCATACACTGCATCAAACATGAAGCGCACAGCGATTCCGTATCCGTGTCTCTTACACACTTACATGTTCTGGGAGTTTCACTCTCCAATAGGCAGACAACCCGCAGGAGGAAAGTGGTGACATCATTTCCACGTTCCACCAGTGGGACGCATCTATATATAAAATACCCATACAACATAATCTCTATATCTAATCCTCAAAATGTGTTTTGTGTTTGTTTTTACATGTGTCAAGAACCCTTCCGACTTCTTGGGAACTAGCTGCATGCCTAAGCGTTAGAAGATAAGGATCAGCGAGATACAGATCAAGCAATATATGTTTTGGGACTCTAGTAACTATTCCTGATTATATTTTATTGTATACTAGCAATGTGGGACGGCGTTGCCCGTCATGTCATGACCGTTGGGCGCATGTGTGTGAAATGCAGACACACTGAAAAACACAGACATATGCAACACACAGGCAGACACATACCATACATCCCAAGTGTCCCTCTTTAGGAGGGACAGTCCCTCTTTGAGGGCCAAATCCCTCTGTCCCTCTTTCCCACCCTGTTGTCCCTCTTTTTAGGAGGTCAGACTGTGTGCAGGGCCGGCTCCACCTATAGGCGAGGTAGGCGCCGGCCTAGGGCGCACACGTACTGGGGGCGCGGGCATGCAGCGGAGAAGAGCTGCGCCCGCACACACCATGCCGGGAACCACAACACAGTCAGGTCTGTGTTGCTACAGCGCTCCCTCATTGGGTCGGATCTTTAGTAATGCAGAGCGCGCTTTGAGTCATGATATCCCGCCGCGCTCTGCATTACTGAAGAGAAGACTGCGCGGGAGCTACAGGTATGTGATGGGGGGCAAGTTGGAGCTGAGGGGGCATACTGGAGCTGCTGGGGCCAAGTTGGAGCAGATGGGGGGCAAAGTGGAGATGATGGGGGCAAGTTGGAGCTGATAGGGGCAAGTTGGAGCTGAGGGGGCATAGTGGAGCTGCTGGGGGCAAGTTGGAGCTGATGGGGGTAAGTTGGAGCGGATGGAGGTCAAAGTGGAGCTGATGGGGGCAAGTTGGAGCTGAGGGGGCATAGTGGAGCTGCTGGAGGCAAGTTGGAGCTGATGGTAAGTTGGAGCGGATGGAGGTCAAAGTGGAGCTGATGGGGTCAAGTTGGAGCGGATGGGGGTCAAAGTGGAGCTGAAGGGGGGTCAAAGTGGAGCTGAAGGTGGGGCAAAGTGGAGCTGGTGGGGGCAAGTTGGAGCGGATGGGGGCAAAGTGGAGCTGATGGGGGCAAGTTGGAGCGGATTGGGGGGCAAAGTGGAGCTGTTGGTGGCAAGTTGGAGCTGTTGGTGGCATAGTGGAGCTGATGGGGGGCATAGTGGAGCGGATGGGGGCATAGTGGAGCTGGTGGGGAAAAAGTGGAGCTGGTGGGGGGCAAAGTGGAGCTGATGGGGGTAAGCTGGAGTTGATGGGGTCAAAGTGGAGCTGATGGGGGCAAGTTGGAGTTGATAGGGGGGCAAAGTGCAGCTGATAGGGCCAAAGTGGAGCTGATAAGGGGCAAGTTGGAGCTGGTGGGGGGCATCTCTTACAGGCATCTCTAGATCAGGGGCAGACTGGCCCAGGGGGCAGAGAGAGGACAATCATGAAAAGAGGTGGGGTATAAGTAGGCAGGGTATAAAGGGGTGGGACACAAGGGGCGGAGCGAAATGGGCGGCAAAATTAGGTTTTGCCTAGGGTGGCAAAAATCCTTGCACCAGCCCTGACTATGTGGTGTGTATTACTTAGCTCTACAGCAATAAAGCTCTTATAAATATTTTTTTAAACTTCAGTATATGTGTTTATACATTAGTCTGTGCAAATAAAATACTTTGGTCTTGCACTAAATCATTTATTCAGTTACATAAATAGTCAGTAATAGGTCATGAAATAACCTAAAAATTCTTACTAATGCCCTGCCCACCAGCCACGCCCCAACAATATCACCTAAAACTACAGTGTCCCTCTTTGGCCATGTGAAATGTTGGGAGGTATGCACACAGTGAGCGCCAGAAACATGCAAAAGACACGCACACACACAGACACACTGGAGATGGACACACATATGTAACAGAGATGTACACACACAACATATATAAGCAGAAACACATGCGTGCATGAGTTGTGTACCCCTCTGGCACTCAAATGGTTAAGGTACAGCGAGGCATGTGAGAGTTAAATAGCAGTGGGGAAGTGTGTTCATACCTGGGAACTTTGACTTGTGGAGTCCCTGGAGGGGACTGATGTGGTGCTGATGTGGAAAGACAAATGGGGCAATCTGGGTTAAAAGGGGGCAGGGCTTAATCGCGAGTAGGGGGCGGGGCTTAACATAAATGTGGAAAAGTGTTAGTAATAGGCTGGGGAAGGAGGAGAAGTGGGAGGGAAATGCAAGTTTACAGTGTGAGGGGTTTGAACACACTCCCTGAGGGCTAAAACTTGATACACAACCCTGTGGCAGTCAGTGGGTTAAGTGTGTACCTGATGGCTGTCTGTCCTCTGTGTTGTATGGCAAATAATGACAGTGAAGAAATAATTCAGCAATGAGGGCCTACCTTAACCCTTTGAGTGCCATTTTGTTCCTCAGTGGCTGTAGTACAGGTCCTGCTGAGGCCACTGGGAGTCAGGGTGAGTGACTGTGTGTCAGCCATATTTCTTTCTGGCATTGTGTGTGTTAGGTGCTGTGTGAGTGGGGCATGTGTGTGTAATACCTGGGAACTTGTACTTGTGGAGTCCCTCATGTGGTCCTGATGTGGAGAGAGCAATGGGGCAATTTTGGTTTAAAGTGGGCAGGACTTAATCGCGAGTAGGGGGCGGGGCTTAATATAAATGAGGAAAAGTGTTAGTAATTGGCTGGGAAAGGAGGAGAAGTGGGAGGGAAATGCAAGTTTACAGTGTGAGGGGGTTGAACACACTCCCTGAGGGGTAAAACTTGATACATAACCCTGTGGCAATCAGTGGGTTAAGTGTGTACCTGATGGCTGTCTGTCCTGTGTCTTGCATGGCAAATGATGACAGTGAAGAAATAATTCAGCAGAGGGCCTACCTTAACCCTTTGAGTGCCATTTTGTTCCCCTGGTGCTGCACTACAGGTCCTGCTGAGGCCACTGGGAGTCAGGGTGAGTGACTGTGTGTGTGTCAGCCATATTTATTTCTGGCTTTGTGTGTTTATGTGGTGCTGTGTGTGTGAGTGGGGGCATGTGTGTTTGGTGCTGTGTGAGTGGGGCATGTGTGTGTGTGTGTGGTGCTCTGTGTGTGTGTGAGTGGGGCATGTGTGTGTTTGTTTGGTGCTGTGTGAGTGGGGCATGTGTGTTTGTCTGTGGTGTAGGAGCAAGTGGCGGCCATATTGTTTTTTTCTGACTTTGATAGTGGTGGGAGGGCTGCATAGTGGGGGCGGGCCAACTCCCTGCATGACTGAATCACCCAATAGGAATAGTAACTCATGCTTTATGCCTCCCCTGGGTGTGTTTTGGCAGGCACAAAGTCTTCTTTTATATATATAGATTCCTTCTTTTATTTATGTGATCAATTTTTTATAAGTTCTGTGGTGTGTAAGTATAGTTTGTACATTTTTGCTCAGTGTAAGGGTGAGCGCAGGAAGTACAGTAGACACTTTCATCACTTAGCCTATTATGTCATCCTAGTGACTGCTGTTGCCACCTTTTCAGTCACTGAGACTTTAGTGGTTGCCATTCACTCCTTACCAGGCTGCCCTGCCTGGTATATTGGTAAGGCCGGTAGAACCTATATCATTATCATCTTGGGTTGCCTTACCCGGTATTGGCAGGGCCGGTAGAGCCTGTATACTGCTGTCTGTCCAAGGGCTTCCTTGCCCGGTATATTGGCAAGGCCGGTAGAGCCTGTTATCACTGTACCAACTTCCTGGCTGCCTTGCCCGGTATATTGGCAAGGCCGGTAGAGCCTGTCTGTTCCAGTACCAGCTTCCTGGCTGCCTTGCCAGGTAGATTGGCAAGGCCGGTAGAGCCTATCCACTCATTGTGGCAACTTCCTGGCTGCCTTGCCCGGTATATTGGCAAGGCCGGCAGAGCCTGTATCGTTATTGCTATTGCTACTTTTCCTGTCAATAAAGATATGTCTATGAATGTGTATGATACCCTAAGGGGTTGTCTTAAACTTTTCAATAAAGTTGTGATTTTACCTAACTCTGCGCCTGAGAGTCGTAACAAATCGTGAAAGCTGCCACTCACTCCTGAGGTAGGGGATATCAATAACTTCTCACTCAGGATCATGACCCCACAAACACACTTTTTCACCTCCCACAGGTAATTGTAACCCTCCATACACTCTGTTTCAGTACGAGGGTGTAATGTTTCCATAAAATACAAACTCAGGGAACTTAATAGCAACTCTTTTATTCAACTCTTTTCATCTCTTCAGTCAACCTCACTAACTGTCTGTTTTCAACTGTCACTCCTCCACTTCCTGATTCCTGATTACCACCCTTTCTCCTTAAAGGGAGAGAGATGCTTTGCTGTATGTTACAGAGGGCAAGCCTCAAACATCACTTTCTATTTGTTCCCTCAGCATATTGCTATGTTGCCTCAACTGAAGAGCCACCGTGTGTTATATTGTTATGTTACTTCAACTTAAGTAAGAAGGAGTTACTGCTCCCATTGGGTGATTCAGTGGGGGAGTGATTTAAAGCATGCAGGGAGTTGTCCTGCCCCCACTATCCAGCCCGCCCACCACTATCCAACTGACAAAAAAAAATATAGCTGTCACTCACTCCTGAGGTAGGGGATATCAATAACTTCTCACTCAGGATTATGACCCCACAAACACACTTTTTCACCTCCCACAGATAATTGTAACCCTCCATACACTCTGTTTCAGTACGAGGGTGTAATGTTTCCATAAAATACAAACTCAGGGATAAACTTAATAGCAACTCTTTCAGGGGAGGGCTAGAAACGTTTGGCCTGGGGGGGCAAGCAAAATCCAAGTGGTCTATTTCTACAATCACCCTAGCACAATGTCACAGTCCACCCCCTTTTGTTAATGTTATAGCTGGTATTCATGTTATAAATTAAGGCAAGTGATACCACTAGGATGACCACAGGTCCCGGAATGCCCAGGACAGTCCCTTAATTTATGTCTCTGTCCCGTGTCCCGGTCTACCCCCCACCTGGGCAATTAATGGTCCTGGAATGAAGCTGCAGCTTGTCACTCTGTGACTAACAGTGAAAGCCAACGATATGTCTGTGCTGTGATGCTGGCTGCTACCTCACTCTGCTCAGAGAAGTACAGGCACCGAGATAGCAGGGTACAGGCAGACACTGGCCTCTCAACTCTACACAAACTGTACCTCCAGCCAATGATAGGTGCGTAATGTTGATGCTCCTCTCTCATTGGCTGGCCGGTGCGTGACCGAAATGGCAGTGGTGGGGTCTGGGAGCTGCCGCATAGTCAGTCACATGACAAGAACTGGACAGGACCAAACAGAGCAGAAACCCAGAAGTGAGTGACACAAGGAAAATATCTGTCGTGCAGATCCACGGTCCTACTGTAAATAGAATCTAGGAAGATGAGCTGTACATGGAATGGTTATGAGCTTTGCTCCTATGTTAATGTTTTGCTCCTAAGTTAATGTTAACCAATTGAGGGTAAGAGGGATGCGCGACCTTCTGGTCCTCAAGGTTGTTTTTTATTTCCTGTCTGTAAAATGAGCTATGGTATTATTTCACAGCTTTATATATAGATTTCAGACACATTGTAATGTCTGATGATACAAAGGCACATTGCTGCCACCCCCCCAACAATCACTCACTTTATGACTTTCAGTAGTATCATGATCATATCAAAATGTCTACTTAGTTTCCTGTTTGTTTCATTCACCACATATCAACTCTGGTTAAAAGAATGGCAGTTTTAGATTGGGTCCAAAGATGACAATTTTCTGATTTTGCCACACCTTTGTATTAATACATGTGTCTTATTATACAGCTATATCCCTTATTCTCTAATGTTTTGCTGCGGTGGACAGAGCCAGCCCTTACATGGGTCCTGGTGAGTCCATGGACCCAGGCGGCACTCTAACAGGGGTGGTAATTTGCCGCCCCCAGGCATGTTAGTTTGCACGCTGGCCCAGCCCTGTATCCTGCTCCTGCTCTGTGTCAGTGCTGTGTTCCCGGTGCGGGGGATACAAGCTGCTTGTGATACTATCGCTTGTTATACTTTCTAGCAAGTGAATGGCCTTTGATCTTTGCCAAACTATTGTTTAGCAAGTTGCTCCCATGCAGCTAATCTCACTCAGATGTGTTTAGTCTTGATCCGGCTCAGACAATAGACAGACCTCTAGGTGCTAGTCAGTGGCGTCACAAAGGGAATGCGGCCCGCACCGGGTGACACCCTCAACGGGGGTGACACCCGTGCTGCTGTCCTCTATCCAGCGCTGCTGAACTTTTTTTGTTTTTTGCAGCTGCTCTCACGACTTGAGTGGGTGAGAGCAGAACCGGATCACCTCCTCCATACAAAGCTGACCGGGAACTCAGCAATACATACCCTGCCCATCGACATACAAAACAAAGTGCTTAGGGAGCATGTCTGTGCCATGAGGAGTGAAGGGAGCATTTCTGTGCCAGGAGAGGTGGACTTGATGATGCAGCTGTGCTCCGTGCGCTGAGTTGACTAACAGGCTGAGTATGTTAGAAGAGTTCCTGCAGATTCCTTCTTCTGGCCAGTGATCTTCAAGAAGTTTCCCCATGGTCTGCATGCATTCATTCACATCACATCTTCAAGGTTAACATTAAGAATGTAAAAGTAGTATTAAAGGAACGTACATATCAATAAATGACAGATTACTGCTAAATTAAAAAATGAAAAGTCACCAAGGAAGCAATTACAAGGAAATCATCCAGTTTGTTTCATACCTCTTATGGGGTGTTCCCCATGGCTTAAATCATTGTTATATGGTCTTATTGGGAATACATATCTGGTTACTGCAGTGTGTTGCATGTGAGCGTGTGACACCGTCAAATTGCAACTCATTGCAGTAACCAGATGTGTATTGCCATGAACCCCCTATAACAATGATTTAAACCATGTGGAACACCCTGTAACTGGTATGAAAAACTGGATGATTTCCTTGTAATTGCTTCTTTGTATCTTTGCACTGTTTAATTTAGTATAAATCTTTGTCATATATTGATAGGTGTATTGGAATGTTCAGCAGGCAAAGGGTCAATTAGATATACACATTTCTGTCTTTACTATAGGAGCCATAGCAGCAAAAATGCTTATAACCTTCAGCTTTCAAGAGATTAAAAAACTCATTCAACGTTGAATATGAATCATGGGCAGTTTTGTGTCACCCGTGGCAAAATGTGCTTCCAGAATTGCTCCCGTTCTTAGTAATCAGTCACTGTGCTCAGAGCAGTGTGTGTATATGGGATCAGAGCAGTGTGTGTATGTGGGATCAGAGCAGTGTGTGTGAGTACAGAGCAGTGTGTGTATGTGGGATCAGAGCAGTGTGTGTATGTGGGATCAGAGCAGTGTGTGTGAGTACAGAGCAGTGTGTGTATGTGGGATCAGAGCAGTGTGTGTGTATGTGGGATCAGAGCAGTGTGTGTATGTGGGATCAGAGCAGTGTGTGTATGTGGGATCAGAGCAGTGTGTGGGAGTACAGAGCAGTGTGTGTGAGTACAGAGCAGTGTGTGTATGTGGGATCAGAGCAGTGTGTGTATGTGGGATCAGAGCAGTGTGTGTGAGTACAGAACAGTGTGTGTATGTGGGATCAGAGCAGTGTGTGTGAGTACAGAGCAGTGTGTGTATGTGGGATCAGAGCAGTGTGTGTATGTGGGATCAGAGCAGTGTGTGTATGTGGGATCAGAGCAGTGTGTGTATGTGGGATCAGAGCGGTGTGTGTGAGTACAGAGCAGTGTGTGTATGTGGGATCAGAGCAGTGTGTGTATGTGGGATCAGAGCAGTGTGTGTATGTGGGATCAGAGCAGTGTGTGTATGTGGGATCAGAGCAGTGTGTGTGAGTACAGAGCAGTGTGTGTATGTGGGATCAGAGCAGTGTGTGTATGTGGGATCAGAGCAGTGTGTGTGAGCTCAGAGCAGTGTGTGTATGTGGGATCAGAGCAGTGTGTGTATGTGGGATCAGAGCAGTGTGTGTGAGTACAGAGCAGTGTGTGTATGTGGGATCAGAGCAGTGTGTGTATGTGGGATCAGAGCAGTGTGTATGTGAGCTCAGAGCAGTGTGTGTATGTGGGATCAGAGCAGTGTGTGTATGTGGGATCAGAGCAGTGTGTGTGTATGTGGGATCAGAGCAGTGTGTGTGAGTTCAGAGCAGTGTGTGTATGTGGGATCAGAGCAGTGTGTGTATGTGGGATCAGAGCAGTGTGTGTGAGTACAGAGCAGTGTGTGTATGTGGGATCAGAGCAGTGTGTGTGAGTACAGAGCAGTGTGTGTATGTGGGATCAGAGCGGTGTGTGTGAGTACAGAGCAGTGTGTGTATGTGGGATCAGAGCAGTGTGTGTATGTGGGATCAGAGCAGTGTGTGTATGTGGGATCAGAGCAGTGTGTGTATGTGGGATCAGAGCGGTGTGTGTGAGTACAGAGCAGTGTGTGTATGTGGGATCAGAGCAGTGTGTGGGAGCTCAGAGTTTTGTGTGTATGTGGGATTAGAGCAGTGTGTGTATGTGGGATCAGAGCAGTGTGTATGTGAGCTCAGAGCAGTGTGTGTATGTGGGATCAGAGCAGTGTGTATGTGAGCTCAGAGCAGTGTGTGTATGTGGGATCAGAGCAGTGTGTATGTGAGCTCAGAGCAGTGTGTGTATGTGGGATCAGAGCAGTGTGTGTATGTGGGATCAGAGCAGTGTGTGTATGTGGGATCAGAGCAGTGTGTGTGAGTTCAGAGCAGTGTGTGTATGTGGGATCAGAGCAGTGTGTGTATGTGGGATCAGAGCAGTGTGTGTATGTGGGATCAGAGCGGTGTGTGTGAGTACAGAGCAGTGTGTGTATGTGGGATCAGAGCAGTGTGTGGGAGCTCAGAGTTTTGTGTGTATGTGGGATCAGAGCAGTGTGTGGGAGCTCAGAGTTTTGTGTGTATGTTGATTCAGAGAAGTGTGAATGTTGTCAGAGTATACTGTGTGTCTGTGGATGTAGAGCACTGAGTTGGGTCAGAGTATTGTGTGTCTGTGGATGTAGAGCACTGAGTTGGGTCAGAGTATACTGTGTGTCTGTGGATGTAGAGCACTGAGTTGGGTCAGAGTATTGTGTGTCTGTGGATGCAGAGCATTGAATGGTGTCAGGGTATTGTGTGTTTAAACCTCTAGGTGCTAGTAATCTTACTTTGGACATTTCATTAACAATACTCTTATTAGGTGGCATAGATATTATAGGAATCTGTTATTCACTGACACATCATAACATAATTATTGTGGGACATATGTAATGGCTTGATTATTGCACAGCAATAAGTGGCAACCTATCTGGCTCTCAGAAGGTTAAAGCAATGTTTCCCTTGCTTTAGCACAATAATGGAGTCAGCAACGGTTACAGCAATCAGAGAGTTCATGTTTCTCTTCAGCAGCTGCATCATGAATAGAGAAAGATGGTGGCTCTCCACAGCAAAAAGTTGAGAAGAAACTTCCATCACATAACAGTGACACATACACTGGCTTTGCTCACTGCATTTATCAACCAAGTACCAAGTGATCGGTGCTGCTTAGCAAAGTCACACCCACTCACAGTGCACTTAATATGATTAATTTATGTATATATGTTTATAAATTAGTCTTTGCAAATAAAATACTTTGGTTTTGTTCTAAATCATTTCTTTGGGGGGCGTGATTTTGGTGGTGGGGGCAACATTTCATCCATGCAAAGCAATGCGTTGCATACCCATCTGGCACTCAAAGGGTTAAGTAAGGAGGAGTTACTGCTCCCATTGGGTTATTCAATGGGGGAGTGATTTAAATCATGCAGGGAGTTGGCCTGCCCCCACTATCCAGCCCACCCACCACTATCCAAGTAACTGAAAAAACAAAATGGCTGCCACTCGCTCCTACACCACAGACACAAACACATCAGACAAAAAACACACTCACACTCAATCACACACACTCTCACACACTCAATCATACACACTCACAATAATTCACACACTCACACTCTCTTACACACTCTCACTCACACACTCAATCACTCACACTCTCTCAGTCACACTCTCAATCACACACACTCACTCACACTCTCTCACTCACTCTCATACACCCTCTCACTCACACACTCACTCACACTCTCTCACACTCAATCACACACACTCACTCAATCACACACACTCACGCAATCGCTCACATGCAATCACTCACATGCAATTACTCACTCTCGCACTCACACACACTCACTCACACTCACGCACACCCTGGGAGCCAGCACGATCCACCTTCCACCATAGTCTCACTCACTCACATCCCGGGAGCCAGCACAATCCACCTTCCACCATAGTATGTGCAATTACCACATGCATTTCAACAACACGAATGAATGACACTCACTCACACTCACACACACTCACTCACACTCACACCCCGGGAGCCAGCACGATACACCTTCCACAATACACTAAACGGTTGCACGCAAGGCGCTATACACAAAAAGCTATACTATTTATTCAAAGTGCTATAAGCAATACACAATCCTCAAAATTCTATAATGCAATACACAGAACACTATACGTAATCCACTGTACACAGAACCTCTGTACTCCACAAGCTTAAAGGAGCAGTAAACTTTTGTTTATGGAAACACATATTTTACAGAGCATTTCCTGCTGAATAAAACAAGGTCACTCCCATCGCTGTCAGATGTTTTATTTAAAAATTATAGCAGTTTAAAGGAAGTGAATTTACTGTATTTACTTCCTGATAGTTCTAACTGACAGGAAGTGGCAGGCAGTTTCTGTCACATTCTATGGAGATCTGTATGTCTCTGACTTTTCTGACTTTCCTCTCCATTAGAATCTAACAGGAAATCTAATTAGAATTTGACCACTAGAGGGCACTGCTAATGTAAAAAAAACATGGGTTTAAACTGTGATAACTGTGGAAATATAAATCTCTCGGCAGTGGGAGTACCCTTCTTTTACTCAATAGGAAAATCCCTACAATATATATTTTTTCATAAAAAAAGTTTACTGCTCCTTTAACGCAAAATGCTACATGCAATACGCAAAACTCTTTACACACAAAACTTTATATGCAACACTCTGTACCCAAAACACTATGTGAAATGCACTATACATAATACGCTATCGGCCAAAAGCTATACACAAAACGCTACACACAATACGCTATAAGCAAAAAGCTATAGTGTATATGCAAAGTGATATGCACAAAACACTATCCGTAAACCACTATATGCTCACGTTGTCTACCACTGCACTGCCCATTTTCTCCACCCACACTGTCATACCTTCAGCCTCCTGGCATCATGGCAGCTGACCGAGTGTTGGTGGCATGGTGAGCCACATAAGATGGAGGAAAATTGCTGTTCTCTGTTGTCTGGCATGCTCTGCACACACGATGACCCTATTTAATGTTGCCCGCCGCCATTGTTCATCATCACGTGCCCCTGAGGGCTGTGATAACATCACTGCTCCTGGTCCATAGAGTTGTAGGTCGCGTATGCATGTGCAGTCACCAACTACCTTCCTTTCATTGAGTCTCAATAGACTCAATGAAGGGAAGCTTAATGTCAGTGCCAGGCACTGAGGTACTCGGGCAGCAGGGTGAGCTGCGGGCATGCGGGCTGGCCAGGCACTCTGGAGAGGGGGCCTGGGCACCCCCAGACCCCACCTGGCGATGCTACTGTGTGAGTGTACTAATTCACAGTGCAGTGACACTGTTGTCACACTGTTGTTAGTGTCTAATGACAGTGGATGCTCTTAAGGGTATGTACTGTAGCAGGGGTAGGCAACATGAGGCCCTATTGCTGCTGCTGGACTACAACTACACTCATCCCCTGCCGGCCAATGGCTGGAAGAGGATGATGGGGGTTATAATCTGGAGGGACTCAGAAGTTATTAAAAGCAGAGATGACTACACCACTGATATCACTTTTCCAATTTCTATCTTATTCTATGGAGCCAATGCACTAAGTGGGAGAGAACTTGGCACATTAGCTCCATAGAATAATGTAGGAACTGGATAAATGATATCACTGGTGAAGTAATCTTCTCTTTACCACCTATTTATCACATCTTAGTGCACAACTTCCCCCCCCCCTTGACTGCTGTAAATGTCTTCAACTTGTTTGACACGCCATCTACAGGAGGGTGTTCCCGTACACTTTTCTGTATTAACTCCATGGAGGTTAGAAATGTCTCCTGGAAACAGTTCTAGAATCCAAGGGTTTAATAAAGAGAAGTATAATACGTTTGATATTTGATTTACCTCTTAAGGACCCATTGAAAAGTGCTTGGATCAGTGGAAAGGGTGGTAATGGCTGCTCCCTAATAGCATATATAAGACTGGAATCTAGGCCACAGTTAACAAAATAATGTAGCGTGGTGTCTGTGATATTTGAGTACATGACCCCATACATGTTCATTTTTAAATATTGTTGCCCCTTTAACTTTAATGATTTAAATGTCATCAAATTGTAAGAAACACTAGTCTAGAAGTAATTAATGTGCAACATTTAATTTTGGTGATGGCCTCTAAACTGTTTGTATTCTCTAGTAATTGCATTTTGCCATACATATTTGGTATATGTGTACTACATAAATCTTGATCATTCCTACTCTTCTTTGTATTATCTATTTTTATGGGTGGGGAATTTGATTGGGGAGGAGCATAACTGGGGTGGGGTACAGGGGCCCCATATAAGAGTTTGCAGGGGGGGCCCTACATTTTGTGTTCCGCTTCTGGTGGTGGCCAAGTGTTGGTGGCATGGTGAGCAACGTAAGATGGAGGAAAATTGCTGTTCTCTGAAGTCTGGCCTTCTCTGCGTGAACAATGAGCCTATTTATTGGTGGACCCCCATGGTTCGTCAACACTCGCCCCTGCAGGCAGTGATAACATCACTACTCATGGCATGCAGACCTGAAGGTAGCATATGCATGTGCAGTCATGAACTAGCTTCCCTTCATTGAGTCTCAATAGACTCAATGAAGAGAAGATTAATGTCAGAATATGGAGCTATAGGAAAGAAAAATTTTTTTTTTACTCATTAGTCATTTCAAAGATACTAAATTGGTTCAACACCATTGGTGTATTCAGGACCTCCTGTCAGAATGCTACCCTACTGGTATGGGTTGACATGTCATATTGGGTGCCAGGAGTGTGGATACCAGTGGAACAAGGATAGGAAAGCAAACAGTGTATATGTGATTCTATAACTACCAGTTTAAACAAGCTAGGGAGCCAGCCAATGAATGTGCGGACCTGTGACTGCTAGTTGAGCAAAGCAAGGGTGATGGCGGTGTGTGGTGTATGTCAATTAGCAGGTAGCAGATTAAGGCTGATGGTGACGGTGGGGGGCAGATAGTGCATACGGGGATCTGTGACTACCAGGGTGCATTGTATGTCCCCCACATTACACTGTTTGATTCCCAGCGTGATTCCATTGTCTGTGTCTATCAGTAGGCAGTGGAACCAGGCTGGGGGAAGAGGACCACCAGTGGGCTGTGGAACCACGCTGGAGGTGTCGCAATTTGTGTGCATGCCACAGGGGTGTCCAACACATTGCAAAGCATTGCATGATCATCCCTGTGTCACACACAGGGTTACATTTTTTTCTCCCATTATTTTTTATTCAGACCTAGTTGGGGGGTGGGGTCCTGATGCCCCCTCAAAAAGGTCTGAGTAAAATAAATAAATAAATAAAATAATCCTGTGTGTGCAAAGCAATGCATTGGACTCCCTGCGGCACAGGGTTATATGTTTATTATTGTTTTATATCCATACCCCCTGATTCCCCTCAGTGAGGTCTGAATAAAAATACTAAAGAAAATAATAATAATTAATCCTTTGTTTGCCACAGGGGTGTCCAATGCATTGGAATTCCTGTTGCACACAGAGAGTTAATTTTTAATTATTCTTTTATATTCATTACAAAATATATCTATAGGTATAGAGTCAGTCAACACAAATGTGTTGTCTTCAAATATACCAAAAGAAGAGAGCGCCACCTCAATCTCTACAGGAATAGAACAGTAGGACTAAATATAAGCGGTAGACAATATAAGTATAAATACAATAACAAAACCAAATGCAAACACTGCACAGTAATCACAAAAATATAGAATAAACACTGTAAATTACAGACCAAAATAATACATATATACTTAGATAAGTCCTTTGCAGCTTAAGGATAGGGTCGGGGTTCCCCAGAAGTAAATTCTATGAAAAAAACAAGAAATAAAACAAAAGCGCAGAAGTCTTTCTAAGGTGTTGGTGAAGGTTTCCACTGATTGAAGAATTACTACGCTTAGAAAGACTTCTGCGCTTTTGTTTTATTTCTTGTTCTTTTATATTCATACCTCCTTGGAGCGGCGTCAGGACCCCTCCTGATGTATCCCCAACAAGGTATGATTAAAAATAATGGGAAAAAAATACTGTGTGCATTATGGCAAACACAGGGTTAATTTTATGTTCTGTTTATATTATATATATGTATATATATATATATATATATATATATATATATATATATATATATATACATAAAAGAAGACTTTGTGCCTGGCAAAACACACCCAGGGGCCGCAGTAAGGACAAGTTACTGCTGCCATTGGGTGATTCAATGGGGGCGTGATTTTCATAGGAGTCATAGGAGTTACTCCTATGAAAATCATGCAAGGAGTTGGCCCTCCCCCACTATGCAGCCCGTCCAACACTATACAACTGACTAAAAAAAAAAAATGGCTGCCACTTGCTACTACACCACGGACACACACACAAGCCTCATATACAAACACAAGCCCCCCATAACTTTCAATTCATTGCAACGCTACAATATTAATCCCTCACACGCCAGCAATTAACTCCCCATTATACTTCCTGACCTGCCTAGCCTCAAGTCCTGTACTTTGCACAACTGTCCAAACATACCTTACACATTTATAAAAGGACACCATCTATTTACTTGCGCTTCTTTTTCTATTTCTTTTTATAATGCGTGACTTACAAGTCCTGCACATAACTCTGTCACATTCATACTTTACTTCTCTACTGACTCCGCCTCTGCTGTTAAGCCCCTATGTTGCTTGCCCTCACGCGACATTTTGTTGTACAAGTCCGCTGGAGATACACTGGATGAGCAGTTCTGTTATTTCTGACACCCTTTTACTGACTGTAAGTTCTTCTACAGTTATTCTGTATTATTCATATATATATATACATTTTACTACGCTTGTTTACATACTTACAACACAGTAAATGTCCCCTCTACCTCACCTTCCTTATCACTGTAGCCTCCTCTTCATAGATACCTGACCCCTCCCTGCTGGGGTCCACACTCTCCTGCTCCATACAGCTGTCCTACTCGCTGCCACCCCCGCCATAAACACAACTCGCTCTCAGCACGCCCGGCGCTACCTATACAGCGCATATGTACTGGGGCGCTGACGAACAGCACAGCCACATGCACATTGTCGGCTGCTGTCTCACACTGGACGCCACTTGTACTATATGCAGGAGTCTGTGCACACACACATAATGGCACCTCATTTAGGGGAGATCCGACGAGATGCCGCTCAGTGTGGACCACACTGCACAATCTTGCCGATGCCCTTCTCATTCCACACGGATGTGTATCACACTCTCAGGCACAATGTATAAGCCGGCGACATGCCTCTCTTTGCTGCTCGCTCCGGTTCTCCTATATTTGGTGCCTCTTCTAACTGCTTCTTAACCCTTTCAATGTCAGAGGAATACACAACGCATTGCACAGCGACATTTCTGTACTTTTGCTCTGGTACGTCACTAACATTCACCTCTCTTCACTCCTCAGTGTCAAACAAAATAAGTCCCCCTTCTCCATTATATTCCCCCTTCTCACTCCTCAGTGTCAACCAAGCTAACTCCCCCTTCACCATTATATGCCTCTTTCTGTCCCCCTTCTCTTCTCCATTATATGCCTGTCTGTCCACCATCTCCATTATATGCCTCAGTCTTCCCCTTCTCTTCTCCATTATATGACTCTGTCTGCCTCCCTTCTGTTTTCCATTATATGCCTCTGTCTGTCCCCCTTCTCTTCTCTACTATATTCCAGTCACTTTTTGAGGTCCGGTAAGCTTCGCCCCCCACTTGCTATTAAGCCCCTCCCCTTTTGGGGTCAGATTCACATTACTTATCTCACCCCAGCAACACCAGAGGAGTCACCTCCATGGACTGCACAACACAAACTTACAAGGTATGGAGACACTGGATTTACATAAACATGTTGGGTGAGCTGGGAGCACAGAAAACTTGGGTAGGGTGTTCAGAGAAGGTGACAGACACAGCAGGGAGGGAGAACATTTGGAGGAGACACTCTGAAGGGGGCACACAAAAGTTGTTGAAGTGGTTTGGGGGGGGATGATTTTTCTCTAAGTTTAGAGACCCATACTTCAATTTAAGTCACACTGAACAAACCTACATAACACCAAACATTCACTACAACTCCCATCATCCCCACCCAGCCAACAGTCACATTCTATCAATCATGCTTTCCTCCTATAACCTTCTAACAAATACCCTGAAAAGCTCATTTAACACTGCAAGTAGTATGATCAAAAATACTACCAGCCACACACATGTGTGTGTGTGTATATATATATATATATATATATATATATATATGTATGTGTGTGTGTATATGTCTGTATATCTATGTATGTGTGTACCTAAATGTGTGTATGTGTGTCTGTATGAGTGTCTGTCTTTATGTATGTATGTATTTGTCTCTGTATGTATATATATAACACCCTTCACAACTCAGTTCTCATAAAACATTACACTTAAGTGAATAGAACTATTAACCAAAAATCAACAGCCGGGCAACGCCGTCCCACACTGCTAGTATATATATATACATATATTTTCTTAATTGATATCTTACGTGTGCCACAGGAGTGTTCAGCAACAAAAATCAAACATCACTATGAAAAAAAGAGTTCATGAAATTAGTCAAGCATTTAATTCTGTATACTGTTGTTTATTTGAAGATGATGCTGGTCTTTCACACAAAGGGCATCTGACACTAGATGTTAGCAGCAGAAACAGCAAGTCCTCTGCCTATGACCCATCACCTGCAGCCAGGGCACCTCCTGTTGCCATGGGCCTTAGCCTAGCCATCACCTGCAGCCAGGTTTGCAGGGGCCATAGGTTGTTGCACAGGATGCTCTAATTGATGATCCCCAGCTGCAAGGGCCCTAAGGCCTATAGGTAGTGGTGCAGGTGGCCTAAATTCTTGACGCGGCCTTCTTCTTTGTTGTTGCCTAGCTTGTACCAAAACTTGCATTAACAGAAGTTCCAGGTCTGCAAGGTCCATATCCAGTAGCTCAGGATCAATTAACTGCCTCTGTTCAACTGCCTCTGCATGGGCCCTATACTGACTAATTGCTGAAAGGATCATATTCATTAATAAAACGAGTAAAAAGAATATAATAGTGGCCAAAACTATTATTAAATGGTTCATAGCAGGTAAAATTAGAAGATACATATGATCCAGGAACATCTGTGCCTTTTGTTCAATGCCGTTGGCCTTGAGAATTTTGCCAACACGTTTGGCTTCAGCTTTTGCATGATCATCATGTGGGAGCTTGCCTGTTATGGAGTTGCTCTCATTCTCCATCATGACAGTTGTCCTCTCTCCTGATCTTCCGGTATCTTCATATATATTCTTGTCTATTACTGAGCTGCTCCCAGTCTCCATCAGAGCAGGTGTGGTGACTCCTGGTTTGTCAGTAACTTCACCCAGGAGATTTTCTGTTGATGTGCTGGCTAATTCAGCAACAAGATTGTCCATTACAAAGTTGCTCTCATCTTCAATAAAGAAGACTGGTACCATTACGGTTTCTCTCTCTTGCGCGATATGTACAGGCTTGAGAACTGGCGTAAATAAACAAAAGAGTCCTAATAGCACTGACAGAAACATGGTGATCCACCAGTAGCAAATACTCACAGTAAGTCTGAAGATTCTGGGCGCGTCCAAGTTCTTATGAGTCCAAAGACCTGCAATGCACTGTGACATCACAATACTTTGGAATGTCCCAACCCTGTTGAAGCTCAGAGGTGCTGATGTCACAGACTTTGAAGTAAACTGAGCCCTGCTAACTGTCACTACTGCAGAACCTACAGGATGTTACAGACTCATTAACCCCTTAACCCCTAGAGTGCCAGGTGGGTACAATGTACGAGTGGACACAGCTGTACCTGCTGTGCCACGCTCGTACATTGTACAGCTAAAATGCGGTCACTGCATCAGTCGGTATAACCAGCTTGAAATGCAGCCAGGCACTCTTGGGAGGACATGAGGATTACTCCTCATGTCCTCCCAGGTATTGATCTCCCAGCCGATCACGCTGGGAGATCAATATCGCCAAGGGAGAAGCAGAGCTTCTCCCTTCTCCTCTCTCCTACCCGAACTTCCGGGTAGGAGGGGGCGGGACAGGAGGAAGCCTCCTAACATCATCGTTAACATAGTCACCGGTGACCTTAGGTGACTTTCCCCGATCGCGATCACTCCTACCGGTGGTAGGAGTGAAAGGCAGGAGAACCTTTGCTCTCCTGCAGTCACCAGCTTGATCTCCCAGCACAATCGGCTGGGAGATCAATTACTGGGGGGACATCAGAAGGTGTCCTGATGTCCCCCCACGAGGTCTGAAGAGAAATAAAAAAAAATAAATAAAAAAATGTAACCCTATGAGCGCCGCGTGGATGTCCAGGGCATTGCTTTGCAATGCGCTGGAGACCCCTTTGGCAGTCAAAGGTTCCATTGTTCTGCAGCACATTTTTTTTTAACTGTGACCTCATTGGGGGGTCAGGAGAGGTCCTGATGACCCCCAATGAGGTCTATAAAAAAAAATATATAGAAAAATTAACCCTGTATGTGCCACGGGGGGGGGGGTCCAATGCAGACCCCCCTCCTGTGGCACACACAGGACTTTGGTTTGCGTTTCTTTTTTTTCAAAGCTTGTTGGGGGGCCCTGTTACCAATATGGTAGGTCAACTCATACCAATGGGGTGTCATTTGACTCCTAAGAGCACTAGCTAGTGAATGCAGTTGAAAATTGCATGGTTTTCACAGAGCTCCATCCATTTAAAGGGGCAGAAATGTAAAAAAATGCTATTTTTTTCCTATAGTGCCACCTTCTGGAAGCATTTGGGCACAATAGGCTTGGGGTAAGAAGGCAAGTGACCCCTCATTAGATGTGGCAGGTTATCCTCTTTACAAAATGGTATGGTTTCTCTACCTTTCCTGCAAATCTATTATGGTTAAGACTAGTGATGAGCGAGCATGCTCGGCCGAAGCTCGGTTCGGCTCGAGCATCGCTCTGCTCGGCACATGGCGGTAGTCGTACGAGTACCGCATGTGCTCGCCCGCCATGTTCGGGTCTCCTCCCCGCACGTTTTGCGGCTGCTGCACAGCCAATAAACGTGCGGGGAGGCTCTGACATCAGTGTAATGCCAGCAGCCATGTTGGCTGCTGGCATTACACTGATTGGCTGGCCAGAACCCGTGATCGGGTGCTGTATAGCATCTGACCAGCGAGTTCGTCTCAGTCTTAGCCAGGGAGAGATGAGGATAGGAAGGGAAAGTCAGTGTAGGGAGAAGAAAAGTGTTGGAACAACATATAAAGACCCAAAAGTCCTTTTTAGGGCTGTTGTGTGTGGGGGCAGCAGTTATATTTTGTTTGGGGGGGCACAAATTTAAAAAAAAAGTCACATATTCCGTTCACTGTGCCAAGCCGCAGATTAGCAGCACATTCTGTTTAGTGTGCAAAGTTGCAGATTAGCAGCACATTCTGTTTAGTGTGCAAAGTTGCAGATTAGCAGCACATTCTGTTTAGTGTGCAAAGTTGCAGATTAGCAGCACATTCTGTTTAGTGTGCAAAGTGTAAAAAATAAACGTCACATATTCCGTTCACTGTGCCTAGCCGCAGATTAGCAGCGCATTCTGTTTAGTGTGCAAAGTTGCAGATTAGCAGCACATTCTGTTTAGTGTGCAAAGTTGCAGATTAGCAGCACATTCTGTTTAGTGTGCAAAGTTGCAGATTAGCAGCACATTCTGTTTAGTGTGCAAAGTGTAAAAAATAAACGTCACATATTCCGTTCACTGTGCCTAGCCGCAGATTAGCAGCACATTCTGTTTAGTGTGCAAAGTTGCAGATTAGCAGCACATTCTGTTTAGTGTGCAAAGTGTAAAAAAATAAAAGTCATATATTCCGTTCACTGTGCCTAGCCGCAGATTAGCAGCACATTTGTTTAGTGTGCAAAGTTGCAGATTAGCAGCACATTCTGTTTAGTGTGCAAAGTGTAAAAAATAAAAGTCACATATTCCGTTCACTGTGCCTAGCCGCAGATAAGCAGCACATTCTGTTTAGTGTGCAAAGTTGCAGATTAGCAGCACATTCTGTTTAGTGTGCAAAGTGTAAAAAATAAACGTCACATATTCCGTTCACTGTGCCTAGCCGCAGATTAGCAGCACATTCTGTTTAGTGTGCAAAGTTGCAGATTAGCAGCACATTCTGTTTAGTGTGCAAAGTGTAAAAAATAAACGTCACATATTCTGTTCACTGTGCCTAGCCGCAGATTAGCAGCACATTCTGTTTAGTGTGCAAAGTTGCAGATTAGCAGCACATTCTGTTTAGTGTGGAAAGTGCAAAAAATAAACGTCACATATTCCTTTCACTGTGCCTAGCCGCAGATTAGCAGCACATTCTGTTTAGTGTGCCAAAGTTGCAGATTAGCAGCACATTCTGTTTAGTGTGCAAAGTGTAAAAATAAACGTCACATATTCCGTTCACTGTGCCTAGCCGCAGATTAGCAGCACATTCTGTTTAGTGTGCAAAGTTGCAGATTAGCAGCACATTCTGTTTAGTGTGCAAAGTGTAAAAAATAAACGTCACATATTCCGTTCACTGTGCCTAGCCGCAGATTAGCCGCACATTCTGTTTAGTGTGCAAAGTTGCAGATTAGCAGCACATTCTGTTTAGTGTGGAAAGTGTAAAAAATAAACGTCACATATTTCTTTCACTGTGCCTAGCCGCAGATTAGCAGCACATTCTGTTTAGTGTGCAAAGTTGCAGATTAGCAGCACATTCTGTTTAGTGTGCAAAGTGTAAAAAATAAACGTCACATATTCCGTTCACTGTGCCTAGCCGCAGATTAGCAGCACATTCTGTTTAGTGTGCAAAGTTGCAGATTAGCAGCACATTCTGTTTAGTGTGCAAAGTGTAAAAAATAAACGTCACATATTCCGTTCACTGTGCCTAGCCGCAGATTAGCAGCACATTCTGTTTAGTGTGCAAAGTTGCAGATTAGCAGCACATTCTGTTTAGTGTGCAAAGTGTAAAAAATAAACGTCACATATTCCGTTCACTGTGCCTAGCCGCAGATTAGCAGCACATTATGTTTAGTGTGCAAAGTTGCAGATTAGCAGCACATTCTGTTTAGTGTGCAAAGTGTAAAAAATAAACGTCACATATTCCTTTCACTGTGCCTAGCCGCAGATTAGCAGCACATTCTGTTTAGTGTGCAAAGTTGCAGATTAGCAGCACATTCTGTTTAGTGTGCAAAGTTGCAGATTAGCAGCATATTCTGTTTAGTGTGGAAAGTGTAAAAAATAAACGTCACATATTCCTTTCACTGTGCCTAGCCGCAGATTAGCAGCACATTCTGTTTAGTGTGCAAAGTTGCAGATTAGCAGCACATTCTGTTTAGTGTGCAAAGTGTAAAAAATAAACATCACATATTCCGTTCACTGTGCCTAGCCGCAGATTAGCAGCACATTCTGTTTAGTGTGCAAAGTTGCAGATTAGCAGCACATTCTGTTTAGTGTGCAAAGTTGCAGATTAGCAGCACATTCTGTTTAGAGTGCAAAGTTGCAGATTAGCAGCACATATTCCGTGTAATATGAAGAAGGCGGGTAAAAAGGGACGGGGAAGTGGACGTGATCCTGATAGTTCAGGGCGCGGGTCAGGACGCGTAGAAACTGTGCCTGGTGCCAGAGCACAAGAAAGAAAGACATCCACCATACCTAGCTTCATGTCTCAGTTTACAGGGTGTCGCAGGACATCACTCTCGAGGTCAGACCACTGCGAACAGGTGGTCGGTTGGATTTCAGGTGATACTGCTTCCAGTCGGTTAAGCACCACCCTGTCTTCCACCAAGTCCACTCTCAGTAGCCAAGAGTCTGGTCAACATAATCCTCACCCTGATCATCCTTCCTCCCACCATAGAGGGTCTGGCCAAAGAAGTGATCCCACACTGGGATATAGTGAGGAGCTCGTCTCATCACCAATCCTTCATTTGAACCTCTCTCCAAGCACGCTTGCAGAGGAACATGAGATCTTGTGCCCTGATTCACAACCTCTAGAGGGTACCCAATCACAAGAAGATGACAGAGGGGAACGGCATTTAAGGTCAAAGGAAGTGGATGATGATGATGATGAGACACAGTTGCCATCAAATCAACCACTATTACTGTCTCAAGACCTTGATGAGGAGGATGATACACAGTTGTCAATGACTGAGTATGTGGTGGGATCAAGAAATGAGGAGGATGATCAGAGTGAGGAAGTGGAGGAGGACTTGGTGGACGATGAGGTGACTGACCCCACCTGGGAAGGTGGAGAGCCGAGCGATGACAGCAGTCCTGAGGGTGAGCCATCTGCAGCACCGCAACAGGCTGGAAGAGGCAGTGGTGTGGCTAAAGAAAGAAGGCGGACCGCACCAAACCGGCCCGCAAATGTTCCACGGAGCACCCCCTTGCGTAAATCTCCCTTGCCAAGGGCTAGGTGTTCCGCGGTATGGCGTTTTTTTAAGGAAAGTGCGGACGACAAAAGAATTGTAGTTTGCAACCTGTGCCACACCAGAATGAGCCGAGGCATGAACACTAGCAGCCTCACCAACACCAGCATGATCCGACACATGGCATCCAAGCACCGTAATAAGTGGGAGGAACGCCCGGATCGCCAATCTGTGTCTGCAGGCCACACCACTGCCTCCTCTTCCCCTGTTTTCGGTGCCGGCTAATCGCCTGTCGAAGGCGCAGGCCCGCATACCTCCCGCCCTGCACCTGTACCATCTGAAGCACCATCAGCGACCACATCCACTTCCCTGTCCCAGCGCAGCATCCAAATGTCGTTACCCCAGGCATTTGAGCGCAAGTGAAAATACCCAGCCACCCACCCACAGGCCATAGCACTAACCTCACACCTTTCCAAATTACTGGCCATCGAAATGCTGCCATTTAGGCTTGTGGAGACTGAGTCCTTCCGCAGCCTGATGGCAGCAGCTGTCCCTCGGTACGCAGTCCCCAGCCACCACTACTTTTCCCGGTGTGCCGTCCCCGCATTACACCACCATGTGTCCCGTAACATCACCCGTGCCCTGACCAACGCAGTTACTGGGAAGGTCCACTTAACGACTGACACATGGACAAGTGCTTGTGGCCAGGGACACTACATTTCCCTGACGGCACACTGGGTGAATGTCGTGGAGGCTGGGAGCGACTCGGACCCTGGGATGGCACAGGTGCTACCCACGCCGAGGATTGCGGGCCCTACCTCCATCAGGGTTTCCGCCAGCACCTACGTTATTGGCTCCTCCTCCTCCTCCTCCGTTTCCACCTCCGAATTCTCTGCGCGCAGCGCCACTCACCCATCAGCCGGTAGCTGGAAGCAGTGTAGCACTGCAGTGGGGAAGCGTCAACAGGCCGTGCTGAAGCTGATCTGCCTTGGGGACAAACAGCACACGGCCTCAGAGCTGTTGCAGGGGATTAGTCACCAGACCAAGCAGTGGATCTCGCCACTCAACCTGCAACCAGGCATGGTTGTGTGTGATAATGGGCGTAACTTGGTGGCGGCTTTGGAGCTCGGCAAGCTCACACACGTACCATACCTAGCGCATGTATTTAATTTAGTGGTTCAGCGATTTCTAAAAACCTACCCCAATTTGCATGATCTCTTGACCAAGGTGCGCCGCGTGTGTGCACATTTTCGTAAGTCATCAACAGCTTCAGCCGGCCTGTTGAAGCTGCAGCAGCGCTTACAATTGCCAGCTCACCGGCTGCTGTGTGACGTGAGCACGCGCTGGAACTCCACCTTCCACATGTTGGCCCGGCTTTGTGAGCAGCAGAGGGCAGTAGTGGAGTACCAGCTGTTACACGGTCGTCGCCTCTCCGTTCAACTTCCTCTAATCAGAAGTGAGGAGTGGGAATGGATGTCAGACCTCTGTGAGGTTTTATGCAATTTTGAGGAATCGACACAGATGGTGAGCGGCGATAACGCTATTATCAGTGTAACCATCCCACTTCTGTGTCTACTGAAACGCTCGCTGCTCACAATTAAAACCGACGCTTTGCATGTGGAAGAGGTGGAAATGGGGGAGGAAGAGCTTACACAAGGTGATAGCCAGAGCACCCTCACTTCGTCTTCTCAGCGACAATTGGAGGAGGCGGAGGAGGAGGAGGAGGAGGAGGAAGACACGGTTGCCTCCGCTACAGAGGGTAGCCATGGAACTTTAGTTCCATCTCTTCAGCGTGGGTGGGCAGAAGAGGAGGAAGAGGATGAGGAGATTAAGAGTCATCCTCCTGGTGAGGACAGCGAAATCTTGCCTGTTGGTACTCTGGCACACATGGCTGACTTTATGTTAGGCTGCCTTTCCCGTGACCCACGCGTTATACGCATTTTAGACAACACGGATTACTGGGTGTTCACCCTTCTGGACCCCCGCTACAAAGAGAATTTCTCATCTCTCATTCCTCCGGTGGAGAGGACAAGCAAAATGGTGCAATACCAGAAGGTTCTTGTTGAAAAATTGCTCCAAAATTTTCCATCTGACAACGCTGACGGCAGAGTACGTGCTACCTTGGCCAACCGAGAAGGGGAGAAAAGGGGAGCACACAGCAGTTCCGACAAAGACAGGGCAACACTCTCCAAGGCGTGGGACACCTTCATGACACCCCGCCAGCACCCTCACCCTGATGCGCAGCCTAGTGTCACAAGGAGGGAAAAGTTTTGGAAGATGGTGAAGGAGTACGTAGCAGACTGTGTCAGCGTCCTCACTGATCCCTCTGTGCCTTACAACTACTGGGTGTCCAAGCTGGACACGTGGTATGAACTGGCACTCTACGCCTTGGAGGTGCTGGCCTGCCCTGCCGCCAGCGTTCTGTCTGAGCGGGTATTTAGTGCTGCTGGTGGCATCATAACAGATAAGCGTATCCGCCTTTCCACCGAAAATGCTGATAGGTTGACACTTATAAAAATGAACAAGGCCTGGATTTCCCCTGACTTCTCCACTCCACTGGAGGAAAGCCCCGGGTGAACATAAAGTCACTTTAGATATGTTATTTACAATGATGGGAATACTCTGTATTCCCATTCACCCCTTCCACCCAAAAAACGGGTATATGGTTGACTCTCTTCCATATACCCTGTGATATAATTTTTATATAGGGCCAGCTCACCAGCGGGCCCTCTGATATAATTTTTATATAGGGCCAGCACACCAGCGGGCCCTGTTTGACAACTTTTTGTTTAGGTCAGCTCACCAGCGGGCCTTCTTATATAATGTTTTATTGGGTCAGCTCTCTAGCGGGCCCTCTCATATAATGTTTTATAGCGTCAGCTCACTAGCAGGCCTTCGCATATAATGTTTAGGATGGTCAGCTCCGCAGCAGACCCTCACCCATAATGTTTTAGATGGTCGGCTCAGCTGCAGACCCTCATTCCTAATGTTTTAGATGGTCAGCTTAGCGGCATGCCCTCGCCCCTAATGTTTTAGAGGGTCACCAGCAGGCTATTAATCCTAATTTTTCAAGGGTGTGTATGATGCCCTCCTTTATGTGTAATAAAGGGTGTATTGGAGTGACATTTCAGTCTAATTTTTGGCAGCCCTTTCACTTAGTGCATCGGCTTTATGAGTGTTGGACCACTACCTGAACTATTGTACCACAATGTGAATGAGGCCCTCCATTTTGTGATATACAGGTTGTATCGGAGTGCCTCAGGTCCTCCCATTGTATTAAATAGGGCTGGGGTGTTCGACAGAGCAGAAGGTAGTTCTTGGCTTCATCCACTAAGTCACTTCGTTACTGAATGGATCAGACCCCACTGTTCCGACTATAAATTTTGGACTTAACAAGGGCAAACGGACATGTTGTAAAACCTGTGGTAGCTGCGGCCTCCATTCCTGAATGCTGTACCTTACCCGGGCCATAACCACGTTGAACACCTGCTTTACTCTGCGCACATTTCCCTCTTAATCATGGCCCCAGTTCAGAAAAATCGATGAAATTTTTTGCAGAATTTGCCTCTGCGCACGTTTCCCTCTTAATCATGGCCCCAGTTCCGAAAAATTGATGACATTTTTTGCAGAATTTGCCTCTGCGCACGTTTCCCTCTTAATCATGGCCCCAGTTCCGAAAAATCGATTAAATTTTTTGCAGAATTTGCCTCTGCGCATGTTTCCCTCTTAATCATGGCCCCAGTTCCGAAAAATCGATGAAATTTTTTGCAGAATTTGCCTCTGCGCACGTTTCCCTCTTAATCATGGCCCCAGTTCCGAAAAATCGATGAAATTTTTTGCAGAATTTGCCTCTGCGCACGTTTCCCTCTTAATCATGGCCCCAGTTCCGAAAAATCAATGAAATTTTTTGCAGAATTTGCAGATGATATACAAGTAAATATACAGCAAATACTGTTTGGTAACAATTTTTCGCCTAAAGTCGTTTTTATCTTCCTTTTTGTGTGTTTTACGGTCAGTCTGTAAAAATGGCGTACTACGGGCGAAACATCGTTCCCAGCAGCGACGTTGGAGTCCAAGATGCATCCAGACATCCTCCCTATGCTGTCCCTGAACCATTTCTGTGGTGTTTCCATCATTTTCTGCCCTTTTCCTATGGACCAGGCACCCTCCCCTCATCAGAGCAGGGGTTGCCTGGTGTAATTCTCGAGTCTTCCCATTGACTTCAATGGGGCTCGGGTGCTCGGCCGAGCACTCGAGCCTCCGGGGGTGCTCGGCCAGAGCACCCGAACACCCGAGCATTGGGGTGCTCGATCATCACTAGTTAAGACACTTTTCGTGCAGGCAGATAATTTCAAAAACAAAAGTGTCAGGTTTAGGTAAGTGTTCCTACCACCCACATATTGTATGTTATTCCACACAAATGAGGTAGCATTTTTCTCATGTTGGTAGAAGGTACTGAATACAGTAGTAGATGTTATGGTTTTCAAAGATTTTAGTATCTTTGAAGTGGTGGAAATGTAAAAAAAAACATGTATTTATTCCTATAACGCCACATTTTGGAAATAATTGAGCACTTCAGCCAGGCGGTAGAAAGGCAAGTGACCCCCTCATGTGATGTAGGTGAATGTCTACTTTCCAAAATGGTATACCTTCTATACCTTTCCTTCATGACGCTAACAGTTATTAACATTTTAGTACAAGCAGCCATTTTCAAGGAAGCAAACAGGTAGGTGTATTTATATGGTTCTGGCACCCCTAAGTTAGGTCGACTCATACCAATAAGGTGTCAATTTTCTCCAAAGAGCACTAGCTAATGAATACAGTTGGAAATGCCATGGTTTTCACAAATTTCAAGTCAAGTCACCCATCATTAGATGCGGCAGGGTGTCTTCTTTTCAAAATGGTATGGTTTGTGTACCCTTTCTTCACTTCTGTAGTTGTTATAACCATTTCTGTACGGACAAGTAATGTTTGAGAAAATGTTAGAAAAATTAGAGGTTGCAATAGCTGTAGTTTTGTACTTCTACCGCCCCCTGAGGTAGGTGAATTCATACCAATGAGGTGTCATTTTTCTCCTAAGAGCACTAGCTAATGAATACAGTTGGAAATGCCATGGTTTTCACAAATTTCAGTACATTTGAATGGGCAGAAATGTAAGAAAATGCCTTTTTTTTCATTACCGCCATCTTCTGGAGGCATTTGTGCACACCAGGCTTGGGGTAACAAAGCAAGCCACCCCTCATTAGATGCAGCAGTTTCTCTACTTTCCAGAAATATATAGTTTTATGTAGTTATTCCACTGTTTTAGGGTAGCTTTACCACAAAAACCCTAGAATGCGCATATTAGTTTATAAAGTTGAAAATGTCATTTTGCGCTGCTGTTGATTAGGGCTCTACGCTAGTCATGGACGTAGGTAAAACTATACAAATTTGGTATTTTTTTACTCGGGAGACTCGGGGCTTTTTCAAATAATTGAAACTTTTTCAATCAAGGTAAATGTTTTTGATACATAGTATGTGATTTTAGAAAAATGAGTAAATTTTCACTTTTTTTGTCATTATGACATCATAGCTTTTTGCACGATGTAAAATTCACTTCATGTAAGGTACCACAAGAAAGCTCAATTCGTACTGAAAAAAACAATATATAGTTTTCCATATGTAACTAAAAATCCCCAGAGGAAATCAAGCCTAAACAGAAGGAAAGTAAAAATGCTGAAAAAGTGTCTGGCCTGCAGGACACAGGAAATGGCCCAAGCCTCTGGCACTGAAGGGGTTAAGGGCCAGTGGTCCAGGGAAGTTACCTTCCCTTAAGGACAGTTTGATGCTTGCAAATCCGTTGGCACACGTGACCTGTTGTGTATACCGGCGTGCCGAGCAGGGGTCTAAGAAAGACTGCAGCGGCCTTGGAGCGGTCAGTTTCAGACCCCTATGCCACAGAAACACTGTTAAGCCCCTATGTTGCTTGCCCTCACGCGACATTTTGTTGTACAAGTCCGCTGGAGATACACTGGATGAGCAGTTCTGTTATTTCTGACACCCTTTTACTGACTGTAAGTTCTTCTACAGTTATTCTGTATTATTCATATATATATATACATTTTACTACGCTTGTTTACATACTTACAACACAGTAAATGTCCCCTCTACCTCACCTTCCTTATCACTGTAGCCTCCTCTTCATAGATACCTGACCCCTCCCTGCTGGGGTCCACACTCTCTTGCTCCATACAGCTGTCCTACTCGCTGGCCCCCCCGCCATAAACACAACTCGCTCTCAGCACGCCCGGCGCTACCTATACAGCGCATATGTACTGGGGCGCTGACGAACAGCACAGCCACATGCACATTGTCGGCTGCTATCTCACACTGGACGCCACTTGTACTATATGCAGGAGTCTGTGCACACACACATAATGGCACCTCATTTAGGGAAGATCCGACGAGATGCCGCTCAGTGTGGACCACACTGCACAATCTTTCCGATGCCCTTCTCATTCCACACGGATGTGTATCACACTCTCAGGCACAATGTATAAGCCGGCGACATGCCTCTCTTTGCTGCTCGCTCCGGTTCTCCTATATCTGGTGCCTCTTCTAACTGCTTCTTAACCCGTTCAATGTCAGAGGAATACACAACGCATTGCACAGCGACATTTCTGTACTTTTGCTCTGGTACGTCACTAACATTCACCTCTCTTCACTCCTCAGTGTCAAACAAAATAAGTCCCCCTTCTCCATTATATTCCCCCTTCTCACTCCTCAGTGTCAACCAAGCTAACTCCCCCTTCAACATTATATGCATCTTTCTGTCCCCCTTCTCTTCTCCATTATATGCCTGTCTGTCCACCATCTCCATTATATGCCTCTGTCTCCCCCTTCTCTTCTCCATTATATGACTCTGTCTGCCTCCCTTCTGTTTTCCATTATATACCTCTGTCTGTCCCCCTTCTCTTCTCTACTATACTCCAGTCACTTTTTGAGATCCGGTAAGCTTCGCCCCCCACTTGCGATTAAGCCCCTCCCCTTTTGGGGTCAGATTCACATTACTTATCTCACCCCAGCAACACCAGAGGAGTCACCTCCATGGACTGCACAACACAAACTTACAAGGTATGGAGACACTGGATTTACATAAACATGTTGGGTGAGCTGGGAGCACAGAAAACTTGGGTAGGGTGTTCAGAGAAGGTGACAGACACAGCAGGGAGGGAGAACATTTGGAGGAGACACTCTGAAGGGGGCACACAAAAGTTGTTGAAGTGGTTTGGGGGGGGGATGATTTTTCTCTAATTTTAGAGACCCATACTTCAATTTAAGTCACACTGAACAAACCTACATAACACCAACCATTCACTACAACTCCCATCATCCCCACCCAGCCAACAGTCACATTCTATCAATCATGCTTTCCTCCTATAACCTTCTAACAAATACCCTGAAAAGCTCATTTAACACTGCAAGTAGTATGATCAAAAATACTACCAGCCACACACAGCCTATGTGTGTGTGTGTGTGTATATATATATATATATATATATATATATATATGTATGTGTGTGTATATGTCTGTATATCTATGTATGTGTGTACCTAAATGTGTGTATGTGTGTCTGTATGAGTGTCTGACTCTATGTATGTATGTATTTGTCTCTGTATGTATATATATAACACCCTTCACAACTCAGTTCTCATAAAACATTACACTTAAGTGAATAGAACTATTAACCAAAAATCAACAGACGGGCAACGCCGTCCCACACTGCTAGTATATATATATACATATATTTTCTTAATTGATATCTTACGTGTGCCACAGGAGTGTTCAACAACAAACATCAAACATCACTATGAAAAAAAGAGTTCATGAAATTAGTCAAACATTTAATTCTGTATACTGTTGTTTATTTGAAGATGATGCTGGTCTTTCACACAAAGGGCATCTGACACTAGATGTTAGCAGCAGAAACAGCAGGTCCTCTGCCTATGACCCATCAGCTGCAGCCAGGGCACCTCCTGTTGCCATGGGCCTTAGCCTAGCCATCACCTGCAGCCAGGTTTGCAGGGGCCATAGGTTGTTGTACAGGATGCTCTAATTGATGATCCCCAGCTGCAAGGGCCCTAAGGCCTATAGGTAGTGGTGCAGGTGGCCTAAATTCTTGACGCGGCCTTCTTCTTTGTTGTTGCCTAGCTTGTACCAAAACTTGCATTAACAGAAGTTCCAGGTCTGCAAGGTCCATATCCAGTAGCTCAGGATCAAATAACCGCCTCTGTTCAACTGCCTCTGCATGGGCCTTATACTGAATAATTGCTGAAAGGATCATATTCGTTAATAAAACGAGTAAAAAGAATATAATAGTGGCCAAAACTATTATTAAATGGTTCATAGCAGGTAAAATTAGAAGATACATATGATCCAGGAACATCTGTGCCTTTTGTTCAATGCCGTTGGCCTTGAGAATTTTGCCAACACGTTTGGCTTCAGCTTTTGCATGATCATCATGTGGGAGCTTGCCTGTTATGGAGTTGCTCTCATTCTCCATCATGACAGTTGTCCTCTCTCCTGATCTTCCGGTATTTTCATATATATTCTTGTCTAGTACTGAGCTGCTCCCAGTCTCCATCAGAGCAGGTGTGGTGACTCCTGGTTTGTCAGTAACTTCACCCAGGAGATTTTCTGTTGATGTGCTGGCTAATTCAGCAACAAGATTGTCCATTACAAAGTTGCTCTCATCTTCAATAAAGAAGGCTGGTACCATTACGGTTTCTCTCTCTTGCGCAATATGTACAGGCTTGAGAACTGGTGTGAATAAACAAAAGAGTCCTAATAGCACTGACAGAAACATGGTGATCCACCAGTAGCAAATACTCACAGTAAGTCTGAAGATTCTGGGCGCGTCCAAGTTCTTATGAGTCCAAAGACCTGCAATGCACTGTGACATCACAATACTTTGGAATGTCCCAACCCTGTTGAAGCTCAGAGGTGCTGATGTCACAGACTTTGAAGTAAACTGAGCCCTGCTAACTGTCACTACTGCAGAACCTACAGGATGTTACAGACTCATTAACCCCTTAACCCCTAGAGTGCCAGGTGGGTACAATGTTCGAGTGGACACAGCTGTACCTGCTGTGCCACGCTCGTACATTGTACAGCTAAAATGCGGTCACTGCATCAGCCGGTATAACCAGCTTGAAATGCAGCCTGGCACTCTTGGGAGGACATGAGGATTACTCCTCATGTCCTCCCAGGTATTGATCTCCCAGCCGATCACGCTGGGAGATCAATATCGCCAAGGGAGAAGCAGAGCTTCTCCCTTCTCCTCTCTCCTACCCGAACTTCCGGATAGGAGGGGGCGGGACAGGAGGAAGCCTCCTAACATCATCGGTGACATAGTCACCGGTGACCTTAGGTGACTTTCCCCGATCGCGATCACTCCTACCGGTGGTAGGAGTGAAAGGCAGGAGAACCTTTGCTCTCCTGCAGTCACCAGCTTGATCTCCCAGCACAATCGGCTGGGAGATCAATTACTGGGGGGACATCAGAAGGTGTCCTGATGTCCCCCCACCAGGTCTAAAGAGAAATAAAAAAAAATAAATAAAAAAATGTAACCCTATGAGCGCCGCGTGGACGTCCAGGGCATTGCTTTGCAATGTGCTGGAGACCCCTTTGGCAGTCAAAGGGTCCATTGTTCTGCAGCACTTTTTTTTTTAACTGTGACCTCATTGGGGGGTCAGGAGAGGTCCTGATAACCCCCAATGAGGTCTATAAAAAATATATATATATATAGAAAAATTAACCCTGTGTGTGCCACGGGGGGGGGGTCCAATGCAGACCCCCCTCCTGTGGCACACACAGGACTTTGGTTTGCGTTTCTTTTTTTTCAAAACTTGTTGGGGGGCCCTGTTGCCACTATGGTAGGTCAACTCATACCAATGGGGTGTCATTTGACTCCTAAGAGCACTAGCTAGTGAATGCAGTTGAAAATTGCATGGTTTTCACAGAGCTCCATCCATTTAAAGGGGCAGAAATGTAAAAAAATGCTATTTTTTTCCTATAGTGCCACCTTCTGGAAGCATTTGGGCACAACAGGCTTGGGGTAAGAAGGCAAGTGACCCCTCTTTAGATGTGGCACGTTATCCTCTTTACAAAATGGTATGGTTTCTCTACCTTTCCTGCAAATCTATAATGGTTAAGACACTTTTCGTGCAGGCAGATAATTTCAAAAACAAAAGTGTCAGGTTTAGGTAAGTGTTCCTACCACCCACATATTGCATGTTATTCCACACAAATGAGGTAGCATTTTTCTCATGTTGGTAGAAGGTACTGAATACAGTAGGAGATGTTATGGTTTTCAAAGGTTTTAGTATCTTTGAAGTGGTGGAAATGTAAAAAAAAACATGTATTTATTCCTATAACGCCACATTTTGGAAATAATTGAGCACTTCAGCCAGGCGGTAGAAAGGCAAGTGACCCCCTCATGTGATGTAGGTGAATGTCTACTTTCCAAAATGGTATACCTTTTATACCTTTCCTTCATGACGCTAACAGTTATTAACATTTTAGTACAAGCAGCCATTTTCGAGGAAGCAAACAGGTAGGTGTATTTATATGGTTCTGGCACCCCTAAGTTAGGTCGACTCATACCAATAAGGTGTCATTTTTCTCCAAAGAGCACTAGCTAATGAATACAGTTGGAAATGCCATGGTTTTCACAAATTTCAGTACATTTGAATGGGCAGAAATGTAAGAAAATGCCTTTTTTTTTCATTACCGCCATCTTCTGGAGGCATTTGTGCACACCAGGCTTGGGGTAACAAAGCCAGCCACCCCTCATTGGATGCAGCAGTTTGTCTACTTTCCAGAAATATATAGTTTTATGTAGTTATTCTACTGTTTTAGGGTAGCTTTACCACAAAAACCCTAGAACGCGCATATTAGTTTATAAAGTTGAAAATGTCATTTTGCGCTGCTGTTGATTAGGGCTCTACGCTAGTCATGGACGTAGGTAAAACTATACAAATTTGGTATTTTTTTACACGGGAGACTCGGGGCTTTCTCAAATAATTGAAACTTTTTCAATCAAGGTAAATGTTTTTGATACATAGTATGTGATTTTAGAAAAATGAGTAAATTTTCACTTTTTTTGTCATTATGACATCATAGCTTTTTGCACGATGTAAAATTCACTTCACGTAAGGTACCACAAGAAAGCTCAATTCGTACTGAAAAAAACAATATATAGTTTTCCAAATGTAACTAAAAATCCCCAGAGGAAATCAAGCCTAAACAGAAGGAAAGTAAAAATGCTGAAAAAGTGTCTGGCCTGCAGGACACAGGAAATGGCCCAAGCCTCTGGCACTGAAGGGGTTAAGGGCCAGTGGTCCAGGGAAGTTACCTTCCCTTAAGGACAGTTTGATGCTTGCAAATCCGTTGGCACACGTGACCTGTTGTGTATACCGGCGTGCCGAGCAGGGGTCTAAGAAAGACTGCAGCGGCCTTGGAGCGGTCAGTTTCAGACCCCTATGCCACAGAAACACTGTTAAGCCCCTATGTTGCTTGCCCTCACGCGACATTTTGTTGTACAAGTCCGCTGGAGATACACTGGATGAGCAGTTCTGTTATTTCTGATACCCTTTTACTGACTGTAAGTTCTTCTACAGTTATTCTGTATTATTCATATATATATATATACATTTTACTACGCTTGTTTACATACTTACAACACAGTAAATGTCCCCTCTACCTCACCTTCCTTATCACTGTAGCCTCCTCTTCATTGATACCTGACCCCTCCCTGCTGGGGTCCACACTCTCCTGTTCTATACAGCTGTCCTACTCGCTGGCCCCCCCGCCATAAACACAACTCGCTCTCAGCACGCCCGGCGCTACCTATACAGCGCATATGTACTGGGGCGCTGACGAACAGCACAGCCACATGCACATTGTCGGCTGCTGTCTCACACTAGACGCCACTTGTACTATATGCAGGAGTCTGTGCACACACACATAATGGCACCTCATTTAGGGGAGATCCGACGAGATGCCGCTTAGTGTGGACCACACTGCACAATCTTGCTGATGCCCTTCTCATTCCACACGGATGTGTATCACACTCTCAGGCACAAAGTATAAGCCGGCGACATGCCTCTCTTTGCTGCTCGCTCCGGTTCTCCTATATTTGGTGCCTCTTCTAACTGCTTCTTAACCCGTTCAATGTCAGAGGAATACACAACGCATTGCACAGCGACATTTCTGTACTTTTGCTCTGGTACGTCACTAACATTCACCTCTCTTCACTCCTCAGTGTCAAACAAAATAAGTCCCCCTTCTCCATTATATTCCCCCTTCTCACTCCTCAGTGTCAACCAAGCTAACTCCCCCTTCACCATTATATGCCTCTTTCTGTCCCCCTTCTCTTCTCCATTATATGCCTGTCTGTCCACCATCTCCATTATATGCCTCTGTCTCCCCCTTCTCTTCTCCATTATATGACTCTGTCTGCCTCCCTTCTGTTTTCCATTATATACCTCTGTCTGTCCCCCTTCTCTTCTCTACTATACTCCAGTCACTTTTTGAGGTCCGGTAAGCTTCGCCCCCCACTTGCTATTAAGCCCCTCCCCTTTTGGGGTCAGATTCACATTACTTATCTCACCCCAGCAACACCAGAGGAGTCACCTCCATGGACTGCACAACACAAACTTACAAGGTATGGAGACACTGGATTTACATAAACATGTTGGGTGAGCTGGGAGCACAGAAAACTTGGGTAGGTTGTTCAGAGAAGGTGACAGACACAGCAAGGAGGGAGAACATTTGGAGGAGACACTCTGAAGGGGGCACACAAAAGTTGTTGAAGTGGTTTGGGGGGGGGATGATTTTTCTCTAATTTTAGAGACCCATACTTCAATTTAAGTCACACTGAACAAACCTACATAACACCAAACATTCTCTACAACTCCCATCATCCCCACCCAGCCAACAGTCACATTCTATCAATCATGCTTTCCTCCTATAACCTTCTAACAAATACCCTGAAAAGCTCATTTAACACTGCAAGTAGTATGATCAAAAATACTACCAGCCACACACAGCCTATGTGTGTGTGTATATATATATATATATATATATATATATATATATATATATATATATATGTATGTGTGTGTATATGTCTGTATATCTATGTATGTGTGTACCTAAATGTGTGTATGTGTGTCTGTATGAGTGTCTGTCTCTATGTATGTATGTATTTGTCTCTGTATGTATATATATAACACCCTTCAAAACTCAGTTCTCATAAAACATTACACTTAAGTGAATAGAACTATTAACCAAAAATCAACAGACGGGCAACGCCGTCCCACACTGCTAGTATATATATATACATATATTTTCTTAATTAATATCTTACGTGTGCCACAGGAGTGTTCAACAACAAACATCAAACATCACTATGAAAAAAAGAGTTCATGAAATTAGTCAAACATTTAATTCTGTATACTGTTGTTTATTTGAAGATGATGCTGGTCTTTCACACAAAGGGCATCTGACACTAGATGTTAGCAGCAGAAACAGCAGGTCCTCTGCCTATGACCCATCAGCTGCAGCCAGGGCACCTCCTGTTGCCATGGGCCTTAGCCTAGCCATCACCTGCAGCCAGGTTTGCAGGGGCCATAGGTTGTTGCACAGGATGCTCTAATTGATGATCCCCAGCTGCAAGGGCCCTAAGGCCTATAGGTAGTGGTGCAGGTGGCCTAAATTCTTGACGCGGCCTTCTTCTTTGTTGTTGCCTAGCTTGTACCAAAACTTGCATTAACAGAAGTTCCAGGTCTGCAAGGTCCATATCCAGTAGCTCAGGATCAAATAACCGCCTCTGTTCAACTGCCTCTGCATGGGCCTTATACTGAATAATTGCTGAAAGGATCATATTCATTAATAAAACGAGTAAAAAGAATATAATAGTGGCCAAAACTATTATTAAATGGTTCATAGCAGGTAAAATTAGAAGATACATATGATCCAGGAACATCTGTGCCTTTTGTTCAATGCCGTTGGCCTTGAGAATTTTGCCAACACGTTTGGCTTCAGCTTTTGCATGATCATCATGTGGGAGCTTGCCTGTTATGGAGTTGCTCTCATTCTCCATCATGACAGTTGTCCTCTCTCCTGATCTTCCGGTATTTTCATATATATTCTTGTCTAGTACTGAGCTGCTCCCAGTCTCCATCAGAGCAGGTGTGGTGACTCCTGGTTTGTCAGTAACTTCACCCAGGAGATTTTCTGTTGATGTGCTGGCTAATTCAGCAACAAGATTGTCCATTACAAAGTTGCTCTCATCTTCAATAAAGAAGGCTGGTACCATTACGGTTTCTCTCTCTTGCGCGATATGTACAGGCTTGAGAACTGGTGTGAATAAACAAAAGAGTCCTAATAGCACTGACAGAAACATGGTGATCCACCAGTAGCAAATACTCACAGTAAGTCTGAAGATTCTGGGCGCGTCCAAGTTCTTATGAGTCCAAAGACCTGCAATGCACTGTGACATCACAATACTTTGGAATGTCCCAACCCTGTTGAAGCTCAGAGGTGCTGATGTCACAGACTTTGAAGTAAACTGAGCCCTGCTAACTGTCACTACTGCAGAACCTACAGGATGTTACAGACTCATTAACCCCTTAACCCCTAGAGTGCCAGATGGGTACAATGTACGAGTGGACACAGCTGTACCTGCTGTGCCACGCTCGTACATTGTACAGCTAAAATGCGGTCACTGCATCAGCCGGTATAACCAGCTTGAAATGCAGCCTGGCACTCTTGGGAGGACATGAGGATTACTCCTCATGTCCTCCCAGGTATTGATCTCCCAGCCGATCACGCTGGGAGATCAATATCGCCAAGGGAGAAGCAGAGCTTCTCCCTTCTCCTCTCTCCTACCCGAACTTCCGGATAGGAGGGGGCAGGACAGGAGGAAGCCTCCTAACATCATCGGTGACATAGTCACCGGTAACCTTAGGTGACTTTCCCCGATCGCGATCACTCCTACCGGTGGTAGGAGTGAAAGGCAGGAGAACCTTTGCTCTCCTGCAGTCACCAGCTTGATCTCCCAGCACAATCGGCTGGGAGATCAATTACTGGGGGGACATCAGAAGGTGTCCTGATGTCCCCCCACGAGGTCTGAAGAGAAATAAAAAAAAATAAATAAAAAAATCTAACCCTATGAGCGCCGCGTGGACGTCCAGGGCATTGCTTTGCAATGCGCTGGAGACCCCTTTGGCAGTCAAAGGGTCCATTGTTCTGCAGCACATTTTTTTTTAACTGTGACCTCATTGGGGGGTCAGGAGAGGTCCTGATGACCCCCAATGAGGTCTATAAAAAAAAATATATACATATAGAAAAATTAACCCTGTGTGTGCCACGGGGGGGGGGGTCCAATGCAGACCCCCCTCCTGTGGCACACACAGGACTTTGGTTTGCGTTTCTTTTTTTTCAAAGCTTGTTGGGGGGCCCTGTTGCCACTATGGTAGGTCAACACATACCAGTGGGGTGTCATTTGACTCCTAATAGCACTAGCTAGTGAATGCAGTTGAAAATTGCATGGTTTTCACAGAGCTCCATCCATTTAAAGGGGCAGAAATGTAAAAAAATACTATTTTTTTCCTATAGTGCCACCTTCTGGAAGCATTTGGGCACAACAGGCTTGGGGTAAGAAGGCAAGTGACCCCTCATTAGATGTGGCAGGTTATCCTTTTTACAAAATGGTATGGTTTCTCTACCTTTCCTGCAAATCTATAATGGTTAAGACACTTTTCGTGCAGGCAGATAATTTCAAAAACAAAAGTGTCAGGTTTAGGTAAGTGTTCCTACCACCCACATATTGCATGTATTCCACACAAATGAGGTAGCATTTTTCTCATGTTGGTAGAAGGTACTGAATACAGTAGGAGATGTTATGGTTTTCAAAGGTTTTAGTATCTTTGAAGTGGTGGAAATGTAAAAAAAAACATGTATTTATTCCTATAACGCCACATTTTGGAAATAATTGAGCACTTCAGCCAGGCGGTAGAAAGGCAAGTGACCCCCTCATGTGATGTAGGTGAATGTCTACTTTCCAAAATGGTATACCTTTTATACCTTTCCTTCATGACGCTAACAGTTATTAACATTTTAGTACAAGCAGCCATTTTCGAGGAAGCAAACAGGTAGGTGTATTTATATGGTTCTGGCACCCCTAAGTTAGGTCGACTCATACCAATAAGGTGTCAATTTTCTCCAAAGAGCACTAGCTAATGAATACAGTTGGAAATGCCATGGTTTTCACAAATTTCAGTACATTTGAATGGGCAGAAATGTAAGAAAATGCCTTTTTTTTCATTACCGCCATCTTCTGGAGGCATTTGTGCACACCAGGCTTGGGGTAACAAAGCAAGCCACCCCTCATTAGATGCAGCAGTTTGTCTACTTTCCAGAAATATATAGTTTTATGTAGTTATTCCACTGTTTTAGGGTAGCTTTACCACAAAAACCCTAGAATGCGCATATTAGTTTATAAAGTTGAAAATGTCATTTTGCGCTGCTGTTGATTAGGGCTCTACGCTAGTCATGGACGTAGGTAAAACTATACAAATTTGGTATTTTTTTACACGGGAGACTCGGGGCTTTTTCAAATAATTGAAACTTTTTCAATCAAGGTAAATGTTTTTGATACATAGTATGTGATTTTAGAAAAATGAGTAAATTTTCACTTTTTTTGTCATTATGACATCATAGCTTTTTGCACGATGTAAAATTCACTTCATGTCAGGTACCACAAGAAAGCTCAATTCGTTCTGAAAAAAACAATATATAGTTTTCCATATGTAACTAAAAATCCCCAGAGGAAATCAAGCCTAAACAGAAGGAAAGTAAAAATGCTGAAAAGTGTCTGGCCTGCAGGACACAGGAAATGGCCCAAGCCTCTGGCACTGAAGGGGATAAGGGCCAGTGGTCCAGGGAAGTTACCTTCCCTTAAGGACAGTTTTGATGCTTGCAAATCCGTTGGCACACGTGACCTGTTGTGTATACCGGCGTGCCGAGCAGGGGTCTAAGAAAGACTGCAGCGGCCTTGGAGCGGTCAGTTTCAGACCCCTATGCCACAGAAACACTGTTAAGCCCTATGTTGCTTGCCCTCACGCGACATTTTGTTGTACAAGTCCGCTGGAGATACACTGGATGAGCAGTTCTGTTATTTCTGACACCCTTTTACTGACTGTAAGTTCTTCTACAGTTATTCTGTATTATTCATATATATATATACATTTTACTACGCTTGTTTACATACTTACAACACAGTAAATGTCCCCTCTACCTCACCTTCCTTATCACTGTAGCCTCCTCTTCATAGATACCTGACCCCTCCCTGCTGGGGTCCACACTCTCCTGCTCCATACAGCTGTCCTACTCGCTGCCACCCCCACCATAAACACAACTCGCTCTCAGCACGCCCGGCGCTACCTATACAGAGCATATGTACTGGGGCGCTGACGAACAGCACAGCCACATGCACATTGTCGGCTGCTGTCTCACACTGGACGCCACTTGTACTATATGCAGGAGTCTGTGCACACACACATAATGGCACCTCATTTAGGGGAGATCCGACGAGATGCCGCTCAGTGTGGACCACACTGCACAATCTTGCCGATGCCCTTCTCATTCCACACGGATGTGTATCACACTCTCAGGCACAATGTATAAGCCGGCGACATGCCTCTCTTTGCTGCTCGCTCCGGTTCTCCTATATTTGGTGCCTCTTCTAACTGCTTCTTAACCCTTTCAATGTCAGAGGAATACACAACGCATTGCACAGCGACATTTCTGTACTTTTGCTCTGGTACGTCACTAACATTCACCTCTCTTCACTCCTCAGTGTCAAACAAAATAAGTCCCCCTTCTCCATTATATTCCCCCTTCTCACTCCTCAGTGTCAACCAAGCTAACTCCCCCTTCACCATTATATGCCTCTTTCTGTCCCCCTTCTCTTCTCCATTATATGCCTGTCTGTCCACCATCTCCATTATATGCCTCTGTCTCCCCCTTCTCTTCTCCATTATATGACTCTGTCTGCCTCCCTTCTGTTTTCCATTATATACCTCTGTCTGTCCCCCTTCTCTTCTCTACTATATTCCAGTCACTTTTTGAGGTCCGGTAAGCTTCGCCCCCCACTTGCGATTAAGCCCCTCCCCTTTTGGGGTCAGATTCACATTACTTATCTCACCCCAGCAACACCAGAGGAGTCACCTCCATGGACTGCACAACACAAACTTACAAGGTATGGAGACACTGGATTTACATAAACATGTTGGGTGAGCTGGGAGCACAGAAAACTTGGGTAGGGTGTTCAGAGAAGGTGACAGACACAGCAGGGAGGGAGAACATTTGGAGGAGACACTCTGAAGGGGGCACACAAAAGTTGTTGAAGTGGTTTGGGGGGGGGATGATTTTTCTCTAATTTTAGAGACCCATACTTCAATTTAAGTCACACTGAACAAACCTACATAACACCAAACATTCACTACAACTCCCATCATCCCCACCCAGCCAACAGTCACATTCTATCAATCATGCTTTCCTCCTATAACCTTCTAACAAATACCCTGAAAAGCTCATTTAACACTGCAAGTAGTATGATCAAAAATACTACCAGCCACACACAGCCTATGTGTGTGTGTGTATATATATATATATATATATATATATAATAAAATCTACTAGAATAAGCACTCACGCTTAATGTCAATTTACCGGGTGCTCCAGAGAGAAAGTTACATATATAATGATAAGCTGGGCACTCACGGATTTTTACAAAACAAAAAACCAATTTAATGGTACTTTAACTGCAACGTTTCGGTCCTCAAACCGGGACCTTTGTCAAGCAAACATGGTACACCAAAATAACTTAACATATTTATAGAGACAAAGAGACACTCACCTCGTGGTAGCCAAACGACCCAATGTGATGACGTACAAAGAGACGCAGACTTGAGAATGATAGACAGCACCAGAACCATAGAACCCAATAGAACCCAAGAAAATCACCCCAAATAGTGCCACCTAGTGTCAAGGGAATAAAAGAGAATGAAAATCTATAAAAATACTTAACGACATGTCGAAGAAACATTGTATACTAGATCACATACCAGATCATGTATTAAATGTCTACATCCTTTTAACCTGGACATAAATGTATTACAAAGTAACAAGTCTAAGCAGACGAACCGTCCTGGATAGAGATTTGATACTCTTCAATGTTGTAAACCGCAAATCGCTACTTAACATCAATACGACAAATAAATACAACTATAAAGACATATATACTGACTGTATTCATCTGTCAGACAAAAAGCAAGAAAAATTGTTATGTTCATTAAGTCCTAATGGATTGATCGTGTTTAATTCCTTAATCCAAAAGCACTCTCTTTGGAGAAGTTTTTTTGCTCTATCACCCCCCCGTTTAAGAGGGTGAACATATTCAATCCCAATAAAACTGAAATGAGTTAATGAATGTTTTGCAGCCAGATAATGTTTTGCAACAGGTTTATCTGAGGCTGCATCTCGAAAGGCAACTTTAATTGCTGAGCGATGCCCTGCCATCCTCTCTCTCAGAGTCCATTCCGTTTTGCCCACATATGCCAATCCGCACGGGCAAGTCAATAGGTATACTACAAAATTTGTTGTACAGGTAATCCGATCGTTGATCTGATATTTTTTATTAGAGTGAGGATGGGTAAACCAACGGCCTGCACGCATAGACCCACAGGTGGTGCAGCCCGAGCATCTATAGCAACCTGGACGGGTCGATGTTAACCAGGTTTTCTTAGTCAGCAAGTAACTGTCCCTGGGATCGGTCTTGACCAGAAGGTCACGAAGATTTGGACCTCTTTTGTACCCAAAAACCAGACGGTTTTTAAAGACTTGGGGAAGCTTCCCATCCTTTTGTAAAAGAGACCAATTGTCATTAATACACTTTTTGATCCTTGCTGAAGCTGTCGTGTATTTAATTGGAATAACCATCCTATCGGTTTGTGGTGTAGTCACTTTAAGAGATTTTTGATCATTTTTCAATAGCAGTGCACATTGGTTTTCTAATTGTTTCTTAGAGTAGCCTCGGGCCGCAAATCTTTCAATCATTTCATTAAGTTGCTTATTTCTTATATCTTCAATTGAATTATTTCTGATAACACGAAGAAATTGAGATTTAGGCAAAGCATATTTGAGAGCTGGTGGATGGAAACTGGAATTATGCAAAACAGTATTACGATCAGTGTCTTTCCGAAACAAACAATATTCAAGTCTATTGCATTTTTTAAAAATTTTTAAGTCTAAAAAATCAATTTCAACCTGGCTATATGATGATGTGAATTCAACAGGGGTATTTAAAGAATTAATGTCCATGACAAAAGATGTCAAGGACCCTTCATCTCCTTTCCACAAAAGGAATATATCATCAATATAGCGATGGTAAAGTAAAATATTATGCAAATAGACTGGAAGAATGTAGCGACTCTCGAACATATACATATAAGCATTGGCATATGATGGGGCCATACTAGCTCCCATCGACGTACCAGTATTTTGCAAATAAAACTTGCCTTCAAATTGGAAAAAATTATCAGTCAAACAGATCTCCAGGAGTGTTAGTAAATACTCTACCGGAGGACCTAGGTATTTGTCTGAAGTAGATGTAACTTCACGAATAGCTTGTAGACCTTCCTGATGGGGTATTATAGTGTACAAGCTTTTTACATCCAATGTCACTAACCACACATCATTGTCCACATTAGATAAATTCTTCAGGATCTCAATTAAAGATGGAGTGTCACGTAAGACTGTTTTCAAACTTTGGATAACTGGTTGTAGACAAAAATCAATAAACATACCAATTGGCTGTAATAGGCTGTTTCTCGCAGAGACAATAGGGCGCATAGGAGGATTTGAAAGATTTTTATGAATCTTAGGTAATCCATATAAAATTGGACACACAGGATGTTTTATTTTCAAATAATTGCCTGTGTCCTCAGTAATCCAATTAGACTGGACTCCCAATTGGACCACATTCTCAATCTTGTTTTTAATTTTCTCAGTAGGATCAAAATTAAGCATTTGATATACCTGAGTGTCCTGAAGTTGTAATCTCAACGATGCACTGTAGTCACAATAGTCTTGGATTACGATGGAACCGCCTTTGTCAGCCGGTCTGATGCAAATTGATTTATCCTTTTGCAAAGATATAATAGCATGTCTTTCCTCCTTTGACAGATTAGGATGAACATTGCCAAAAATGATAGAGGATTTTTGCATATCTGCCTCCAATGCCGTTTTGAAGAATAGAAGAGACGGATTAGAGGAATCGAAGCTTCTTGTGCTTTTCAATTTGAATTGTTGTGTAGTACCTATGTTCGTTTGATGAGCCACATTGGCAAATTGTTCTTTGAGGCTCATTGATCTAAATAGTTTAAATTGCTCAATTTCCCATTCAAATGCATTGAATTTATTGGTGGGGACAAATGATAAACCTTTATTAAGCAAAGATGTTTCTGCTTCTGTTAAAGTGTGTTTAGACAAGTTGTATACTACACACGTTATTTCTTTCCCTTCTTCGCTTGTCCTTTTACTCCAGTGCTGCCGTCCCTTTTGTCCCCTTCTAGTGTATCGTTTTGGGGGTTTGCCTGGATCTAAAAAAGGTTGTTTCTGAGAAGAGCTCCGTGTAATCATATGAGTTTGTTGTCCACCACTAGCCTCAGCCAATTTGTCATCTTCAGAATCTTCAGAACTAGTATCGATTGTTTGGAAGTTAGGTTTATTAATTTTAGCCCTTTGTTGTCTCCTTCTTTGTCCAAATCTAGGTCTAAATGTTTGGCCGGTAAGCCAACCGTAAACCTTATTATCATCGTAGTCTTCTTTTACTCGCTGAAATTTTGCTTTTTTAAACCTAACTAAATCAGCACGATGTTTATCCACTTGTGTTTTGAACGATACCATTTTATCTTTATTTTCTGTGGATTGGAGAATATTGCAATGAGAAGCTTCAAATTCAACAATATTTTTCCGAATTTTCGACAGTTCTTTTCCCACCTCTTCTATCACCAATAGCATAAGGGAAAAAGAACATTGATCCAACACTTTAGTCCATTTCTTACAAAATTCTTGGTTCATTCTCCCAATAGTAGGTATATTTCTTATTCGAAATCCACGAGGGATCCTTTGGGAGCGGTAGTAGTCAGAAAGAAACATGCCATGAAGATCATAATCAGTCTCTTTTTTCTTCAAACGTAGCAATTCAAAGTGTAAATCTTTAATATTTTCAGTTGTTTGTTCATCTTGGTACGATTTTTTCCACAAGATGTTTTCAATAGAATCCTCTGTCACATTAGTATTCAAAGAAGCATCGGGAGCAACAGTTTCTGATGCTATGAATAATTCCATACTTGCAAGACAAGGTATCGCTATAGTCTCAACTCAGTGCGGGTGCTATATTAATGCTTCAAAGAGCAATATACAAAATCTACTAGAATAAGCACTCACGCTTAATGTCAATTTACCGGGTGCTCCAGAGAGAAAGTTACATATATAATGATAAGCTGGGCACTCACGGATTTTTACAAAACAAAAAAACAATTTAATGGTACTTTAACTGCAACGTTTCGGTCCTCAAACCGGGACCTTTGTCAAGCAAACATGGTACACCAAAATAACTTAACATATTTATAGAGACAAAGAGACACTCACCTCGTGGTAGCCAAACGACCCAATGTGATGACGTACAAAGAGACGCAGACTTGAGAATGGTAGACAGCACCAGAACCATAGAACCCAATAGAACCCAAGAAAATCACCCCAAATAGTGCCACCTAGTGTCAAGGGAATAAAAGAGAATGAAAATCTATAAAAATACTTAACGACATGTCGAAGAAACATTGTATACTAGATCACATACCAGATCATGTATTAAATGTCTACATCCTTATAACCTGGACATAAATGTATTACAAAGTAACAAGTCTAAGCAGACGAACCGTCCTGGATAGAGATTTGATGTAGACATTTAATACATGATCTGGTATGTGATCTAGTATACAATGTTTCTTCGACATGTCGTTAAGTATTTTTATAGATTTTCATTCTCTTTTATTCCCTTGACACTAGGTGGCACTATTTGGGGTGATTTTCTTGGGTTCTATTGTTGGGTTCTATGGTTCTGGTGCTGTCTATCATTCTCAAGTCTGCGTCTCTGTGTACGTCATCACATTGGGTCGTTTGGCTACCACGAGGTGAGTGTCTCTTTGTCTCTATAAATATGTTAAGTTATTTTGGTGTACCATGTTTGCTTGACAAAGGTCCCGGTTTGAGGACCGAAACGTTGCAGTTAAAGTACCATTAAATTGGTTTTTTGTTTTGTAAAAATCCGTGAGTGCCCAGCTTATCATTATATATGTAACTTTCTCTCTGGAGCACCCGGTAAATTGACATTAAGCGTGAGTGCTTATTCTAGTAGATTTTGTATATTGCTCTTTGAAGCATTAATATAGCACCCGCACTGAGTTGAGACTATAGCGATACCTTGTCTCGCAAGTATGGAATTATTCATAGCATCAGAAACTGTTGCTCCCGATGCTTCTTTGAATACTAATGTGACAGAGGATTCTATTGAAAACATCTTGTGGAAAAAATCGTACCAAGATGAACAAACAACTGAAAATATTAAAGATTTACACTTTGAATTGCTACGTTTGAAGAAAAAAGAGACTGATTATGATCTTCATGGCATGTTTCTTTCTGACTACTACCGCTCCCAAAGGATCCCTCGTGGATTTCGAATAAGAAATATACCTACTATTGGGAGAATGAACCAAGAATTTTGTAAGAAATGGACTAAAGTGTTGGATCAATGTTCTTTTTCCCTTATGCTATTGGTGATAGAAGAGGTGGGAAAAGAACTGTCGAAAATTCGGAAAAATATTGTTGAATTTGAAGCTTCTCATTGCAATATTCTCCAATCCACAGAAAATAAAGATAAAATGGTATCGTTCAAAACACAAGTGGATAAACATCGTGCTGATTTAGTTAGGTTTAAAAAAGCAAAATTTCAGCGAGTAAAAGAAGACTACGATGATAATAAGGTTTACGGTAGGCTTACCGGCCAAACATTTAGACCTAGATTTGGACAAAGAAGGAGACAACAAAGGGCTAAAATTAATAAACCTAACTTCCAAACAATCGATACTAGTTCTGAAGATTCTGAAGATGACAAATTGGCTGAGGCTAGTGGTGGACAACAAACTCATATGATTACACGGAGCTCTTCTCAGAAACAACCTTTTTTAGATCCAGGCAAACCCCCAAAACCCCCACATGTATCTTTAATAAAAGAAGACGATACACTAGAAGGGGACAAAAGGGACGGCAGCACTGGAGTAAAAGGACAAGCGAAGAAGGGAAAGAAATAACGTGTGTAGTATACAACTTGTCTAAACACACTTTAACAGAAGCAGAAACATCTTTGCTTAATAAAGGTTTATCATTTGTCCCCACCAATAAATTCAATGCATTTGAATGGGAAATTGAGCAATTTAAACTATTTAGATCAATGAGCCTCAAAGAACAATTTGCCAATGTGGCTCATCAAACGAACATAGGTACTACACAACAATTCAAATTGAAAAGCACAAGAAGCTTCGATTCCTCTAATCCGTCTCTTCTATTCTTCAAAACGGCATTGGAGGCAGATATGCAAAAATCCTCTATCATTTTTGGCAATGTTCATCCTAATCTGTCAAAGGAGGAAAGACATGCTATTATATCTTTGCAAAAGGATAAATCAATTTGCATCAGACCGGCTGACAAAGGCGGTTCCATCGTAATCCAAGACTATTGTGACTACAGTGCATCGTTGAGATTACAACTTCAGGACACTCAGGTATATCAAATGCTTAATTTTGATCCTACTGAGAAAATTAAAAACAAGATTGAGAATGTGGTCCAATTGGGAGTCCAGTCTAATTGGATTACTGAGGACACAGGCAATTATTTGAAAATAAAACATCCTGGCCTAGATTTAAAGGCAACCGTTAAACCAGCCGCTAAGTGAAAAAGGCACATCGCTCGCAAATAATACAGGAGTTACGGCAGATTCAATAACTACTCTACGAGAATAGCTATCGAGCGTAGGCACACAAAAAACACGTAACACAAAACCTGTTGTCGCTCATGTTAATGCACAACGGGCGGACAAATCACACGATAACTGAGCTCCAAACAACATGTAACATAACGGCTGCCGTTGTCAAGCAACCATGATTGATGCCAAAACAAATTCAAACACACATCCAATCCCAAAGCCCCAATGTATCAAATAACTTCAAATACACCTATATATACCCAAAAATAACCGCCACACACTGTCTGTTATCGAGTTCTTCAGAGCCAGATATCAGGACCCAGGAGCGGAGGATAGTGATCAGAGAGAGGGAGACAGGAGCGTTCATTGGAGGTAGAGGAGTTTTGGAGTTTGGAGAGAGGAGAGCATTGCACAGAATACGACACATAGCACACCTTTGCACATATTACATACACACATACAAACACATACACATACATACACATAGTCCTTTTATTTTATAACACCTCACACATTTTACTTTTATTTTTGACAGTGTGAATCTGGGAGTGAAAGTGTGTGACAGAGAGTGACTGGATCGAGTGTGTCTGTGAGGGCCTGTGGGAGTGCCTGGGTGTGACTGGGTGAATGATGGCGAGGAGAGGAGGACAGGAGAGAGGGATGGGGAGAGTAGTGGAGGAGGAGGAAGATCAGGAGGGGATCCCTCAGCAGAGCAGGGGTGGGAGAGGGAGATCCGCAGGGCGGAGGGGGACCCGGCCCACAAGAGCAGGAACACGCAGGACAGGGACAGAACCTGCAGTGGGACGAGGGGTAGTTGCTGGGGAGCACCCCACACAGTCAGGGTCAGACCAGGCAGGGCACTCCGGCTCTGAGTCATCCCATGCCGGAGCTGATGAGGCCAGGATCAGAGACCCAAAGTATACAGAGGAGGAGAACACGGCTCTTGTGGAAGCTGTCCTGGAGAGGCAGAGTGTTCTCCACCCGACAGCGAAGGTCCCTGGCCTGTCAGCGAGGAGGAAAGCAGCCTGGAACCAGATCTGCAGCCGGGTCAACGCGGTGGCTCCATGCAGACGGGACGTGGAGTCCATCAAGAAGCGATGGGGCGACTGCCGGAGGGTGGTCAAGAACAAGCTCTCCGAACTCGCCAAGCACGCCCGAGGCACTGGAGGTGGCCCACCTGTCCCTATCACCTTCTGCGGCTGGGAGGAGATGGTGCGCCAGAATATGTCCCCAACCCTGATCGAGGGGGTTGTTGGAGGAGCTGACACTGGGGATGAGAGGACCCTCCACACTACCGGTAAGTGCAACACTACAGAACAACACACTACAGCAACCAACACCAGCTGCACACACACTCACACCTCAACACATGTCCATCATTCATGCACACAACTGCACCAACACAGCGCCCTGAGGGTTAAAAACAGGACACAACACAAGGACAAATATCAAGGTCCAACTTGGAACAAACCTGTCCAAGTCCTACTTCAACCCTCCTGTCGCTGTGCTCATCACACACAATACACAAACCATGCAGTTCCAAATGTCGACTGTCATCACTGTTCACACACAATGTCACCCATGTCCCCGCTGGGATGTCAGCACTTAACCCCTCGAGTGCTAGAGGGATCATCAATGCATCGATCAACAATGCTTTGGCAACCCCTCTGGGACTCAAAGGGTTAACCAGACAACAATCAAGTCAATAGGCCAACGATCACATGCTACACAGGGGACATTCACTAAGCGGTGACAAACACATGGTGGAGAGAAATTCACCCTCACACATCCTCATTTCACCAATACCAGTGTTAGCCTATGGAGAATATGCAATAACATGAATCAAGTTGCTAAGGTCCCATCGTATACACTCCATAGAAAACACTGGAAATGGGGAAATGAGATCACTGGAGAAGTCAGCATTATGTACACTCCATCATGTCAACAACACCGCTTACTGAATCACAAAAAGGATGGAGCAGGTCACACATCACAGTGGCACTGAGAATAACTGCTTGTATGTGCAACACACAGGCCTCAAACAATACCCCAGAATTAAAGGGGGAAAAAGTAGGCCTTGGTGTTGTGTCTGCAATCATTTACCCTAACTTCAAATGACATATCTCACATCTGATTCCCACATGGATCCTCAGGGGTGCTGATGCCATGGATGGATGGTACACCAGACACTGTTTGCAGGATACACATGGGAACCAAATATCATCCATTGTACCTTGGTCACCAACAGGCCATGAATGATAGATATCTCGGATTGAGTACGGTTGCCTCACTCAGAAGGATGGATGGGCTCATACTCAAAGAAAAACAGGCCTCAATCAGAGATATCCCTCACTACTGGCGTGATTGTTGCCCTTCAGGATTCAACTGGAACACACGACATGGACAGGATCCTGTCCAGTTCATCAATCTCTGATTGCCAGGGTGGTATCCCATGCCCTACAATGAAATGCATAGGATATGATCCTGACAACCAGAGAGTCACCTGTCAAGTAATGAAAAATTGTGAATTGGACGGGATCAGCTAAGAAGATAGGGTTGAATAACACTTGATTCCCACTGCACATCTGTTCAAACAAAGATATGCACACAAAGGAAAATGGTCAGATATGTACCTTTCAAATGGCTCAAAATATGTCCCAACACGATGTGAACCCAGAGATCATCTCACTGCCTGTGATTGCCCTACTGGCCAGATATGTGCATCCATCAGAAACTAACTTACATTGATACCATCCAAATACACATACCTAGTATATCCCACTCTACGTAGATGGGATATACGAGGTATGCTCATATCCATCATATCAATCCAATGTATATTTTGATGGGTGCACATATATAGCCAGTAAGGCAATCACACCTACTGAAATGATCTCTGGCTTCATATCTGGAAAGGATATATTCATATCCATATGAAAGGTACACATCCACATGCATATATGACCATTTCTCCTTGTATGTAACTGTAATGGCATAGCAATTGTTAATTTCACCAACATGTGGATCCATGTTAGTCCTATCCCGCCAACCCTCATGGTTAGACAGATATCGCTCTATTTGACAGCTGGAGATTCCAGTCATTAGAACACACGGAGGCTCTTCAGCAGAGCCTAAATTGCCCCATTCAGAGATGGAGACATCTTTGAGATGGTCAACAAAGTGTGCCAGGTTTGCAAGCACACTCTGTTCACCATTCCAATGAGGTTTACATCTCTGAATGGGGCAATTTAGGCTCTGCTGAAGAGCCTCCGTGTGGTGAAATGACTGTCAAACATGTCAAAATGACTGTCAAATAGAGCAATATCTGTCTAACCATGTGGGTTGGAGGGATAGGACTAACATCGATCCACATCTATCTCTTACAATGCCTACAATATTACATCATGGTGAAATTAACCATTGCTATTCTGTTAAAGGGATAGTAATACCTAACATGTGAAAAGAAAAATATATTGCAGGGTTCATCCCCCGAGCAAAACAAGGGTATTCCCACTGCTCAAAGGTGTTTCATTCAAAATGTAGCACAGCTCATAGTTGACTACTCCAGCGGCAATATCACAGTGGCCTGGAACTCTAAAATGGCGATGTTGCTAGACCATCCTATGGACAGCTTACGTCCAGACGCAATAAATTCTCATAGGATAATGTAGCAACAGTGCCAATGTACAACTTCAGGCCACTGGGATATAGCACCAAAGAAATTCTACTCTGAGCTGGGAGACTTTTTGAACAAAAACCTCCTCCAGCAGTGGGAGTACCCTTGTTTCACTCAGGGTGATAAACCACAAAACATATATTTCCCTTTCTGCATTTCATGTATTAGTATCCCATTAATCCCATAATGGCTACGTTTACTATCACACAATCTCAATTCTCCACACAGCTTATGGGCCTCCATCGCAGCAGGAGCCCGTGGAGGAGCCGACCACACCACCCAGTGAGGAGGATACAGAGGAGGGGACTAGCCACTGGGAAGCGTCTACAACCACCACACCTCCTCCCCAACTGGCTGCATCACCACTGCCTGCCTCTCAACTGCCTGCCTCTCAACTGCCTGCCTCTCAACTGCCTGCCTCTCAACTGGCTGCCTCTCAACTGCCTGCCTCTCAACTGCCTGCCTCTCAACTGCCTGCCTCTCAACTGCCTGCCCCACCACAGGATGCTCGACAAATGTACAGCGGCTGGATTCAGGGGGAGAGATGGATGCATCCCACTAGCACCGGGAGCTATTACCCTCCAGCAGCAGCACCACCACCACCAGGGAGGCAATGGCTGCCCGGGAATGTGGCCACCAGCCAATATGGGCCATATTCCACCGAGATGGATCTACCCTCCTGGATGGCTCCCCAGCATGGCCCCAGGTATGATCCCAGGTGGGGGCCAAGCACCTACCACTGGCCAAGGTATGACCCTTGGCCACTTGACTACCAACACCTGGGCCTGATTGGGGAGCCCCAGCGCCCTCAGCCAAGGGACTTGTTCACCCCACCACCTCAACCAGCACAGACATCAGTGGGCAGCAGTGGGTCCCTTGATGTGGTGGGCACCCACACACCGTCTGTGCAAGCCACTCCACCAACACAAACAGCAGTAGCAGCCACAGCACACCCAGTACCAGCAGAGGAGACAGCAGAGGCTGGGGAGATAGAGGCTGAGGAGACAGCTGAACCTGTTGAAGCAGAGGCTGAGGAGACAGCTGAAGCTGGGGAAACAGAGGCTGAGGAGACAGCTGAAGCTGGGGAAACAGAGGCTGAGGAGACAGCTGAAGCTGGGGAAACAGCACATGTGTCACCGGCCACTCCCATCTCCAGCAGTCAACGCACCCCAGATCTGGAGGCTGAGTGCATGGCCCTTCAAAGAGGACAGCTCCGGGCAACCCACGCCACCAACGACAACCTCACGAGGAACCGGAGGGAATCCCGGAGGAACACGAACAGGTTGGAGACCAGAATCCAAGCTCTGGAGTCAGAGGTTGCCAGGGGGAACACACAACTCCACCAGATACATACGGGGATGATGGACATGTTTGCACAGGTGCTCGTGGAGTTGCGAGAGATTAACCGCAGGGAGAACCTGAGGATGGAGAGGGAGAACCTGCGTTCCACAGAGGGGTCCACTGCACCCACCACCCCTTCCAGTGTTACCCCAGAAGCCACACCTAGGGGACAGAGGGTGACAAGGCAATCAGCCAGGGCATCCACCTCTGGCACCAAGTCTAAGGCCCCCCCCCAAAAAAAAAAGAAATGAAAGGCCCAACCTGTCATCTGCCCCCTCAATAAATGAAAATTGTGCTTTTGAATCCTGTCTGATCTGCTGTGTAATCACTTATAGATTGGGTGGCAGGGTTGTCTCCAATGCATTGCCAAACAATGCAGTGAACTCAACTCCTGCCTGGGGGAAATGTTTGTGTGATGTTACAACATGGGTTCACACACACCCACACCGTTGTCCAAATTCACCTGGCAACCCATCCCTGTAGCCATATAACACAACAGTGTTACATGGCCATGATGTGTGTCAGATTTGATCAGAACATACCCCTTAGCACAACAACTGGTGCAACACTGAACATTCGTCTGCATCAATTGTTGTGTTTGAGGGGAAAACCAAACTAACAGCTATGCGACTTAGCAGGGAAATAACAAGCAGGACAGATTGAACATGCATCAATATGGTCTTTAAATCAAAATTCTATTGTGCAGCTGACATACTGGGGAACACAATGTACACCCTAGGATCTCAATGTGTGTGTTACACATTGTGATCCTAGGGTGAGCATTGTGTTCTCCAGCAAGTCAGATGCACAACAGGAGTTTGAATCACAGCCTAACTTACTGCATAACCCAAAAATCTTCCTAAGATTTCATTGTGTAGCACGCACATTGGAACCTTAGGCTGAGCATTGGCTTATGTATTAAAGGGATAGTAAACCTTGAAAATAAGTTCATTCTATATTGTAGCCCTTAAAAAAACATGTAAAATGATATAAGTCTTATATCCCAAATCATATATGTTTGGTAGATAAGACTGATATCATTTTTCATGGTTTTTAAAGGGCTACAATGTGAAATAAACTTATTTTCAGGGTTTACTATCCCTTTAAGTTGTGTTGTTGTTTAACTAAGGTTATAACACACTTCACCAGTAATAACACTTGTCCACATGGTTGTTTTTGTTGATGTAGCCCATGTACTGAGATATGACAACCTACAGCAATCTCAGGACATCATTGATTATATTGAGCAACACACAAACCATGGACATCACATCACAGTGGAAGTGTGTCCCCTGTATCACCAGCTAATCACTCACAACACACATCAGTGTATCACTGCCATCATGTCATTGCATGTATACATCACAAAGTCCACTCATGGTCAGGCAACTAGTGGACTCCTGTGATGTAAATCATGCCTTCCTTTGTATGAGGGATACTCTAGCCTTGGGTACGGTTCCACATTGACAGGTGTTTGATCCAACATTCATTCATACAGACACGGATTGAGTAGTGATGTTTCTTGTGTATGTAGCCAATATGCATTAAACACTTGTATGAGCACAAAAAGGTACATCTGAACTAAATAGGAATACATTTGAAATGCTAGTGAACTGCTCATGTGTTGTCTACATCGTTTGGCATCTGTGTATGAGCAGTCTTACTGTACAGGTCTGATACCTGGATGTTAGTACACACATAAATTTGTGTCCATATGTGAATGTTCCAGTAGAGGTTGCTGTGAACATCAGGTCAAACATTGCATCACCAACACAATCACTTGGAACGCCAAGGGGTGAGCTTCATGGAAGTGTTGTCCAGACTTCAGTCCAGTCATATGGAAACTCCTCTGTTCAAGGATGGATCGTGCTATGGATGCCTGTGGGACAAGAGGACAGGATTTGGAACATCACCCTCGAAGTGATCGTCATGCAACAGCTACAACATCATGATCCTCTTAATCTTTCCCGTTACATAAGTCTACACAAACCACTGCTTTGTAATGTGTTGTGTACTGGTCTATGAACCATCATGGGGGGAACTAAGGGGATGTTAATCATCCTTAGGGATATTTGCCCCTGACATGGTTACACACATCAACAAATATGTCCTAATAGCTTCCTGACAACAATATATTTGGGCTGCCACTGTCAGAGACAGGCCAAATATGTTTGGTTCATGGAGCTAGTAGGACATATTTGTTAATGTGTGTATTTCTTTCTGGGGCACATATCACTGCACACACACACACACACACAGGGCAGCATGGTGTCCATGGAGATGTGATCCACATTTCATGAGCTCCATGTTGTGTAACACACTATTACTGTCGATCCACCCCTCTGCTGCTTTCTTCAACTGTAGCAAGCTACTGGTCCCATGTCCCCACGAATGCCCCCTGAACTCCTTATATGACAGAGTTCTATCCGATGCATTGGCTTGGATGAGACTCCCTTGCTACAGGGGTACCATGGTTGCTATGGGTCTGATCCTAGCAGAACACTTTAGTTGGTGCCTAGGGAGCTGTGGGATATGCTGAACAAGGTTAAAGTGTTGTACCTTGGTTTCCAGGGGGGGCATGCATGATATCCTTGAGGTAGCAGTATCAACATGGACGACAGGTTGTCAGGTGTATTCGGAATCTCTAGGCCCAATCTGACTGGTCCACGGAATAGTTGATGCTGGTGGTCCATACTGCAGCCAGTGACAGGGCTGTGTCACTGATCCTGTGGGGTGAAACAGAACATGTGTGTTGTGGTGGGTGTGTATGCATGGATTGTGTGCATACATGTATTATACTCACAGCAGAAGTGATCCCTGATCAATCTGTCCCTTGTCTGCATCCCTGTTGGGGTTTCCTCACACTCAACGATATCCACAGGGTCTTCAGGTCTGGGTGGGGGATGGACATCGTCGATGAGTCTGGTGTCCACCGCGATATTATGTAGGATGGCACATGCCACGATGATGTCGCAGACCTTGCCTGGTGCATACTGCAATGCTCCCCCCGAGTGGTCCAGACATCGGAATCGGGACTTGAGGAGGCCGAAGGTCCGCTCAATGGCATTCCGTGTTCTGGCATGAGCCTGGTTATATCGTTCCTGGGCATCGTTTTGGGGATTGGCGACCGGGGTGAGGAGCCATGGCTTGCATCCATAGCCAGCATCACCTGTGGAAAGTGAGTGACATGGTGTGACAAGGAGCACATATTGTGGTGAACATACTAGCACATGTGTATGTGGTGTCATTTGGTGCTGTTAACTCACCCAGTAGCCATCCGCCTGTATAGGTCCCATTTTCGAAATCCCTCTGCACAGATGAATTTCTGAGTATATGTGAATCGTGACAGCTCCCGGGAAATTTCGCACAGACATTCATTATGGCCAGGTTGCTGTCACACACCATCTGCACATTCATTGAGTGGAAGTTTTTGCGGTTCAGGAACATATGTCCCTGACGTGCTGGTGCTTTGATACGGACATGGGTGCAATCTATTGCACCCATGACCCTGGGCATGCCTCCCCTTGCATAGAAGACCTGCTTCAGATGTGTCCACTCCATATCGGTGATGGGGAAACGTATGTAGGTACTGGCCTTGGCTTTGAGGGCTGGCAAGACCTGGGCCAGCACCCTGGAGAATGTGGCCTGGGACATGCCAGATGCGTAACCCTCTGTCGACTGAAAGGCGCCACTTGCCATGAAGTGTATGGCACACAGGAGTTTTTGAAGGCCAGTTAGAGCATGGTTATGGGTGCATATGGGATCCACCTGCTCCTTGATGACCTCATACAGGGCTATGATGCTGTGTGGCCTCAACCTGTAGCGATCAATAACCTCGTCATCGGTCATTCCAAAGAGAGTGACCCTTGGACGGTATACCCTGGGCCTTGGTGGTCGTCTATGCATCCTGGGCTGCTGCAGGGGTCCCTGTGGCAGCTGGGGAGCATCCTGTTGCTGCAGCTGTGCATCTGCAGGCAGGTGTCCTCCGGGTGGGGATGGGCTCCTGTGTGGCTGCTGAGCCAGAGCCTCCTCACTTGCAACAGGTGGAGGCTGTTGATGAGGCGTGCTTGGAGGTTGCTGATGTTCCCCAGCTCTCTCCCTTGCACGCCTTCTCCGCAGCCTTCGCAACAATATGTAACCCAACATACTGTTTGCTCTCTCTATCTGTCTCTATCTGTCTCTCTCTCTCTCTCTCTATCTCTATCTATCTCTCTCTCTCTCTCCCTCCCTGAGTGGAAAACAAGCCACAAGTGAGTGTGTTGAGTTGTCCCTTTAAGTACTTGCTAGGGCGTTGTGTAGGTGTGTTGATGAGGTGAGTGCTGACCAATGGTGAGTTGTTTTTGTCCAGGTAAGTGTTAGCAGGTGTGTGTGTGTTATAAGATGTGGTGTGTTGTGCTTGTTCTGTGTGTGCCATTTGCGGACGTGCAGTTGTGGGGTGCAGGTGGCGTGTTGATGTTGCCCAGGTGAGCTTGTATTTGCAGGTGTCCGCTTTGTGTGATGACCCCCATTGTTCCGTGCCATGTTGTGTTGTTGTTTTTCTGTGTTGTTGTCCCTGTGGTGTTGGTTGTTGTTGTTTGTGTAGTGATTTGTGTTGTGTGTGCATGTTTTTGTGTTGTTTTGGCATTGCACGGGTTAATTTTCCCATTTACATGGTTGTGCTGTAAGCATTTGGTGTGTTTTCCTCTGTAACGGGTGTTTAGTTTTGGCCGTTAAGTGTCTAACGTGTGTGAGAAGTGGGTCTTAACTTTTAGCCGTTAGGTGTGTCTTTTTTTCAGCCGTTATCAGTACCGCAAGCCTTTGAATAGCTCTGGGGTATGTTGTTCCATGCGTCTGAATGCACGTAGGTGTATCGGCCGTTAGGATTGTGCAACTGCCGTTAGCTGTTGTTTAGACGGATCTTTGAATTGCAACATGACACTTAACGCACCCGTTTGTGAGTTTTTTGGCTAACGGCTGCCTTTAAATCGAGCCCCCTGTGTGTCCAATTTTATATGGATTACCTAAGATTCATAAAAATCTTTCAAATCCTCCTATGCGCCCTATTGTCTCTGCGAGAAACAGCCTATTACAGCCAATTGGTATGTTTATTGATTTTTGTCTACAACCAGTTATCCAAAGTTTGAAAACAGTCTTACGTGACACTCCATCTTTAATTGAGATCCTGAAGAATTTATCTAATGTGGACAATGATGTGTGGTTAGTGACATTGGATGTAAAAAGCTTGTACACTATAATACCCCATCAGGAAGGTCTACAAGCTATTCGTGAAGTTACATCTACTTCAGACAAATACCTAGGTCCTCCGGTAGAGTATTTACTAACACTCCTGGAGATCTGTTTGACTGATAATTTTTTCCAATTTGAAGGCAAGTTTTATTTGCAAAATACTGGTACGTCGATGGGAGCTAGTATGGCCCCATCATATGCCAATGCTTATATGTATATGTTCGAGAGTCGCTACATTCTTCCAGTCTATTTGCATAATATTTTACTTTACCATCGCTATATTGATGATATATTCCTTTTGTGGAAAGGAGATGAAGGGTCCTTGACATCTTTTGTCATGGACATTAATTCTTTAAATACCCCTGTTGAATTCACATCATCATATAGCCAGGTTGAAATTGATTTTTTAGACTTAAAAATTTTTAAAAAATGCAATAGACTTGAATATTGTTTGTTTCGGAAAGACACTGATCGTAATACTGTTTTGCATAATTCCAGTTTCCATCCACCAGCTCTCAAATATGCTTTGCCTAAATCTCAATTTCTTCGTGTTATCAGAAATAATTCAATTGAAGATATAAGAAATAAGCAACTTAATGAAATGATTGAAAGATTTGCGGCCCGAGGCTACTCTAAGAAACAATTAGAAAACCAATGTGCACTGCTATTGAAAAATGATCAAAAATCTCTTAAAGTGACTACACCACAAACCAATAGGATGGTTATTCCAATTAAATACACGACAGCTTCAGCAAGGATCAAAAAGTGTATTAATGACAATTGGTCTCTTTTACAAAAGGATGGGAAGCTTCCCCAAGTCTTTAAAAAACGTCCGGTTTTTGGGTACAAAAGAGGTCCAAATCTTCGTGACCTCCTGGTCAAGACCGATCCCAGGGACAGTTACTTGCTGACTAAGAAAACCTGGTTAACATCGACCCGTCCAGGTTGCTATAGATGCTCGGGCTGCACCACCTGTGGGTCTATGCGTGCAGGCCGTTGGTTTACCCATCCTCACTCTAATAAAAAATATCAGATCAACGATCGGATTACCTGTACAACAAATGTGGGCAAAACGGAACAGACTCTGAGAGAGAGGATGGCAGGGCATCGCTCAGCAATTAAAGTTGCCTTTCGAGATGCAGCCTCAGATAAACCTGTTGCAAAACATTATCTGGCTGCAAAACATTCATTAACTCATTTCAGTTTTATTGGGATTGAATATGTTCACCCTCTTAAACGGGGGGGTGATAGAGCAAAAAAACTTCTCCAAAGAGAGTGCTTTTGGATTAAGGAATTAAACACGATCAATCCATTAGGACTTAATGAACATAACAATTTTTCTTGCTTGTTGTCTGACAGATGAATACAGTCAGTATATATGTCTTTATAGTTGTATTTATTTGTCGTATTGATGTTAAGTAGCGATTTGCGGTTTACAACATTGAAGAGTATCAAATCTCTATCCAGGACGGTTCGTCTCCTTAGACTTGTTACTTTGTAATACATTTATGTCCAGGTTAAAAGGATGTAGACATTTAATACATGATCTGGTATGTGATCTAGTATACAATGTTTCTTCGACATGTCGTTAAGTATTTTTATAGATTTTCATTCTCTTTTATTCCCTTGACACTAGGTGGCACTATTTGGGGTGATTTTCTTGGGTTCTATTGGGTTCTATGGTTCTGGTGCTGTCTATCATTCTCAAGTCTGCGTCTCTTTGTACGTCATCACATTGGGTCGTTTGGCTACCACGAGGTGAGTGTCTCTTTGTCTCTATAAATATGTTAAGTTATTTTGGTGTACCATGTTTGCTTGACAAAGGTCCCGGTTTGAGGACCGAAACGTTGCAGTTAAAGTACCATTAAATTGGTTTTTTGTTTTGTAAAAATCCGTGAGTGCCCAGCTTATCATTATATATATATATATATATATATATATATATATATATATATATATGTATGTGTGTGTATATGTCTGTATATCTATGTATGTGTGTACCTAAATGTGTGTATGTGTGTCTGTATGAGTGTCTGTCTCTATGTATGTATGTATTTGTCTCTGTATGTATATATATAACACCCTTCACAACTCAGTTCTCATAAAACATTACACTTAAGTGAATAGAACTATTAACCAAAAATCAACAGACGGGCAACGCCGTCCCACACTGCTAGTATATATATATACATATATTTTCTTAATTGATATCTTACGTGTGCCACAGGAGTGTTCAACAACAAACATCAAACATCACTATGAAAAAAAGAGTTCATGAAATTAGTCAAACATTTAATTCTGTATACTGTTGTTTATTTGAAGATGATGCTGGTCTTTCACACAAAGGGCATCTGACACTAGATGTTAGCAGCAGAAACAGCAGGTCCACTGCCTATGACCCATCAGCTGCAGCCAGGGCACCTCCTGTTGCCATGGGCCTTAGCCTAGCCATCACCTGCAGCCAGGTTTGCAGGGGCCATAGGTTGTTGCACAGGATGCTCGAATTGATGATCCCCAGCTGCAAGGGCCCTAAGGCCTATAGGTAGTGGTGCAGGTGGCCTAAATTCTTGACGCGGCCTTCTTCTTTGTTGTTGCCTAGCTTGTACCAAAACTTGCATTAACAGAAGTTCCAGGTCTGCAAGGTCCATATCCAGTAGCTCAGGATCAAATAACCGCCTCTGTTCAACTGCCTCTGCATGGGCCTTATACTGAATAATTGCTGAAAGGATCAAAAAGAATATAATAGTGGCCAAAACTATTATTAAATGGTTCATAGCAGGTAAAATTAGAAGATACATATGATCCAGGAACATCTGTGCCTTTTGTTCAATGCCGTTGGCCTTGAGAATTTTGCCAACACGTTTGGCTTCAGCTTTTGCATGATCATCATGTGGGAGCTTGCCTGTTATGGAGTTGCTCTCATTCTCCATCATGACAGTTGTCCTCTCTCCTGATCTTCCGGTATTTTCACATATATTCTTGTCTAGTACTGAGCTGCTCCCAGTCTCCATCAGAGCAGGTGTGGTGACTCCTGGTTTGTCAGTAACTTCACCCAGGAGATTTTCTGTTGATGTGCTGGCTAATTCAGCAACAAGATTGTCCATTACAAAGTTGCTCTCATCTTCAATAAAGAAGGCTGGTACCATTACGGTTTCTCTCTCTTGCGCGATATGTACAGGCTTGAGAACTGGTGTGAATAAACAAAAGAGTCCTAATAGCACTGACAGAAACATGGTGATCCACCAGTAGCAAATACTCACAGTAAGTCTGAAGATTCTGGGCGCGTCCAAGTTCTTATGAGTCCAAAGACCTGCAATGCACTGTGACATCACAATACTTTGGAATGTCCCAACCCTGTTGAAGCTCAGAGGTGCTGATGTCACAGACTTTGAAGTAAACTGAGCCCTGCTAACTGTCACTACTGCAGAACCTACAGGATGTTACAGACTCATTAACCCCTTAACCCCTAGAGTGACAGGTGGGTACAATGTACGAGTGGACACAGCTGTACCTGTTGTGCCACGCTCGTACATTGTACAGCTAAAATGCGGTCACTGCATCAGTCGGTATAACCAGCTTGAAATGCAGCCTGGCACTCTTGGGAGGACATGAGGATTACTCCTCATGTCCTCCCAGGTATTGATCTCCCAGCCGATCACGCTGGGAGATCAATATCGCCAAGGGAGAAGCAGAGCTTCTCCCTTCTCCTCTCTCCTACCCGAACTTCCGGATAGGAGGGGGCGGGACAGGAGGAAGCCTCCTAACATCATCAGTGACATAGTCACCGGTGACCTTAGGTGACTTTCCCCGATCGCGATCACTCCTACCGGTGGTAGGAGTGAAAGGCAGGAGAACCTTTGCTCTCCTGCAGTCACCAGCTTGATCTCCCAGCACAATCGGCTGGGAGATCAATTACTGGGGGGACATCAGAAGGTGTCCTGATGTCCCCCCACGAGGTCTGAAGAGAAATAAAAAAAAATAAATAAAAAAATCTAACCCTATGAGCGCTGCGTGGACGTCCAGGGCATTGCTTTGCAATGCGCTGGAGACCCCTTTGGCAGTCAAAGGGTCCATTGTTCTGCAGCACATTTTTTTTTAACTGTGACCTCATTGGGGGGTCAGGAGAGGTCCTGATGACCCCCAATGAGGTCTATAAAAAAATATATATATATATAGAAAAATTAACCCTGTGTGTGCCACGGGGGGGGGGGTCCAATGCAGACCCCCCTCCTGTGGCACACACAGGACTTTGGTTTGCGTTTCTTTTTTTTCAAAGCTTGTTGGGGGGCCCTGTTGCCACTATGGTAGGTCAACTCATACCAATGGGGTGTCATTTGACTCCTAAGAGCACTAGCTAGTGAATGCAGTTGAAAATTGCATGGTTTTCACAGAGCTCCATCCATTTAAAGGGGCAGAAATGTAAAAAAATGCTATTTTTTTCCTATAGTGCCACCTTCTGGAAGCATTTGGGCACAACAGGCTTGGGGTAAGAAGGCAAGTGACCCCTCATTAGATGTGGCAGGTTATCCTCTTTACAAAATGGTATGGTTTCTCTACCTTTCCTGCAAATCTATAATGGTTAAGACACTTTTCGTGTAGGCAGATAATTTCAAAAACAAAAGTGTCAGGTTTAGGTAAGTGTTCCTACCACACACATATTGCATGTTATTCCACACAAATGAGGTAGCATTTTTCTCATGTTGGTAGAAGGTACTGAATACAGTAGGAGATGTTATGGTTTTCAAAGGTTTTAGTATCTTTGAAGTGGTGGAAATGTAAAAAAAAACATGTATTTATTCCTATAACGCCACATTTTGGAAATAATTGAGCACTTCAGCCAGGCGGTAGAAAGGCAAGTGACCCCCTCATGTGATGTAGGTGAATGTCTACTTTCCAAAATGGTATACCTTTTATACCTTTCCTTCATGACGCTAACAGTTATTAACATTTTAGTACAAGCAGCCATTTTCGAGGAAGCAAACAGGTAGGTGTATTTATATGGTTCTGGCACCCCTAAGTTAGGTCGACTCATACCAATAAGGTGTCAATTTTCTCCAAAGAGCACTAGCTAATGAATGCAGTTGGAAATGCCATGGTTTTCACAAATTTCAGTATATTTGAATGGGCAGAAATGTAAGAAAATGCCTTTTTTTTCATTACCGCCATCTTCTGGAGGCATTTGTGCACACCAGGCTTGGGGTAACAAAGCAAGCCACCCCTCATTAGATGCAGCAGTTTGTCTACTTTCCAGAAATATATAGTTTTATGTAGTTATTCCACTGTTTTAGGGTAGCTTTACCACAAAAACCCTAGAATGCGCATATTAGTTTATAAAGTTGAAAATGTCATTTTGCGCTGCTGTTGATTAGGGCTCTACGCTAGTCATGGACATAGGTAAAACTATACAAATTTGGTATTTTTTTACACGGGAGACTCGGGGCTTTTTCAAATAATTGAAACTTTTTCAATCAAGGTAAATGTTTTTGATACATAGTATGTGATTTTAGAAAAATTAGTAAATTTTCACTTTTTTTGTCATTATGACATCATAGCTTTTTGCACGATGTAAAATTCACTTCATGTAAGGTACCACAAGAAAGCTCAATTCGTTCTGAAAAAAACAATATATAGTTTTCCATATGTAACTAAAAATCCCCAGAGGAAATCAAGCCTAAACAGAAGGAAAGTAAAAATGCTGAAAAAGTGTCTGTCCTGCAGGACACAGGAAATGGCCCAAGCCTCTGGCACTGAAGGGGATAAGGGCCAGTGGTCCAGGGAAGTTACCTTCCCTTAAGGACAGTTTTGATGCTTGCAAATCCGTTGGCACACGTGACCTGTTGTGTATACCGGCGTGCCGAGCAGGGGTCTAAGAAAGACTGCAGCGGCCTTGGAGCGGTCAGTTTCAGACCCCTATGCCACAGAAACACTGTTAAGCCCCTATGTTGCTTGCCCTCACTCGACATTTTGTTGTACAAGTCCGCTGGAGATACACTGGATGAGCAGTTCTGTTATTTCTGACACCCTTTTACTGACTGTAAGTTCTTCTACAGTTATTCTGTATTATTCATATATATATATACATTTTACTACGCTTGTTTACATACTTACAACACAGTAAATGTCCCCTCTACCTCACCTTCCTTATCACTGTAGCCTCCTCTTCATAGATACCTGACCCCTCCCTGCTGGGGTCCACACTCTCCTGCTCCATACAGCTGTCCTACTCGCTGCCACCCCCACCATAAACACAACTCGCTCTCAGCACGCCCGGCGCTACCTATACAGAGCATATGTACTGGGGCGCTGACGAACAGCACAGCCACATGCACATTGTCGGCTGCTGTCTCACACTGGACGCCACTTGTACTATATGTAGGAGTCTGTGCACACACACATAATGGCACCTCATTTAGGGGAGATCCGACGAGATGCCGCTCAGTGTGGACCACACTGCACAATCTTGCCGATGCCCTTCTCATTCCACACGGATGTGTATCACACTCTCAGGCACAATGTATAAGCCGGCGACATGCCTCTCTTTGCTGTTCGCTCCGGTTCTCCTATATTTGGTGCCTCTTCTAACTGCTTCTTAACCCTTTCAATGTCAGAGGAATACACAACTCATTGCACAGCGACATTTCTGTACTTTTGCTCTGGTACGTCACTAACATTCACCTCTCTTCACTCCTCAGTGTCAAACAAAATAAGTCCCCCTTCTCCATTATATTCCCCCTTCTCACTCCTCAGTGTCAACCAAGCTAACTCCCCCTTCACCATTATATGCCTCTTTCTGTCCCCCTTCTCTTCTCCATTATATGCCTGTCTGTCCACCATCTCCATTATATGCCTCTGTCTCCCCCTTCTCTTCTCCATTATATGACTCTGTCTGCCTCCCTTCTGTTTTCCATTATATACCTCTGTCTGTCCCCCTTCTCTTCTCTACTATATTCCAGTCACTTTTTGAGGTCCGGTAAGCTTCGCCCCCCACTTGCGATTAAGCCCCTCCCCTTTTGGGGTCAGATTCACATTACTTATCTCACCCCAGCAACACCAGAGGAGTCACCTCCATGGACTGCACAACACAAACTTACAAGGTATGGAGACACTGGCTTTACATAAACATGTTGGGTGAGCTGGGAGCACAGAAAACTTGGGTAGGGTGTTCAGAGAAGGTGACAGACACAGCAGGGAGGGAGAACATTTGGAGGAGACACTCTGAAGGGGGCACACAAAAGTTGTTGAAGTGGTTTGGGGGGGGGATGATTTTTCTCTAATTTTAGAGACCCATACTTCAATTTAAGTCACACTGAACAAACCTACATAACACCAAACATTCACTACAACTCCCATCATCCCCACCCAGCCAACAGTCACATTCTATCAATCATGCTTTCCTCCTATAACCTTCTAACAAATACCCTGAAAAGCTCATTTAACACTGCAAGTAGTATGATCAAAAATACTACCAGCCACACACAGCCTATGTGTGTGTGTGTATATATATATATATATATATATATATATATATATATATATATATATATATGTATGTGTGTGTATATGTCTGTATATCTATGTATGTGTGTACCTAAATGTGTGTATGTGTGTCTGTATGAGTGTCTGTCTCTATGTATGTATGTATTTGTCTCTGTATGTATATATATAACACCCTTCAAAACTCAGTTCTCATAAAACATTACACTTAAGTGAATAGAACTATTAACCAAAAATCAACAGACGGGCAACGCCGTCCCACACTGCTAGTATATATATATACATATATTTTCTTAATTAATATCTTACGTGTGCCACAGGAGTGTTCAACAACAAACATCAAACATCACTATGAAAAAAAGAGTTCATGAAATTAGTCAAACATTTAATTCTGTATACTGTTGTTTATTTGAAGATGATGCTGGTCTTTCACACAAAGGGCATCTGACACTAGATGTTAGCAGCAGAAACAGCAGGTCCTCTGCCTATGACCCATCAGCTGCAGCCAGGGCACCTCCTGTTGCCATGGGCCTTAGCCTAGCCATCACCTGCAGCCAGGTTTGCAGGGGCCATAGGTTGTTGCACAGGATGCTCTAATTGATGATCCCCAGCTGCAAGGGCCCTAAGGCCTATAGGTAGTGGTGCAGGTGGCCTAAATTCTTGACGCGGCCTTCTTCTTTGTTGTTGCCTAGCTTGTACCAAAACTTGCATTAACAGAAGTTCCAGGTCTGCAAGGTCCATATCCAGTAGCTCAGGATCAAATAACCGCCTCTGTTCAACTGCCTCTGCATGGGCCTTATACTGAATAATTGCTGAAAGGATCACATTCATTAATAAAACGAGTAAAAAGAATATAATAGTGGCCAAAACTATTATTAAATGGTTCATAGCAGGTAAAATTAGAATATACATATGATCCAGGAACATCTGTGCCTTCTGTTCAATGCCGTTGGCCTTGAGAATTTTGCCAACACGTTTGGCTTCAGCTTTTGCATGATCATCATGTGGGAGCTTGCCTGTTATGGAGTTGCTCTCATTCTCCATCATGACAGTTGTCCTCTCTCCTGATCTTCTGGTATTTTCATATATATTCTTGTCTAGTACTGAGCTGCTCCCAGTCTCCATCAGAGCAGGTGTGGTGACTCCTGGTTTGTCAGTAACTTCACCCAGGAGATTTTCTGTTGATGTGCTGGCTAATTCAGCAACAAGATTGTCCATTACAAAGTTGCTCTCATCTTCAATAAAGAAGGCTGGTACCATTACGGTTTCTCTCTCTTGCGCGATATGTACAGGCTTGAGAACTGGTGTGAATAAACAAAAGAGTCCTAATAGCACTGACAGAAACATGGTGATCCACCAGTAGCAAATACTCACAGTAAGTCTGAAGATTCTGGGCGCGTCCAAGTTCTTATGAGTCCAAAGACCTGCAATGCACTGTGACATCACAATACTTTGGAATGTCCCAACCCTGTTGAAGCTCAGAGGTGCTGATGTCACAGACTTTGAAGTAAACTGAGCCCTGCTAACTGTCACTACTGCAGAACCTACAGGATGTTACAGACTCATTAACCCCTTAACCCCTAGAGTGCCAGGTGGGTACAATGTACGAGTGGACACAGCTGTACCTGCTGTGCCACGCTCGTACATTGTACAGCTAAAATGCGGTCACTGCATCAGCCGGTATAACCAGCTTGAAATGCAGCCTGGCACTCTTGGGAGGACATGAGGATTACTCCTCATGTCCTCCCAGGTATTCATCTCCCAGCCGATCACGCTGGGAGATCAATATCGCCAAGGGAGAAGCAGAGCTTCTCCCTTTTCCTCTCTCCTACCCGAACTTCCGGATAGGAGGGGGCGGGACAGGAGGAAGCCTCCTAACATCATCAGTGACATAGTCACCGGTGACCTTAGGTGACTTTCCCTGATCGCGATCACTCCTACCGGTGGTAGGAGTGAAAGGCAGGAGAACCTTTGCTCTCCTGCAGTCACCAGCTTGATCTCCCAGCACAATCGGCTGGGAGATCAATTACTGGGGGGACATCAGAAGGTGTCCTGATGTCCCCCCACGAGGTCTGAAGAGAAATAAAAAAAAATAAATAAAAAAATCTAACCCTATGAGTGCCGCGTGGACGTCCAGGGCATTGCTTTGCAATGCGCTGGAGACCCCTTTGGCAGTCAAAGGGTCCATTGTTCTGCAGCACATTTTTTTTTAACTGTGACCTCATTGGGGGGTCAGGAGAGGTCCTGATGACCCCCAATGAGGTCTATAAAAAAATATATATATATAGAAAAATTAACCCTGTGTGTGCCACGGGGGGGGGGTCCAATGCAGACCCCCCTCCTGTGGCACACACAGGACTTTGGTTTGCGTTTCTTTTTTTTCAAAGCTTGTTGGGGGGCCCTGTTGCCACTATGGTAGGTCAACTCATACCAATGGGGTGTCATTTGACTCCTAAGAGCACTAGCTAGTGAATGCAGTTGAAAATTGCATGGTTTTCACAGAGCTCCATCCATTTAAAGGGGCAGAAATGTAAAAAAATACTATTTTTTTCCTATAGTGCCACCTTCTGGAAGCATTTGGGCACAACAGGCTTGGGGTAAGAAGGCAAGTGACCCCTCATTAGATGTGGCAGGTTATCCTCTTTACAAAATGGTATGGTTTCTCTACCTTTCCTGCAAATCTATAATGGTTAAGACACTTTTCGTGTAGGCAGATAATTTCAAAAACAAAAGTGTCAGGTTTAGGTAAGTGTTCCTACCACACACATATTGCATGTTATTCCACACAAATGAGGTAGCATTTTTCTCATGTTGGTAGAAGGTACTGAATACAGTAGGAGATGTTATGGTTTTCAAAGATTTTAGTATCTTTGAAGTGGTGGAAATGTAAAAAAAAACATGTATTTATTCCTATAACACCACATTTTGGAAATAATTGAGCACTTCAGCCAGGCAGTAGAAAGGCAAGTGACCCCCTCATGTGATGTAGGTGAATGTCTACTTTCCAAAATGGTATACCTTTTATACCTTTCCTTCATGACGCTAACAGTTATTAACATTTTAGTACAAGCAGCCATTTTCGAGGAAGCAAACAGGTAGGTGTATTTATATGGTTCTGGCACCCCTAAGTTAGGTCGACTCATACCAATAAGGTGTCAATTTTCTCCAAAGAGCACTAGCTAATGAATGCACTTGGAAATGCCATGGTTTTCACAAATTTCAGTACATTTGAATGGGCAGTAATGTAAGAAAATGCCTTTTTTTTCATTACCGCCATCTTCTGGAGGCATTTGTGCACACCAGGCTTGGGGTAACAAAGCAAGCCACCCCTCATTAGATGCAGCAGTTTGTCTACTTTCCAGAAATATATAGTTTTATGTAGTTATTCCACTGTTTTAGGGTAGCTTTACCACAAAAACCCTAGAATGCGCATATTAGTTTATAAAGTTGAAAATGTCATTTTGCGCTGCTGTTGATTAGGGCTCTACGCTAGTCATGGACGTAGGTAAAACTATACAAATTTGGTATTTTTTTACACGGGAGACTCGGGGCTTTTTCAAATAATTGAAACTTTTTCAATCAAGGTAAATGTTTTTGATACATAGTATGTGATTTTAGAAAAATTAGTAAATTTTCACTTTTTTTGTCATTATGACATCATAGCTTTTTGCACAATGTAAAATTCACTTCATGTAAGGTACCACAAGAAAGCTCAATTCGTTCTGAAAAAAACAATATATAGTTTTCCATATGTAACTAAAAATCCCCAGAGGAAATCAAGCCTAAACAGAAGGAAAGTAAAAATGCTGAAAAAGTGTCTGGCCTGCAGGACACAGGAAATGGCCCAAGCCTCTGGCACTGAAGGGGTTAAGGACCAGTGGTCCAGGGAAGTTACCTTCCCTTAAGGACAGTTTTGATGCTTGCAAATCCGTTGGCACACGTGACCTGTTGTGTATACCGGCGTGCCGAGCAGGGGTCTAAGAAAGACTGCAGCGGCCTTGGAGCAGTCAGTTTCAGACCCCTATGCCACAGAAACACTGTAAGTAAAAAGTGTGTGACATGCTATGACTGTCACCGGTCCTTAAGGTTATAAAAACCAGTGACATTCTTGGCATGTCACCAGTCTTTAAGGCTTTAAAAGAAAAGCAAAAGCAAGAAAAGAAAAGAAAAGCAACACCTAATACCACAAACTTACCTTCTAACATCCTTCAAATCCTTATGGCCTCTCTTAATTTTATCCTTGTGCCTTCATTGAGTTCTGGGGGTCATTCTCACTATCTCTATCTAGACACATATAAGTAACAATTAAAGGGATAGTAATACTTCATTTTAACTTATTATATTTTGTAGGAATTAAAAAAACATGAAAAATGATATGTCTTATCTCTCAAACCTTTATGGTTTATGAGATATTCACAAGCAAAGTTTCCCCCTCCCGCCCCTTTTACCTAGTGTGAGCAATCTCTTCTCAGATGTGGAATGCAGTCTATACACCAGACAGATAACAGCAGGGGACAATCTTCTTCCTATGAAAACAATGAAATCCCTGCCCCCCTTGACAAGCTTTTCAGGTTTTTCCCTTATCTTAATTGAAGATTGTCCCTCTCTGCAATCTACCTGGGCACCTCCCTTCTGCTCTGGCTAAACAGTGTGACATCAGTAAAAGGGGCGGGAGGGGGACACTTTGTCATTGAATTACTCTGGAACTACGGCTCTGACAGAATTGAAATAACACTCTTCAAAGTCCAAATACTATGATGATTAAATGGAACTGCTTTTATTATGAAATATTACTATCCCTTTAAGAGCTCAACTATGTCTTTCCCATATGGGGTGCCATGAAACAATATAAATTATACCGCACTATGCAAAATGCAATATATAAAATTATATACATAAAACGCTATGAATGCAGTATGCTATATGCAAAATGATACACTCAATGTGCAGAAAAAGCAAAATTCTGTATGTTATATGAAATATTCAAACTGCTATACTCAAAACACTAGGGCCTCAATTTAAATGTCGCGGACATCTGTTTTCCCACCGCTGGTAAGCTATTCAATTACCTGTGCTGTGAAAAAATGTTGAAAAAGCCATCAGGTGATAAAGTAAGAGGTGTTTTCACCCATAGCAAATAATGAAAAACACAGCAATTTCCAATTCAATTGTCTGCATTAGCCATGAAGAACCGATAAGGGACTCCTTTACCTCAGGAATTTTAAGACCAAGTTTTGGGACTAGAGTCCCTTTATCAGATCTTCAATTAGTCAACGCAGCTTTTCAAAGGAAAAAAAGTTAAAAGAAAACCTAAGTCCCCAGTGGATATATTGATATCAATACATCCAAAGTACATAAAAAGTGTTCAAAATTAGTAGAAATAACCCTTTGAGTGCTAGAGGGGTATAATTAATTACCCCTCTGGCAATCATAGGGTTAACACGACTAAGTAACAAACCAACATCACATAAAAAGTAACACTTCCCATTAATCCTGATGTCCAGCGGAGCCCTCAGCATCCTGGTCAGCTCCTGTCCATCTTCTTTCTTCTTTTCTGTCTTCTCTTCTTTCTTCTGCTGGAATGGAAAATAAAAGTATTAATACATGTTTTTCTCAAATATCCTGTACACATATACATAGTTTAACCCCCTGAGTGCCAGAGGGGTGTACAGCACATTGCTCAAAGGATTAAAAGATGTATGAGTGCGGGAGTGAAGATATATAAATGCCTCCACATGGCTTTACATATTGCCTCCACGTTGCTTTAAAAAATGCCCCAATATCTGTATAAAAGAAATGAATACTTTCCTATTTCTCTGCCACTGTGTGTGGCCACGTAATGGTGGAGAAATTAATTTGCACAGATCCCCCATCCTTCCCTCACAGGCCGATGTCTGCTGCAAACTGAGGGAATTTGAGCAGAGAGTCCCTCACATCCAAGACAATCTGCTTCGAACAGTGGTGCTTGAAACTGATTGGCTGGGGTGTTCGTAAGCATATCCCAAACAATGGCTGAGGGGGATTTGAACAGAGACTTCCCATATATAAAGATAGTCTCTGTTCAAGTTCTCTCAGTGTGGAACAGGCATGGACAGGGGATCTGTGCAACTTCATTTCTAGACCGTTTCCACAGCCACACATAGAGGCTGAGAAATAGGAAAGTATTAATTTCTTTTATACCAATACTGGGGCATTATGTAAAGCAACGTGGAGTCATTATATAAAGCAACATGGAGGCATTATTTAAAGCAATGTGGGGCATTTATATATCTTCACCTGCACAATATTACATCGTTTAACCCTTTGAGCCCCAGACAGGTGCACAACGCAGTACCCTCTGGCACTCAAGGGGTTAAACTATGTATAAGTGTGCGCAATATTAGAGAAAAACATGTATTAATACTTTTCCGTTCCAGAAGAAGAAAGAAGACAGAAGAGAAGAAAGAAGATACGAGACAGGAGAAAGAAGATAATATAGAATGAAGACTGAAGGAGAAGGACAGTGGATTACAGGAATGTGTAAAACATTTAAGTTAAGGATCGTTGCTTGCCAGTATGTCATGCACTGAAAGTTAGCCTTTTTCCTTTGAAGTTCCCAGTATTGCTTCTATTTAGCGGCATTTTGGAAACTTAACGCATAAAATGAATCTTTGGCCTCAAGACCTTTTCTGAACATTTTCTTTTGTCGGTCGGTATCCATTTTGCCCTACCGGCTTTTTTAACACAAACATTTGAATCAAGGCCTAAATGCTATACAAAATACGCTATGTACAAAAAGCTTAATGTAAAACCCCACCCACAAAACATGAATCAGTACTCTATTCACAAAACGCTATACACAAAACAGTACATGCTATAAATAAAATACTATATGTAATATGCAAAACGCTATATGCAAAATGCAATACGCTATTCACAAAATGCTGTACACAAAACATTGTATGCAATATGCAATATTCTATATGCAAAACACTGTACACTGTACGCAAAACACTATGCAATATACTCAAAACACTATCCGCAAAACTCTTTCCTCTATCCACAAAAAGCTACCCATAAAACTCTACCCTCAACACACTATTCGCAAACGGCTGTACGCAAGGCGCTAAACACAAAAAGCTATACTATTTATTGAAAGTGCTATAAGCAATACACTATCCTCAAAATGCTATATGTAATACACAGAACACTATACGTAATCCACTGTACACCGAATCTCTGTACTCCACAAGCTTAATGCAAAATGCTACATGCAATACGCAAAACTCATTACGAGCAAATCTTTATATGCAACACTCTGTACCCAAAACACTATACGAAATGCGCAATGCATAATACGCTATAGGCCAAAAGCTATACACAAAACGCTACACACAATACACTATACGCAAAAAGCTATAGTGTATATACAAGGTGATATGCAGAAAACACTATCCATCAACCACTATATGCTCACATTGTCTACCACTGCACTACCTAACTTCTCCACCCACACTGTCATACCTTCAGCCTCCTGGCATCATGGCAGCTGACCGAGTGTTGGTGGCATGGTGAACCACATAACATGGAGGAAAATTGCTGTTTTCTGTTGTCTGGCATGCTCTGCACACACGATGAGCCTATTTAATTTTGCCCGCCGCCATTGTTCATCATCACATGCCCCTGAGGGCTGTGATAACATCACTGCTCCTGGTCCACAGAGTTGTAGTTCGCGTATGCATGTGCAGTCACCATCTAGCTTCCTTTCACTGAGTCTCAATAAACTCAATGATGGGAAGCTTAATGTCAGTGCCAGGCACTGAGGTACTCGGGCCGCAGGGTGAGCTGAGGGCATGCGGGCTGGCCAGTCACTCTGGAGGGGGTGCCTGGGCACCCCAAGACCCCACCTGTTAATGCTACTGCGTCAGTGTACTAATTCACAGTGCAGTCACACTGTTGTCACACTGTTGTTAGTGTCTAGTGACAGTAGATGCTCTTAAGGGTATGTACTGTAGCAGGGGTAGGCAACATGAGGCCCTATTGCTGCTGCTGGACTACAGCTCCCCTCATCCCCTGCCTGCCAATGGCTGGAACAGGATGATGGGGGTTATAATCTGGAGGGACTCAGTAGTTATTAAAAGCAGAGATGACTACACCAGTGATATCACTTTTCCAATTTCTATGTTATTCTGTGGAGTCAATAGAATAATGTAGGAACTGGAGAAATGATATCACTGGTGAAGTAATCTTCTCTTTACCACCTATTTATCACATTTTAGTGCATAACTACCCCCCTTAACTTCTGTAAATGTCTTCAACTTGTTTGATACGCCATCTACAGGAGGGTGTTCCCGTACACTTTTCTGTATTAACTCCATGGAGGTTAGAAATATCTCCTGGAAACAGTTCTAGAATCCAAGGGGTTAATCAAGAGAAGTATAATACGTCTGGTATTTGATTTACCTCTTAAGCACCCATTGAAAAGTATTTGGATCAGTGGAAAGGGTGGTAATGGCTGCTCCCTAATAGCATATATAAGACTGAAATCTAGGCCACAGTTTACAAAATAATGTAGCGTTGTGTCCATGATATTTGTGTATATGACCCCAAACATGTTCATTTTTAAATATTGTTGCCCCTTTAACTTTAATGATTTAAATCTCATGAAATTGAAAGAAACACTAGTCTAGAAGTAATTGATGTGCAACATTTAATTTTGGTGATTGCCTCTAAACTGCATTCTCTAGTAATTGCATTTTGCCATACATATTTGGTGTATGTGTACTACATAAATCTTGATCATTCCTACTCTTCTTTGTATTTTCTATTTTTATGGGTGGGGAATTTGATTGGGGAGGAGCATAACTGGGGTGGCCAAGTGTTATCAGAGTTTGCAGGGGGGCCCCTGCATTTTTTGTTTCACTTCTGGTGGTGGCCAAGTGTTGCATGGTGAGCAACGTAAGATGGAGGAAAATTGCTGTTCTCTGAAGTCTGGGCCTTCTCTGCGCGAACAATGAACCTATTTATTGGTGGACCCCCATGGTTCGTCAACACCCCTGCAGGCAGTGATAACATCACTACTCATGGCATGCAGACCTGAAGGTTGCATATGCATATGCAGTCATGAACTAGCTTCCCTTCATTGAGTCTCAATAGACTCAATGAAGAGAAGCTTAATGTCAGAATATGGCTCTATAGGAAAGAAAAAATGTTTTTTCACTGTCGTCCAATACAGATTACTGGTAACTCTGGGAGGCGAAGCCCTCTAGTGGTAGGCAGGAACGATTCACAAAGTGTATGCAGGGGGTGGAGCCTCGCCTTCCCTCCTGGCCGCACCAGCCAATGAGCTCCAGATTGAATTGTTCGTCTTTGGAGTAACAGGCTACAGGAACAGCTCTTCAATAGGTTTAGAAATTTTATTATTTTTCTGTCAGATATGGAATACCACCATTAGGCGGATTACCATGACTGACAATGCTCTCTTCAAAGTGGCTAGCTAAGTGTCCAGGACTTTTTCAGTGAACCTTTAGTCCTGCAGGGGAAAATCTTGGTATCCAAGTGCTTCCTGGAAGTTACCCACTGAGGTAATTTCTTAACCCATGGTAATCTGAAGACAGAAAATCTGCAGGAAAGGTGAGCGACCCTTTGAGTGCTGCAGGTTCACTTGTCCCCGGTACCCCTCCGCACAGGGGTGGACGTTTGGAGTTCTTATTGGACACTCCTGCACTCATTAGGTCTATCTGTATGTCTGTCTGGGTGTTTGGAGCAAGTTTCTGTGGTAACTTAACCCTTTAGCTGCTGGTTGGCACTTTATTGGGGGGTTTCATAACACTATTCTTACTGGGTTAGTGCTTTTACAGTATTCTGACATGTTCACTTGCTTTTTTACATGTTTTTATGCCTTTCTTACAGTTTAACTTTATTTGAGTACTGCTCATTTAAGGCGCGCTTTACCACATAGACACATTGCTCCATTCCTCTCTATGGGACTGCACTGTTTGGGACATATCTCTGCAACCGCTTGACCCAGAGACTTCAGAGATGGCTCCTTTTACTTGTGTACCCTTGCTCTTTCATCCAGTTTACAGTTCAAGTGTTTTGGGGGGCTCAGGGGGCTTTGGGCACCGTTTAGGACACTTTTTTGGGGAAAAACATTTCCCATGAGCACTTGCTTCGCGCCTAAATTCTGATTGACTCCCGTCACGGCAGCCATTTTGTGGGCTGTTTTGAGTTAGTATCCTACACTGGGCTTGGAATCCCCTTCTCTCCTTTGAGGATTAACCCTTCGCCTTCCAGATAAGTTCAAATTAATGTCTTTTGTGGTGAAACTTTAATCTTTAACACTTTTTCTTGGGTGATTTATTGTACAGTATGGTTATTGACACTATGTGACTGTCTATACCGCTGGAGCTTGGGGTTAGAACTATGACTTGGGAGGCTGGGGTCTCTATCCCCCATTCCACATTGATCTTCCTGTCACTTAGGGCTGCCTAGAGGGTTCTCAGGTCCTATTGCCCAGCATGTTCTGATGTCTCTGGCAGCAACCCAGGGCCCTCCAGCCATGCTATTGAGCCAGCTTGGATGCAAGAGTTCAAGGCCGCAACTTGGGACCTCAGGTCCACGCTTTAACTCTTTCCATCCCAGATCCAAGGGGCCTTCCAGGCTTGACAGGCCCCTTCTGGTATCAGATCTTCCCTGCCTAATCCACAGGGAGCACCTGATGTCTCTGACTCCTCGGACGAGGAATTGCTTATAGACACTGATGTGGAGGACAGTACTGTGTTAGAATCTACCTGGGATATTGGGGACCCCTTTGAGGCTGACCCTGACCCCTCTGTTGAGGGCCTAGTCAGAGCTGTATTAACCCCTAGAGTGCCAGGTGGTTACAACGTACGAGTGGACACAGCTGTACCTGCTGTGCCACGCTCGTACGTTGTACATCTAAAATGCGGTCAGTGCATAAGCTGGTATAACCGGCATGCAGTGGCCGCATTTTAGACTAAAATGCGCCTGGCACTCGTGGGGGGGCATGAGATTCACTCCTCATGCCCCCCCAGGTATTGATCTCCCAGCCGATTGCGCTGGGAGATCAATATCTCCAATGGAGAAGCAGAGCTTCCCCTTCCTGCTCTCTCCTACCCGAACTTCCGGGTAGGAGTGGGCGGGACCGGGGGAAGCCTCCTAACGATGAAGTTAGGGCAGTTTCCCCGATCCCATTCACTCCTACCGGTGGTAGGAGTAAAAGGCAGGAGAGCTATTGCTCTCCTGCAGTCGCCAAAATTGATCTCCCAGCACAATCGGCTGGGAGATCAATAGTTGGGGGACATCAGAAGGTGTCCTGATGTCCCCCCACGAGGTCTGCAATAAAAAAAAAAAAAAATTAACCCTATTAGTGCCGCGGGGACATCCAGCGCATTGCTTTGCGCATCCCTTTGACACTCACAGGGTCAATTGTGTTGGGGGACATTTTTTTTAACAAAGACCTCATTTGGGGGGTCAGGAGAGATCCTGATGACCCTCAATGAGGTCTATAAAAAAAATAGAAAAATTAACCCTGTGTGTGCAACAGTGCAGACCCCCCCTCCTTTGGCACACACAGGACTTTGGTTTGGATTTCTTTTTATTCATAGCTTGTTGGGGGGCCCTGATGTCCCCCAACAAGCTATGAATAAAAAATAGTTAAAAAAAAAAAAAAAACCCTCTGTGTGCCACAGGGAGTCCAATGCATTGCTTTGAAATGCATTAGACACGCCTGTGGAAGACAAAGTGTTTTTTTTTCTTTATTTTTACTTTATGTAGACCTCATTGGGGGACATCAGGGATCCTGAAGCCCCCCAACAAGGTGTAAAAAAAAAAAAAAAATAGGAAAACAATGTGTGCCCCACAAGGGGGCCCAACGCAGTGCTTTGCAATGCGTTGAACCCCCCCTGTGGCACACACATTTATTTTTTTATTCTGCCCTTGTTGGGGGGTCATCAGAAGAAAACATGATCCCCCAACAAGGTATGAATAACAAATATTAAAATATATAAAATATATAAAATATATCTGTAGCACCATATTCTAGATATAGTTGTGCACTCTAACTTAGGGGTAAAAAGGCAAGTGACACCTCATTAGATGCGACAGGTTATCTTCTTTCCAAAATGTCATGGTTTCTGTACCTTTCCTTCACTTCTGTAGTTGATATAACCATTTTTGTACAGGCAAGTATTATTTGAGAAAATATTAGAAAAATCAGAGGTTGTGGTAGGTGTCATTTTGCACTTCTAGCACCCCCTAAGGCAGGTCATCTCATACCAATGGTGTGTCTTTTGACTCCTAAGAGCACTAGCTAACGGATGCAGTTGAAAATTCCATGGTTTTCACAGAGCTCCATACATTTCAAGGGGCAGAAATGTAAAAAAAAATCAATTTTTTTCCTATATCGCCTCCTTCTGGAAACATTTATGCACACCAGTATTGGGGTAAGGAGGCAAGTGACCCCTCATTAGATGCGGCAGGTTGTCTTCTTTCCAAAATGGTATGGTTTATCTACCTTTTCTTCACTTCTAAAGGTGTTATAGACATTTTCGTACAGGCAAGTCAGGTTTGAGAAAATGTTAGAACCATCAGAGGTTGTAGTAGGTGTAGTTTTCTACTTCTAGCACCAACTAAGGTAGGTCATCTCATACCAATGGGGTGTCGTTTGACTCCTAAGAGCACCAGCTAACGAATGCAGTTGAAAATTCCATGGTTTTCACAGAGTTCCATACATTTGAAGGGGCAGAAATGTAAGAAAATGCCTTTTTTTTCATTAGCTCCACCTCCTGGAAGCATTTGTGCACACCATCCTTTGGGTAAGAAGGCAAGTGACCCCTCATTAGATGCGGCAGGTTGTTTTCTTTCCAAAATGGCATTGTTTCTCTACCTTTCCTGCATATCTATTATGGTTATAACCATTTTAGTGCAAGCAGATAATTTAAAAAACAAAAGTGTCAGGTTTACGTACGTGTTCCTAGCACCCACATACTGTATGCTAACCCACACAAATGGGCTACCATTTTTCTCATGTTGGTAGCAGATACTGAACACAGCAGGAAATGTTATGGTTTTCAAAGATTTTAGTATCTTTGAAGTGGTGGAAATGTAAAAAAACATGCATTTATTCCCATAGCGACACCTTTTGGAAATATTTGTGCACTTCAGCTCAGGGGGTAGAAAGGCAAGTGACCCCTCATTCGATGCTGGAGAATGTCTACTTTCCAAAATGGTATACCTTTTATACCTTTCCTTCATGTCTCTAACAGTTATAAACATTTTAGTACAAGCAGCTATTTTCGAGGGAGCAAACAGGTAGGTGTAGTTATGTGCTTCTGGCAAGCCTAAGGTAGGTTGACTCATTCCAATGGGGTGTCATTTTTCTCCTAAGCGCACTAGCTAATGAATAGAGTTGGAAATGCCATGGTTTTCACAGATTTCCATACAGATAAAGGGGCAGAAATATAAGAAAATGCCATTTTTTTACTATAGTGCCACCTTCTGGAAGCATTTGGGCACAACAGGCTTGGGGTAAGAAGGCAATTCACCCCTCATTAGATGCGACATGTTGTCTTCTTTCCAAAATGGTATGGTTTGTGTAGCTTTTCTTCACTTCTGTAGTTGTTATAACCATTTTTGTACAGACAAGTAATATTTGAGAAAATGTTAGAAAATTTAGAGGTTGTAGTAGGTGTAGTTTTGCACTTGTAGCACCCCCTAAGGTAGGTGAACTCATACCTATGAGGTGTTGTTTTTCTCCTAAGAGCACTAGCTAATGAATACAGTTGGAAATTCCATAGTTTTCACAGATTTCAGTACATTTTAATGGGCAGAAATGTAAGAAAATACATTTTTTTTCCTTTAGTGCCACATTCTGGAAGCATTTGGGCACAACAGGCTTGGGGTAAGAAGGCAAGTTACCCCTCATTAGATGTGGCAGGTTGTCTACTTTTCAGAAATATATAGTTGTATATAGTTGTTCCACTGTTTTAGGGTAGTTTTACCACAAAAACCCTAGAATGCGCATATTAGTTTATAAAGTTGAAAATGTCATTTTGCGCTGCTGGTGATTAGGGCTCTGCGCTAGCCATGGACGTAGGTAAAACTATACAAATTTGGTATTTTTTTACTCGGGGGACTCTGGGCTTTTTCAAATAATTGAATCTTTTTCAATTGAGGTAAATGTTTTTGATACATAGTATGTGATTTTAGCAAAATAAGTAAATTTTCACTTTTTTTGTCATTATGACATCATAGCTTTTTGCACAATGTAAAATTCTCTTCATGTAAGGTATCACGAGAAAGCTCAATTCGTTCTGAAAAAAACAATATATAGTTTTCCATATGTAACTAAAAATCCCCAGAGTAAATCAAGCATAAACGGAAGGATAGCAAAAACGCTGAAAAAGTGTCTGGCCTGCAGGGTACAGGAAATGGCCCAAGCCTCTGGCACTGAAGGGGTTAACCACTCTTAACATTCACTAGGCCCCTGACTTATTTTCCTCCCACTCCCACTCTGGACCGGCTGGTCCAGAAGAGTGGAAATTCCCTGATAAGACTACTTCTGTACCCAGAAAGTTTGCTAAGCTTTATCCATTTTCTGAGGTTGCACTTTCTATATGGGTTCATCCCCCTAAGGTGGATGCTCCTGTCTCTAGGCTGTCTAAATCTACTGTTTCAGATGCTTCCTCCTTTTCGGATTGGACTGACTAGACACTTGAGGTTACTCTCAAGTCCATTGTTGTGACCGCTGGCTCTGCCATGCAACCTGCCTTTGCTATTTCGTGGGTTACCCGGGCTATTGCACTCTGGACTGAACAACTCACCACGGCTGTCCATCTGGATGCATCTACTTAAAAGAAATTGCACTTGCTAGCTAATATATCTGAAGCATTACATTATGTTTCTGCTGTTGCCTCTGATGCCGTCCGCATGATGGCTAGGGTTTCTACCATGTCTGTAGTGGCCAGATGAGCTCTTTGGCTCAAGATCTGGTCTGCTGACACCGCTTCCAAGAAAGCTCTGTTATCCCTTTCCAGGGTACCTCTTTGTTTGGACCTGATCATTGAGGCCACTGGGGGCAAGAGTACTCATTTGCCATTAGTGGCTAGGAAGGATGTACCGCTTAATCGCAACCGGTATTTTCGTCCCTTTCAGGGTGAGACACGCCACCAAGCCCAAGGCTTCCAAGACTGCTTCGGCATGACTCGCCGAACCCGGGTCTGCATCCCGCTGTGGGTCTCCGTCTGTGCCTCTTTCACAGCGTTTGGGAGGAGTCTGTGGCGACCCATGGGTTTTACAGGTGGTGTCAGAAGGGTACAATATCCCTTTCTCTTCTCTTCCTCCATTTCGCCTTCTTCTTTCTCATACATCTCAAAGTGCAGAGTCTCTGTCTTTCAACAGCTCGGTTCAGGCTCTTTTGGACAAGGACATCCTAGAGCCAGTTCCTGCTCTGGACAGGGGCTCCGGGTTCTTTTCAAACCTCTTTGTGGTCTCCACACAGGACTGTGAATGCCGCCCTATTTTGGATCTGAAGGACAACCTTGTGACTCAGAACTTACTATCGCCAGGAGTCTCTGCGCACAGTGATCGTTGCCATGTCGCCGGCGGAGTTTCTTGCCTCTCTGGATCTTCAGGATGCCTATTTACACATCTCCATCCATCCAGAGAGTCGGCAATACCTTCGGGTTGCCTGCGAGAGGGGACACTTCCAGTTCTCTGCTCTCCCCTTCGGTCTGTCTACGGCTCCTCGGGTTTTCCAGGGGTTGCTTGTGGCTCTGATTGCTGTCCTTCATCTGGAGAGAATCAGAGGGGCGTCCTACATGGATGACTGGCTATTGAAGGACCTCCTCCTTCAACAGCTTCAGACCTGTACCCAGTTCCTCTCCCATCACGGGTGGATAGTCAACCTGGACAAGTCGGACCTGATTCCGTCTCAGAGGCTGGTGTTTCTGGGCCTTCTCTTCGATACTCAGATGTGCATGGTGTACCTTTCAGAAGAGGTAGCTCACCAGATTATTCACAGAGTTTCTGCAGTTCTATCTTGGGATCCAGTTTCACTTCTGAAATTGCCCTTACTGGTGGGGAAATTCATCTCTACAGTGGAGGCGGTTCTCTCCGATATGGCGCATGCCGGGGAACTACAGAGATTGTCATCAGATGGGAGGGTGTCTGCCTCTACATCAGATGAAGTTGGTGTCCCTTCCTCTTCATGTGGCTCGACCTATCCTACCTGCTGAAGGGCAGGTGCTTCCTGATTCCCTTTTGGACCAAGATGAACATGGACGCCAGCCTGACCGGCTGGGGAGCGATTCTGGGTCGCCTGAGTGCTCAGGGCCGATGGTCTCCGGAGGAATCCCTCCTTCCAATCAATGTCTTGGATCTACGGGCGATCTTCCATGCCCTTCACCATATGAAGGCCCAGTTAGATGACTGCCCGGTCCGTGTGGAGTCCGACTACGCCACGGCTGTGGCTTACATCAACAAGCAAGCAGGTACAAGAAGTCTTGCTGCTTGGTTAGAAGTCAAGGCTGTTTTGTCCTGGGCAGAAAGGCATGTTCCTGCCATATCCGCAGTTCACATTCCAGGCGTAGACAACATCATGGCGGACTTCCTCAGTCGGTATACTGTGGACAGCGGGGAGTGGGAGTTGCATCCGGAGGTGTTTCAACTCCTTGTTCACAGATGGGGACCTCCTTGCATCGATATGATGGCAACGAGACTCAACAGGAAGATTCCTGTGTTCTGCTCTCAATTGAGGGATCCTCTAGCTCTAGCAGTGGACGCTGTTGTAACAGTTTTGTAAGACACTCAGACCAGGAGGTTAGAATTAAACACAGTTTTATTAAAAGGCAAGGAACACTGCCCACTAAACACTGCCCACTACAGGCTAGTATGGAATGACAGTTAAATGATATACAGGTATATGTATGCCCTCTCAGACCCAGTATATAGAGCAAGAACAAATACTGTCACAAGACAGGCATAAATAAGAAGTATCAGTATCAAATGAGTAAAAGTTCTAGGTAGGTAATCAGTCTCTGTTGTGGTGTGTTTGACAACGCCCAGTAGATGTAAAAAGTAGCAAGAGACTGTGGTGCAAGATGTGAAAGCACCTTAGCAGTGAAGCAGAACTGACACACTCCCAGGTCAGGCAAGGAGAGGAGATACACAATACTCTGCAAGAGCTAGCACTACTGTTGAGCCGTGAGCATCCGTGCGGTGCCATAACGGAGGCAATGCACACTGCTAGAGCTGAGGGACCAGAGCCATAAGCACCTTTCTGGAGCGGTAACGGAGTCACAAACACTGCAAGAGCTGAATGGAACCAGAGCCAATAGCACCCTTCCGGGGCGGTAACGGAGTAACAAACACTGCAAGAGCTGAATGGAACCAGAGCCAACACCCTTCCGGTGCGGTAATGGAACCCTGTACACTGCGAGAGCTGATGGAATCGCCCAATAGCACCACCCGGTGTGGTAACTGATACACTGAGCGTAGTAAGGGTTAAGCGGAAGCACAGTGTTAACGGAGGCCACAATGCTCTGCAAGTGTAACCAGGAGGCTCGGTATTACGGAGGCTGCAATGCTCTGCAAGTGTAAACGGAAGGCTCAATATATCGAAACCAACAGTGCTCTGCAAGTGTTAACGGACAGGCTCAGTATAACGGAGGCAACAGCGCTCAGCAAGTGTTAACGGAAAGGCTCAGTATAATGGAGGCAACAGGCTCTGCAAGAGTTAATGGAATGTTCAGTCTGCACAAACACTGCTACTATGAAAGTTCAGAATGTCGCCAAGCGACACAGGATCAGGATTGCAGCTGGAACACTCTCAGGATGTCAGGATAGCCGGAATCAGGTCACGGAGCAGGAACGTCAGCCAGGCCGGGTCAATCACGGAGCAGGAACGTCAGACAAGCCGGGTCAGATAATGGAGCAGGAACGTCAGCCAGGCCGGGTCAATCACTGAGCAGGAACCAATGAGCGTAGTCAGACGGGCCAAGTCGGTACACAGGAACGCAGGAACACAGCAACAATAGCACTGGTACAGGAACACCATGAAAGGGCACCAGAGGCCCGGTATATGAAGGCCATACTGGGCGGGCCAAACAAGCTCAGCCAATGGGAGCGCACCACAGCAAAGAGTGACAAAGAGATCACGGGAACCGTGATAGCTGTCCATCCCTTGGATGTTCCCACTGGATTATTTTTTTCCTCCTCTACCCTTGTCGATCAGGGTAATTCAGAAGTTTCGACTGGAATCTTGTCCAGTCATTCTCATTGTTCCGTTTTGGCCTTGACAATCTTGGTTTTTGGAGCTTCTGACTCTGTAGCGAAGCCATTTCGGCTCCCTTCTCGACCGGATCTTCTTCTGCAGGGGTACCTGTGGAAGGAGGATGTTCACTGTCTGGCTTTAACGGCTTGGAGGTTGAATCCTCAATTCTACGGAAGACAGGGTTCTCCTCGGGGTGGTGGCTACCATGCTTAGCGCTCGTAAGACGGTTTCCTCCATAATCTACCACAGGGTTTGGTCTACCTTTACCTCTTGATGTGCTGACAGGGATCTGTCACTTGAGTTTTACTTCTCAACGTCCTGGCATTCTTGCAGGACGGGTTGGGTAAGGGACTCAGTTTGACTTCCTTAAAGGTGCAGACCTCTGCGCTTTCTGTGTTCTTTCAGCACCGCATTGCGGTTCTGCCTGATGTCTAGGTTTCCTTCCAGGGTGTTGCTCATGTCCGCCCTGTCTTCCGGAGTCCTGCTCCTCAATGGGACCTCAGTTTAGTTCTGGGGGTTCTTCAGTGTTCCCCCTTTGAGTCTTTGGCATCTGTTCCTTACGTCTCTTGACGTGGAAGATGGCCTTCCTTTTGGCGATTGTGTCTGTTCGCTGTGTTGCGGAGTTACAGGCCTTGTCCTGTAAGCCGCCTTATCTGGTGTTTCACAAGGTTAGGGCGGTGCTCCGTACCTCCAGGGAGTTCCTTCCCAAGGTGGTCTCCGAGTTTTATCAATCAGGAGCTTGTGGTGCTCTCTTTCTATCCTGACCCCTCCTCTGACAAGGAGAGAGATCTTCACTTGTTGGATGTGGTGCGCTGTCTCTGGTTTTATGTGCATCGCACTGAATCTGTCAGGAAGTCTGATGCGCTATTTGTCATTCCTGAGGGGCCTAGAGCAAGTAGACCTGTATCCGAAGTGACTATCGTCTCCTGGATCAAGTCCACGACTTGTGAGGCATGCAAGTTGTGGAATCAGCACGTTCCCTTCTGGGTTGCTGCTCCTTCCACCAGGTCCTTTCGGGCCTCCTGGGCCTATAAAAATCAGACCTCTGCTGATCAGCTGTGCAGGGCGTCCACTTGGTCCTCTGTGCATGCCTTTTCGGAGCACTACCGTGTGGATGTACTGGCTTGGCTGATGCCAGCTTTGGGAGGAAGGTCCTAGAGGCAGTCTTGCCTGTCTAGGATCTTCTTCTTGGTTATTATTGCTTCCTTACTGTTGAGCCCTGTTGGGTCTAGTTCGGTGTGCTGTGTTACAGTTCCTGGGGTGTTTTTACCCCTGTTTGGTGTCTGTTGACATTTCTGTTTTGTTGGGATCTCTGACCGGTTGGTTCATAGAGGTCCTGGTGACTTTGTGGGCCCTGCACCTGGTCCTTGCCTTCTTCCCGCCTCTGGGAAACTCAATGGTTGGACATCCCAGAGTTACCAGTAACCTGTATTGGACGACAGTGAAAATAGGATTTTAGTCTTACCTGTTAAATCCTTTTCACTTAGTCCATACAAGTTACTGGTCTCCCATCCTGTCAAAAGACCATGCTTGGCTCTTCTGTGGCAGGCTGTGAGAGTCCTTCGGGACATGCTCACAGGAGTCTTCTTCCTTCCCTTAACTAGTCATGGTTAGTGTCTCAATTCAATCTGGAGCTCATTGGCTGGTGCAGCCAGGAGGGAAGGGGAGGCTCCACCCCCTGCATACACTTTGGAATCGTTCCTGCCTACCACTAGAGGGCTTCACCTCCCAGAGTTACCAGTAACTAGGGTTTCCACCTTTTCTTCAAAAAAATACCGGCCATGGCATTCTCTCCATTGGACAGAAGCCAATTTTTTACCGGCCTGCCGGTAAAATATCGGCTGGGTGGCAACCCTACCAGTAACCTGTATGGACTAAGTGAAAGGATTTAACATGTAAGACTAAAATCCTATTTTTTACACATTAGTCATTTCAAAGATACTAAAATAGTTCAACACCATTGGATTTCCTAGTGTATTCAGGACCTCCTGCCAGAATGCTACCCTACTGGTATGGGTTGACATGTCATATTGTGTGCCAGGAGTGTGGATACCAGTGAAACAAGGATAGGAACACAAACAGTGTATGTGTGATTCTATAACTGCCAGTTTAAACAAGCTAGGGAGCAAACCAATGAATATGCGGACCTGTGATTTCTTGTTGCGCTAAGCAAGTGCAATGGAGGAAGGGGGTGAGTATGTCAATTAGCAGGTAGCAGATTAAGGCTGATGGTGACGGTGGGGGGCAGATAGCGCATACGGGGATCTGTGACTACCAGGGTACATTGTATGTCCCCCTTATTACACTGTTTGATTCCCAGCTTGATTCCGTTGTCTGTGTCTATCAGTAGGCAGTGGAACCAGGCTGGGGGAATAAGACCACCAGTGGGCTGTGGAACCAAGCTGGGGGTGTCGCAATTTGTGTGCATGCCACAGGGGTGTCCAACACATTGCAACGCAATGCATGACCATCCCTGTGTCACACACAGGGTTAAATTTTTTTCTCCCATTATTTTTTATTCAGACCTAGTTGGGGGGTGAGGTCCTGATGCCCCTTCAACAAGGTCTGAGTAAAAAAATAAATAAATAAATAAAATAATCCTGTGTGTGCAAAGCAATGCATTGGACTCCCTGCGGCACAGGGTTATTTGTTTGAAATGAATATAATAGTAATTAATCCTTTGTATGCCACAGGGGTGTCCGATGCATTGGAATTCCCATTGCACACAGAGAATTAATTTTTTAATTATTCTTTTATATTCATACCTCCTTGGAGGGGCATCAGGAGCCCTACTGATGTATCCCCAACAAGGTATGAATAAAAATAATGGGAAAAAATACTGTGTACATTGTGGCAAACACAGGGTTAATTTTATGTTCTGTTTATATACACTAGCAATGTGGGACGGCGTGGCCCGTCATATTATTTACACAGAGAGACATTGTGTGAAACAGAAATATGCAGTGTTACAGATACGCACTTAAAGAGACAGAGCGTGTCACACACTGTGAACATACACACATACATGGACGTATGTCACATATGTAGACAGTATGTGACACAAGCAGTGGCGATGTAGATATGCTGATGTTGTAAAAAATGTTTTAATTGCAGCTCTTCCGCTTGATGAATAAGACCCTGTATCCTTACAGTTGAAGTGAGTGTGCTGTGTTACTTGATGAATAAGGCCCTGTATCCTTACAGTTGAAGTGAGTGTGCTGTGTTACTTGGTGAATAAGGCCCTGTATCCTTACAGTTGAAGTGAGTGTGCTGTGTTACTTGATGAATAAGGCCCTGTATCCTTACAGTTGAAGTGAGTGTGCTGTGTTACTTGGTGAATAAGGCCCCGTATCCTTACAGTTGGGGAGGCGTCAGTCCCCTTTAAGTAGGCAGGAACATTCTCTAAATGTATGCAGGGGGTGGAGCCTCCCTTACCTCTCAGGCTGCAGTCCATCTAGCCTGCTCCAGAATTGTTTGTTCCTGTTTGTGAACACACCAGGTGGAGAACATCTCGTTAGTTTTTAGTTTCTTTTTTATTTTTTTGTCAAATATGGAATACCACCATTAGGCGGGTTACCATGACTGACAAATGTCCTCTCCAAAGTGGCTAGCTCAGTGTCCAGGGCCTTTTGGTGGACCTTAAGCCCTGAAGGGGGAATATTTTGGTTACAAGTGCTTCCCCATGGATTGCCCTCTGAGGTAATTCTTACTATTGGTAACCTGAAGACAGAAGATCTGCAGGAAAGGTGAGCCACCCTTTGAGTGCTGAAGGTCCACTTGTCCCACAGTGTCCCTTAATTGGGCTTGTATTTGGGAGTTCTCATTGAACACTCCGGCACTCATTGGGTGTATATGTGTATGTCTGTGGGTATTTGGAGCAGGTTTATGTGGTAACTTAACCCTTCCTCTGCTGGTTTGACATGTTTAATGGGGTTTTCTGACACTTTCCTTACTGGATCAGTGTTTTCTCTTTATGCATACATGTTCCCTGCATGTGGTTCATGTTTTTAAGTTGTAGTTTAACTTTTATTAAAATTGCTCCATTTACTTTCTATGGATTAACACTGATTGGGACGTATCTCTGTAACCGCTTCACACAGCGACTTCAGACAGGGCTCATTTTAATTGTCTACCCTTGCTCTATCATCCAGTTTATAGTTCAAGTGTGTTGGGGGGCTTGGGGGGCTTCGGGCACTGTTGTGGGGTACTTTTTGGGAAAAACTACATTTCCCATGAGCGCTTGATTCGCGCCTAATTTCTGATTGGCTCCCGTCGCGGCAGCCATTTTGGGCACTTTTCTCACTGAGTATCCTACACAGGGCTTGGACAATCCTTTTTGTCCTCTGCAGATTGACCCTTCGCCTGCCAGAACAGTCTATATTTAGCATTCCTGGGGTGAAATATCAATCTTACACACTACAATTGGGTGATTCATTGTACAGTTGGTTATTTTGACAATGTGAGAATGTCTATACCGCTGGAGCTAGGAGCTAGACCTAAGACTAAGGAAGCTGGGGTATCAGTATCCCCCATTGCGCATTGCTCTTCCTGTCACACAGGGCTAGCTAGAGTGTTCTCTGGTCATTTCTGCCCAGCAGGTTCTGAAGTTCCTGGCAGCAACCCAGGGCCTTCCAGCCATGCTATTGAGCTAGCTTGGGTGCAAGAGTTTAAGGGTGCAACTGGAGACCTTAGGTCCACTTTACAGCTCTTTACATCCCAGATACAGGGGGCACTTCATTTATGGAAGACCCCCCTCTATTATCAGATCCTCCCTGCCTCAACCGCAGGGAGCACCTGATGTGTCAGATTCTTCTGAGGAAGAATTGTTGCTAGATTCGAATGTTGAGGTTGGTGCTCTTTTGGAATCTTCCAGGTCTTTTAAGGGACCCATTTGAAGCTGATCCTGAAACCTCTACTGAGGGCCTGATCAGGGCTGTATTGTCCACTCTCAACATCCCGTCGGTTCAGGAGGTTCCCTCTGATCCCTCTGATGTTTTTCAGGTGCCTGCAAAGCCCCTTACTCATTTTCCTCCTAACCCAACTCTTGACTGTCTGGTTCTGACACATGGACTACTCCAGACAAGTCCTCTTCAGTGTCTAGAAAGTGTGCTAAACTTTTCCCCTTTTCTGAAACAGAAATGACTACATGGGTTCATCCCCCTTAGGTGGACGCACCCATATCTAAACTGTCTCAATCTACTGTCTTACATGTTTCTGATGCTTCTGCGTGGCAAGATTGGACTGACAAGTAACTTGAGGTTCCCCTCAAGTCCATTTTCACTTCTATTGGCTCTGCTATGCGTCCAGCCTTTGCTGTTGCATGGGTTAACCGGTCTGTTGCAGTCTGGACTGAGCAACTCACTATGGCGGTCCATCAGGATGCGCCTACTTCGGAGAGATCGCGTCTCCTTGCTATTATCTCTGTAGATCAACACTATGTTTCTGCTGCTGCCTTTGATGCCATCCGCATGATGGCAAGGGCCTCCACTACTTCTGTGGTGGCTAGACGTGCGCTTTGGCTTAAGATTTGGTCTGCTGTCACTGCTTCCAAGAAAGTTTTTCTTTCTTTGCCTTTTGAAGGTACTTCTTTGTTTGGATCCAAACTTAAGGAACTAATTAGCTAGGCCTCAGGGGTTAGAGTACTCTTCTACCCTTGGCCTTTAAGAAAAAGTTGCCGTTTACACGTAACCGGTCTTTTCGCTCCTTCCACTCTGAGACACGTACGACGAACCAGGTGGTTCCTTCTGCTCCGCGTTCCTCCTCCAAGACCATGCAGCAATTGCAGCCTTAAGCCGCATACAAGCCCAAGACTTCGTGACTGCTTCGGCATGACTCACGACACCGTGGGATGATTCAGTGTCGGACCCATGAGCCTTTCTGGTGGTGTCTGAGGGATACAAGATCCCTTTCTTTTCTCTCCCACCTTTTCGTCTTTATCTTTCTCGTTCTCCTCAGGAAGTCGAGAGAAGCCGTCTGTTCGAAGACGCTATTCGGGCTCTTATGGACAAGGATGTCCTGGAACAGGTACCCCCTGCGGACAGGGGTTCAGGATTCTATTCAAGCCTCTTTGCGGTGACCAAAAAAATAAATAAATAAATAAAGGGATGGCGGATGCCGCCCTATTTTGGATCTGGAAGATCTTAATTCTTTTATAGTGAAGTCTCACTATCGTCAGAAGTCTCTGCAATCACAGTATTCGCTGCTATGCCCCTGGGGGAGTTCCTTGCTTCTCTGGACCTTCAGGATGTGTATTGCACATCCCAATCCATCTAGAGAGCAGGCAGTATCTGAGGTTTGCCTGCGACAGAGGTCATTTTCAGTTTCAGCTCTTCCATTGGTCTGACAACAGCCCCCCCAGGTTTTCCATCGGGTGCTGGGGGCCTTGATATCCGTCCTCCATCGGGACGGCATCAGAGTGACTTCGTACATGGACAACTTGCCTTTTGCAAGCATCATCTGCGGACCTCCTTCATCAGCAGGTCCAGACCGGCATTCAATTCCTTACACTTCACGGTTGGATTGCGAACTTGGTCAAGTCAGACCTTGTTCTGTCTCGGCACCTGGGTCTTCTGTCGATACTCAGAGGTGCATGGTTTTTCTACCGGACAAGGTAACCATCAAATTGCTCGAAGGGTCTCAATGATCCTATCCCGCGATCAGATACTGGTTCCAAAGATGTCTTCTCTGGTGGGGTAGTTCTTCTCCACGATAGGGGCGGTTCCATTTGTCATGGTACACCAGGGAACTTCAAGGATTTGTGATACGGACATGCAGGGACCGACCAGATCATCAGAAGCTATCGTTCTCACTCCCTCCTCATGTCGAGTTGAGCTTGAAGTGGTGGTTGGGCCTTTCCAATCTCCTACAGGGAAGATCCTTCTGGATTCCCTACTGGACCGAGGTCACAACGGATGCCAGCCTCCTGGGCTGGGGAGCTGTTCTGGGTCGCTTTAGCGCTCAGGGGAAGTGGTCCATGGAGTCCCTTCTTCCCATCATTGGGAGTCTCAACTGGAGGACGGTCCAGTCTGAGTGGAGTCCGACAACGCCACAGCAGTGGCTTACATTGACAGACAGGGCGGGACAAGAAGTCTCGCCGGTTGGTTAGAGGTCAAAGCCATTCTGTCCTGGGCAGAGGTTTATGTTCCTGGCATTTCCGCAGTGTACACTCCAGGCGTAGACAATGTCATGGCAGACTTCCTCAGTTGTCACACAGTTGACAGCGAAGAGTGGGAACTACATCCGGAGGTGTTTCAACTCCTAGTTCAGAGATGGAGAATGCCCCAGTGGATCTGATGGCAATGGGACACATCAGGAAGGTTCAGCCGTTTTGCCCTCTGTGGAGAGACACTCTAACTCTGCTGCTGATGCAATGTCCATTCCTGGACATTCTCTCTGGCTATTTCTCCTCATCTCCCTATGTTAATATGGGCTTTACGGAAATTGTAATTGGTACGTTGTCCGGTAATTCTGATTGTTCCGGATTGACATTGTCAACCCTGGTATCTGGAGTTTATGACCCTATCTGTGGTGGAGCCATTTCGGCTCCCCTCTCGTCCAGCTCTTCTTCTACAGGGTTATCTGTGGAAGACGATGTTCATCGGCTCCATTTGATGGCCTATATGTTGAATCCTCAATTTTAAGGAAGAAAGGGTGTGGTGTCTACTGTGCTTAGTGCTGTAAGCCTGTTTCTTCTACGATCTATCACCGTGTCTGGTCGATATTTGTGTCTTGGTGTGCTGACAGAAATCTGTCTCATGACTTGATCTCCCACTGTCCTGACCTTTTGTTTGGATGGTGTTGACAAGGGACTCAGTCTGAGTCCTCTTACGGTTCTTACTTCGGCGCTTTCTGTTGTTTTCCAGAAACGCCTTGCTATCTTCCCGACGTCAGGGGTTTCTTCCAGGGTATTGCTCATGTGCGCCCTGCCTTTCGGAGTCCAGCTTCTCAGTGGGACCTTAATTTGGTTTGGGAGTTCTTCAACATCCTGTCTTTGAGTCTTTGGCTACTCTTCCTCTGTCTCTTAACGTGGCACATGGCTTCTTCTTATGGCGATTGTGGCGGACTTGAAAGCTCTATCCTGTAAACCACTTTATCTGGTGTTTCCTAAGGATGAGGTGGTGCTTCGCACCTCCTACGGAGTTCGTGCCTCAGGTGGTCTCCGAGTTTCTCTTCAATCAGGAGATTGTGGTGCTCTCTTTCTGCCCTAATCCCTTCCCTGACAAGGTGGGTGGTTCCCACTCGTTGGTTGTGGTGCGTTGTCTCAAGTTCTGTCCATTGCACTGCATCTGTCAGGACGTCTGACACTCTGTTCGTCATTCCGGGGAGTCCTAGGGCAGGAAGACCTGCATCCAAAGCGTCCATTGTGTACTGGATCAAGTCCACTGTTTGTAGATCCTACGAGTTGTGGAATGGGCATGTTTCCTTTCGGGTGGTAGCTAATTCCTCCAGGTCCGTTGGGGCCTCTTGAACTTCTAGTATCGGGCTTCTGCCGATTAGTTGTGCAGGGCGGCCACTTGGTCCTCTGTGCACACCTTTTCGAAGCACTACCGTGTGGATGTGCTGGCTTCGGCTGATGCCAGCTTTGGGAGGAAGATCTTGGAGACAGTTTTGCCTGTCTAGGATCTTCTTCTGAGGTTCTCAGTGCTTCCTTACTGTTGAGCCCTGTTGGCTCTAGTAAGTGTGCTGTGTAACAGTTCCTGGGGTTTGTTTTTACCCCTAGTTGGTGTCCGTTGACACTTCAGTTTTGTTGGGATCTCTGACCGGTAGGTTCATAGAGGTCTTGAAACTTTGGGCGCCTTGCGCCTGGTCCTTGCCTTCTTCCCGCCTCTGGGAAACTCAACTTTTGGACATCTCAAAGTTACCAGTAACCTGTATTGGATGACGGAGAAAAGAGGATTTTAGTCTTACCTGTTAAATCCTTTTCTCTTAGTCCATACAGGTTACTGGTCTCCCACCCTGTCAAGGGACCATGCTTGGCTTTCCTGTGGCAATACGTGGGAGTCCTTCGGGGCATGCTCACAGGAGTCTTCTTTCCTTCTACTATCTAGTCTAGTTAGTTCTCAGACAATTCTGAAGCAGGCTAGATGGACTTCAGCCTGAGAGGGAAGGGAGGCTCCACCCCCTGCATACATTTAAAGAATGTTCCTGCCTACTTAAAGGGGACTGACGCCTCCCTAGTATGGACTAAGAGAAAAGGATTTAACAGGTAAGACTAAAATCCTCTTATTTTTATTACAGCGCTGGAGCTGCGCACAGTGGCAGCAGTAACCATCCACATAGTAAAGTCTGTGCCTCCTTCGACACAGATCTATATGCTGTTGCTCCCTCCTCGGCTCTTTAGTAATGCAGAGCTCTGGGAGATTACATCATCTCCCAGCGCTCTGCATTATTGAAGAGAAGACCGCGGGAGCAACAGCATGCAGATCTGTGCCGAAGGAGGCACAGACTTTTCCTTCCGCTGGACCACCAGGGAGGTAGGAAACAGATATGGGGAGGGGCAATGTGAAGATTATGGGGGCAATGTGGAGCTGATGGGGGCAATGTGAGGGCAAGGCAGAAGCTGATGGGGGCAATGTGAGAGCAAGTTGGAGCTGATGGGGGCAAGTTGGAGCTGATGGTGGCAATGTGAGGCCAAGTTGGAGCTGATGGGGGCAAGTTGGAGCTGATGGGGGCAATGTGAGGGCAAGCTGGAGCGGATGGAGCAAGTTGGAGCTGAGGGGGCAAGGTGGAGCTGATGGGGGGCATTGTGAGGGCATTATGGTTATGTGAGGGGTAATGTGTAGATTTGGAGCATTGTGTAGGTGTCCAGTGGAGATGGCCAATGGTGTGGGGGGGGGGGCGCTTCAGATTTCTGTGCCTACATCCTGAGATGTAAATCCGGCCCTGATAGCATAGACCAAACCCCAAAGTCTTCAGTGCTAAAACATACCATATCACAACCCCCAAAGCCTTCTCTGCTAAAACATACCATATCCAAACCCCCAAAGTCTTCAGTTCTAAAACATACCATAGCCCAACCCCCAAAGCCTTCAGTTCTAAAACATACCATATCCAAACACCTAAAGACTTCAGTGCTAAAACATACCATATCACAACCCCCAAAGCCTTCAGTGCTAAAACATACCATATCCAAACACCAAAAGTCTTCAATTCTAAAACATACCATAGCCCAACCTCCAAAGCCTTCTGTTCCAAAACATACCATATCACAACCCCCAAAGCCTTCAGTGCTAAACATACCATATCCAAACCCCCAAAGCCTTCAATTCTAAAACATACCATAGACCGACCCCCAAAGTCTTCAGTTCTAAAACATATCATATCACAACCCCCAAAGTCTTCCCTGCTAGAACATACAATATCCAAACCCCCAAAGTCTTCAATTCTAAAACATACCATAGCCCAACCCCCAAAGTCTTCAGTTCTAAAATATACCATATCACAACCCCAAAAGTCTTTAGTGCTAAAACATATCATAGACCAACCCCCAAAGCCTTCAGTTCTAAAACATACCTTATCACAACCCCCAAAGTCTTCAGTGCTAAAACATACCATATCACAATCCCCAAAGCCTTCCCTGCTAGAACATACAATATCCAAACCCCCACAGTTTTCAATTCTAAAACATACCATAGCCCAACCCCCAAAGCCTTCAGTTCTAAAACATACCATATCAAACCTCCCAAAGCCTTCAGTGCTAAAACATACCATAGACCAACCCCCAAAGCCTTCAGTTCTAAAACATACGATATGCCCGATCTAGACAGTTCTCGGGCACTAAGGAAGAGAGTCCTCCTAGTCCTATTATTCCTCCAGACCCAGTACTGGCCACCATACGTACCAGCATAACATCAGCAGTGGGAAAATTAATGGAGACGATGTTAAAGGAAATAATTGTTGAATATCTGAATTTAAATGGCTTGCAAGGTACCAAACAGATTTTTTTGACTGGGTAACTAAATAATAGACCAAGGGGGAGTGTAACAGTTCAACACACAGACATAGTGGTTTAGGATAAAACACAGTTTTATTGAAATCACAATAAAATAAGAACCCTCACAGGTCCTGTAGTATACAGTTAGAATAATACAGACACACGGCAGGTTACATATACATATGCCTACACAGGTCCAGTATAACCATAAAGTCCATAGCAGTCTATACTTACATAGGTCAGGCAGAATATGTTGGATTCCCAGGACAAAGGTACTGCATGGGTTAATGATCTTCAAGGAGTGTAAACAGTCCCATGTGTTGAGAGTTCTGTGATAGAGCTCTTTCCTTATAGAGAGCTTCAGGATATGGTACAGGAACACCACGAAAGGGCAACGGATGGGTACTAGAGCCCAGTATATAAAGGCCATACTGGGCGGGACAAACACAGGACAGCCAATGGGAGCACACACAGTGTACACTGACAGGAAAAAATAACAAGGGAGCACGGGCACCGTGATAGTGAGCAGTAGATATAGCTTTTCTAGATTTTAGTAAAGCATTTGACACTGTCCCTCATAGAAGACTTAATAAACTGCAGTGTTTGGGTCTGGATTAGACTTGTGCGAATTGATTCAGAAACATTCAGATTTCATAGAAAATGGGGTCATTCTGAGACATTCGACCAATCCGAAACTCAAGGGTCATTCGACAAAAATGATCTGACTCCGAACAGCCCAGGACCGAAATTCATCAAAAAATTCGGAAGTTTCGGCATTCAACAAATTTCCGAAAGTTTTGACTACTTTCGACCAGGACTGTTCGGAGTCGGATCTTTTTTGTACTTCCTGTGCGCGCTCGACTACCTTGCTTTCCCTCCATATTTTTCCCTCCACATCTCTAGTCCAATTCCATTCTCCGTTTCATGCACTACTTCCCTCTTTTGTCTGTATTCCAATAGCCTTCTTTGTTTCATGATGGGGGTTGGACTAATGACACAGTCACCCAGGCAGACAGCCTGTATTTCCTCATTGCGTTGTTGGAGCTCAGACAGAGAAGAAGAGATTAGAGAGTGTCCAGTTGTTGTGTAGGCAGGCAGGTAGCATTAAGCTAGGCATAGGTAGGCAGCCAGCATTAGTGCTAGTTATTGCCACTGCAAGGGTGAGTCATATTTGTTCCTGTGCAAAATATAAAAAAATATTAGGCATTTCTTCGAATAATTTTCAGTGTCACATCAACTAGTCTGACAGTTGTATAGGCAGGCAGGGTGCCTTTTCGCCACCGCAAGGGAGTCATCTGTGTTTCTAAAAAAAAAAATATAAAAAGTACAAGTCATTTATTTGAATAATCCTCAGCGTCACACTGCCAGTGTCACAATTGTATAGGCAGGCAGCGTGCCTTTTTGCCTTTTCGCCACCACAAGGGAGAGTCACCTGTGTTTGTTTTATTAAAATTATTCATAATACAAGTTATTTGTTTGAATAATCTTCAGCGTCACACTGCCAGTATCACAGTTGTATAGGCAGGCAGGGTGCCTTTTCGCCACCGCAAGGGAGAGTCACCTGTGTTGGTTTTAATAAAAATATAAAAAATACAAGTGATTTGTTTGAATAATCTTCAGAGTCACACTGCCAATGTCACAGTTGTATAGGCAGACAGGGTGCCTTTTCGCCACCGCAAGGGAGAGTCACCTGTGTTTGTTTTATTAAAATTATTCATAATACAAGTTATTTGTTTGAATAATCTTCAGCGTCACACTGCCAGTGTCACAGTTGTATAGGCAGGCAGGGTGCCTCTTAGCCACTGCAAGGGAGAGTCACTGTAACGGTTTTCTGACACTCAGACCAGGGTATGAAGTAAAAACACAGTTTTATTGAAACGGAAAGTAAAACAATGCCCCTAAGGGCCAGCACAGGAATAGCAGTAATGGCAATACTGACAAAGTGAATGCACACAATGGTAGTAATAGGTGCTATGTATAGATGGGGAATATCCCCCAAGGGGTTAACATGTGCAATAGGAGATATATAATCAAGATTGGCCAACGCCCGGGATAAATAGCAGTCTCTGGAACACAGTCTCTCTGTAACTGGATAGGAGTAAAGTGTCTGCACTGAGTTCACTCTCAAGTTGGTATAGGAATGCGCCCCAATGCCCAGAGCTGAGCCGATACCACCACCGTGGGCTTCAGAGGAATGCTATTGCCAATGCTGAAATAATCAGAACCCGAATCGCCCTTAACTGGAAATAGTAGTAACCCTGCGTGTGCCAATTGGATTGTGCCCTGACACCCCTTGGGTGCTTATAATGACGGTTACTGCACAAGCGGTAATAGAGCCGGCGCACTGGGAAGTGCAGTGGAGAATGTACCTTCTAGCGTATGTAGGCCGGAGCCAGAACACCCCTCTGGTGCCGTTCTTAATGTTCACGGTAGGAGCGAACAGACTACCAGGCTTCGAACACAGAGCTGACAGGGCTCTGAGGGAGGCTGCTAGGCAGTAATAGAGGTACTCAGAGTAGAGGCTCAAATCAGTAACCGTATGCTTGGCAAGTGATATAGGAGGCACGAGACCGGAGACTACAGGCACTGCAAAGGTTAAGTGGTTCTGTACTGGAGCGAGCACCTTGGCAACCAGCAGAAGGCAAAGCAACCTCAGGCTACAGCTAGCTGATAATTAGAGGAACAGTGAGTCGCTTAAACAGTTCAGAATGTCACCAGAGCGACCAGAATGTACAGGAACACCGGAACAGCAGGCAGGACCGGAACGGCCACCGAAACAGGATCAGCACTGCAGCAGACACCACAGCCAAAGAACAGATCAATCACGGAGCAGGATCACCAGCCAGAACCGGGTCGAATCACTGAGCAGGATCATCAGCCAGAACCGAGTCAATCACGGAGCAGGGTCGTCAGCCAGAACCGAGTCGAATCACGGAGCAGGATCATCAGCCAGAACCGAGTCAATCATGGAGCAGGGTCATCAGCCAGAACCGGGTCGAATCACGGAGCAGGATCATCAGCCAGAACCGGGTCAATCACGGAGCAGGGTCGTCATCCAGAACCGGGTCGAATCACGGAACAGGATCATCAGCCAGAACCGGGTCAATCACGGAGCAGGGTCGTCAGCCAGAACCGTATCGAATCACGGAGCAGGGTCATCAGCCAGAACCGGGTCAAATCACGGAGCAGGAACAGGAGAAGAGTCAGACAAGCCGGGTCGGTACACAGGAGACACTGGAATACAGCAACAAGGCGCAGCAACAGGAACACCACGAAAGGCAACTGACAAGTGCCCAAACTCCAGCATATAAAGGCACATCCTGGGCGGGCCAATCAGCCTCCTCCAATGCATGGGCAAATCAGACCAGATTGACAGAAATTCACCGGAACCGTGATAGTCACCTGTGTTAATTTTATTAAAAATATAAAAAATCAAGTGATTTGTTTGAATAATCTTAAGCGTCACACTGCCATGGTCAAAGTTGTATAGGCAGGCAGGGTGCCTCTTAGCCACCTCAAGGGAGAGTCACCTGTGTTGATTTTATTAAAAATATAAAAAATACAATTGATTTGTTTGAATACTCTTCAGTCACACTGCCAGTGTCACAGTTGTATAGGCAGACAGGGTGCCTTTTCGCCACCACAAGGGAGAGTCACCAATGTTTGTTTTATTAAAATTATTCATAATACAAGTTATTTGTTTGAATAATCTTCAGCGTCACACTACCAGTGTCACAGTTGTATAGGCAGGCAGGGTGCCTCTTAGCCACTGCAAGGAAGAGTCACCTGTGTTAATTTTATTAAAAATATAAAAAATACAAGTGATTTGTTTGAATAATCTTGAGCGTTACACTGCCATTGTCAGAGTTGTATAGGCAGGCAGGGTGCCTCTTAGCCACTGCAAAGGAGAGTCACCTGTGTTTGTTTTTATTAAAATTATTCATAATACAAGTTATTTGTTTGAATAATCTTCAGCGTCACACTGCCAGTGTCACAGTTGTATAGGCAGGCAGGGTGCCTTTTCACCACCTCAAGGGAGAGTCACCTGTGTTGGTTTTATTAAAAATATTCGTAATACAAGTTATTTGTTTGAATAATTTTCAGAGTCACACTGCCAGTGTCACAGTTGTTGTGTGGGTAGGTTTTAAAGTTGTAAAACTATAATGTTTCTCTACCTACCTATCCATAATGAATTTGAGTCCTAGTGAACAACTTGTTGTTCCTCGTCCTGGTACCAGCTGCCATGACCCAGCAACCACCACCACCACTACAGTGCAGCTGCTTTCAAGCAGAGCTAGCAGCAGCAGGCGGGGAAAGAAAAGTACTTTGAGTAGTAGCAGTCAGACTCAGCAGCAGCAGTCCAAAACAAAAACTAGAAAGAAGAAGGGAACTGCTGGTCGTTCTACCTCTACTAGCAGGGTAGAAAGGTCCAGTTCCTCCTCTAAGACCACAAAGCGGCCATCACCCATCTCTCGCCAGCTATTTCATGATGATCCCCCCAGAACCACCTGCACAATGACTATTGCCACTGCCAGTTCCGTCACCACCTCTTCTGCAACCAGTTCTATAAACCTGGGGACACGTAGCGTGTTGAACATGAACACTACTGGTGGGAAACTGTGTGCAGTATCAACTCGGGAGTTTTACAGCGAACGTCCGTGTAAGCAGCCCAAACTTGAATTATTGGAGTATTTTGAGAAAATTTATCCTGCCGCCACTGTCACTGTGTTACGGTTTTCTGACACTCGGACCAGGGTATGGAGTAAAAACACAGTTTTATTGAAAATAAAACGAGGCCCCTAGAGGCCAGCACATAAATAGCAACAATGGCAAAAATAACAAAGAGCATGCACACAATGATAGTGACAAGTGCTAGAATAGATAGGGACTTATCCCCAAAGGGTTAAAGGCTGAAATGGGTGAGATATACAAGATTGGCCTACGCCCAGGATAAATAGCAGTCTCTGGAACACAGTCTCTCAATAGCAGGATAGTGGACACAGTCTCTCAATAGCAGGATAGTGGAGTAACTGCACTGAATACACTCTCAAGTTGATATACTAGAGCCCAAAGTCCAGAGCTGAGCCGGTACCCAAGCCTGGGGCTACAGAGGAGTGCTATTGCCACGCTGTAATGATCAGAACCGAAATCGCCCTTGACTAGAAAAGTAATAACCCTGCATGTGCCACTAGGATATGCCCATACACCCCTTGGGTGCTGTACTGATGGTAACTGCACAAGCTGTAATAGAGCCAATGTCCTCTGGAGTGCAATAGGAATGTACCTTCAACGTCTGTGGCCCTGAGCCAAAGAAAGAACACGGACTGACAAGGCTCTGATGGAATAAGAGACACACAGAAGCACTCAGAGTAACAGGCTATGTCAGAGAAATGTATGCTTGGCAAGAAGTATCGGAGGCACCAGACCGGAGACTACAGGCACTGCAAGGGTTAAATGGTTCTGTATACACGCGAGTACCTTGGCAGCCAACAGCAGGCAAAGCAACCTCAGGCTACAGCTACTGAAAAGTGAGAGGAACAGTGAGTCGCTATTACAGTTCAGAATGTCGCCAAGCGACTGGAATGACGCAGGAACACAGGAACAGCAGGCAGAACCGGAACGGTAACTGGAACAGCAGACAGGCCGGCACCGCAACCGGAACAGCAGGCAGAACCAGAACGATCACTGGAACAGCAGACAGGCCGGTACCGCAACCGGAACAGCAGGCAGAACCGGAGCGGTAACTGGAACAGCAGACAGGTCCGGAGCAATGCTGGAACAGCAGCCAGAGCCGGGTCGAATAACGGAGCAGGGTCGTCAGCCAAAGCCGGGTCAAATCACGGAGCAGGGTCGTCAGCCAAAGCCGGGTCAAATCACGGAGCAGGGTCGTCAGCCAAAGCCGGGTCAAATCACGGAGCAGAATCAGGAACAGAGTCAGACTAGCCGGGTCGGTACACAGAAGACACTGGAATATGGCAACAAGGCGCAGCAACAGGAACACCACGAAAGGGCAACTGACAATTACCCAAGCTCCAGCATATAACGGCACATCCTGGGCGGGCCAATCAGTCTCCACCAATGCACAGGTACATCATGATAGATTGACAGAAAGACACGGGGACCGTGATACACTGACACTGAGAGCATATCGTCTCCCAAAAAGGTTATTGAGGGAGATAATTTACCATTTCCCGGTAGCCACTAAGCAGAAGAGGGAATTCATCAGCTGTCCCAAAATCTGCTGCTGATGATTTTTCTTCCTGTCCAAACCTACAAAAAGTAGAAGAAGAATATAAATGACCAAGGCCTGCTAAGCTTGATTTTTCCACTGACCATGATTTTTCCACTGACCTTGATTATTTTCCTGAGCTCCATTTTTCCACTGCTGCCCATAGTACTCCTCCTGTTTCTCCAGCTACAATTCTGTCTTCTATTGCTAGAGCTTTAACACTGGCTAGGAAAAAAATCAGTATTATACCAGTCTACCAAAATGTTCCATTGTTATAATGTGTGTACATACATACCCACTGTTGTGAATATCATTATTTTGGGTGTAGGATGTTGAAATTACTAATTTAAGGGACCCCTCCATTTTTTTCCTGTGACCCCATGTATGCCAACCCTAAATATAATTCCTAGAGTTGCCACTGCCCTTTCTCTCCTTTAGCAGTAAATTTGCTATATTTATATAAAATGTTACACTAATGGATTGTCACAGTACCTTGTTTCCAGCGCCGGCGCTTCAGCGACGCTCGGCGTCATTCCACGCATCATCTGCAAGTTAGAGGCTTCAAGCATGCTGCAGGCCTCTGTTTTATGTGTGTTTGTTTCCTGTAGTCTCCTCCTACCTACTTCCTCCCTTTAGCTGCTCCTCCTACCTACTTCCTGTGGAGGGGTTTAAAGGGCAGACTGAGTCACCCTTACGTTGGTCTTCTGAGCAGTTCATTATCTAGTATTCCTGATTCCTGTGTTTGAGTCTTGTGCTTTCCGATTTGGCTCAGATATCCTTTCTGGTGCAAACCTGTAGCTCTGGCTGACTACCCACTCTGTGTATGACCTAGGCTTGTCTGACTACCCACTCTGGTGTTGACTTGCGGCTCTGTCTACTGCGCATCCAGCATTCCATCGCTTCAGTGGATATCCTATCTGGTGCAAACCTGTGGCTCTGGCTGACTACCCTCTCCGTGTGTGACTTTGGCTCATCTGACTCTCCTATCTGGTGCTTACTAGAAGGCCCAGTCTGTTCGCTCCTAGGGTTGGTTCCGTTATTCAGACGTCCTTCCTAGCATTGACCTGGGGCTAGCAGACACCCAGCTACTGACTTGGGCGTTACCTTACCGTGAGACTCCAGCAGGCTGAGGCCTAGTCTCGGACAGTGTTGTGGTGCATTACTGTTATTATTCTCATAATAAAGGTTATATTAACTATACCATCTGACTCCTGGATCTGCTTTCCTAAAGGTACGTAAGGGTCATGACAACAATTGGTGATAGTGATCCTCCTTTACAGAGAATAGTTGACAGAATGCAGGATCAGGATCAACGTATTGATCAGTTGGAAGGTGCCTTGCAGACCCTGCTTGGCAGAACCGCCCACTGGGAACGCTATAACCCACAGCAGGTGGCCACCCCAGTTTCTCCTTCAGCACCTACAGCTGCTACCGTCTCTGATGCAGGACTGGTCAGAGGGTTAACTGGATCCGCTCCACTCCCACAACGCTATAGTGGGGAACCTGAGTTATGTTGTGGATTCCTTAATCAGTTGGGCATATACCTCGAGATGCTTCCTCATGCCTTCCCTACTGAGCGCAGTAGGGTTGGATTTATGATTTCTCTCCTGGCTGGCAAGGCATTGGCTTGGGCGAATCCATTATGGGAGACGGAGAAACCTATAATATATGATTTTACTCATTTTGTGGCCTCATTTAGAAGCATATTTGATGTACCAGGTCGTGGGACCTTGGCTTCCAAACATCTGATGACCATCCGCCAGGGTAACCACACGGTGGCAGAATATTCAATTGAGTTTCGAACCCTGGCAGCCGAAGTAGGGTGGAACAATGAGGCCCTGATAGCTGCATTCTCCCAAGGGCTTTGCGATTACATGAAGGACGAGATTTCTGCTCTTGACCTACCTAATAGTCTGGATGAGATGATATCCTTTGTCATCCTCATAGATACATCTGTCCGGGAGAGACCTTCGTTTAAGGAGCGCCTGCGGAGGCATCCTACCAGCATGTGCTACAGCTTTTCTTGCCCACCCTGTCCTCCCTCACCTCCCATGCCTCCTGGTTCTGACATTATGGGTGGTGAACCTATGCAGGTGGGGGCTACCCGACTCTCTGCGGCTGAGAGGGCCCATAGGCTGAGGGAGGGACTATGTCTGTACTGCGGTAAGAATGGTCACTTCCTGAAATCATGCCCGGTACGTCCGGGAGGCTCTCGCAACAAAAGATCCTGTCAGGGAGAGATCTTAGGTGGCATCTCACAGTCCCCTGAAGCCTCTCAGGCTAAACCCTTGCTGGACATAGTCCTATCTTGGGCCAAAGAGTCTATCCCTGTACTTACAGACTCTGGCACAGAAGGTTATTTTGTGGACGCTGCATTCGCTGAGCATTTTGGGATTCCTTTACTGCCTTGTGACACTCCTTTGGTGTCTGAAGCTATTGATGGAGGACCCCTGCTGCCAGCACATATTACCCATGAGACGGCCCCACTTACCCTAAGCATGGGAGCCCTGCATAAGGAAACCCTGAAGTTTCAGGTGATAAACTCCCCGCACTATGCTATTGTATTAGGGATCCCATGGTTACAAAAACATAACCTTAAAATTGACTGGAGCACAAGTGAGATATTGTCCTGGGGTACTCACTGTGAGGAGTCGTGTCTTTCACATCCCATCAGACTTTCCTATGATGAGTCTCAAGGCCTACTTGAGACTTATTCGCAGTTTTCCAAGTTATTTAACAAAGTCCAGGCAGGAGCTTTACCTCCCCATAGACCATATGATTGCACGATCGAGCTCTTGCCTGGGACTACCCCTCCACGGTGTTGTATGTACCCTCTATCTGTGGAAGAGAATAAGGTCATGGAGGAGTATGTGGCTGATGCCTTGGAGAGGGGCATCATTCGGAAATCCTCATCCCCTGCGGGTGCTGGATTTTTTTTGGTAAAAAAGAAGGACGGAGAACTACACCCTTTTATCAATTATCGGGGCTTAAACAAACTGATGGTAAAGAATGCATATGCCATACCATTGATTACTGAGCTGTTTGATTGCCTCAAAGGTTCTACTATCTTTACTAAGCTCGATTTGAGGGTGGCTTACAACTTGGTCAGGATTAAACAAGAGCATGAATGGAAGACAGCATTCAACACCCGGAGCGGGCATTATGAATATCTGGTCATGCCCTTTGTCCTGTGCAACGCTCCCGCTGTCTTCCAATAAATGACATCCTGAGAGAACTTTTGCAAAGCTGCGTGGTTGTAAATCTGGATGACATCCTTATCCATTCTCCAACGGTGGAGGCCAACTATGCGGATGTATCCAAGGTCCTTTTGCTCCTGAGAGAAAACAACTTGTTCTGCAAGTTGGAAAAGTGTGAGTTTCACAAGACCCAAGTTACCTTTCTTGGGTATGTTATCTCCGCATCTGGGTTTGTGATGGACCCCAAAAAACTGTCGGCTGTGGTTCAGTGGCCTCGTCCGGATGGACTGAAGGCAATTCAAAGATTTCTGGGCTTTGCAATCTATTACCGTAAATTTATAAAAAAATGTCTCAACCATTGTAAAACCCATCACTGATAATCTCATAGCAGCATTTTCTGCAGCTCTAATCCTGATACATCACAATCCTGCCCTTCCCTTTACCCTGGAGGTTGATGCACCAGAGATTGGAGTAGGCTCCCTCCTTTCTCAACGGTCAGCTCTTGGAGAGGCTTTGCGCCCTTGTGGCTACTTCTTGAAAAACTTTCCAAGGCGGAGAGGGTTTATCACATTGGTGACAGGGAGTTGCTGGCTATAATTTTGGCATTGAAAGAGTGGCGTCATCTGTTGGAGGGTACCAGTACCCCCATTTTGATTCTTACGGACCATAAGAATTTGACATACTTGTCTGAAGCCAAGCGGCTGTCCTCCCGGCAGGCCAGATGGGCACTATTCCTATCCAGATTTAATTTTGTGGTTTCCTACCTTCCATGCTTGAAAAACATTAAGGCTGACACCCTGTCATGCCAACTTTGTAATATGTCCAAGGAGGAGGTTCCTCCCGCTCCAATCATTCCTGCTGATCACATTCTGGCCACGATTCATACCTGTATTACCTCTCCTCTGGGGAGATACTGGCCGCCCAAGCATCTGCCCCAGCAGAGACTCCTAGTTGGAGATGTTTTGTACCGGCCCAATTACGCATTAAAATCCTGGAGACATAACATGCTTCCAAACTTGCCGGCCATATTGGGCGTGACCAGTTAATCTGGTCCTTGTCTAGACTATTTTGGTGGCCGAGCCTCCGCTCTGATTGTGCCGCCTTTACGCTGCCTGCAACACGTGTGCTCAAAATAAATCTCCCCGACATCTACCGGTGGGCTTGCTCGAGCCTGTGGCCAATGGGGAATGCCCCTGGTCACACTTGTCCATTGATTTTATGGTCGACCTTCCTAGGTCCATGGGCTTTACTGCAATACTAATGATTGTGGACAAATTCTCAAAAATGGCTCACTTTGTGCCACTTAAGGGCTTACCATCTGCGCAGGAATTGGCAGTGGTATTCTCAAGGGAGGTGTTCAGACTCCATGGTATCCCGAAGGTGATCGTGTCTGATAGAGGAAGCCAGTTTGTGTCCCGCTTCTGGAGGTGTTTCTGTGCGCAAATGGGAATTGAATTGGCATTCTCCTCCGCATACCACCCGCAATCCAGTGGTGCGGCAGAAAGGTCAAACCAAGCCTTGGAGCAATTTCTCCGCTGCTATGTCTCTGACCACCATGACAATTGGGCTACCCTGTTGCCCTGGTCAGAGTTTGCCCGAAATTGTGCTGTCAACTCTTCCACTCAGAGTTCCCTCTTCTTAATCAACTATGGGTTCCAACCCTCGGTTCTTCCGGAAACCTTCCGAGCAAAGCTATTCCAGCTCTTGATGAGCATTTGCAGGCACTCCGTTCCTCATGGGTTCGGGTACAGCATACCCTACATGGTTCAGTGCAATGACAAAAAAAGACAGGCTGACCACAGACGTTTGCCGGCACCAACCTTCCAGGTTGGAGATAGAGTGTGGTTGTCATCCTGTAATTGACACCTCCAAGTCCCATGCAATAAACTGGCTCCTCGATTTATTGGTCCCTTCAAGGTGCTGTGCAAGATCAACCCGGTGGCTTACACGCTGGAACTGTCTGCCAATATGCGGATACACAATGTCTTTCATGTCTCCCTGTTAAAGCCCTTGGTCTGCAACTGGTATACCTCCGCTCCTGTCCATCCTGCTCCCGTGATAGTTGCAGATCACAAGGAATATGAAGCTCAAAGTATTCTGGACTCCCGTATGGTTAGAGGACGTGTACAGTATTTTATCCATTGGAAGGGATATGATCCGGAGGAGTGCTCCTGGATCCATGCTGCTGACGTTCACGCTCCTCTCCTAGTGCGCAGATTCCATACACGTTTCCCTGGCAAACCTGGTCCAGTCCCTCGGAGGAGGGTTCTTTGAGGGTAAGGTACTGTCTGTCACGGTTTTTGAAGACTCTCAGACTTAAGGTTTGGTAAAAATGTAACTTGAAAAGTTAAGGCAATCCCCATAGGGTAAACATACATAACAATACAACAATAATAGTCCATACAAACAGGCTCGACCGGCCTTGCCCATACCGGGTAAGGCAACCGTGAGATGAAATATACCGGTTCTACCGGCCTTACCAATACCGGGCAAGGCAGCCCAAAGGAGTACTGAGTGTAGGCTCTACCGGCCCTGCCAATACTGGGTAAGGCAACCTTAAAGATGGTAATGTACAAGGTTCTACCGGCCTTACCAATACCGGGCAGGGCAGCCTGAGCGAGTAGACCAGCTGTCAGATGACTATGACAGCAGAGAGGAATAGGAACTAGGTCTTACTCAGCAGAAGTTTATTGCCAGGGAAAATCGGATGACTGCATAGGAGTGGACAGCGACCTAGCCTCAGTACTGGATAGATCAGGAGCAAACCAAGTCCGCACGTTGGGACCAACAATAAATATCTCCACCAGGTTAATGGAGTAAACCAGCGTCCGCACGCTGGGACCAACAGAGTATCGCAACCAGGTTGAATGGAGTAAACCAGCGTCCCCACGTTGGGACCAACAGTAAATGTCGCCACCAGGTTTAATGGAGTAAACCAGCGTCCGCACGCTGGAACCAACAGTGTATATCGCAACCAGGTTTAAAGGGAGTAAACCAGCGTCCGCACGCTGGAACCAACAGTGTATATTGCTACCAGGTTTAATGGAGTAAACCAGCGTCCGCACACTGGGACCAACAGTGTATATCGCAACCAGGTTTAAATGGAGTAAACCAGCGTCCGCACGCTGGAACCAACAATGCATAAGTAGCAGCGAGAAGAACAATGTCGCAGGAGACTCAGGAACTCAGTAAGATAACCCGCTAGGTGCTGGAACACAGGAACACTAGCATACAGGAACATGGAACACTGGAACACCGGAACGCAGGATCAGCCAGAACAGCAGGAACAGCAGGCCCAGAAGCCTGACATGCAGGTCAGGCCAAGTGAAGTCAGAAACACCACGAAATGGCAACCTGGAAGTGCTCAACCTGGGTTTAAAAAGGCTGTGTGAGGAGGGCTAATAGCAGACAGCCAATCAGGAATACTCAGCAAGTGACAGACACAGAACAGCACGAATCACGGGCACTGTGATACTGTCACAGTACCTTGTTTCCAGCGCTGCCGTTTCAGCGACGCTCAGCGTCTTTCCACGCATCATCTGCAGGCTAGAGGCTTCAAGCATGCTGCAGGCCTCTGTTTTATGTGTGTTTGTTTCCTGCAGTCTCCTCCTACCTACTTCTTGTGGAGGGGTTTAAAGGGCATACTGAGTCCTGACTCAGTCACCCTTACTTTGGTGTTCTGAGCAGTTCATTATCTAGTATTCCTGATTCCTGTGTATGATCCGGCTTGTCTGTCCATCCATTCTGGTGTTGACCTGTGGCTCTGTCTGACTATTTATCATGGTGCCCGCGATTGTATGTCGACATTCTTACTTCAGGGTTTGTGCCTGGCTGCCTCTTATTGGTGCTAGCTGGCTAGCCCCTCCCAGGGCTAGCCTTTATATACGCCCTTCTGTCATTAGGCCGGTGTCCTTTCGTGGTGTCTCTGACCTTACGTTTTCCTTCGCTCCTGTTCCGTGTTTGATCCGGTTTTCGTCTGACCTCGTTCCTGTGCTGCTCCTGTGTGCCGATTCTGGCTTTGGCTGACTACCACTCTCTGTGTACCGATCCAGGCTTTGGCTGACTACCGCTCTTGTGTACCTATCCAGGGTTTGGCTGACTACCGCTCTTGTGTACCGATTCATGCTTTGGCTGACTACCACTCCTGTGTACCGATTCAGGCTTGGGCTGACGACCGTTCTCTGTGTACCGATCCAGGCCTTGGCTGACTACCGCCCTTTGTGTACCGATTCTGGCTGTGGCTGACTACCGCTCTCTGATACTGATCCAGGCATTGTCTGACTTACGATGTTTGTGCTGCCGTTATTGTCAGATTTGTTGCCCCGATTACTTTCGCCTGTGTATCAGTGTGGCCTCCGCTACGTACATTCAGTCTGTGCTGTCCAGTGTCTAAGCGGTTAACGTTGCCTATCCATTATACGCCCAGCCTGTGCTTCTCTGTGGCCTCCGATACGTACACCGGTCAGTGCTATCCAGTCAGTAGTGGTTACGTTGCCAGCCTATTACTTCCTATCTGCCAGTATCACGGTAGAGCCACTCAAGTCCTTCTTGCACCAGATTACAGGCTGCCTTAACCGGTATTCGGTAAAGCCGGTAGAGCTTCCTCAGTTCCTTGTGGCATCAGATACAGGCTGCCTTACCCGGTATTCGGTAAGGCCGGTAGAGCCTCCCAAGTCCTTGTTGCACCAGATTACAGGCTGCCTTACCTGGTATTCGCTAAGGCCGGTAAAGCCTCCTCAGTTATTTGTTGTACCAGATGCAGGCTGCCTTACCCGGTATTCGGTAAGGCCAGTAGAGCCTCCTCAGTTCCTTGTTGCACCAGATACAGACTGCCTTACCCGGTATTTGGTAAGGCCGGTAGAGCCTCCTCAGTTCCTTGTTGCACCACATACAGGCTGCCTTACCTGGTATTCAGTAAGGCCGGTAGAGCCTCCCAAGTCCTTGTTGCACCAGATTACAGGCTGCCTTACCCGGTATTCGGTAAGGCCGGTAGAGCCTCCTCAGTTCCTTGTTGCACCAGATACAGGCTGCCTTACCCGGTATTCGGTAAGGCCTGTAGAGCCTCCTTAGTTCCTTGTTGCACCAGACACAGGCTGCCTTACCCGGTATTCGGTAAGGCCGGTAGAGCCTCCTCAGTTCCTTGTTTCACCAGATACAGGCTGCCTTACCCGGTATTCGGTAAGGTCGGTAGAGCCTCCCATGTCCTTGTTGCATTTGCCTTCAGGCTGCCTTACCCGATATTCCGTAAGGCCGGTAAAGCCTCCAGTATTGTACTGCTATTTGTATGCCCTGTACTGTGTCAAACTTGCTTACTGTTGTTGTAAAGTTTGGACCTGTGAGGGGCCTTGTTGTGCTTTATATTGTCTAATAAAGCTTTTTAACCTACCCAATTGTCTGAGTGTTCAATAAAACCGTGACACTATTCTCCTTGTGCGTTCCAATTTGGCTCAGATATCCTTTCTGGTGCAAACCTGTGGCTCTGGCTGACTACCCGCTCTGTGTATGACCTACACTTGTCTGACTACCCACACTGGTGTTGACTTGCAGCTCTGTCCACTGCGCATCCAGCATTCCATCTATTCAGTGGATATCCTATCTGGTGCAAACCTGTGGCTATCTGACTATCCTATCTGGTGCTTACTAGAAGGCCCAGTCTGTTCGCTCCTAGGGTTGGTTGCGTTATTCAGACGTCCTTCCTAGCATTGACCTGGGGCTAGCAGACACCCAGCTACTGACTGCAGGCTGAGTCAGTATCACTCTTGGGCGTTACCTTACCGCGAGACTCCAGCAGGCTGAGGCCTAGTCTCGGACAGTGTTGTGGTGATATTGGGAGACTGCTATTCCTGATACAGTACTTGCCTTTTCGATCACCCACTGTGTGCATATATTATATTGCATTACTGTTATTATTCTCATAATAAAGGTTATATTAACTATACCGTCTGACTCCTGGTTCTGCTTTCCAACTGTAACATGAATTGAGCCAGTCCGAGTGATCAGATTAGGAAAATAACCAAACTAATGTCAGCAGTTCAAAATCATGTCAGAAAATAGGATTTTAGTCTTACCTTTTTAAATCCTTTTCTCTTAGTACCATGGGGATAGATCTTCCTTTGGAAGGAGGAACATATCAGAAGACAGGGTCTTGAGGCTGGAGCCATCCCTCTCCATCTCCAGGCCAACCTAACTCCTCCTCCAGTTTTTCATATGAGACAAGTTTGCCGGTATAGGACAACGAGAGAAGATGTAAGCTTCTGTGAGAAAGACCCTAGAAGGACTGCCATGTATAGACAGGCGAGACCAAGAGAGGTCCCTTTCTCTGGGTGGGAGACCTGTATTCCATATGGACTAACAAAAAAGGATTTAACAAGGTAAGACTAAAACCCTATTCCTCTGTGTCAGATCCACGGCATAGGCTGTGGGTAATGGCTCCGCCTACCAGCTGGTAGGACTAATGAAAATTATAAAATCTTGAATTCTACCTCTTCATAACAGGAATTATATGGTTTATGGAAAAAGCTCTATTTATTGAAAATGTTCAAGATTTGCTAGAGACCAAAACACACACAAAGTTCCAGACCTAGACTGCTCGTGTCAAGCAGGAACTTAGTGCCAGAGAGGTATCCAATGCATTGCAACAGAAGGTTAAACCATCTACACAATTTAACTGAACAGCAGAATGCTAAATAACTTGATATCAGGTATTGGGTAACTAAGCAGAAAGATACAGTACCTGAACACTGATGTCTCTTCTTTAGAATGTGTGTCAGCCATATATTGCTTAGGGGCTCACATTACAGCTTATTTGTCAGTTTACCACTTAAGCACCAGCAGATTGTTCAATGTATTATGAAGTAATACAATGCAAACCATTTTGGTTCTTAACATATTAAGTGGCAGAGTCATCCAAAACATTGCATCACATTGGGTACCTCCCTGGCACTCAAATGGTCAAAAGGATTAATTGAAAAAAATATTTCTTCAATGTTTGCAGTTTTTTAAATTTTCCCTGGAGCCTTATATAAACAGGAACAATCCTTTACAGTTGGCATTGAATGGTGGTAAAAAAGAAGCACATCCTTATTCTTGTTAATAGGGTTATCACTGCCTGACCGCTAATCAGTGCATTGTAAAGATACTCATATCTAGACAGTAACAAGTACTACCATTATTGAGCTTGTAAAGTTATTTATGAAAGTCCTTTATAATTAAATCTGCCTTTGTTTTCTTTTCTGAAGGCTCTCTTCGATCTGCAGTCTCATTACAAGAATGCCTTTTCACTAGTGAACCATAACAGGTATCCATCTCCAAATTGCTAGGTTCAACTCTGTTGAACAGAAGGACTGACTTAAAATGGGGTCCTCCAAAGAGCAGTTATTCTCCACTGACATCTCCAATCCTCACCTGATATGCTGAAAGATTCACTGTGGAACGTTGTTGCTGCACCCACTTCTCAGATCTTGCCAATCTGGCCAGTCAGCGCCAATTGGAAAACTGACACAGCATGGTGGGTGTTGCTGCACACTATCTCTGAGTGCTTTGGTGTCCAGTGAAACACAGAAAGACCATCTTCTATTATAGTGGTTGGTTGTTTCACTGGCAGCCCTACACTACCACCAACTCAAAATCATTCAGAAGCTTGACATGTTCTCCAGAAACCAGATATCTTCACCCTTCAACCGGAGACCTGGACACAATGCCAAAACTCTAGAGTCACCAGATGAAACCTGCAAATTCCCAGCTTTTATAAGAGGAATATAGTCTAACCATGGGGAGGCGACAGCTGCTCCCAGTAGGCTGGATCGTTTCAAGACAAGGTCTTGGAGGTGGAGCCTTCCCTTCTCCTTATCAGGCTACCCTTTAGCGAGAAAGGAAGAGGTTAAGCTCCTGTGAGTAATAAGATCCAAGAGGACTCCCACGTCCAGCTAAGTGAGACCAAGTGAGGTCCCTTTCAGTGGGTGGGATACCTGTATGTCATATGGACTAAAAGAAAAGGATTTAAAAGGTAAGACTAAAATCCTCTTTTCTCTGTCATCTAATATGACATACAGGTACCTTGGGGATATACCAACATTAAGCTCCAAGGGTGGGAAGAAAAGGAAAAGACCAAGTGGCAGTTCCCAGGATACCAGAGATTCCTAGAACTATTCAGAACTGGGACCAGCCCAAACATAACTGTCAAAGGACACTGATAACAATAGCACAGCACGCAAGAACAAGAGTCAACCAGGCTCAAAAAAGTTAAAGAACAGTAAGGCACAGGAAGGAGTAGGCCCTTAAACAGGCAGAACTGCCTGCAGGAACTTCCTGCCAAAACTGTCTTCAGCCAAAGCCATAACATCAACACGATAGTGTTTGGCAAAGGTGTGAACAGAAGACCATGTCAAAGCCTTGCACAGCTATACACCAGAGGCCTGATTCTTGTAGGCCCAAGAGGCCCCAACAGACCTGGTAGAGTATGCTGTAACATGAAAGAGAACAGGTTTCTTCCTGAATTCATAAGCCTTGCAAATGGTAGACTTAATCCAGGACACAATAGTGATCTTGGACGCAGCCATACCTGCCATAGGACCCTCAGGGATGACAAATAAGACATTGGTCTTAAGTAAAGACTCAGTATGGTGCACGTAAAATGGAGATCCCTCTCCTTGTCAGATGTGGGGTCAGGACAAAATGAAGGCACAACAATCTCTTGCTCTTGCCATGGAAGACATAGGCTCCATCAAGGAGATCAGAACATCATCAGCGAACATAGAAAGCTTATTTTCTTTGTGAGCATGCAGAATTCCCCGAATGTTCAGTGAAAGGGGGCATCCTTGACGGGTGCCATTAGAAATATGGAACGCATTGAATAAGTGACCGTTAGTTTTAACTTTCGCCGAAGGGCAAGAATATAAACCCATTACTCTTTGAACAAACACCGGGCCAAACCCAAAAGCACGGAGTGTGTGTTCCAAAAACTTCCAATTTACCCTGTCGAACGCCTTTTCGGCATCCGTGGAAAGAAAAACAGTAGGCGTTGATGAGGAAGAAGAAATATGGAGGAGCGATAAGAGTTTTCTAGTATTGTCTGTGGCTTCCTGCCGAGGAACAAAGCCAGATTGGTCAAGATGTATTAATTTATGGAGTCTAGTTTTCAACCTATCGGCCAGAATTTTTGCATAAAGTTTAATGTCTAGATTAAGGAGAGAGATGGGTCTGTAGCTTGCACAAAGCAACTTAACCTTCCCGGGCTTGGGCAAGACCGTGATGTGAGCGGAGAGAGTATCTGGGTATGTAGAAATTGAATCTGATAAGGAATTAAAAGAATCAGCCAAAAGAGGGGCTAGTAAGTGAGAAAATGATTTATAGTATCCCTGGGAGAATCCATCAGGACCTGGACTTTTGCCCGGTGGAAGAGACCTAATGGCACTGTCTATCTCAGTCACAGAAAATGGAGCATCCAAGGCGTCCCTATCAAGGTCATCAATGTGGGGCAAAGAGGTCGATCTAAGATATGCATCAATGCGTGCGGAGTGATCAGTGGCCTCTCCAGCCCCCTCACGAAGATTATATAGGGAAGCATAAAAAGATCGAAAGGTGTTGGAGATTTCGGCATCTGAGTGACAGGTATGTCCCGAAGATGTACGGATAGCTGGAATATAGGTGGACAAAAATTGATGTTTGAGTTGTTGAGCGAGCAAACGACCTGGTTTATTGCCATGTTCTAACAGGGAAAGCCTCGATTTTAAAAACATTCGCTCCACTTGTTCATGAAGAGTAGTAACCAGTTGTTGCCGAAGTGCCGTCAAAGTAGGAAGAACCGCCGATGCCCTGGAAAGCTTGTGTTGAGCCTCAAGTGTCCGGATCTTATTCAGAAGTACCTCAATGCGTGTAGATCGTTCCTTCCTCTTGTGAGACGCAATTTTGATCAATTCACCACGTATCACACATTTATGAGCTTCCCAAAACATCAACGGCGAGACGTCTGCTGATTCATTATCCGCCATATAATTCCTAATGGTTTTCTCAATAGAAGATTTCACGTCTTCCGAGGCAAGTAAATATTCATCCAGACGCCAAAGTTTCGCATTGGAAGTCTGAGTCTGACGTAACAATTTAATGGAGACTGGAGCATGGTCGGACCATGTGATCGAGCCTATACCAGCGGAGCGGAGAAGATGCAACTGGGGATGGTCAACAAGGATATAATCAATCCTAGTGTAGGAATCGTGTGGATGTGGGTAAAATGTGAAATCTTTAGAGTCTGGATGGAGCAGGCGCCAAGTATCAACCAAGAATGAAGAGTGAAGACGTGTAACGACTCGGTGAATAGAGGAATACGGAAGATGGGAAGGACCAGTAGAACAATCTAAAGTAGGGTTCAAATGGCAATTGAAGTCGCCGCCCACCAAAACAATGCCTTCTTTGAAATCATCAAGAATATCAAACACCTTATGAAAAAAGGTAGATTGAGAATCCGACGGGGCATATATAGAAGCGAACGTGTACATTTGCCTGTCGATCAATCCCTTCACAAAGAGAAACCTGCCGTCTTTATCTCTGCGAACCTGTGTTGAGACAAAAGATAAGCGTTTGTGAAATAAGATACCGACTCCATAACGTCTCGAAGAAGAAGAACTCAAAAAACGCATGCTCATAAAATCTATTAGTAAGCTTCTGTTCTTTATGAGAAGCAAAATGAGTTTCTTGAAGTAAAATCACATCACCACGTGATCGATGAAAGTCCTTCAGAGCAACAGATCTCTTCTGTGGAGTCCCTAGCCCTTTAACATTCATTGAGATCACACGCAAAATAGAAGGAAGCGTTTTGGTAGACATGAAATGAAAGAAGAAGAGATGCGGGTCACCCAAGCACCCCCAATGAGGCAAGGAAGGGAGAGCATCCCATATAAAATTAGGGTAGGAGACCCACTACACCGGAGTACTCGACAATAGAGAAAAGAAAAGGAGTATGAGAAAAGAGAGAGGAGTAGAGAGTAAAGGAGAACCCGAAAAAAGGAGTATAGTAGAAAAGAAGAAGAATAGAAAATAAGAAACACAGTAGAACAGCACACTCTACCGGAGCAGGGGCAAGGAGGCGTATAGCCACCCACCCGGGGTAATATGTACATCAGAGAGAGTAGACTTAGACAGCAAAGCAAATGGAAGTGTAAGGAAGTCGCCTGGGGGAGCAGACCCCCAGTCTGAAATAAGCAAGAAGGATGAGGCATAGAACTGTAGGCTCCCGGACAGATAAGAGGATAGATGAGAAAAACATACAGTAAAAGAAATAACAAGTCAAAGATTGACAAAATGTATAGAGACCGCAAAGGTGGATATAGGAAAAGTCACCGAAGATAGGAACACATAGGGGGGAGAATGACAAAAAAAAAAGGGGGGGAAGAAGGGTAAGGGAGGGAAGACATATACACGGAGGAAGAACACTGTTGGGCAGACACAAACAGAGAAAAGGGCACAAAAGGATGGACAAAGAAAAGCCAGGCCATCATTGGAGAGATACAAAAATCCCCAGACATGCATTAGTACGAGACCAATAAACGCTCCCCCTACCCGACAGTGTAGGATATGAGAAATATAGGGTGTACCATCTCAGTGTCTCTAAAGCCAGCAGTATAGATCTCATATCCCATCGAAGGCATCTCAAAGGGAGGTACCCCAAACTAGAACCAACAGTGTTCTCAATCTCGCGAGAGAGTCTCGCCCCCACTCTCGTCGTAGAGAAGAAAAAAAAAAAGAAAAAAAAAAAGGGGGACACTGTCAAGCAGGGAGAGGCAAACAGTCTTGTCTCAAGTATAATATTTAATCACACACTGTATAATCAATATGTATGGCAGCAACATAAAAATGTCGCGTAACTCCGATCCCAATGGGGATTGAATATCCACAGCAAACTCAATACAGAAATGTGAATCACAGAGGAGCACCAAACTCCCTCCCCCGGGATCCAAACCGCAACAACGCCGCAAAAAAAGATAGCAGCGCTCCCACGGTCAAGACCCCCCACTCTCCACGATCAACCGTCCCCCCCACAATCCTCAACAAACATGGCTTTCCCAGTAACCAAACAAAAGCCGTCAGCCCATGGTCGGCCCCACAAAAGCACATAGAACCGGCCATGAGCCAAAGGCAAGTACTGTCAACACATCAAACCCACAACCTCCGTTGTCCTCCCCTCTATAAACTCGCCATCGACATGCGATCCAGAGTCAAAGGGCAGGCAAGAGTCAGCTAAAATCCTCTGTCTAGATAAGGCGCGGGAATAAAGCCAAGAGAGTGAGGTCTATAGTGATGCCTACAAGGCCGATATGCCCGTGTTGGGGCCGCAAGTAGCTGCCCGCCGTGACCCAAAAACCAGACCGCACGTCGAGGGCCAAGTAAAAGGAAGCAATAGCTCCAAGCATACCATAAACTGAGCAGGGTAAGTCACACTTAAAATCACAAAAACTACAAAATTGCAAACGGGCAGCCAGTCGGCCCACGACAGGGCCCCACTCCCCCCCAAGGACCCGGCCGCGGGCCAAGGGCCCCCGCCAGCAAACCACGAAACCACCCCAACAGTAGTAACACGTTAAAACAGAGATATAACATATCAATATAATACGCCCCAGAGATTGGAAGGCCAACCAACCCACAACAGGGCCCACGCAACCCCCAGAGCCCAGCCATGAGCCGACGGCCCCCCGCTCAACCAGGGCAGCCCCCAACTACGAATCTCTAGGAACCCCAGCCAGAGGAAAACAATTAGGATCAGTAGCATCCATGGTAGAAGGTCTCAAAAAGAACCCAATAAATCTGCCAGGCTACAGTTCCCTTTTGAGTTCCACACAAGTAGAGCTACCTCTGGCAGGAATAGAGGGCATCCGGCCGGAGCCGGGGAAATCAGGTACCAGTCTGAAGGCAGTCATGCATAAAAAGTTTCATCCCCGTTTCTGCCGTGTTGGAGACGAGGAGTCCTCCTCAGTGGTAGGTGAAGCTCTGTTCCTCCTCTTCCGTGGAACTGGGTGCCACTGGGACCGTGGAGGTACAGCAGAGGACCACTGCATTTCCCCAAGTTGTGGAGTTGGCACAGGAGTCATCTCAGGAAGCGGGATCTGTAAAGCTTCAGCAAACATTTTAGTATTGCCCTTATATCGCAACACATGATGAATCCCATCTCTGAAAACCATCAGGCGCAAAGGAAAGCCCCACTTGTACTGGATGCCATGCTGTCGCAGAGAGGTAGTGAGAGGGCGAAGTTCCCTTCTCCATGATGAGGTAAGTGGAGACAGATCTCCGAAAACAGTGATCGATGCTCCCCGGAAGGAGAAGGCAGTGTTGCCTCGAGCAGCCTGGAAAATCGCCTCTCTGTCAGGGTATTTTTGAAATCGGACAATGACGTCCCTGGAGGCATCTTTAGGAGCAAGTTTAGACTTAGCTAGGCGATGCGCCCTGTCAATGGGTAGGTTCACCGGAGTGTTGGTGTGTAGAATGTGGGTGAAAAGTTCCCCAAGGTAGGGTCCCAGTGCTTCAGGGAGGATGTTTTCAGGGATCCCCCTGAAGCGCAAATTATTGCGTCGGGATCGATTTTCAGCGTCATCGAGCTTAACCAGCAATTCCATATTCTGGGTGTGTAAGTAGTCCAATTTTCTTGTCACATCATGTTTAAAAGCTTTCCAATCCTCAAAATCCTCTTCAATAGCAGTGATGCGATCTCCCACTTGTCGGACATCTGCCCGTGCATCTTTTAGTTCCTCTTGGAGAAAGGCCTTTAGTTCTTGAAGAAGATTCTGTAAGTCTTGTTTAGTAGACGGGGATCTGGCAGAGTAGTCGCAATCCCCGCGTGCATCCGTTGATCGATGTACAGGGGAACGGGATCTAGACCTGGAAGCAGAGTCTGTCTCCCCAACTGCCCCGTCAGCCATCTTGTCAGACAGAGAAGGCTCTTCTCCCGCAGGCCATGGCGGGAAAAAGGAGCGCAGGCCAGAATCGCTTTTATTCTGCTTGTTTCTCACCATAAGGAGGTCCTCTGGCATTGAAGTAGTCTCACCACCAAAAAATAGTCAGTGATCTGCAAGTATGTCAGCAAAATCAAGCAAAACCTGCCCGGGAGCCCAAGAGCTGAGGCATTAAGCAGCCATCCGCTTGGCAGTCCAAGCCACGCCCCCAGACTGATTGATTTCTATGTACTTTAACCATTGAGTACCCTGTATGTCATTATGCCTGTCCTGTGACAGTATATATTTAATTCTCTGTATACTGGGCCTGAGAGGGCATCTGTACTTTATTGTTCATTTCAGTTATGCTGCATTGCCTATAGAGGGCAGTCTTTCTTGTCTTTTAATAAAACTGTGTTTTATTCTAACCTGCTGGTCTGAGTGTCCTACAAAACCGTTACACCTAGCCTGGATCATAGTGGAGATAAGCCCAGGGGAGAAACCTCCATCAGGATGGAGCTCCCACTTTCTGGGGTTCCACCCTCTGGCAGCTGAGGAAGTCAACCAGGACGTTGTCCACCCCTATAATGTGCACTGCGGAAATAGCTGGACCATGATCCTCTTCCCAGGACAAAATAGACTTGACCTATGATCAAGCGGGAGCGCTTCTTGTGCCTCTTGCTTGTTGATGTATGCCAATGCTGTGGCGTTTTCCGACTGGGCGTCTACTGGACAACCCCTCAATTGAAGGGACCACTAAGCCAGAGCATGCCAAATCGCCCGGCGTTCCAGAACATTGATGGACTGAAGGGATTCCTTCAAGGTCCACCTTTCCAGGTGACCCAGGACCGTGGCCCAGCCACATAGGCTCGTATCCGTCGTAACAAAGATCCATTCCTGGATCACAAATGGTTTCCCCTGCTCCAGGTTGGTTCTGTTTAGCCACCAGAGCAGACTGTTAAGGTTTACTGACACTCAGACCACGGTAGAAAGTAAAAACACAGTTTATTGAGAAAATGATAATAGAACAGTGCCCCTAGGGGCCAGTACAGGTATAATCAGTATTGGCAAAGTACAGACCAAGTAAAGGTTGTGCAATACATATATGGATATATATATATATAGGCTGGGGAATACCATACAGGGTTAAAGAGGAGAAACTGAAGCAACTCAGTCCTAGATTGGCCAACACCCAGGATATGAGAACAGTCTCTTGATGGTGAGAAAGGAATATAGTATCTGCACTGAATCACTCTCAAGGTAGTAAAATGGAGCGCACCTATAGCCCAGAGCTGAGCCAAACCACCACCGTGGGATTAGGAGGAACGCTACTGCTAGAGCTGCAGAGACCAGAACCTGAATCGCCCTTAACGTAAACTCGGTAGTAACCCTGCGTGTGCCAACGGAAATGCACCCAAACACCCTTAGGGTGCCAAGATAGACGGTTGCTGCACAAGCTTTAGGGAGCCGGAGCACTGGGAAGTGCAGAAGATAATGTACACCCTGAGCGTTAGTGAACCAGAGCCAGGACACCCTTCCGGTGTCGCACAGAATCCACACTGCAAGAGCGGACAGACTACCAGCGCCAACCGGCGCAGTCACGGTGCACATCGAACACCGGGACGGACAGTGCTCTGCGGGTGATGGTTAGGCTAGGTCTATAGGCTCAAATCGTAACAGGCTCTAAGGGTAACCAGAGGCTTAGCAAGCGTATATGAGGCACGTAACCGGAGGCTACAGGCACTGCACGGGTTAATCTGGTTCGGTATAGGAGAGAACAGCTCAGCAGACAGCGGAATGATATAGCAACCTCAGGCAACAGCTCGGTAGAGAGAGAGGATCAGCAAGATACCAGACAGTTCAGAATGTCGCCGGAGCGACCGGAGCTACTCAGGAACACTGGAACAGCACACAGGACTGGAAGTTCAACCGGAACCGGATCGATACGGTAGCAGGAACATCAGCTGGAAAACGGGTCAATCATAGAGCAGGGTTGTCAGCCAGAACCGGGTCAAACACAGAGCAGAGTCGTCAGCCAGAACCGGGTCAGTCACGGAGCAGGGTCGTTAGCCAGAACCGGGTCGATCACGGAGCAGGATCAGAAGAGTAGTCAGACAAGCCAGATCTGTACACAGGAGACTCAGGAACTCAGCAGCGAGACGCAGGATCAGGAACACCACGAAAGGGCAGCTGACAAGTGCCCAAGAGCCAGTATAAAAAGGAACATCCTGGGCGGGCCAATCAGCCTCCTCCAATGCACAGGTAACACAGCTAAGATTGACAGGGAATCACGGGGACCATGATACAGATCCTGTCTGACCTCTGGAGGAAGGGAGACCCTGAGAAAGAGATCCGGATTCCCGTGCCAAGAGCGAATAGTGAATATCTGGAGCTCTCTGGCGTGGGCCATGGAGTACGGAACTGGCTCCATGGTGGACACCCTGCGAACCCTCATGAACTTGCGAACTGGAAATGAGGGACACTCCAGAGCTTGAGACATCAGATGCATTATTTGCTGAATGGAGTCTTCTGTCAGAAAAACTTTCCCTTGACATGTATTAAACCTGAGTCAGATAAAAACCTGAGTCCTGAGAGGGAAACGGAGCAGACTTCTCCATCTTGAAAATCCACCCATGGTGGAGGAGAATTTGAGCACAGTCCTGGACATGCTGGTCCAGGGTTTCCCTTAACGGGGCCTTCAGCAGAAGGTCTTCCAGATAGGAAGTCACCTGAATCCCCTGGGTGTGAAGAAAGGCAATTAGTGCCCCAGAACTCTGGCAAACACCCGAGGATCAAAGGTAAGTCCAAAGGGCATAGCGGTAAACTGGAACTGCCCCGGTTCACGAGTGAAGCGGAGGTACTTCTGACTGTCTGGATGAATCGGGACATGCAAATATGCATCCTGCAGATCCAGAGATGTGAGGAATTCTCCCAGGCACATAGCTGCAATGATAGAGTTCAAGGACTCCATTTTGAAGTGTGCAGTCTCCACAAAAGAACTGAGGTCCTTGAGGTCCAAGGTAAGACGGCTACCACCGTCCTTCTTGGCCACTACGAACAGGTGTGAATAGAAACCTGATTCTCTCTCTTGAGGAGGAACTGGAATAAAAACCTCCCTTGTCCAAGACAGCCTGCACTGCCTCATGAAAAGATGCAACGTTTCCTGGCCCAGGAGGTTCTGTGGGGAGGAAGGAATTTGAAGGCAATCTTGTACCTTTCTGAAACCACCTGCAGAACCCTCTGGTCCACAATGGACTCAGGCAGCTGATAAATGGCGGAGATGCCCACTAACAGGCAGCTGTGGACCAGGATTCTGCAAGTCATGCAGAGGCAGACTTACCAGACTTCGGCTTGGTGGTGGCATTCTTAGAGTGCCACTGCTGTCTGGGCTTGGAGGTGGGGCGTGGGGTGCCGGCTTGAGACACTGTAGGATTCAGCCTTTGCGCCTCTGTTTGGCGGGGACGAATAAGAAGCTGTTTCCTCTCCATGTTAGGGCATTTGGGGACCTGAGATAACAGGGTGCTTTTGCCCCCAGTAGCCTCACTGATAATCTGTTTCAGGTCAGGTCCAAAAAGAGATTTGCCATGAAAGGGGAGAGAAATCAATGACTTCATAGATAAAAAGTCAGCAGACCAAATCTTGAGCCACAAAATTAATCTTGCTGTGACAAAGGCAGAAGCCTTAGCTGAGAGTTTGATTGCATTTAAAAGAGAGTCAGTGACATATGTCTGAGCCTCAGACAGGTTGGCCAAGAGGGCTAAAAGAGCTCATTAGTGGCACCATTCCTGACAGCCTCAGTATGTTGTTCGCTCCAGATAGCAATAGCTCGAGTAACCCAGGCTGAATCTAGAATAGGTTGCAGAGCAGCACCAATGGCAGCAAAATTAGACTTAAGCATATCTTCCAGCTTTCTGTCAGTCATATCCTTGAGAGCCGTAGTGTCTGCCAAGTGCAGAGCTGTGGACTTAGAAAGCTGAGAAATAGGGGGATCAACCGTGGGAGGAGAGGCCCATTGTGCCAAAGCTGCCTCTGAAAAGGGGTACAGCTTAGAAAACCTCTTAGAAAGAGAAAGCCACCTGTCAGGCATCTTCCACTCATCCAAGATAACCTGGTCCAGAGTGGCATTAGGTGGAAACACTGTGTAAGACTTCATATGCCTTTGAAAGACAACAGACTGGCCCTCAGGGGCACGTGATGATGAACTATGGCGTTGGGCAACATTAAATAGGCTCATCGTGCGTGCAGAGCATGCCAGACAACAGAGAACAGCAATTTTCCTCCATCTTATGTGGCTCACCATGCCACCAACACTCGGTCAGCTGCCATGATGCCAGGAGGCTGAAGGTATGACAATGTGGGTGGAGAAAGTGGGCAGTGCACTGGTAGACAAAGTGAGCATATAGTGGTTTACGGATAGTGTTTTGTGCATATCACCTTGCATATACACTATAGCTTTTTGCGTATAGTGTATTGTGTGTAGCATTTTGTATATAGCTTTTGGCCTATAGCGTATTATGCATTGCGCATTTCATATAGTGTTTTGGGTACAGAATGTTGCATATAAAGTTTTGCGCGTAAAGAGTTTTGCGTATTGCATGTAGCATTTTGCATTAAGCTTGTGGAGTACAGAGATTCGGTGTACAGTGGATTACGTATAGTGTTCTGTGTATTACATATAGCATTTTGAGGATAGTGTATTGCTTATAGCACTTTGAATAAATAGTATAGCTTTTTGTGTTTAGCGCCTTGCGTACAGCCGTTTGCGAATAGTGTGTTGAGGGTAGAGTTTTATGGGTAGCTTTTTGTGGATAGAGTAAAGAGTTTTGCGGATAGTGTTTTGAGTATATTGCATAGTGTTTTGTGTATAGTGCACAGTGTTTTGCATATAGAATATTGCATATTGCATACAGTGTTTTGTGTACAGCATTTCGCATTGCAGTTTGAATATTGCGTTTTGCGTATTACATATAGTATTTTATTTATAGCATGTACTGTTTTGTGTATAGCGTTTTGTGAATAGAGTACTGAGTCATGTTTTGTGGGTGGGGTTTTACATTAAGCTTTTTGTACATAGCGTATTTTGTATAGCATTTAGGCTTCAATTCAAATTTTTGCGTTAAAAAAGCTGGTAGAGCAAAATGGATACCGACCGACAAAAGAAAATGTTCAGAAAAGGTCTTGAGGCCAAACATCCATTTTATGCGTTAAGTTCCCAAAGCGCTGCTAAATCCTTAACTTAAATGTTTTACACATTCCTGTAATCCACTGTCCTCCTTCTGTCTTCATTCTATATTATCTTCTTTCTCTTGTCTCGTATCTTCTTTCTTCTCTTCTGTCTTCTTTCTTCTGCTGGAACGGAAAAGAAAAGTATTAATACATGTTTTTTTCTAATATTGCACACCCTTATACATAGTTTAACCCCTTGAGTGCCAGAGGGTACTGAGTTGTGCACCTGTCTGGGGCTCAAAGGGTTAAACGATGTAATATTGTGCAGGTGAAGATATATAAATGCCCCACATTGCTTTAAATAATGCCTCCATGTTGTTTTATATAATGACTCCACGTTGCTTTACATAATGCCCCAGTATTGGTATAAAAGAAATTAATACTTTCCTATTTCTTAGCCTCTGTGTGTGGCTGTGGAAACGGCGTAGAAATGAATTTGCACAAATCCCCCTTCCATCGCTCACAGGGCAATGCCTGTTCCACACTGAGAGAACTTGAACAGAGACTGCCTTTATATATGGGAAGTCTCTGTTCAAATTCCTTCTCAGACATTGTTTGGGATATGCTGACGAACACCCCAGCCAATCAGATTCAAGCACCACTGTTCGAAGCAGATTGTCTTGGATGTGAGGGACTCTCTGCTCAAATTCCCTCAGTTTGCAGCAGACATCGGCCTGTGAGGGAAGGATGGGGGATCTGTGCAAATTAATTTCTCCACCACCTCTGTGGCCAATCACAGTGGCAGAGAATTAGGAAAGTATTAATTTCTTTTATACAGATATTGAGGCATTTTTTAAAGCAACGTGGAGGCATTTATATATCTTCACCCGCACACTCATACATTTTTGTAGGTAAAAGTGGGATCTGAAACTGACCGCTCCAAGACTGCTGCAGTCTTTCTTAGACCCCTGCTCGGCACTCCGGTATACACAGCAGGTCACGTGTTCCAACGGATTTGCAAGCATCAAAACTGTCCTTAAGGGAAGGTAACTTCCCTGAAGCACTGGCCCTTAAGGGGTTATTGAGTCTGTAACATCCTATAGGTTCTTCAGTAGTGACAGTTAGCAGGGCTCAGTTTACTTCAAAGTCTGTGACATCAGCACCTCTGAGCTTCAACATGCCTGGGACATTCCAAAGTATTGTAATGTCACAGTGCATTGCAGGTCTTTGGACTCTTAAGAACTTGAAAGCGCCCAAAATCTTCAGAATAACTGTGAGTATTAGCTACTGGTGCATCACCATGTTTCTGTCAGTGCTATTAGGCCTCTTTTGTTTATTCACGCCAGTTCTTGAGCCTCTACATATCGCTCAAGAGAGAGAAACCGTAATGGCACCAACCTTCTTTATTGAAGATGAGAGCAACTTTGTAATGGACAGTCTTGTTGCTGAATTAGTCAGCACATCAACAGAAAATCTCCTGGGTGAAATTACTGATAAACTAGGATCCACCCCACCTGCTCTGGTGGAAATCCTTCGAGCGTCCAGCTCTGTATCAGCTGCGGGCCGGGCAGTCTCTACTGTTCATGACTGCTGCACGTGCAGCAGTGTCTACTGCGCATGTCGGGCGTTACAAACGATTTAGCAAATTATTATATAGGATATGATCCTTTCAGCATTTAGTCAGCATAGGGCTCATGTAGAGGCAGTTGAACAGTTGTTGGATCCTGAGCTACCGGATATGGACCTTGCAGACCTGGAACTTCTGTTATGACAAGTGTAACGGATAGATGTACGAAGGTTGGAGCTTAGCAGGAAACCAAAGGGCAGAGTCCACGTCGCCGCCTGACAGGATACAGAGGTCGGTAGCGGGATCCTGGCAGCAGACGGACGAACGTACAGGAACCTGGTTCGAATGGGCGGCAGAGTGGCCACTTTTACCACAGGAACAAACAGACTCCAGGACTCTGGTTCACTCCAAACAGTAACACACTTTATTAAAAAAAGACACTCAACTTTTATACATTTTACAACATGGTACCACAATAGGGAGGGGAAGGGCCAGGCATTCTAATGCAGGCTTGGCCCGGGGACAAATCCAACACAATGGGCATAGACAACAGACCAATGGTGACAGTGAACAATGGACCAATGGCAGGGGGCACAGAGGGGCCAATGGTGGCCAAGGGAAACAAGCCAATGGGAGATGGGCAACTGAACACAATATGGACAATGGTACACTTAACATCATTAATCAACGTCTGGACAAAGACAATGGACTGATCTGAGGGAATACACATCTGAGGACTGGGCCAGGGGTTGAAGCACGTACACACTAGTTTGAATATGCGGCTTCAACCCTGGCCAATCAGTGTGCACAGGGAATCGTACGTCGGCCAATCCGACGTCGACTCACTGCCTCCGGTTTCCCGCGTTCGAGATGGCGTGGATACCTCGAACAAAGGAACCGGGGAATCACCGGCTTCGGTGCTCGTGTAGCCCTCGTACATAAACCATACAATACATTCGACAATATAAAACGTACAACATTTGACATAAAAACCTTGTAACATAATGATAGGGAAATCCCTATCAGGGTTCACATAAGGCCACAAGGCCATAGTCTTTAAGAAAATTGTTCGTGGTCCAGACAAGGGCCGAAGTAACGGATAACATCCGTTACTACAAGTTTTGGTACAAGCTAGGCAACAACAAAGAATACGGCCGCGTCAAGAATTTAGGCCACCTGCACCACTGCCTATACGCCATAGGGCCCTTGCAGCTGGGGATCATCAATTAGAGCATCCTGTGGAACAACCTATGGCCCCTGCAAACCTGGCTGCAGGTGATGGCTAGGCTAAGACCCATGAAAACAGGAGGTGCCCTGGCTGCAGCTGATGGGTCATAGGCAGAGGACCTGCTGTTTCTGCTGCTAACATCTTGTGTCAGATGCCCTTTGTGTGAAAGACCAGCATCATCTTCAAATAAACAACAATATGCAGAGATAAATATTTGAGTAATTTCATAAAATCTTTTTTTCATAGTGATATTTGATGTATGTTTGTTGCTGAACACCCCTGTGGCACACGTAAGATATGAATTAAGAAAATATATGTATGTATATATATATATATATATATATATATATATATATATATATATATATATATACTAGCAATGTGGGACGGTGCTGCCTGTCAGGCTATATAGGGAATTAATGCACACACACGGATGCAAGACAAACACACACAAAGACACACACACATAAATGCATACGCATGCACTGAGTTGCATAAAGAGTGACACAGTCATACACACATACATGCAATGCACAACATGCAGACACATAGAGTGTGATACAGACATGCAACACACACAGTGAGGAACACACAGGCATACACAGAGACACACACACACACACACGTAGAAGTGAGTCATAAGGGGGTGACTTAAGTGTCATTGTAATGAGTTTGTGTTTGTACTTATGCCTCCATTGTAGCATTCATTCATATAGTTGAAATGCATGTGGTAATTGCACATACTATGGTGGATGGTGGATCGTGCTGGCTCCCGGGGTGTGAGTGAGTGTGAGTGTGTGTGAGTGTGAGTGAGTGGCATTCATTCATGTAGTTGAAATGCATGTGGTAATTGCACATACTATGGTGGGAGGTGGATCGTGCTGGCTCCCGGGGTGTGAGTGAGACTATGGTGGAAGGTGGATCGTACTGGCTCCCAGGGTGTGAGTGAGTGTGAGTGAGTGCATGTGAGTGCGAGAGTGTGATTGTGTGTGAGTGACTGCGTGTGAGTGATTGCATGTGAGTCATTGCGTGAGTGTGTTAGTGAGTGTGTGTGATTGAGAGTGTGTGAGTGTGTGTGAGTGAGAGGGTGTATGAGAGTGAGAGAGTGTGAGTGTGTCATTGAGAGTGTGAGTGAGAGAGTATGAGTGAGAGAGTGTGAGTGTGTGTGATTTAGTGTGTGAGAGTGTGTAAGTGAGAGAGTGTGAGTATATGAATTATTGTGAGTGTGTGAGAGTGTGTGTGTGATTGAGTGTGAGTGTGTGAGTGAGAGTGTGTGAGTGAGAGTGTGTAAGTGAGAAAGTGTGAGTGTGTGAATTATTGTGAGTGTGTATGATTGAGTGTGTGTGTGAGAGTGTGAGTGTGTGTGACTGAGTGTGAGTGTGTGTGTTTTTTGTCTGATGCATTTGTTTCTGTGGTGTAGGAGCGAGTGGCAGCCAATTTGTTTTTTCAGTTACTTGGATAGTGGTGGGCAGGCTGGATAGTGGGGGCAGGCCAACTCCCTGCATGATTTAAATCACTCCCCCATTGAATAACCCAATGGGAGCAGTAACTCCTCCTTACTTAATCCATTGAGTGCCAGAGGGGAACGCAACGCATTGCAAAGCAATGCGTTGCGTACCCCTCTGGCACTCAAAGGGTTAAGTTGAGGTAACATAGCAATATAACACATGGTGGCTCTTCAGTTGAGGCAGCATAGCAATATGCTGAGGGAACAAATAGAAAGTGGTGTTTGAGGCTTGCCCTCTGTAACATACAGCAAAGCATCTCTCTCCCTTTAAGGAGTAGGGTTGCCACCCGGCCGGTATTTTACCGGCATAGTCGGTAATTAGCTCACTGGAGCCGGTGCCGGTATAACTACTATACCGGCAATTGAAAAGCCAGTATTTTTTGTGTGTCTGTGGAGGGTAAAGAGGTGGCTGAGCTGGGAGAGGCAGAGTAGATGATGCAGCAGTGTACTATATCTCCTCCAGACCTGTAGGGGGCAGGGCGCTGCACTAAGAAGTGGTTAGAAGACAGGGAAATGCAGGGGCAGCAAGAAGAGACCTCTTTCCCTTTCTAGCCGGCTCTCAACCTCCTGTTGCTCCTCCTTGAGTGTGTTGTGTGGAGTGGTTAATGGGAGGACTTAACAAGTCACCAGCAGGATGTTTGGGATCATTAAAACTACAGTGAACCTTTACTGGAGCCATTCAATTAATTAGTCACAAGCTGCTATCTGTGCCCACAAGTTGGCAAGGAGACTGCCAGGACTTAACTGCCTTTCGCTGGATATTTGGGGTTACTTCATTTCACAGTGAGTATTCTTTGCATGGAGGCTGTTGACTGAAATGGCAGTGCAAGGGTTAACTCTTTGAGTGCTAGAAGAATGTGCAATGCAATGCTTTGGGCACTCTTCTGGCACTCAGAGGGTTATTAATATCATTGCTGTATCAGGGTGCTGTGAGCTCTGTAGCGCCCCCTGGTTTCACCTCTCCTGGTATTTACTGGGAACCACAGAATCAGGGAGGACTCTGATTCCACTGGTGACTGGCTGGGCTGGTTTTGGTTGGCACCCAGGAATCTGTTGATATTCTGCCACTGGCTGGGACTCTGAAGTCTGGGTTGAATTCGGAGCAAGCTGGCACTGTTGACAACCTGGCACAGGAGAGTATCCAAATAATCATTATGTAGGAATATGATTCATGTTTATGTGCTGAAAATGTTTCACAGAGGGCAAAAAACTCAGTTCTGCCCCTAACACACAGCTGCCTTCTCTAATGGGGGACCTCGGCTGCCACATTTGGCAGTTAAAGGGTTAATAATGGGGTCAGGATCCTCTCTGCTGTCTTGTACCCATGGGATTAAATGTCTTACAGTCCTTCCCTTACTCCCCCTTATGTGTCTGCCCACATAATGCCAATCTTTATCACCAGTCTATGTGTACCCCCTCCTTCCCATGGGTGTCTCCCCCCCCAGTATATGTGTACCCCTCTCCTCATCATGGGTGTCTCTCCCCCGTCTATGTGTACCCCTTCCTCCCATTGGGTCTCTGCCCCCCAGTGTATGAGTACCCCCTCCTCCCCATGGGTTTGTCTCCCCCCAGTCTATGTGTACCCCTCTCCTCACCATGGTTGACTCTCCCCCAGTCTATGTGTTCCCCCTCCTCCACTTGGGTGTCGCACCCCCAGCCCATGTCTGCCCCCCTCTCCTGGATGACGCCCTACCAACATTTCTCCCCTCTGGCAATGTGTGGCTTTTTGTTTGCAGTGGAAGCAATTTATTGCTCTTTAGCTCCCCCAAAATCCCCCCCAATTCTCTCTCCTCCCCGAGCCCCCTACTCACTACCCCTCCAGCCTCAGCTCTTCTATGGGCTGGCACAAGCCCACATGTCCAGTACCCGTAGGTGGAATCAGACAGGGAAAGAAACTTCATGACGGTGGCAAAGTGCTGAGTTGTCCGTGCCAGGTGAGTGAGATCTGGGGCACCAGGGGGCACTAGTGGGGTAGAACCATGTGGCCTGGATAATAAACACTTTAGTGGTTTGGACTGTGCCATGTACATCGTGGGCAGACTGGCAGCTTCTGGTCTGGGTTGCCAAATAACCCATCAGTGCCAGTGATTGCAAAACAATGCATTGATCACCCATTTGACACTGAAAGGGTTCATTCTTCCAAACTGGCACTGGACACTGATATCAGTCCGCATGACCAGGGCCTCTTATAGCACTGAGCAACGTCAGCTGCTGCAGAAACTCCTAAAAAAACGGACTGGCGATCACTGGGCTGCTTCTGGTACAGCAGCTAACCCTCTTCTGTACTTGCTAAGTCTGGGCTAGTCAAAGAGTGTATATAAATATATAATTTGTGTGTAGAAAAACAGCCATGGTACTTATAGTTTATGTTTTACCCTAACCCGACCTGAAGCCCTACATAGAATTCTTAACCCTCAGTATACCTCGTTTATTTGTTTTAGATTGTAAGCTATAGGGCAGCAGCCCCTGTCACATTGTTTCTCTCTGTAAAAGCACTTGTGTACGCCTGGATTGTCTGAACCTTTGCCCCTTTGAAAGCCAGAAAGGTATGGATACATCTCTGGAAGTCAAAAGTGTTAACCCTTTAAGGATCTATCTATATGTATAGAAATGCCATGCTATAACCATGCCAGTCAGGTTGGCAGAACTCTACCCCATATCCTACCAGGGCTCATGGGTGTGGGGGTTGTAGAAAGGAAGACCAAGTAGGTTTGAGGTATCCTATCAACAAGGGGATTGACTTCAGGCCCAGCCAATCACAGTAAGAGAGGAAGAATGTCCTACTACAGTAAATAAGTGTGTTGTAATATGGCAGATCAGAGCCACTGTGCTGTCCTCAGGCTGAACATATCCAGGTTACCATGAAAATTCCCATGGATAAGGAGAAAATCGTGATAGGAGAGTTGGCATGTGTGATGGAGGTGAGGGGGGCAGATACCAAACTGGCCCTGGACTGTGAGAGCTTAGTCTGAGAGAGAGTGCTTAGTCTGAGAGAGAGAGTGTGCTTAATCTGAGAGCGAGAGAGAGTCCTTAGTCAGAGAGAGAGAGAGAGAGCGTGTGCTTAGTCTGAGAGAATGAGTGTGCATAGTCTGAGGGAGAGAGAGAGTGTGCTTAGTCTGAGTGAGAGAGTGTGGTTAGTCTGAGAGAGAGAGTGTGCTTAGTCTGAGAGAGAGAGTGTGCTTAGTCTGAGAGAGAGAGTGTGCTTAGTCTGAGAGAGAGTGAGCATGCTTCATCAGAGAGAGTGTGCTTAGTCTGAGAGAGAGAGAGAATGAGTGTGCTTAGTCTGAGAGAGAGAGTGCTTAGTCTGAGAGAGTGCTTAGTCTGAGAGTGGTTCTGCCCCTTTTGTGGCTCCTCCCTTTTGTGGCTCCACCCTCACCGACCGACAACTATGGCCAGTATTTTTTTGAGGAAAAGGTGGCAACCCTATTAAGGAGAAAGGGCGGGAATCAGGAAGCAGGAAGTGGAGGAGTGACAGTTGAAAACAGATAGTGAGGTTGATTGAAGAGATGAAAAACATTAAATAAAAGAGTTCAGAGGAGGGCTGGCCTGGGGGTCAGGGAGACAAATGCCCCCTGGGCCAGTCATAAATCTGGGCCAGTGGGCCACTGCCTCACTCACTTTCCTACATGCTGCTATAAATGGAGTAAATAGAATTTAAGGAGATACACTAATAGCTCCATTTCAATTGTACACTCTTTAATATTACCAGTGTAGCTCCATCTCAACTGTTATCTCCATGATATCACTAGTGTACCACCATTTCAATCATAAGATCTGTGGTATCACTTGCCTTACTATAACATGAATACTAGCTATAACATTAACAAAAGGAGATGGGCTATGACATTGTGCTAGGGTGATAGTAGAAATAGACCACTTGATTTTGCTTGCCCCCCGAGGCCAAACGTTTCCAGCCCTCCCCTGAAAGAGTTGCTATTAAGTTTATCCCTGAGTTTGTATTTTATGGAAACATTACACCCTCGTACTGAAACAGAGTGCATGGAGGGTTACAATTATCTGTGGGAGGTGAAAAAGTGTGTTTGTGGGGTCATAATCCTGAGTGAGACATTATTGATATCCCCTACCTCAGGAGCGAGTGGCAGCTATATTTTTCTTGTCAGTTGGATAGTTGTGGGCAGGCTGGATAGTGGGGGCAGGCCAACTCCCTGCATGATTTAAATCACTCCCCCACTGAATCACCCAATGGGAGCAATAACTCCTCGTTACTTAAGTTGAGGTAACTTAACAATATAACACATGGTGGCAACATAGCAATATGCTGAGGGAACAAACAGAAAGTGGTGTTTGAGGCTTGCCCTCTGTAACATACAGCAAAGCATCTCTCTCCCTTTAACCCCTTCAGTGCCAGAGCCTCAGGCCATTTCCTGTACCTTGAAGGCCAGACACTTTTTCAACATTTTTGCTATCCTTCTGTTTAGGCCTGATTTTCTCTGGGGATTTTTAGTTACATATGGAAAACTATATATTGTTTTTTTCAAATTGAGCTTTCTCGTAGTACCTTACATGAAGAGAATTTTACATCGTGCAAAAAGCTATGATGTCATAATGACAAAAAAAATGAAAATGTACTCATTTTGCTAAGATCACATACTATGTATCAAAAACATTTACCTTGATTCAAAAAGCTTCAATTATTTGAAAAATCCCCGAGTCCCCCGAGTAAAAAAATACCAAATTTGTATAGTTTTACCTACGTCCATGGCTAGCGTAGAGCCCTAATCACCAGCAGCGCAAAATTACATTTTCAACTTTATAAACTAATATGTGCATTCGAGGGTTTTTGTGGTAAAGCTTCCCTAAAACAGTGGAATAACTATATACAACTATATATTTCTGGAAAATAGACAACCTGCTGCATCTAATGAGGGGTGACTTGCCTTGTTACCCCAAGCCTGGTGTGCACAAATGCCTCCAGAATGTGGTGCTAATGAAAAAAAAGTTATTTTCTTACATTTCTGCCCCTTCAAATGTACGGAAATCTATGAAAACCATGGCATTTCCAACTGTATTCCTTAGCTAGGGCTCTTAGGAGAAAAAGGACACCTCATTGGTATGAGTTCACCTACCTTAGGGGGCGCTACATGTACAAAACTACACCTATTGCAACCTCTAATTTTGCTAACATTTTCTCAAACATTACCTGTCTGTACAAAAATGGTTATAACAACTACAGAAGTGAAGAAAGGCTACACAAACCATACCATTTTGGAAAGAAGACACCCTGCCGCATCTAATGATGGGTGACTTGCCTTCTTACCACAATCCTGGTGTGCACAAATGCCTCCAGAAGGTGGCGCTAATGAAAAAAAGGCATTTTATTACATTTCTGCCCCTTCAAATGTACTGAAATCTATGAAAACCATGGCATTTCCAAATTTATTCATTAGCTAGTGCACTTAGGAGAAAAATGGCACCCCATTGGTATAAGCTGACATACCGTAGCGGTGCCAGAAGCACATAACAACCTACCTAACTGTTTTCTTCTTTGGAAATGGCTGCTTGTACTAAAATGTTCATAACTTTTAGATACATGAAGGAAAGGTGTAAAATATATACCATTTTGGAAAGTAGACATTCACCCGCATCACATGAGGGGTCATTTGCCTTTCTACCCCCTGGCTGAAGTGCTTAATTATTTCCAAAATGTGGCGCTATAGGAATAAACACTTTTTTTTTTTTTAAATTTACACCACTTCAAAGATACTAAAATCTTTGAAAACCATAACATTTTCTACTGTATTCAGTACCTGCTACCAACATGAGTAAAATTTTACCCCATTTGTGTGGGGTAACATGCAATATGTTGAAATTATCTGCCTGCACGAAAAGTGTCATAACCTTTATAGAGATGCAGGAAAGGTAGAGAAATCATACCATTTTGTAAAAAGTATAACCTGCCGCATCTAATGAGGGGTAACTTGCCTTCTACTCAAAGGCTGGTGTGCACAAATGCTTCCAGGAGGTGGCGCTAATGGAAAAAAAGGCATTTTCTTACATTTCTGCCCATTCAAATGTATGGAACTCTGTGAAAACCATGAAATTTTCAACTGCATTCATTAGCTAGTGCTCTTAGGAGTCAAATGACACCCCATTGGTATGAGTTCACCTACCTCATGGGGTGCTATAAGTACAAAACTACACCTATTTCAACCTCTAATTTTTCTAACATTTTCTCAAACATTACTTGTCTGTACAAAAAATGGTTATAACAACTACAGAAGTAAAGAAAGGTTACACAAACCATACCATTTTGGAAAGAAGACAACCTTCCGCATCTAATGAGGGGTCACTTGCCTCCTTACCCCAATACTGGTGTGCATAAATGTTTCCAGAAGGAGGCGATATAGGAAAGAAATTGCATTTTTTTACATTTCTGCCCCTTCAAATGTATGGAGCTCTGTGAAAACCATGAAATTTTCAACTGCATTCATTAGCTAGTGCTCTTAGGAGTCAAACGACACCCCATTGGTATGAGCTAACCTACCTTATGGGGTGCTAGAAGTAGAAAACTACACCTACTACAACCTCTGATGTTTCTAACATTTTCTCAAATGTGACTTGCCTGTACAAAAACGGCTATAACACCTTCGGAATTGAAGAAAAGGTAGATAAACCATACAATTTTGGAAAGAAGACAACCAGACGCATCTAATGAGGGGTCACTTGCCTTCTTACCCCAATACTGGTGTGCATACATGTTTCCAGAAGGAGGCGATATAGGAAAAAAATTGCATTTTTTTTACATTTCTGCCGCTTGAAATGTATGGAGCTCTGTGAAAACCATGGAATTTTCAACTGCATTTGTTTGCTAGTGCTCTTAGGAGTCAAATGACACCCCATTGGTATGAGTTGACCTACCTTAGGGAGTGCTAGAAGTAGAAAACTACACCTACTACAACCTCTGATGTTTCTAACATTTTCTCAAACGTGATTTGCCTGTATGAAAATGGCTATAACACTTTCATAAGTGAAGAAAAGGTAGATAAACCATACCATTTTAGAAAGAAGATAACCTGTCACATTGAATGAGGGGTCACTTGCCTTGAGCAGAGGAGCAAGGATGGTGGTGATGGTGGGGCAGTGTCTGATAGAGTATATGGGGGATCTGTGACTACAAGTGTGCACTGTATGTCCCCCTCATGCAAAGTTTGATTCCCAGCCTGAATCTAGTGCATACTGGTACTTTGAGTCTACCAGTAGGCAGTGGAAACAGGCTGGGGGTCAGGCTGGGGAATGGGACTGTCAGTTGGCTGTGGAACCAGGCAGCGGGATACGGTACGTGAGAGGGGGGGATTGGAGGCATTTTGTATGCATGCCACAGGGGTGCCGAATGCACTGCAAAGCAATGCGTTGGACCCCCTGTTGCACACAAAGAGTTTTTTTTTAGTTATTATTTTGTGTTCATACCTCGTTGGGGAGGCGGTATCAGGAACATTCCTGGTGTCCCCCATCAAGGTCTAAAAACAGAATAATGAAAAAAAAAAAGTGTGTGTGTGTGTGTCACAGGGGGTCCAATGCATTGCAAAGCACTGCGTTGGACCCCCCCCCCCCCATGGGACGTGCATTTTTTGGGTCTTTTTCCCCCCAATATTTTTGTGTAGCCCTCGTTGGGGGCATCAGAACCCATACAATGGGGTGTAAATAAAAAATAAAAGGGGAAAAATAAAAAAATAATCCTTTGTGTGCCACAGGGGTGTCCAGTGGACTGCAAAGCAATGCATTGGGCCCCTGTGGCACACAAAGGGTTGCAATTATTGAGGGAGGTGAAACAGAGCGTATGGAGGGTTACAATTATCTGTGGGAGGCGAAACAGTGTGTTTGTGGGGTCATGATCCTGAGTGAGAGTGTGTGTGGACCGGGAGAAGTTATTGATATCCCCTACTACAGGAGCGAGTGACAGCTATATTTTTTTTTTGTCAGTTGGATAGTGGTGGGCGGGCTGGAGGGGGCGGGCCAACTCCCTGTATGATAAACATGTCCCCATTGAATCACCCAATGAGAGCAGTAAAGTCACCATTGAATTACCCAATAGAAGTTGTGTCTCCTAATGAGACATAAATTATGTAATGAGGCATTCTGTGCAATGTGTGTGTGTTTTCTGAGAAGACATAAATTATGTTCTGTGTGTGAGGTACCATAAATTATGCAATGAGGCTTATTCCTTTATATATATAGACTAGCAATGTGGGACGGCGTTGACCGTCAGGATATATAGTGAATTAATGCACACACGGATGCAAGACAAACACACACAGAGACACACATGCAAATGCACACGCATTCACTGAGATGCATAAAGATCGACACAGTCATACATACATACATACATACATACATACATGCAATGCACAACATGCAGACACATAGAGTGTGATACAGACATGCAACACGCACAGTGAGGAACACACAGGCACACACAGAGACACACATGCACACACAGAAGTGAGTCATAAGGGGGTGACTTAAGTGTCATTGTTATGAGTTTGTGTTTGTACTTTTGCCTCCACTGTGGCATTCATTCATATAGTTGAAATGCATGTGGTAATTGCACATACTATGGTGGAAGATGGATCGTGCTGGCTCCCGGGGTGTGAGTGAGTGTGTGTGAGTGAGTGGCATTCATTCATGTAGTTGAAATGCATGTGGGAATTGCAAATACTATGGTAGAAGCTGGATCGTGCTGGCTCCCGGGGTGTGAGTACGAGAGTGAGTGTGTGTGATTGAGTGTGTGTGTGATTGAGTGAGTGTATGTGAGTGTGTGAGTGAGAGAGTGTGAGTGAGAGAGTGTAAGTGAGTTTGATTGAGTGCGAGTGTGTGTGATTGAGTGTGAGTGTGTGGGATTGAGTGTGTGGGATTGAGTGCGTGATTGTGTGTGAGTGTGAGAATGTGAGTGTGTGAATTATTGTGTGTATGACAGTGTGTGTGAGAGTGTGAGTTAGAGTGAGAGTGTGTGATTCAGTGTGTGAGTGTGTGTTTTTTGTCTGATGTGTTTGTGTCTGTGGTGTAGGAGCGAGTGGAAGCCATTTTGTTTGTTCAGTTACTTAGATAGTGGTGGGCGGGCTGGATAGTGGGGGCAGGCCAACTCCCTGCATGATTTAAATCACTCCCCCATTGAATCACCCAATGGGAGCAGTAACTCCTCCTTACTTAACCCTTTGAGTGCCAGAGGGGTACACAACGCATTGCTCTGCAATGCGTTACGTACCCCAGGGGCGTCGCTAGGGGTGGACTAAGGGGGCTGAAGCCCCGAGTGTGTCAGTGGGCAGCCCCGAATGTCAGACAATCAGCAGACTCACTCCTCCTGCTGTTTATCCTGAGGCCGGCTGGCTGGCTGCTGCCCAGCAACTTGTGGGCATATATAGCTTGGAACAGCAGGCTGCTGCCTTACTCTGTTCTCAGCTTCAGCCCACAGCCATCCGCTCCACACTGGCTCTTCTAGCACTTCCTGGTGCTTTGTGATGAGGTCATCAACATGCACCTGAAGTACCAGAGGAGGCAGTGTGGAGCCCATGGCTTTACACTGAAACAGAAAGCAGTATGGGGCAGAGCAGAAGAGAAGGTATGAGGGACAGTATAGATGGGGGAAATATATGGCTACCATTGGCAGGTAAACAAGGCTGGTGGGTGTCACATTGTATATGTGGAGAATTTGTGGGCTGGCTACCAGAGGGCAGGGGAACAAAGCTGGTGGGGTCACACAGTTTATGTAGGGAATCAGTGGCTACCAGTGGGTATTTGAATAAGGATGGTGGTGGTCATATAGTGTATGTGTAGAATCTGTGGCTTTCAGTGGGCAGGATAATAAGGCTGGTGGGGTCCACAGTGTATGTGGAGAATCAGTGGCTACCAGTGGACAGGGTAATAAGGCTGGGGGAGGTCACATAGTGTATGTAGAGAATCTGTGGCTACCAGTGGTTAGGGGAATAAGGTTGTTGGGGGGGTCACATAATGTATGTATGGAATCTGTAGCTATCAGTGGGCAGGGGTAAAATGCAGTTGGGAATCACGTAGTGTTTGTGAGGAATCTGTGGATACCAGTGGGCAGGAGAACAAGGCTGGTGGGGATGCACAATGTATGAGAGGAATCTGTGGCGACCAGTAGGCAGTTGTAGAAGGCTGGTGGGGTAACACAGTGTATTTGGGGAATCTGGGCAGAGAAACATGGCTGTGGCTACCAGTGGCCAGTGGAACAAGGCTGTGGTGTCATAAAGTTTATGTGAGTTGTTCTGTGGCTACCAGAGGCCAATGGAAAAATGCCAGCAATGATACAGTGTATGATTGGCTACAGGTAACCAGTGGAACAATGATGGGGTATCACACAGTGTATGTATGGTTCTATTGATACCAGTTGCCAGTAGAAGAAGACTGAGATATCAGTTCATGTGTGGGCCTGGTGCTACTGGTGGGAAACCACTGGAGTATCAGACAGTGGATGTGTGGCTAATGGGGGCTAGAAGTGCAAGGTTATCAGGCAGTGTATGAGAGGTTCTATCGCTACCAGTGGGCAATGGAACAATGCTGGGTACAAGCATACATCCCAAGTGTCTGTCTTTGAGCCCTAAATCCCTCTGTCCCTCTTTCACACCCTGGTGGTGCAATGTATTGAAGACCGCTCTAGCATTCAAGGAGTTAAAACCCCTATTTCACTGTTGTCCAATACAGGTTACTGGTAACTCTGGGAGGCAATCTACCCCTTTAAGTAGGCAGGAATATTTCTCCAAATGTATGCAGGGGGCGGAGCCTCCCCTCCCTCCTCAGCTGCTTCCCAGTCAGCTAACATCAGAATGATTTGTTCCTGGGTGTGAACACACCAGGTGGAGAACATCTCTCATCAAGTTTTAGTCTTTTTATCGTTTTCTGTCAAATATGGAATACCACCATTCGGCAGGTTACCATCACTGACAAATGCCCTCTCCAATGTGGCTAGCTCAGTGTCCAGGGATTTTTGGTGGACCTTATGCCCTGATGGGGGATCAACTTTGTTTCAAGTACTTCCCTGGGGGATTATCCACTGAGGTAATCCTTTCTTTGCATGGTGACCTGAAGACAGAAGACCTGCAGAAAGGTGAGCCACCCTTTGAGTGCTGAAGGTCCACTTGTCCCACAGTGTCCCTTATCTGGGCTTGTATTTGGGAGTTCTCATTGCGCACTCCGGCACTCATTGGGTGTTTATGTATATATATCTATGTATATAATTATTTTTAAGTGTATGTCTGTGAGTTTTGGAGCAGTCTAGGTGGCACATTAACCCTTTCTCTGCTGGGTTAATTTTATTTTGGAAGTTTGGTTACTCTTTCTTCATGTATCAGCGTTTTCTCTTCATGTACACGTGATTGCTGTGTGTTTTTAACCTTTTCTTTATTGAGGTTCATGTACTGTAATTTTATGTTCCGCGCCTTTAAGGAGCACATTTACCGCATAGCCGCCATTGCTCCTTTACTCTCTATGGGCTTACACTGTGTGGGACGTATCTCTGGAACCACTTCACATAGCGACTTCAGAGTGGTCTCATTTTGTTTGTCTTCCCTTGCTCTGTCATCCGGTTTCATGTTCAAGTGTGTTGGGGGACTTGGGGGGCTTCGGGCACTGCTTTGGGGTACTTTTTGAGAAAAACTACATTTCCCATTAGCGCTCGTTTCGCGCGTCTTTTCTGATTGGCTCCCGTCGCGGCAGCCATTTTGTGAGTTATTCTCATCGAGTATACTACGCAGGGACCGGACTCTCTCCCTCTTCTCCATTGATTAACCCTTCTCTTGCCGGATAAGTTTAGTTTTTAACGTTTCTGGAGTGAATCTTTAATCTTTTACACTTCTATTGGGTGATTTTCTGTCAGTGGGTTATATTTGACTCTGTGAGTATGTCTACACCACTGGAGCTTGGGACTAGACCTAAGACTAAGGAGGCTTGGGTATCAGTATCCCCCATTGCTTTTGCTCCTCCTGTCATTCAGGCCTTCCCAGGGAATTCTCTGGTCATTTATGCCCAGCATGTGCTCAGAGGGTCCTGACAGCAACCCAGGGCCTTTCAGCCATGCTATAGAGCCTGCTTGGGTTAAAGAGTTTAAGGCTGACACTAGGGACCTCAGCTCCACTCTTCAACTCTTTCCCTCTCAGGTACAGGGAGCACTGCAGTTATGGCAGGCTCCCTCTACTATCAGGACCTCCATGCCTAAACCGCAGGGGGCCCCTGATGTGTCTGATTCTTCTGAGGAAGAACTGTTGCAAGATTCTGATGTTGAGGATGGTACAGTTATTGAGTCTTCCAGATCTGTTGGAGACCCCTTTGAATGTGACCCTGAACTCTCTGCCGAGGGCCTAATTAGAGCAGTTCTGACCACCCTCAACCTTCCCTTGAGTGAAGAGGTTCCCTCTGACCCAACTGATGTTTTTCAGAAACCGGCCAAAGCTGTTACTTGTTTTCCTCCTATCCCTTCTCTTGACCGTTTGGTTTCTGATGCTTGGAAAAATCCTGACAAGTCCTCTTCAGTCTCAAAAAAGTTTGCTAAACTTTATCCCTTTTCTGAGGCTGAACTGGCTAAGTGGGTTCATCCTCCCAAGGTGGATGCTCCTGTTTCTAGACTGTCTAAATCGACTGCTTTACCTGTATCTGATGCTTCTGCTTTACAGGATTGGACGGACAAAAAGTTGGAGGTTTGCCTCAAGTCTATTTTTGCCTCTATTGGCACTGCTATGCGACCGGCTTTTGCTGTGGCGTGGGTTAACTGGGCCATTGCGGTCTGGACTGAGCAACTCACCACGGTGGTCCGTCAGGATGCGCCAGATTCAGAACAGTTGCGTTTGCTTGCCAATATTTCTGAGGCTCAGAGCTACGTTTCTGATGCTGCCTTTGATGCTGTCCGCATGATGGCTAGGGCCTCTACCTCTTCTGTGGTAGCCAGGCGTGCGCTTTGGTTTAAGATTTGGTCTTCTGACACTGCATCTAAGAAGATTTTGCTTTCTTTGCCCTTCCAGGATACTTCCTTGTTTGATTCTGAGCTCAAGGAACTAATTAGTGAGGCTACTGGGGGTAAGAGTACCCTTTTGCCTTTGGTCTTCAAGAAAAAGTTTCCGGCTAAGCGTTACTGGTCCTTTCGTTCCTTTCAGACGGAGACACGTTCGACCACCAAGACAGTTCTGTCCGATCCACGTCCCTCCTCCATGCCCAAGCAGTCCTGAAAGCCCTAGGTTGCCTCCAAGCCCAAGCCTTCCAAGACTGCTTCAGCATGACTCTCCGAACCCGGGTCCGCACCCTGCCTTGGGGGGGAGCCTCCACCTCTTTCGCAGGGTTTGAGAAGACTCTGTGACGGACCCGTGGGTTTTACAGGTGGTCTCGGAGGGATACAAGATCCCTTTCTTTTCCCTTCCTCCCTTTCGTTTTCATCTCACTCGTTCTCCGCAAGATGCGGAGAAACTGCGTCTGTTCAACGACACTATTCGGGATCTCTTGGTCAAAAGAAGTCATGGAGCCAGTGCCTCCTGTGGACATGGGTTTGGGGTTTTACTCCAACCTTTTTGTGGTGACAAAAAAGGACGGCGGCGGTCGTCCTATTTTGGATCTCAAGGATCTCAATTCCTTTGTGGTAAAGACTCACTATCGTCAGGAATCTCTGCGCTCTGTCATTGCTGCCATGTCTCCAGGGGAGTTTCTTGCTTCTCTGGATCTTCAGGATGCGTATCTGCACATTCCTTCATCCAGAGGCAGGCAGTATCTGAGGTTTGCCTGCGCCAGGGGTCATTTTCAGTTTTCAGCTCTTCCATTTGGGCTGACAACTGCTCCCCAGGTTTTCCAACGAGTTCTGGGAGCATTGATATCTGTCCTCCATCGGGATGGCATCAGTGTGACTCCGTACATGGACGACTTGCTTTTGAAGGCGGAATCAGCAGAATTCCTTCATCAGCAGATCCAGACCTGCATTCAAGCTCTCACTCATCACGGTTGGATTGTGAATTTGGACAAGTCGGACTTGACTTCATCCCAGTGTCTCATTTTCCTGGGTCTGCTGTTTGACACTCAGAAGTGTATGGTGTTTCTGCCAGAGGAGGTGACTTATCAAATTGCCCAACGAGTTTCAAAGATTCTGGCACTCGATCAGATTCCAGTCCCGAAGTTGTCTTTGCTGGTGGGGAAGTTCATCTCCACGATAGAGGCGGTGCCATTTGCGATGGCACACTCCAGGGAACTTCAGAGGTTTATGATCCAGACATGCAGGGATCGACCGGATCATCTGAAGCTATCAGTATCTCTGCCTCCTCATGTCGAGTTGAGCCTGGAGTGGTGGTTGGACCTTTCCCATCTCCTGAAGGGGAGATCCTTCAGGATCCCTTACTGGACCAAGGTCACGACGGACGCCAGTCTCTCGGGCTGGGGTGCTGTCTTGGGTCTCTTCAGCGCTCAGGGGAAGTGGTCCTTGGAGGAGTCTTTACTCCCCATGAACATTCTGGAACTTCGGGCGATTTTCCATGCTCTGCGCCATTGGGAATGTCAGCTGGAGGACTGTCCGGTCAAAATGGAATCAGACAATGCCACCACCGTGGCTTACATCAACAGGCAGGGCGGGACAAGAAATCTCGCTGCGTGGCTAGAGCTCAAGGCCATCATGTCCTGGGCGGAGGTTCACGTTCCCGCCATTTCTGCGGTGCACATTCCAGTCATGGCAGATTTCCCCAGTCGTCACACAGTCGACAGCGGAGAGTGGGAACTGCATCCGGAGGTGTTTCAGCTACTGACCCAGATGTGGGGCGTACCCCTAGTGGATCTGATGGCAACCAGGCACAACAGGAAGGTTCCGATGTTCTGCTACAGGTGGAGAGACTCTCTGGCTTTGGCAGTCGACGCCATATCGATTCCTTGGGCGTTTTCCCTAGCCTACATCTTCCCTTCTCTTCCGCTGTTGATCAGGGTGATCCAGAAGCTGAAGGTGGAGTGTTGTCCGGTCATCCTCATTGCTCCGAACTGGCCTCGTCAGTCCTGGTATCCGCACCTTCAGGCTCTGTCGGTGGCAGAGCCTTTTCCGCTTCCCCCTGTCCAGATCTTCTGATACAAGGTTATCTGTGGAAGGAGGATGTTCATCGTCTCCATTTGATGGCCTGGAGGTTGAATCCTCAATTTTGAAGAAGAAGGGGTTTTCTTCTGCTGTGGTGTCTACCATGCTACGGGCTCGTAAGCCTGTTTTGTCTAAGATCTATCACCGGGTCTGGTCGTCCTTTCTGTCTTGGTGTGCTGACAGGGACCTGTTTCACAATTTTCATCTCCCTACTGTCCTGGCCTTTTTGCAGGACGGTGTGGATAAGGGACTCAGTTTGAGTTCTCTTAAGGTTCAGACTTCGGCACTTTCTGTCTTTTTCCGGGAGTGCATTGCTATCCTTCCTGATGTCAAGATCTTCTTCCAAGGCGTGGCCCACGTGCGTCCTGCTTTTCGGAGTCCGACTCCTCAGTGGGACCTTAATCTGGTTTTGGGAGTTCTCCAGCGTCCCCCCTTTGAGTCCTTGTCTACTATTTCCTTTACGCCTTTTGTCATGGAAGATGGCTTTTCTTCTGGCTATTGTGCCAGTCTGCTGGGTGGCGGAGTTACAAGCTCTCTCCTGTAAACCACCCTATTTGGTGTTTCATAAGGAGAAGGCGGTGCTTCGCACTTCTAAGGAGTTCTTACCTAAAGTGGTTTCTGAGTTTCACATTAATCAGGAGATTGTGGTGCCCTCTTTCTGCCCTAACCCCTCTTCCCATAAGGAGAGGGATCTCCATTTGTTGGATGTTGTGCGTTGTCTCAAGTTCTATGTGCATCGCACGGAATCCATCAGGAAGTCTGACGCTCTGTTCGTCATTCCGGAGGGTCCTAGGGCTGGGAGACCGGCATCCAAAGTGACTATTGCATCTTGGATCAAGTCTACCATTCGTAAGGTGTACGAATTGAGGAACAAGCATGTTCCCTTTCGGGTCATGGCCCATTCTACTAGGTCCATTGGGGCCTCTTGGGCCTACAAAAATCAAGCGTCTGCTGATCATCTGTGCCAGGCAGCCACTCGGTCCTCTGTGCACACCTTCTCGAAGCACTACCGTGTGGATGTGCTGGCCTCGGCTGATGCCAACTTTGGGAGGAAGGTCCTGGAGGCAGTTTTGCCAGTCTAGGATCTTCTTCTTCTGAGGTTCTTAGTGCTTCCTTACCGTTGAGCCCTGTTGGCTCTAGTTCAGTGTGCTGTGTAACAGTTTCTGGGGTCTGTTTTTACCCCTAGTTGGTATCCGTTGACACTTCTGTTTTGTTGGGATCTCTGTCCGGTGGGTTCATAGAGGTCCTGGTGACTTTGGGGGCCTTGCGCCTGGTCCTTGCCTCCTTCCCACCTCAGGGAAACTCAATGGTTGGACATCCCAGAGTTACCAGTAACCTGTATTGGACGACAGTGAAAATAGGATTTTAGTCTTACCTGTTAAATCCTTTTCACTTAGTCCATACAGGTTACTGGTCTCCCACCCTGTCAATAGACCATGCTTGCCTCTCCTGTGGCAATTTGTGGGAGTCCTTAGGGGCATGCTCACAGGAGTCTACTCCTCTCCTATTTCTGGTCAGTTGGTAGGGTCTCACATCATTCTGGTGTTAGCTGACTGGGAAGCAGATGAGCATACATTTGGAGAAATGTTCCTGCCTACTTAAAGGGGCGGATCGCCTCCCAGAGTTACCAGTAACCTGTATGGACTAAGTGAAAAGGATTTAACAGGTAAGACTAAAATCCTATTTTAATGTGACAGGAATTTTGATTTGTTCCCTGTGGTACAGTTGGTTTACACCACAATAATTTCAGTTAGTTAGAACAAAAAACAATGGCAAGAGTTGAACATAAAATGGCTTACTTCTTAAGTCTTTGCTTTGCATTATATATAGATTAGTAAAATAAACATATATGTTGTGTAAGGATAACCCACTCCACACTATAGTGTTATCATCATTACCACTGGTGGCAGGCACTCTGTTCAATTTTGCTGTGGGCTCTAGCCCCAGATCGTTTTGGAACCTAGAAACGCCCCTGGTGGGGAAGCAGGAAGTAGAGGAGTGACAGTTGAGACAGTTAGTGAGGTGACTGAAGAGTTAAATAAAAGAGTTGCTATTATGTTTATCCCTGAGTTTGTATTTTATGGGAACATTACACCCTCTTACTGAAACAGAGTGTATGGAGGGTTACAATTATCTGTGGGAGGTGAGTGTGTTTGTGGGGTCATGATTCTAAGTGAGAGTGTGTGTGGACCAGGAGAAGTTACTGATATCCCTACTTAAGGAGCGAGTGGCAGTTATTTTTTTTTTTGTCAGTTGGATAGTGGTGGGCGGGCTGGAGGGGGTGGGCCAACTCCCTGTATGATAAACATGCCCCCATTCAATCACCCAATGGGAGCAGTAAAGTCCCCATTCAGTCACCCTATAGGAGTTGTGTCTCCTAATGAGACATACATTATGTGATGAGGCATTCTGTTCAATGTGTGTTTGTTTTCTGAGGAGACATAAATTATGTTCTGTGTGTGAGGTACCATAAATTATGCAATGAGGCTTATTCTTTTATATATATACTAGCAATGTGGGACGGCGTTGCCCATCAGGATATATAGGGAATTAATGCGCACACACATGGATGCAAGACAAACACACAGAGACACACACACAAATGCACAAGCATTCACTGAGATGCATAAAGATCGACACAGTCATACATACATACATACATACATAATACATACATACATACATACAGACACATAGAGTGTGATACAGACATGCAACACACACAGTTAGGAACACACAGGCACACACAGAGACACACATGCACACACAGAAGTGAGTCATAAGGGGGTGACTTATGTGTCATTGTAATGAGTTTGTGTTTGTACTTATGCCTCCATTGTAGCATTCATTCATATAGTTGAAATGCATGTGGTAATTGCACATACTATGGTGGATGGTGGATCGTTCTGGCTCCCGGGGTGTGAGTGAGTGGCATTCATTCATGTAGTTGAAATGTATGTGGGAATTGCAAATACTATGGTAGAAGGTGGATAGTGCTGGCTCCCGGGGTGTGAATGAGACTATGGTGGAAGGTGGATTGTGCTGGCTCCCGGGGTGTGAGTACGAGAGTGAGTGATTGCGTGAGTGTGTGTGATTGAGTGAGAGTGTGAGAGTGTTGTGAGTGTGAGAGTGTGAGTGTGAGAGTGTGAGTGAGAGAGTGTAAGTGAGAGAGTGTGTAAGTGAGTGTGATTGAGTGAGAGTGTGTGTGATTGAGTGTGGGTCTGAGTGAGAGAGTGTGAGTGAGAGAGTGTGAGTGTGTGAGAGAGTGTGAGTGTTTGGGACTGAGTGTGTGATTGAGTGTGAGTGAGAGAATGTGAGTTTGTGAATTATTGTGTGTATGATTGAGTGTGTGTGATTGAGTGTGTATGACTGAATGTGTGAGAGTGTGTGATTGAGTGTGTGTGAGTGTGTGTTTTTTGTCTGATGTGTTTGTGTCTGTGGTGTAGGAGCGAGTGGCAGCCATTTTGTTTTTTCAGTTACTTAGATAGTGGTGGGCGGGCTGGATAATGGGGGCATGCCAACTCCCTGCATGATTTAAATCACTCCCCCATTGAATCACCCAATGGGAGCAGTAACTCCTCCTTACTTAACCCTTTGAGTGCCAGAGGGGTATGCAACGCATTGCTCTGCAATGCGTTGTGTACCCCAGGGGCGTCGCTAGGGGTGGGCTAAGGGGGCTGAAACCCCGAGTGTGTCAGTGGGCAGCCCCGAATGTCAGACAATCAGCAGACTCACTCCTCCTGCTGTTTATCCTGAGGCTGGCTGGCTGGCTGCTGCCCAGCAACTTGTGGGCATATATATCTTGGAACAGCAGGCTGCTGCCTTACTCTGTTCTCAGCTTCAGCACCACAGCCATCCCCTCCACACTGGCTCTTGTAGCACTTCCTGGTGCTTTGCGATGATGTCATCAACATGCACCTGAAGTACCAGAGGAGGCAGTGTGGAGCCCATGGCTCTACACTGAAACAGAAAGCAGAATGGGGCAGAGCAGAAGAGACAATATGAGGGACAGTATAGATGGAGGAAATATATGGCTACCAGTGGCAGGTAAACAAGGCTGGTGGGTGTCACATTGTATATGTGGAGAATTTGTGGGCTGGCTACCAGAGGGCAGGGGAACAAGGCTGGTGGGGTCACACAGTTTATGTAGGGAATCAGTGGCTACCAGTGGATATTTGAATAAGGATGGTGGTGGTCATATAGTGTATGTGTAGAATCTGTGGCTTTCAGTGGGCAGGATAATAAGGCTGGTGGGGTCCACAGTGTATGTGGGGAATCAGTGGCTACCAGTGGACAGGGTAATAAGGCTGGGGGAGGTCACATAGTGTAGGTAAGGAATCTGTGGCTCCAAACGAAAGAAAATAAGTCTGCACTAACTGGTGAAGGCCATATATTATAGCCTTCGTCAGTGGTGCCTACGGGAAATACTATATGTATGAAGAAAAATGAGAGAACAGATCCCTCAACCAAAGAAACCCGTATTGCCGGCACTCTTCTGGTTAAAATTAGAATTTTATTTATATATCATTAAAATACTTAAAATAGTTTTATTTGATAACATGGATCATTACAGACCCAGTGGGTCAGCGAATTTAAAGGGGGTAATTGGGATAAAACTCTGCAAACAATTTGTGGGTGTATAGCTTTAATCAAAATAAGTAACCTGGTGTTTTCGGTAGCAGTCTCTGTATTCTGCCACACTGATATTTATTTGTGTGTTACATGTGCATTGGAATCTGTGGCTACCAGTGGGCAGGGGAGCAAGGCTAGGGAGGGTTATATAGTGTATGTAGAGAATCTGTGGCTATCAGTGGTTAGGGGAATAAGGTTGTTGAGGGGGGTCACATAATGTATGTATGGAATCTGTGGCTATCAGCGGGCAGGGGTAAAATGCAGTTGGGAATCACATAGTGTATGTGAGGAATCTGTGGATACCAGTGGGCAGGCGGGGCACACGCAGTGTATGTGGGGAATCTGTGGCTTCCAGTGGGCAGGAGAACAAGGCTGGTGGGGATGCACAATGTATGAGGGGAATCTGTGGTGACCAGTAGGCAGTTGTAGAAGGCTGGTGGGGTAACACAGTGTATTTGGGGAATCTGGGCAGAGAAACATGGCTGTGGCTACCAGTGGCCAGTGGAACAAGGCTGTGGTATCATAACGTTTATGTGCATTGTTCTGTAGCTACCAGCTACCAATGGAAAAATGCTGGCAATCAGACAGTGTATGATTGGGTACAGGTAACCAGTGGAACAATTATGGGGTATCACACAGTGTATGTATGGTTCTATTGATACCAGTTGCCAGTAGAAGAAGACTGAGATATCAGTTCATGTGTGGGCCTGGTGCTACTGGTGGGAAACCACTGGAGTATCAGACAGTGGATGTGTGGCTAATGGGGGCTAGAAGTGCAAGGTTATCAGGCAGTGTATGAGAGGTTCTATCGCTACCAGTGGGCAATGGAACAATGCTGGGTACAAGCATACATCCCAAGTGTCTGTCTTTGAGCCCTAAATCCCTCTGTCCCTCTTTCACACCCTGGTGTCCCTCTTTTTAGGACATCAGACTGTGTGGTGGGTATATAAGTGTATCACATTGCTCCACAGCAATAAAACTCACATTAATGTTTGTTTAAACATCATTATATTTGTTTATACATTATCTGTGTAAATAAAATACTTTGGTGTTGCTCTTGATAATTTATTCAGTTACATGAATTGCTCATATGTATTAAAGCAACCTGGTTTTAGTCTGGAGTAAACCAACTGCACAATAGGGGACAAATAAAAGTTCTTAAAATCCACTGCATTTGAATATAGTTTTTAACCTCTTGAATGCTAGAGAGGTCTCCAATGCATTGCTTTGCAATGTATTGAAAACTGCTCTAGCATTCAAGGAGTTAAAACCCCTATTTAATGTGACAGGAATTTTGATTTGTTCCCTGTGGTACAGTTGGTTTACACCACAATAACTTCAGTTAGAACAAAAAACAAAGAGTTGAACATAAAATTGCTTACTTCTTAACTTTTTGCATTGCATTATATATAGATTAGTAAAATAAACATATATGTTGTGTAAGGATAACCCACTCCACACTATAGCGTTATCATCACTACCACTGGCGGCAGGCACTCTGTTGAATTTTGCTGTGGGCTCTAGCCCCAGATCGTTTTGGAACCTAGAAACGCCCCTGGTGTACCCCTCTGGCACTCAAAGGGTTAAGTTGAGCTAACATAGCAATATAACACACGGCGGCTCTTCAGTTGAGGCAACGTAGCAATATGCTTAGGGATCAAATAGAAAGTGGTGTTTGAGGCTTGCCCTCTGTAACATACAGCAAAGCGTCTCTCTCCCTTTAAGGAGAAAGGGCGGGAAGCAGGAAGCAGGAAGTGGAGGAATGACAGTTGAGACAGTTAGTGAGGTGACTGAAGAGATGAAGAGTTAAGTAAAAGAGTTGTTATTAAGTTTATCCTTGAGTTTGTATTTTATGGGAACATTACACCCTCGTACTGACACAGAGTGTATGGAGGGTTACAGTTATCTGTGGGAGGTGACACAGTGTGTATGGAGGGTTACAATTATCTGTGGGAGCTGACACAGAGTGTATGGGGGTTACAGTTATTTGTGGGAGGTGACACAGAGTGTATGGAGGGTTACAGTTATTTGTGGGAGGTGACACACAATGTATGGGGGGTTACAGTTATTTGTGGGAGGTGACACAGAATGTATGGAGGGTTACAATTATCCGTGGGAGGTGAAACAGTGTGTTTGTGGGGTCATGATCCTGAGTGAGAGTGTGAGTGGACCAGGAGAAGTTACTGATATCTCCTACTTCAGGAGCAAGTGGCAGTTATATTTTTTTTGTCAGTTGGATAGTGGTGTGTGAGGTACCATAAATTATGCAAAGAGGCTTATTCTTTTATATATATAGATAGATGTATATATATGTCAGGGCTCAAAATTTCAAGTCCTGAGCTACTAGCCAGATCTGAAAAGTTAGTCGCCACCAGTTTCCATGTCTAGCCCCACCCACATCCCCGCCTTTAACACCACCCATGTTCCCGCCTTTAACCCCACTGGCATACTGGGCATCCTAAGTACACTTAGATTATCCTGCTAAAGCAAGAGTCTTTGTCCCCAGCCCCCTCTCCCTTGCTGTCTCTTTGTCCTCAGCCCCCCCTTGTTGTCTCTTTGCCCAGAGCACCCCCTCCATCCCCTGATGTCTCCTTGTCCCCAGCACCCCCCCCCCCCATTGCCGTTGCTAAAGTGATTTGGGGAGCTCTGTGCTCCATACGGAACAGCTCTGCTGAAACCAAGCTGCCATCACTCTTTCTGCAGCATGCTCCATAACGTTAGGATTACTACTTGTAGGGCATCCATAGACTTGAACAGGTCACAAAGAGGCCTGCCACGTGCTCATGCCAATGGAGAGTCTGTCAAACAGATTAGATGGATGCTGTTTTAAACTTCATATTGGTTCCAGCAGGGGTCTATATCTGGCACACAGACCCCCCCCACCCAACACTTAGGGAAGCTCTAGGATTCATAATTCGCAAAATTTCCAATGTACAAAAAGGGCAGATGGGTGTTAGGTGGTGATGCATTACTGAGGATTTTTAGATTATTTAATGACAGTGACACCTTGTTGTGCAACTGAATAAATTATTTACAAATGAGACCAACCTATTTACTTATACAGTCTAATTAATAAATACACATACTTAAGTTTGAACAAACATTAATGTGAGTTGTATTACTGTGGAGCAATGTGCCACATTTATATATACACCACATAATCTGATCTCCTAAACACAGGGACACCAGGGTGATAAACTTATATACACACCACACAGTCTGATCTCCTAAACACAGGGACACCAGGGTGATAAACTTATATACACACCACACAGTCTGATCTAAAAACAGGGACACCAGAGTGATACATTTATATACACACCACACAGTCTGAGCTCTTAAACACAGGGACACCAGGGTGATACACCTATATACACACCACACAGTCTGAGCTCCTAAACACAGGGACACCAGGGTGATACACTTATATACACACCACACAGTTTGAGCTCCTAAACACAGGGACACCAGGGTGATACACTTATATACACACCACACAGTCTGATCTAAAAACAGGGACACCAGGTTGATACATTTATATACACACCACACAGTCTGAGCTCTTAAACACAGGGACACCAGGGTGATACACTTATATACACACCACACAGTCTGAGCTCCTAAACGCAGGGACACCAGGGTGATACACTTATATACACACCACACAGTCTGATCTCCTAAATACAGGGACACCAGGTTGATACACTTATATACACACCACACAGTCTGAGCTCCTAAACACAGGGACACCAGGGTGATACACTTATAAACACACCACACAATCTGAGCTCCTAAACACAGGGACACCAGGGTGATACACTTATATACACACCACACAGTCTGAGCTCCTAAACACAGGGACACCAGGGTGATACACTTATAAACACACCACACAATCTGAGCTCCTAAACACAGGGACACCAGGGTGATACACTTATATACACACCACACAGTCTGAGCTCCTAAACACAGGGACACCAGGGTGATACATTTATATATACACACCACACAGTCTGAGCTCCTAAACACAGGGACACCAGGGTGATACACATATACACACCACACAGTTTGATCTCCTAAACACAGGAACACCAATGTAGGAAAGAGGGATTTGGGTATAAAAGAGGGACTGTCTCTGCTAAAAAGGGACATTTGACAGGTATGAGGATGCATCTCTACTACTTCTATTACTGTAATAATAGAGACACGTTTGCTTACAAGTGTTTGTGTCCATTTAAATCTAATGCATGTGTATGGATATAAATGACACATTAAACAGCTTAACCCATTGAGTGCCAGAGGGGTACAGAACGCATTGCCTTGCAATGCGTTCCGTACCCCTCTGGCACTGAAAGGGTTAATAAGACTGGAACCATGTGGCACCCCAGTTGTTGAAGGGCTTACAAATTCCATAATGAGGCTGGCAAAAAAATTATTTTTCAGTTGGGCAACTGGTGGTTATCCAGCGATTTTCAGACTGCTGCAACATTATATTTTGCAGGATAACAAATAACCTGTTGCCCGTTGCTTTTGCATCTCTTCATGGTCCATGATGCTCACATGTCACTGGTAGCGTTGGGATATGAGCTCTCAGCGCACCACCTACTCGCACAACCTGATTGGCTAAGGAGTCGCTGGCCACATCAGCCCGAGAACTCATTCTTTAGTTAGGAAGCTGTCACTCAAGGGAACCACTGCCAGATGTGTACTGTTCCACATCATAGCCAATGAGAATGCAGATTCAGAGGGATGCACCCAGTTAATGTAGTATTAGACTGCAGCACAGTGTGTGTGTCAACAGGAACCTTTAAGAACGTTCTTCCTGGTGTAGAATTGACCGAGCGGGTGACTTTTTATGCCGCACCCTATAAAGTGCCGCAAGATGCATCGCTGGCTATGGCCATACTTAGTAAGCTGGGAAAAGGAGGACAGGGCTTCAATTTCCACTTGCCTTCACTCAATTTCTCCTTGCCAAATGCGAGGAAGCGAGTGGAAATTTTGAGCCCTGATGCCCCTCCAAGGAGGTATGAATATAAATGAATAATTAAAAAATTAACTGTGTGCAACTGGAATTCCAATGCATCAGACAACCCTGTGGCATACAAAGGATTAATTATTATTATTTTCATTAGTTTTTTTATTCAGACCTCACTGAGGGGAATCAGGGGGTATGAATATAAAACAATAATAAACAAATAACCCTGTGCCGCAGGGAGTCCAATGCATTGCTTTGCACACACACAGGATTATTTTATTTATGTATTTTTTTTACTCAAACCTTGTTGAAGGGGCATCAGGAACCCACCCCCCAACTAGGTCTGAATAAAAAATAATGGGAGAAAAAATGTAACCCTGTGTGTGACACAGGGATGGTCATGCATTGCTTTGCAATGTGTTGGACACATCTGTGGCATGCACACAAATTGCGACACCCCCAGCTTGGTTCCACAGCCCACTGGTGGTCCCATTCCCCCAGCCTGGTTCCACTGCCTACTGATAGACACAGACAATGGAATCACACTGGGAATCAAACAGTGTAATATGGGGGACATACAATGCACCCTGGTAGTCACAGAGCCTTTATCTGCTACCTGCTAATTAACATACTCACCCCCCCCCCATCACCCTTGCTTAGCTCAACTAGCAATCACAGGTCCGCACTTTCATTAGCTGGCTTCCTAGCTTGTTTAAACTGGTAGTTATAGAATCACACATACACTGTTTGCTTTCCTATCCTTGTTCCACTGGTATCCACACTTCTGGCACCCAATATGGCATGTCAACCCATACCAGTAGGGTAGCATTCTGGCAGGAGTTCCTGAATACACTAAAAAATCCAATGGTGTTGAACCATTGTAGTATCTTTGAAATGACTAATGTGTAAAAAAAAAAAACATTTTTTCTTTCCTATAGCGCCATATTCTGAAATTAAGCTTCTCTTCATTATGTCTATTGAGACTCAATGAAGGGAAGCTAGTTCATGACTGCACATGCATACGCAACCTTCAGGGCTGCATGCCATGAGTAATGATGTTATCACTGTCTGCAGGGGAGAGTGTTGACGAACCATGGGGGTCCACCAATAAATAAGCTCAGTGTTATATTGTTATATAATAATGCCTCCACGTTGCTTTACATAATGCCCCAATATTGGTATAAAATAAATTAATACTTTCCTATTTCTCAGCCTCTATGTGTGGCTGTGGAAACGGTCTAGAAATGAAGTTGCACAGATCCCCTGTCCATGCCTGTTCCACACTGAGAGAACTTGAACAGAGACTATCTTTATATATGGGAAGTCTCTGTTCAAATCCCCCTCAGCCATTGTTTGGGATATGCTTATGAACACCCCAGCCAATCAGTTTCAAGCACCACTGTTCGAAGCAGATTGTCTTGGATGTGAGGGACTCTCTGCTCAAATTCCCTCAGTTTGCAGCAGACATCGGCCTGTGAGGGAAGGATGGGGGATCTGTGCAAATTAATTTCTCCACCATTCCGTGGCCACACACAGTGGAAGAGAAATAGGAAAGTATTCATTTCTTTTATACAGATATTGGGGCATTTTTTAAAGCAACGTGGAGGCAATATGTAAAGCCATGTGGAGGCATTTATATATCTTCACCCGCACATTCATACATCTTTTAACCCTTTGAGCAATGTGCTGCACACCCCTCTGGCACTCAAGGGGTCAAACTATGTATATGTGTGCAGGATATTTGAGAAAAACATGTATTAATACTTTTATTTTCCGTTCCAGCAGAAGAAAGAAGAGAAGACAGAAAAGAAGAAAGAAGATGGACAGGAGCTGACCAGGATGCTGAGGGCTCCGCTGGACATCAGGATTAATGGTAAGTGTTACTTTTTATGTGATGTTGGTTTGTTACTTAGTCGTGTTAACCCTATGATTGCAGGAGGGGTAATTAATTATACCCAGCTAGCACTCAAAGGGTTATTTCTACTAATTTTAAACAATTTTGTGTACTTCGTATGTATTGATATCAATACATCCACTGGGGACTTAGGTTTTCTTTTAACTTTTTTTCCTTTGAAAAGCTGCATCGGCTAATTGAAGATCTGATAAAGGGACTCTAGTCCCAAAACTTGGTCTTAAAATTCCTGAGGTAAAGGAGTTCCTTATCGGTTCTTCATGGCTAATGCAGACAATTGAATTGGAAATTGCAGTGTTTTTCATTATTTGCTATAATTGAAAACACCTCTTACTTTATCACCTGATGGCTTTTCAACATTTTTTCACATCACAGGTAATTGAATAGCTTACCAGCGGTGGGAAAAACAGCTGTCCGCGACATTTAAATTGAGGCCCTAGTGTTTTGAGTATAGCATTTTGACAATTGCATATAACATACAGAGTGCAAGACAAGAACATATATGAAGATACCGGAAGATCTGGAGAGAGGAGAATTGTCATGATGGAAAATGAGAGCAACTCCATAACAGGCAAGCTCCCAGATGATGATCATGTAAAAGCTGAAGCCAAACGTGTTGGCAAAATTCTCAAGGCCAATGGCATTGAACAAAAGGCACAGATGTTCCTGGATCATATGTATCTTCTAATTTTACCTGCTATGAACCATTTAATAATAGTTTTGGCCACTATTATATTCTTTTTACTCGTTTTATTAATGAATATGATCCTTTCAGCAATTATTCAGTATAAGGCCCATGCAGAGGCAGTTGAACAGAGGCGGTTATTTGATCCTGAGCAACTGGATATGGACCTTGCAGACCTGGAACTTCTGTTAATGCAAGTTTTGGTACAAGCTAGGCAACAACAAAGTAGATGGCCGCGTCAAGAATTTAGGCCACCTGCACCACTGCCTATAGGCCTTAGGGCCCTTGCAGCTGGGGATCATCAATTAGAGCATCCTGTGCAACAACCTATGGCCCCTGCAAACCTGGCTGCAGGTGATGGCTAGGCTAAGGCCCATGGCAACAGGAGGTGCCCTGGCTGCAGCTGATGTGTCATAGGCAGAGGACCTGCTGTTTCTGCTGCTAACATCTTGTGTCGGATGCCCTTTGTGTGAAAGACCAGCATCATCTTCAAATAAACAACAGTATGCAGAGTTAAATATTTGACTAATTTCATAAAATCTTTTTTTCATAGTGATGTTTGATGTTTGTTTGTTGCTGAACACCCCTGTGGCACACGTAAGATATGAATTAAGAAAATATATATATATATATATATATATATATATATATATATATATATATATATATAAAGAACATAAAATTAACCCTGTGTTTGCCACAATGCACACAGTATTTTTTTTCCCATTATTTGTATTCATACCTTGTTGGGGATACATCAGGAGGGGTCCTGATGCCCCTCCAAGGAGGTATGAATATAAACTAATAATTAAAAAATTAACTCTCTGTGTGCAATGGGAATTCCAATGCATCAGACAACCCTGTGGCATACAAAGGATTAATTATTATTATTTTCATTAGTTTTTTTATTCAGACCTCACTGAGGGGAATCAGGGGGTATGAATATAAAACAATAATAAACAAATAACCCTGTGCCGCAGGGAGTCCAATGCATTGCTTTGCACACACACAGGATTATTTTATTTATGTATTTTTTTTACTCAAACCTTGTTGAAGGGGCATCAGGAACCCACCCCCCAACTAGGTCTGAATAAAAAATAATGGGAGAAAAAATGTAACCCTGTGTGTGACACAGGGATGGTCATGCATTGCTTTGCAATGTGTTGGACACATCTGTGGCATGCACACAAATTGCGACACCCCCAGCTTGGTTCCACAGCCCACTGGTGGTCCCATTCCCCCAGCCTGGTTCCACTGCCTACTGATAGACACAGACAATGGAATCACACTGGGAATCAAACAGTGTAATATGGGGGACATACAATGCACCCTGGTAGTCACAGAGCCTTTATCTGCTACCTGCTAATTAACATACTCACCCCCCCCCCATCACCCTTGCTTAGCTCAACTAGCAATCACAGGTCCGCACTTTCATTAGCTGGCTTCCTAGCTTGTTTAAACTGGTAGTTATAGAATCACACATACACTGTTTGCTTTCCTATCCTTGTTCCACTGGTATCCACACTTCTGGCACCCAATATGGCATGTCAACCCATACCAGTAGGGTAGCATTCTGGCAGGAGTTCCTGAATACACTAAAAAATCCAATGGTGTTGAACCATTGTAGTATCTTTGAAATGACTAATGTGTAAAAAAAAAAAACATTTTTTCTTTCCTATAGCGCCATATTCTGAAATTAAGCTTCTCTTCATTATGTCTATTGAGACTCAATGAAGGGAAGCTAGTTCATGACTGCACATGCATACGCAACCTTCAGGGCTGCATGCCATGAGTAATGATGTTATCACTGTCTGCAGGGGAGAGTGTTGACGAACCATGGGGGTCCACCAATAAATAAGCTCAGTGTTATATTGTTATATAATAATGCCTCCACGTTGCTTTACATAATGCCCCAATATTGGTATAAAATAAATTAATACTTTCCTATTTCTCAGCCTCTATGTGTGGCTGTGGAAACGGTCTAGAAATGAAGTTGCACAGATCCCCTGTCCATGCCTGTTCCACACTGAGAGAACTTGAACAGAGACTATCTTTATATATGGGAAGTCTCTGTTCAAATCCCCCTCAGCCATTGTTTGGGATATGCTTATGAACACCCCAGCCAATCAGTTTCAAGCACCACTGTTCGAAGCAGATTGTCTTGGATGTGAGGGACTCTCTGCTCAAATTCCCTCAGTTTGCAGCAGACATCGGCCTGTGAGGGAAGGATGGGGGATCTGTGCAAATTAATTTCTCCACCATTCCGTGGCCACACACAGTGGAAGAGAAATAGGAAAGTATTCATTTCTTTTATACAGATATTGGGGCATTTTTTAAAGCAACGTGGAGGCAATATGTAAAGCCATGTGGAGGCATTTATATATCTTCACCCGCACATTCATACATCTTTTAACCCTTTGAGCAATGTGCTGCACACCCCTCTGGCACTCAAGGGGTCAAACTATGTATATGTGTGCAGGATATTTGAGAAAAACATGTATTAATACTTTTATTTTCCGTTCCAGCAGAAGAAAGAAGAGAAGACAGAAAAGAAGAAAGAAGATGGACAGGAGCTGACCAGGATGCTGAGGGCTCCGCTGGACATCAGGATTAATGGTAAGTGTTACTTTTTATGTGATGTTGGTTTGTTACTTAGTCGTGTTAACCCTATGATTGCAGGAGGGGTAATTAATTATACCCAGCTAGCACTCAAAGGGTTATTTCTACTAATTTTAAACAATTTTGTGTACTTCGTATGTATTGATATCAATACATCCACTGGGGACTTAGGTTTTCTTTTAACTTTTTTTCCTTTGAAAAGCTGCATCGGCTAATTGAAGATCTGATAAAGTGACTCTTGTCCCAAAACTTGGTCTTAAAATTCCTGAGGTAAAGGAGTTCCTTATCGGTTCTTCATGGCTAATGCAGACAATTGAATTGGAAATTGCAGTGTTTTTCATTATTTGCTATAATTGAAAACACCTCTTACTTTATCACCTGATGGCTTTTCAACATTTTTTCACATCACAGGTAATTGAATAGCTTACCAGCGGTGGGAAAAACAGCTGTCCGCGACATTTAAATTGAGGCCCTAGTGTTTTGAGTATAGCATTTTGACAATTGCATATAACATACAGAGTGCAAGACAAGAACATATATGAAGATACCGGAAGATCTGGAGAGAGGAGAACTGTCATGATGGAAAATGAGAGCAACTCCATAACAGGCAAGCTCCCAGATGATGATCATGTAAAAGCTGAAGCCAAACGTGTTGGCAAAATTCTCAAGGCCAATGGCATTGAACAAAAGGCACAGATGTTCCTGGATCATATGTATCTTCTAATTTTACCTGCTATGAACCATTTAATAATAGTTTTGGCCACTATTATATTCTTTTTACTCGTTTTATTAATGAATATGATCCTTTCAGCAATTATTCAGTATAAGGCCCATGCAGAGGCAGTTGAACAGAGGCGGTTATTTGATCCTGAGCAACTGGATATGGACCTTGCAGACCTGGAACTTCTGTTAATGCAAGTTTTGGTACAAGCTAGGCAACAACAAAGTAGATGGCCGCGTCAAGAATTTAGGCCACCTGCACCACTGCCTATAGGCCTTAGGGCCCTTGCAGCTGGGGATCATCAATTAGAGCATCCTGTGCAACAACCTATGGCCCCTGCAAACCTGGCTGCAGGTGATGGCTAGGCTAAGGCCCATGGCAACAGGAGGTGCCCTGGCTGCAGCTGATGTGTCATAGGCAGAGGACCTGCTGTTTCTGCTGCTAACATCTTGTGTCGGATGCCCTTTGTGTGAAAGACCAGCATCATCTTCAAATAAACAACAGTATGCAGAGTTAAATATTTGACTAATTTCATAAAATCTTTTTTTCATAGTGATGTTTGATGTTTGTTTGTTGCTGAACACCCCTGTGGCACACGTAAGATATGAATTAAGAAAATATATATATATATATATATATATATATATATATATATATATATATATATAAAGAACATAAAATTAACCCTGTGTTTGCCACAATGCACACAGTATTTTTTTTCCCATTATTTGTATTCATACCTTGTTGGGGATACATCAGGAGGGGTCCTGATGCCCCTCCAAGGAGGTATGAATATAAACTAATAATTAAAAAATTAACTCTCTGTGTGCAATGGGAATTCCAATGCATCAGACAACCCTGTGGCATACAAAGGATTAATTATTATTATTTTCATTAGTTTTTTTATTCAGACCTCATTGAGGGGAATCAGGGGGTATGAATATAAAACAATAATAAACAAATAACCCTGTGCCGCAGGGAGTCCAATGCATTGCTTTGCACACACAGGATTATTTTATTTATGTATTATTTTTACTCAGACCTTGTTGAGGGAGCATCAGGACCCCACCCCCCAACTAGGTCTGAATAAAAAATAATAAGAGAAAAAATGTAACCCTGTGTGTGACACAGAGATGGTCATGCAATGCTTTGCAATGTGTTGGACACATCTGTGGCATGCACACAAATTGCGACACCCCCAGCTTGGTTCCACAGCCCACTGGTGGTCCCATTCCCCCAGCCTGGTTCCACTTCCTACTGATAGACACAGACAATGAAATCACGCTGGGAATCAAACAGTGTAATATGGGGGACATACAATGTACCCTGGTAGTCACAGATCCCACTATGCACTATCTGCCCCCCACTGTCACCATCAGCCTTAATCTGCTACCTGTTAATTGACATACTCCCCCCCCCATCGCACTTGCTTAGCTAAACTAGCAATCACAGGTCCGCACATTCATTGGCTGGATTCCTAGCTTGTTTAAACTGGTAGATATAGAATCACATATACACTGTTTGCTTTCCTATCCTTGTTCCACTGGTATCCACACTCCTGGCACTCAATATGGCATGTCAACCCATACAAGTAGGGTAGCATTCTGGCAGGAGGTCCTGAATATACTAGGAAATCCAATGGTGTTGAACCATTTTAGTATCTTTGAAATGACTAATGTGTAAAAAAAAAAAAACATTTTTTCTTTCCTATAGCGCCATATTCTGAAATTAAGCTTCTCTTCATTATGTCTATTGAGACTCAATGAAGGGAAGCTAGTTCATGACTGCACATGCATACGCAACCTTCAGGTCTGCATGCCATGAGTAATGATGTTATCACTGCTTGCAGGGGTGACGAACCATGGGGGTCCACCAGTAAATAAGCTCACTGTTATATTGTTATATAATGCCTCCACGTTGCTTTACATAATGCCCCAATATTGGTATAAAAGAAAGTAATACTTTCCTATTTCTCAGCCTCTATGTGTGGCTGTGGAAACGGTCTAGAAATGAATTTGCACAGATCCCCCGTCCATCCCTCACAGGGCAATGCCTGTTCCACACTGAGAGAACTTGAACAGAGACTGCCTTTATATATGGGAAGTCTCTGTTCAAATTCCCTCTCAGCCATTGTTTGGGATATGCTTACGAACACCACAGCCAATCAGTTTCAAGCACCACTGTTCTAAGCAGATTGTCTTGGATGTGAGGGACTGTCTGCTCAAATTCCCTCAGTTTGCAGCAGACATCGGCCTGTGAGGGAAGGATGGGGGATCTGTGCAAATTAATTTCTCCACCGTTCTGTGGCCACACACAGTGGAAGAGAAATAGGAAAGTATTAATTTCTTTTATACAGATATTAGGGCATTTTTTTAAAGCAACGTGGAGGCAATATGTAAAGCCATGTGGAGGCATTTATATATCTTCACCCGCACACTCATACATCTTTTAACCCTTTGAGCAATGTGCTGCGCACCCCTCTGGCACTCAGGGGGTTAAACTATGTATATGTGTGCAGGATATTTGAGAAAAACATGTATTAATACTTTTATTTTCCGTTCCAGCAGAAGAAAGAAGAGAAGACAGAAAAGAAGAAAGAAGATGGACAGGAGCTGACCAGGATGCTGAGGGCTCCGCTGGACATCAGGATTAATAGTAAGTGTTACTTTTTATGTGATGTTGGTTTGTTACTTAGTTGTGTTAACCCTATGATTGCCGGAGGGGTAATTAATTATAACCCTCTAGCACTCAAAGGGTTACTTCTACTAATTTTGAATACTTTTTATGTACTTTGGATGTATTGATATCAATACATCCACTGGGGACTTAGGTTTTCTTTTAACTTTTTTTCCTTTCAAAAGTTGCGTCGGCTAATTGAAGATCTGATAAAGTGACTCTTGTCCCAAAACTTGGTCTTAAAATTCCTGAGGTAAAGGTGTCCCTTATCGGTTCTTCATGGCTAATGCAGACAATTGAATTGGAAATTGCTGTGTTTTTCATTATTTGCTATCGGTGAAAACACCTGATGGCTTTTCAACATTTTTTCACAGCACAGGTAATTGAATAGCTTACCAGCGGTGGGAAAACAGATGTCCGCGACATTTAAATTGAGGCCCTAGTGTTTTTAGTATAGCATTTTGAATATTGCATATAACATACAGAATTTTGCTTTTTTGCACATTGAGTGTATCATTTTGCATACAGCAGATTGCATTCATAGCGTTTTATGTGTATAATTTTATGTATTGCGTTTTGCGTAGTGCGGTATAATTTGTATTATTTCATGGCACCCCATATGGGAAAGACAAAGTTGAGCTCTTAATTGTTACTTATATGTGTCTAGATAGAGATAGAGAGAATGACCCCAAGAACTCAATGAAGGCACAAGGATAAAATTAAGAGAGGCCATTAGGATTTGCAGAATGTTAGAAGGTAAGTTTGTGGTATTAGGTGTTTCTTTTCTTTTAAACTCTTGAAGACTGGTGACATGTCAAGACTGTCACTGGTTTTTTATAACCTTAAGGACCGGTGACAGTCATAGCACGTCACACACTTTTTACTTACAGTGCTCCTGTGGGACAGTTGTAGGTAAAAGTGGGGTCTGAAACTGACTGCTCCAAGGCCGCTGCAGTCTTTCTTAGACCCCTGCTCGGCACGCCGGTATACACAACAGGTCACGTGTGCCAATGGATTTGCAAGCATCAAAGCTGTCCTTAAAGGGATAGTAATACTTAAAATGTAAAAAAAATATGTTGTAGGGTTTATCCCACTGCTGAAAGGTGTTTCATTCAAAAGTTATTAATTTTCAAAGTTGAATTTTTTATGTGCAATATCATAGTGGCCTGAAATTATACAGTGGTGCTGTTGCTACACCATCCTATGGACAGCTCTGGTCCTGGGACCATAAATCTCCATTGGATGGTGTAGCACACATGTCCCACTCACACAGCACCAAACACACACACATGCCCCACTCACACACACAGTACCACACACACACATGCCCCACTCACACGCACAGCACCACACACACAAAAGCCAGCAAGAAATATGGCTGACACACAGTCACTCACCCTGACTCCCAGTGGCCTCAGCAGGACCTGTACTACAGCCACGGAGGAACAACATGGCACTCAAAAGGTTAAGGTAGGTCCTCATTGCTAAATTATTTCTTCACTGTCATCATTTGCCATACAACACACAGGACAGAGAGCCATCAGGTACACACTTAACCCACTGACTTCCACAGGGTTGTGTATCAAGTTTTACCCCTCAGAGAGTGTGTTCAAACCCTTCACACTGTAAACTTGCATTTCCCTCCCACTTTTCCTCCTTCCTCAGCCTATTACTAACACTTTTCCACATTTATGTTAAGCCCCACCCCTACTCACTATTAAGCCCCGCCCATTTTTAACCCAAATTGCCCCATTGCTCTCTCCACATCAGCACCATATGAGGGACTCCACAAGTAAAAGTTCCCAGGTATTACACACACATGCACCACTCACATAGCACCAAACACACACAAAGCCAGAAAGACATATGGCTGACACACACACACACAGTCACAGTCACTCACCCTGACTCCCAGTGGCCTCAGCAGGACCTGTAGTGCAGCACCAGGGGAACAAAATGGCACACAGAGGGTTAAGGTAGGCCCTCATTGCTTAATTACTTCTTCACTGTCATCATTTGCAATGCAAGACACATCTCCTCCTTCCCCAGCCTATTACTAACACTTTTCCACATTTCTCTTAAGCCCCGCCCCTACTCGTGATTAAGCCCCACCCACTTTTAAACCCAATTGCCCCATTTGTGTCTCCACATCAGCATCACATGACTCCCCTCCAGGGACTCCACAAGTCAATGTTCCCAGGTACGAATACACTTCCCACTGCTATTTAACTCTGACATGCCTCTCTAAACATTAACCCTTTGAGTGCCAGAGGGTGCACAACTCATGTGCGCATGTGTTTCTGCACATATATGTTGCGTGTGTGTGTGTACATCTCTGTTACGTATTTGTATGCATCTCCGGTGTGTCTGTGGATGTCTTTTGCATGTCTCTGCCACTCACTGTGTGTGTGTGTGTCTGCCTGTGTGTTGCATATGTCTATGTTTATCAGTGTGTCTACATTTCACACACGTTCGCCCAACGGTCATAACATGACGGGCAATGCCGTCCCACATTGGTAGTGTGTATATATATATATATATATATATATATATATATATATATATATATATATATATGAATGAGAGAAAACCTGCGTCCCCTGCCACACACACCCAGGGGTGGTTGTAAGGAACAGTTAGCCCGCCCCCCAACATCAGTCTTAACCTAGGCTTACCAGACCTCACCTTTAACCGGGGACGCATAGGAAAAATGCATACTGCAGAACTGCTTTGATTTCAGTAAAGTACTGCAAAATGGCTATTTTCTGGTCAGCCTACCTTAAACCTTTGAGTGTCAGAGGGGTACGCATACATTGCAATGCGTTGCATACCTCTCTGGCACTCAAAGGGTTAGCCCTCTCCTCCACAACTCACCTACTGCTACATCACTTCTCTCGACTTACAACTCCTACTGTAAACAACTCATGGCACAATACTATAACCCACCAACCAGCAGCTCCCATTTTGATGGGGAGCCACACATTGATCACTTCTTTCAAAGACACACTGGGACACTCAGAGGAAGACTGGAATCAGGTGAGTGGAGTCAGCTGGGGAATAGGTTATAACATACAGATCTTCAGTTTTCATGGTAAGAACAGGGGCTGATGGACTCACTTTGTTTCAATTTAACCCTTTGAGTGCTGTTGCAATGGCTTGGATACCTCTCTGGCACTCAGAGGGTTAAGCCCATTAACTCTTGGAGTACCAGAGATGATATGCAGCACATTGCTCTGCGTACCGCTGTCACTCAAAGGGTTAATATCTGTTTGGAAAGCTTCCACATTTGGGTATTGTGCAGCCCACTCCTTCCTCACAAGTTGCCCACAGGGTTAAACTGATTTCTTTTAAAATGTCCATTGATTTCAATGAGACTATTAATTCCATGAATGCTACAGACAAATCAAACACATTGCCAAAGCAACGCGTTGGGGACCATTGTAGCATTCAAGGGGTTAAAGCCCCATTTATGTCAACACGATTTTCCTGAATTTTCAATTCAACTCTATGGTGTCAGTTTTTTTTGAGTTGCACCCTTTATCTTGATACATAAGGCCTATACAGTTATACTCTTACCCCATTAATCTAAACCCATTTATACTTTTGGCTCTTGCATCAGCTGATTGTGCACTGTGAACTGTGAGGTTGATGTGCTAACACAAAGAGGAACAATTCATCTGTACCATACAGAACAAATAAAATGCTTTGCTGACCTCTCTAGTGTTGAAGACCTTAAAACGCACATTTAAATAAATGGGTATTGTTCCCTGTACCGCTGTTACTTTTCCACAAAATTCCACCACTTTTCTTAGTATATGAGCCTTCCTGTATTGAAGCCTATTAGCAGATAGGGGTCCCTGTATTGATCCCTTGCCTACGGCCCATGGACATATACACCACAGCCCACTAATGCAAGGAGCGCCCAACATGTGTCACTTAACACTTTCACTGCCAGAGGACTATACAACTCATTACATAGCAATGTGTTGCTTACCTCTCTCACACTCAGAGTTAAAGTGCTTCACTCCAACCAACTGCTACATTAGATCTGTATAATGCAGTAACCCTACAGCCCTGTATTTCATGTCTACTTCACTGTCTATGTATAGTCATTTCTCCCCCTCACCCATTACTTTAGTTTAACACTTCACTGTCCCTCTTCTCCTCAATCTCTCATCTCCTCCTCCCTTGTCAACCCCACTCACCTATCCCCTTGCCATTCATCCATAGTCCCAATCTCGCCATTTTACTCCCACATCACCATTACATTATCTATCACTGCATCTGTCACTTAACCCTCTGTCTGCCAACCTATTTCTTCAAATGTACTGCAGTATCCACTGCTGTAATCTAAATTATTCCTTTACTCACAAAAATCTTCTCACTGTGACCTTCAACAAGTAACACCGCACACTCACTTCAACTGTAAGTATACAGGGCCTTATTCACCAAGTAACACCACACACTCACTTCAACTGTAAGGATACAGGGCCTTATTCACTAAGTAACACAGCACACTCACTTCAACTGTAAGGATACAGGGCCTTATTCACCAAGTAACACAGCACACTCACTTCAACTGTAAGGATACAGGGCCTTATTCACCAAGTAACACAGCACACTCATTTCAACTGTAAGGATACAGGGCCTTATTCATCAAGTAACACAGCACACTCACTTCAACTGTAAGGATACAGGGCCTTATTCACCAAGTAACACAGCACACTCACTTCAACTGTAAGGCTATAAGGCCTTATTCATCAAGTAACACAGCACACTCACTTCAGCTGTGTGGATACAGGGCCTTATTCATCAAGTAACACAGCACACTCACTTCAACTGTAAGGATACAGAGCCCTATTCCCCAAGTAACACAGCACACTCACATCAACTGTAAGGATACAGGGCCTTATTCGCCAAGTAACACAGCACACTCACTTCAACTGTAAGGATACAGGGCCCTATTCATCAAGCTGAAGAGCTGCAATTAAAACATTTTTTACAACTCTTATCAGCATATCTACATCACCACTGCTTGTGTCACATACTGTCTACATATGTGACATACGTCCATGTATGTGTGTATGTTCACAGTGTGTGACACGCTCTGTCTCTTTAAGTGCGTGTCTGTTAGACTGCATATTTCTGTGACACTGTGACCTTCAACAAGTAACACCGCACACACTCACTTCAACTGTAAGTATACAGGGCCTTATTCACCAAGTAACACAGCATACTCACTTCAACTGTAAGGATACAGGGCCTTATTCACCAAGTAACACAGCACACTCATTTCAACTGTAAGGATACAGGGCCTTATTAATCAAGTAACACAGCACACTCACTTCAGCTGTAAGGATACAGGGTGCTATGTTTTAGCACTGACAGTTTTGGGGGTTGTGATATGGTATGTTTTAGAACTGAAGGCTTTGGGGGTAGGTCTATGGTATGTTTTAGCCCTGAAGACTTTGGGGGTTGTGATATGGTATGTTTTAGACCTGAAGACTTTGGGGGTTGTGATAGGATATGTTTTAGAGCTGTAGACTTTGGGGGTTTGGATATGGAATGTTTTAGCACTGAAGACTTTGGGAGTTTTGATATGGTATGTTTTAGCACTGAAGGCTTTTGGGGGTTGTGTTATTGTATGATTTAGAACTGAAGGCTTTAGGGTTTGGGCTATGGTATGTTTTAGCACTGACGGCTTTGGGGGTTGTGATATGGTATGTTTTAGAACTGTAGACTTTGGGGGTTTGGATATGGTATGTTTTAGCACTGAAGGCTTTTGGGGGTTGTGTTATGGTATGATTTAGAACTGAAGGCTTTGGGGGTTGGGATAAGGTATGTTTTAGAACTGAAGGCTTTGGGGATTGTGATATGGTATGTTTTAGAACTGAAGGCTTTGGGGGTTGGGCTATGTTTATGTTTCATCATTAAATGCATTTCACTGTCGTCCAATACAGGTTAATGGTAACTCTGGCAGGCGAAGCCCTCTAGTGGTAGGCAGAAATGATTTACAAAGTGTATGCAGGGGGTGGAGCCTCCCCTTTCCCTCCTGGCCGCACCAGCCAATAAGCTCCAGATTGAATTGTTCCTCGATGGAGTAACAGGCTACAGGAACAGCTCTTCACTAGTTTTAGAAATGTTATTATTTTTCTGTCAAATATGGAATACCACCATTAGGCGGATTACCAGAACTGACAATGCTCTCTTCAAAGTGGCTAGCTCAGTGTCCAGGACTTTTTCAGTGAACCTTTAGTCCTGAAGGGGAAAATCTTGGTATCCAAGTGCTTCCCAGAAGTTACCCACTGAGGTAATTTCTTAACCCATGGTAATCTGAAGACAGAAAATCTGCAGGAAAGTTGAGCGACCCTTTGAGTGCTGCAGGTTCACTTGTCCCCCGGTACCCCTCCGCACGGGGTGGACGTTTGGAGTTCTCATTGGGCACTCCTGCACTCATTGGGTCTATCTGTATGTCTGTCTGGGTATTTGGAGCATGTTTCTGTGGTAACTTAACCCTTTAGCTGCTGGTTGGCATTTTATTAGGGGTTTCATGACACTATTCCTACTGGATTGGTGTTTTTATAGTATTCTTACACGTTCTCTTGCTATTTTACATGTTTGTATGCCTTACTTAAAATTTTACTTTATTTGAGTATTGCGCCTTTAAGGCGCGCTTTACCACATAGATACATTGCTCCATTCATCTCTATGGGACTGCACTGTTTGGGACATATCTCTGCAACCTCTTGTCACAGCGACTTCAGAGATGGCTCATTTTACTTGTGTACCCTTGCTCTTTTATCCGATTTACAGTTCAAGTGTTTTGGGGGGCTCAGGGGGCTTCGGGCACTGTTTAGGATACTTTTTTGAAAAAAACTACATTTCCCATGAGCACTTGCTTCGCACCTAAATTCTGATTGGCTCCCGTTGCGGCAGCCATTTTGTGGGCTGTTGATATAGTATCTTCAACTAGGTCTGGAATTCCCTTCTCCCCTTCGAGGATTAACCCTTCGCCTGCCAGATAAGTTCAAATGAATTTCTTCTGGGGTGAAACTTTAATCTTTAACACTGTTTCTTGGGTGATTTATTGTACAGTATGGTTATTGACACTATGTGAATGTCTATACCCCTGGAGCTTGGGGTTAGAACTGTGACTTGGGAGGCTGGGGTCTCTGTATCCCCCATTTCACATTAATCTTCCTGTCACTTAGGGCTACCTAGAGTGTTCTCAGGTCCTGTTACCCAGCATGTTCTGATGTTCCTGACAGCAACCCAGGGCTCTCCAGCCATGCTATTGAGCCAGATTGGATGCAAGAGTTCAAGGCTGCAATTAGGGACCTCTGGTCCACGCTTCAACTCTTCCCATCCCAGATCCAAGGGGTCTTCCAGGCTTGACAGGCCCCCTCTGGTGTCAGATCTTCCCTGCCTAATCCACAGGGAGCACCTGATGTCTCTGACTCCTCGGACGAGGTATTGCTCATTGACACTGATGTGGAGGATAGTTAGGGTGACCATGGGTCCCGGAACGTCTGGGACTGTCCCTTATTTCAGGGCTATGTCCTGTGTCCCGGGTCATCTTCAACCGGGACAATGAAGTGTCCCGGAATGAAGCCAAGCCGCCCTGGATGTCAGCCTGCAAGCGGTGTGTCACATCATGGACGCCGCGAGGGAGCGCTTGGTAGCATAAATCAGCGCTCCCTCGCAGCGTCCATGATATGACACACTGCTTGCAGGCTGACATCCAGGGCGGCAATGCAGCTTACCTGATCTCCTGGAGGCAAGCGCTCTAGTAATACAGAGCGCTGGGAGATGACATAATCTCCCAGAGCTCTGCATTACTGAGCACAGCGCGCGGGAGCTTCAGCTCTGTGCCAGAGGAGGCACAGAGCACTTTCCACGCCGCTAGACCACCAGGGACTCAAGGTATGAAGGGGCAACTAGGGTGACCACGTCCCGGAATGGCAGAAGGGAAATGTGGTCACCCTAAGGATAGTACTGTGTTAGAATCTACCTGGGATATTAGGGACCCCCTTTAAGCTGACCCTTACCCCTCTGCTAAGGGCCTAGTCAGAGCTGTATTAGCCACTCTTAACATTCAATAGGCCCCTGACTTCTTTTCCTCCCTCTCTCACTCTGGACCTGCTGGTCTCAGAAGAGTGGAAATTCCCTGATGAGACTACTTCTGTAGCCAGAAAGTTTGCTAAGCTTTATCCATTTTCTGAGGTTGCGCTTGCTAAATGGGTTCATCACCCTAAGGTGGATGCTCCTGTCTCTAGGCTGTCTAATCTACTGCCTTGCCTGTTTTTTGCTGCTTCCTCCTTTTCGGATTGGACTGTCAAGACACTTGAGGTTACTCTCTAGTCCATTTTTGCGACCGCTGGCACTGCCATGCAACCTGCCTTTGCTAATGCGTGGGTTGACCGGACTATTGCAGTCTGGACTGAACAACTCACCACGGCTGTCCGTCTGGATGCGTCTACTTCAGATAAATTGTGCTTGCTAGCTAATATATCTGAAATATTATGTTTCTGCTGCTGCCTTTGGTGCCATACGCATGATGGCTAGGGTTTCCTCCATGTATGTAATGGCCATATGAGCTCTTTGGCTCAAGATCTGGCCTGCTGACACCGCTTCCAAGAAAGCTCTGTTATCCCTGCCTTTCCAGGGTACCCTTTTGTTTTGGCCTGATCTTAAAGATTTGATCAGTGAGGCCACTGGGAGCAAGAGTACTCATTGCCTTCAATGGCTAGGACGGAAGTACCGCTTAAACGCAACCGGTATTTTCGTCCCTTTCAGGGTGAGACACGCCAGGCGAACTGGACGGTTCCCTCAGCTCTGCGTCCCTTCTCCTAGCCCAAACAGTGATGGACGCCCAAGGTCTCCGCCACGCCCAAGGTTTCCAATACTGCTTCGGCATGACTCGTCGAATCCGGGTCTGCTTTCCGCTGTGGGTGGCCGTCTGCACCTCCTTCACAGCATTTGGGAGGAGTCTGTGGCGGACCTATGGGTTTTACAGGTGGTTTCAGAAGGGTACAAGTTCTCTTCTCTTCCTCCCTTTCGCCTTCTTCTTCCTATATACATCTCAAAGTGCACAGAGACGCTGTCTTTTCGATAGCGCGGTTCAGGCTCTTTTGGACAAGGACGTCCTAGTGCCAGTTCCTGCTCCGGACAGGGGCTCTGGGTTCTATTCGAATCTCTTTGTGGTCTTCAACCAGGACGGTGGATGTCGCCCTATTTGGGATCTGAAGGACCTCAACTCCTTTGTGACTCGGAACTCTCTATTGCCAGGAGTCTCTGCGCACAGTGATCGTTGCCATGTCGTCGGGGGAGTTTCTTGCCTCTCTGGTTCTTCAGAATGCCTATTTTTCCATCTCCATCCATCCAGAGAGTCGGCAATACGTTCAGTTTGCCTGTGGGAGGGGACACTTCCAGTTCTCTGCTCTCCTCTTTGGACTGACTACGACTCCTCAGGTCTTCTAGCGGGTGCTTGGGGCTCTGACTGCTGTCATATCAGGAGGGCGTCAGAGTGACTCCCTACATGGACGACTTGCTATTGAAGGACACGTCTGCAGACCTACTCCTTCAACAGCTTCAGACCTTTACCCAATCTCTATTTCATCATGGGTGGATAGTCAACCTGGACTAGTCGGACCTGATTCCGTCTCAGAGGCTGGTGTTTCTGAGCCTTCTCTTCGATACTCATAAATGCATGGTGTACCTTCCAGAGAAGGTAGCTAACCAGATTGCTCACAGATTTTCTGCAATCCTGTCTTGGGATCCAGTTTCACTTCTGAAGCTGTCCTTGTGGGGTAGTTCCCCTCTACGGTGGAGGCGGTTCCCTTGGCTATGCCGCATACCAGGGAACTACAGGGATTGTCTTCCAGATGGGAGGGTGTCTGCCTCTACATCAGAGGAAGTTGGTGTTCCTTCCTTTTCTTGTGAACTGAGCCTATCTTGATGGCTCGTCCTATCCAACCTGCTGAAGGGCAGGTGCTTCCTGATTCCCTTTTGGTCCAAGGTGACCACGGACGCCAGCCTGTCCGGCTGGGGTGCGATTCTGGGTCGCCTGAGTGCTCAGGGCCGATGGTCTCCGGGGAATCCTTCTTCTGATCTATGTCTCAGGGCTTCAGGGCGATTTTCCATGCCCTTTGCCATTGGACAGTCCAGTTAGAGGACTGCCCGGTCCAAGTGGAGTCCGACTACGCCACGGCTGTGGCTTACTTCAACAAGTAAGACGGTTCAAGACGTCTCGCTGCTTGGTTAGAGGTCAAGGCTGTTTTGCCTTGGGCAGATAGGCACGTTCTTGCCATATCCGCAGTTCGCATTCCAGGCGTAGAAAATGTCATGGCGGACTTCCTCATTTGGCACACTGTGGACTGCCGGGAGTGGCAGTTGCATCGGAGGTGTTTCAACTCCTTGTTCAGAGATGGGGATCTCCTTCCACCGATCTGATGACAACGAGACACGACAGGAAGGTTCCTGTGTTCTGCTCTCGATGGTGGGATCCTCTTGCTCTAGCAGTGGACGTTCTGTCTATCACTTGGATGTTCCCACTGGCTTACATTTTTCCTCCTCTACCCTTGTTGATCAGGGTCATTCGGAAGCTTTCGGCTGGAATTTTGTCCTGTCATTCTCCTTGCACTGTTTTGGTGTCGACATCCTTGGTTTTTGGAGCTTATGGCTCTGTTTGTAGCGGAGTCGTTCGGTTCCCTTCTCGACCGGATCTTCTGCAGGGATACCTGTTGAAGGAGGATGTCCACTGTCTGGCTTTGACAGCTTGGAGGTTGAATCCTCAATTCTACGGAAGACAGGATTCTCCTCGGGGGTTGTGACTGCCATGCTTAGCTCTCGTAAGCCGGTTTCCTCTGAGATCTACCACTGTGTTTGGTCTACCTTTACCTCTTGGTGTGCTGACAGGGATCTGTCACTTGAGCTTTACCTTCCCAACATCCTGGCATTCTTGCGGGACGGGTTGGATAAGGGACTCAGTTTGAGTTCCTTAAAGGTGCAGACCTCTGCCCCTTCTGTGTTCTTCAGCAACACGTTGCGGTTCTGTCTGATGTCAAGGTTTTCTTCCAGGGCATTGCTCATGTCCGCCCTGTCTTCCGGAGTCCTGCTTCTCAGTGGGACCTCAATTTAGTTCTGGGGGTTCTTCTATTTCCCCCCTTTGAGTCTTTGGCAACTATTCTTTTACGTCTCCTGACGTGGAGGTTGGCCTTCCTTTTGACGATTGCGTCTGTTCGCCGTGTTGCGGAGTTACGGGCCTTTTTCTGTAAGCAGCCTTATCTGGTGTTTCACTAGGATTCAGAGGTGCTTTTTACTTCCAGGGTGTTCCTTCCTGGGGTGGTCTCCGAGTTTCACATCAATCAGGAGATTGTGGTGCCCTCTTTCTGCCCTAACCCCTCCTCTGTCAAGGAGGGAGGTCTTCTCTTGTTGGGTGTGGTGCGCTGCCTCCGGTTTTCTGTGCATCGCACTGACTCTGTCAGGAAGTCTGACGCGCTGTTCGTCATTCTTGAGGGGCCTGGAGCAGGAAGACCTGCATCTACGGTGTCTATCGCTTCCTGGATTAAGTCCACGATTCGTGAGGCATACAAGCTGAGGAATCAGCATGTTCCCTTCAGGGTTACTGTTCATTCCATCTGGTCCATTGGGGCCTCCTAGGCCTATAAGAATCAGGCCTCTGGTGATCGGCTGTGCAGGGCGGCCACTTGGTCCTCTGTGCACACCTTTTCCAAGCACTACCGTGTGGTTGTTCTGGCTTCGGTTGACGTCAGCTTTGGGTGGAAGGTCCTAGAGGCAGTCTTGCCTGTCGAGGATCTCCTTCTTGGTTCTTAGTGCTTCTTTAACTGTTGAGCCCTGTTGGCACTTGTTATGTGTGCTGTGTGATATTTCCGGGGTCGTTTACCCCAGTTTGGTGTCGGTTGACACTTCAGTTTGTTGTACTATCTCTGACCAGTTGGTCCATAGATGTATTGGTGACTTTGGGGGCCATGCGCCTGGTCCTTTCCTCCTTCCCACCTCAGGGAAACTCAATGGTTGGACATCCCAGAGTTACCAGTAACCTGTATTGGACGACATTGAAAATAGGATTTTAGTCTTACCTGTTAAATCCTTTTCAATTAGTCCATACAGGTTACTTGTCTCCCACTCTGTCAAGAGACCATGGTTGGCTCTCCTGTGGCAGGCCGTGGGAGTCCTTCGGGGCATGCTCACAGGAGTCTTCTTCCTTCCCTTAACTAGTCATGGTTAGTGTCTCAATTCAATCTGGAGCTCATTGGCTGGTGCGGCCAGGAGGGAAAGGGGAGGCTCCACCCCCTGCATACACTTTGTGAATCGTTCCTGCCTACCACTAGAGGGCTTCGCCTCCCAGAGTTACCAGTAACCTGTATGGACTAAGTGAAAAGGATTTAACAGGTAAGACTAAAATCCTATTTTCATGTTTAGCTCAGAACATTGAGCATATGTAATAGAGGTGCAGCACGATGCTCCAAAACGTGTAATATTTTGAAGTTGATCCCTCCCACTTCTTTCCCTGATAGCAAGCCACTTCCCCTTAGATCTGAAACCCGGTCTCAGGACCGGACAGTTCACAACGAGGGACAATCTTCCCCTGTTCACAATAAGGAAAACCCTGCTCTCCTTGATGAAGGAGAGTAGGTTTTTCCTAATACTGCGTGAAGATTGTCCCTTGCTATGATCAACTTCAAAATATTATTACACTGTAACTAGCACATTTTCACATGTAGGAGCATTGCGCAGCGCTTCTATCACATATGTTCAATGTTTTGAGCTAAACATTATATGAAGCAATACTATCCTTTTAAGAAATTTGGTGGGTGTTGTATTTTGTGTTTTATATCTGGGGGCTGTGGGATCTTTTCATAGTCTGACCATTAGCATAGCACATAATTCTTGGTTACATACCTCTCATTTCACATGGCCAAGAGGGACACTTGAGTTTTAGGTTATGTTGCTGAGGGTGCAGCTGGTGGGTGAGACATTACAGGTTATTTTATGACCTACTGACCCCTCACACTGTATAAATGATTTATAGAAGACCAAAGTATTTTACTTACACAGACTAATGCATAACCATATATCCTGAATTTTACACAAACACTAATGTGAGTGTTACTGCTGTGGAGCAATGTGGTATACTTATATACACACCACACAGTTTGGGAGGTAAAGCATGGTAATGTGTTAGCCATAGAAAATGCAGTAGAACAGTCTAGTAAAGATGATACCTTTATTGGCTAACTGAGTTACAGACACAAAAAAACCCTAAAAAGCGGAGGCTCTGGAGCAGATTCAGAGAGTTCCCAGGTATATCAATAGAGCCAGTCGCTGATCAAAGCCAGATGCCAAGCAGTCTTCAACTGACAGAGTGTGTTATCAGGCATGCTGCTGTGTAAATATTAATCCCTGAGCTACCAGAAAATTTTAGCAGTAGTCAAGGGTTTTTCATTTGCTGTTCCTTTTATATAGTGTGACTAGTATCAGTTGTAATCTTTAATAATGTAATTTGGAAAAGAGAAAGTGTAAATATTTCTATCTAAAAATGACACCTCTCCAAGAATTGTCTTATGGTTTGAGAGATGATAGCGCTCAAAGTTTCCCCCTCCCTCCCCCTTCCCTGACTGAACGCTGACTGCAGAGGAAGCTGTCGTATGACACTCTTATGTGCATCAGGAAGCTCTGCAGCTGAGCCGAGATCTCATTTATAAAAGAGAATTCATTCACTGAAGCGGTCTTCTACATGTGATTGGTTTGCAAGCACACGTAGAAGACCGTTTTAGTGAAAGATTTCTTTTTTATAAACGCAATCTCGGCAATTCTGCAGAGTCGCCTGATGCAAGTGATACCGGATATCCCTGCAGTCAGCGTTCAGCGTTCAGTCAGGGAAGGGGGAGGGAGGGGGGAACTTTGAGCGCTATCTTCTCTCAAACCATAAGGGTTTGAGAGATGACACTTGGGGCATTAAGTTTCTTTTTAACAAAGCTACAATGTGGGGATTAGTAATTTGCAAGTATTACTATCCCTTTAAGCTTCTGCAAATCCCTCAACAGTCCAGTTTACCCCTTAGAGACTTAGTTTACTCCATCCTTCTTTGTGTTCTACTGGTGGTGCACAGGATGCTTTTATAATGCAGGTGGAGTACACAGAGTTATCATGGTATTGTCTATTACTGAGTGCTTTTTGTGTGGTATTTAAACTTCTCAGGCTGCAGCTCCTGAACTAGGTGGGGAGAAGCAGGGAACCAGCAGTCTGGAAATTGCAGATCAGCAGAACCTTAAAGGGATAGTAATACTTAAAATGTAAAAAAAAATATGTTGTATAGTTTATCCCCCTGAGAAAATCATGAGTACTCCCACCGCTGAAAGGTGTTTTATTCAAAAGTTATTACAGCTGACACTTGAATTTTTTAGGTGCAGCATCACAGTGGCCTGAAATTGTACAGTGGCACTGTTGCTACACCATCCTATGGAGAGGTTTAGTTAGTTGAGCATAAACTTTCATAGGATGGTGTAGCAACAGCAACACTGTACACTTTCAGGCCACTGTGATACTGCACCTAAAATTTAAAGTTTGAGGTGCAATAACTTTTGAATAAGACACTTCTCAGCAGTGAGAGTACCCTTGCTTTACTCAGGGGAATAACCACTACAATATATATTTTTTAGATCTGAAGTATTATTATCCCTTTAAGAAGAAACTCCAAGCTGAAAGCAAGTGTATACCTAAGAATATAGGACAGTTATGCTTTATAGGCTTTCCTTTCTGCTATCTAAAATCCGGTCACTTGGAGCCATATTCAGGAAGAGAAAGTATCAATACTGGAGCAAACAAATTGCTGAAATAATACTGACCTTGATTTAAAGGAACATTAACACCTAAAAATGAACTTGGGTTATATATACTTAAATATCTAGCATAAATCAAACATGTTTGGTTTTCTGAGGACTAAAATCAAATTTTACATATGCTTCTTAGGAGCTTCTTTATTGCAGGGCCATGGTTTCCATTACTATAGCAACACTGATGGGTGTCGAAGCGATAGTGAGATAAGGTACCTGCTTTTTGAATACAACCTCAGTGGGTACTATTCTCAGTGCAGTAACCCCTTAGGGACTCATAATGTGCCAAGATCGTCATGGGTAAACTTGCCTTAAGGACCCATGACATTTATGGCACATCATGGAATTCAGGGCTCCTCACGCAGCTGCACTCCATTTGGGGAGCCCTGAATCGGATCCCATTTTTAAAAAACATTCTCCGTGGTCCTTAAGTGCCGGCCACGAGTGCGTGTGGCCAGTCCTTAAGGGGTTAACTGCCTTAGTTCTTATTTCTCATTGCAAACAGCACAAAAAAATAACCAAATTAATTTAAAAAAGCAAGTTTTATATAGAATGATTTAAGGATGTGACAAAATAAATAATTGTTACAGGTGACAAGTACAATATGTTTATAGGTACAGCAATCGGTTTAATGCTAGGTGTTAATGTTGCTTTAAATGTGGCATTTAGTCCCTTGAGTACTAACATAAGCCATCTGTTGGAGACATCTCTAGCATTCAAGGGGTTAACATCTCCATTTAAATCAAGGGTAATGTTTAATTGACCATATGGTGAAGTTGGTATGTACCAAAACGTGTCCCCTTTTGTCTTTTTGGTATGTCTGAAGATCTTTGTATACATATCAGATTGCAACGGCATCCAGACAAACACCACTCCATGGGCTGTAAACCTGATTAAAAAAAACAGAGCTTTATTTCGTCATTTAAAAGTTGGCAACAAAGACTACTGGAGAGGTGGGACACATAGTTGCAACAAGACCCCAAGGGTTTTGGTCTTACGAATTTCACGCTATAAAAAGCGCTCAATCATGATGTCTATGATTAACCTTTGTATAGCGTGAAACTCGTAAGACCAAATACCTTGGGGTCTTGTTGCAACTCTGTGTCCCACCTCCCCCGTAGTCTTTGTTGCCAACTTTTAAATGAAGAAATAAAGCTTAGTTTTTTTATCAAGTTTACAGCCTGTGGAATGGTGTTTGTCTGGGTGCCGTTGCAGTCTTCTATGTGTACATATATCTTCAGCCACACCACAAACACAAAAGGGGAGATGTATCTGGGTGCCGTTGCAGTCTTCTATGTGTACATATATCTTCAGCCACACCACAAACACAAAAGGGGAGATGTGTCTGGGTGCCGTTGCAATCTTTTATGTGTACATATATCTTCAGCCACACCACAAAGACAAAAGGGGAGATGTGTCTGGGTGCCGTAGCAATCTTCGATATGTGACTACGTTCAGGTTTGGATAACCTTCAGTGACTGAGCACCGCTTGTACCTGGCTTTCATGCTCAATGTCTGGTGACTCCCTCTTGAAATTTGTATTTCATATTGACTGTCTCTCAATATATTGTTGTAGCACGATCCATGTTTGTATCTGAATATATATTTATCATTTTGTGCTGCAGCAGCATGGCCACAGGTAGGTACTGGCTCTCCAAATTTGGATTCAGGCCTGCCTACCCTTAATTTTATACTTTCAGGCATGCACTTTGCAATAATAAAAAAGTCTAATAAACACACATTTGAACATAAGGTCATACTCAGAAAATCTATCCTAGCCATACCAATGTTGTTCAGTGGAGACAAAATGCAAGTCATTGCCATTAAATAGGGGTCTAGTTTGTCCCAAATGGAGAGTACAGGTATAATTAACCGTCCTCCTACCACTTTATTGTAAAAGTTAAAGAAGTGAGTATTCGGGGTACCACTCCATGACTTACAATATTTAGATTCATCAATGGGTCAGAGAGACATGTCATGCTTTGGCCAAAATATGTAGTGACATCCTGAACAATTTATTTTATTTTATACATATTTATGATGGGTAGAAGCAGTATTTTGTTAAGTCAGTATGCAGACAGTGATGCAAAGTTGTTAAAGGGAATCTCTACCTATAAGTGAAGAACAACAGAGGGGTTAATATATTTCATGGAACTATTTAATTAGGACAGGAAAGAAAACACTCTGTGCTAAGACATCTTTATATTTCTCTGTCGTCCAATATAGCTTACAGGTACCATGGGAAGGAGACAGTCCCTTTAAGTAGGCAGGAACAATTCTTGAAATAAGTGCAGGGTAGAGCCTTCCTCTCCGCCATAGCTGCCTACTAGCCACTCCCCTCTCTCCAGATAGATTTGTTCTTTGTAAGAGATAGAGGCTTGAGAACAATTCTGCTTAATTTTTAGTTGTTTTATTATTTTCACTTTAGATATGGGGTATAGAAATCCCCCATTAGGCGGATTACCATTAGTGGCTTCTCAATGGTGGATTGACCAGTTACCAATAGCTGTTTGTGGACCATTTAAGCCCTGGGAGAGAAACTTGAGTGCTATGTCTTCTCTCCTGAAAGAGCCTCTCTGAGGATTCTTCCTTCTCTAATGGTAATCTGAAGTAAGAAGACCTGCAAAAAAGGTGAGCAACCCTTTGAGTGCCATGGTCCACTTGTCCCTCTGCTCCCCTCCACACAGGGGCCCCCTTCTGGAGTCCCCTCATAACTCCTGCACAAATTTGGGTTTTCAGTCTGTTCCCTGTCTGGGTCTGTGGAGCATGTGGCTTGTCTGTGGTTCTTTTAACCCATTCCTTGCCACCTTTCTATGGTTTAGAGTTATATTTATTGCTTTCCCTTGGGATTATATGGGTTTCTCCTCATGATATGGTGTTCCTTATCTGTTTTATTACTTTTGGGGTACTTTCTAACTTCGATATACATCATTTGTTAATGCTGCACCTTTAAGGCGCACTTTACCATATAGCCGCAATGCTCCATTGCTTCCCTATGGGACAGACATTTTGGGACATATCTCTGCAACTGCACAATGTATTGTGTTGTGAGAGGGCTCATTCTTCTTGCCTCCTCATGCCATACACTCCGGTGCACATCCTAAGTATCTTGGGGGTCTCGGGAGGATTCGGTTGTAATGTTTGGTACTGGTAAAAGGGAAAATTAAGTTTACCATAAAAGCCCATTTCGTGGCTGTTCTCTGATTGGCTCCCACTTTGGTCGCCATTTTCCTTTCTCCTTTGCACAAATATCATACGCAGGGTTTGGATTCCTCTTCTCTCCTCTTCAGATTAACCCTTCACTTGCCAGATAAGTGTATTTTTAGGCTTTCTGGGGTGAATTATTTAATCTGGGCACAGTATTTGGTGTATAAGACAATTTTTCTCCTGTTAGGATGTCAGACCCATTGGAATATGGGGTTAGGCCCAAGGCTAAGGACTAAGAGGCGTCTTTTGACCCCCCTCCATTACTTTTCCTCTTGCCAAGCGGGGCTCCCTAGAGAGTACTCAGGTCACTTATGCCCCTCGTGCTGTGGCCCCTGCGTCTCTGCCAGGGCCCTCCTGCCATGAACAAGAGTCACATTGGGTCAAGGACTAGTCCTCTATGGCACAGTTTCCTCTGCACCTTCAAAGGATTCTCCAGCCTTGAAAGCCCCCTGCACTTTTCAGGTCCGTTTCTCCCAAGCCACCAGGCATTCCTGACATCTCAGATTCCTCTGCTTTTGGACTCAGAGGAAGGGGAGTACTCTGAAGGGACTTATTCTCAATTTTATGGTGACCCCTTCGAGGCTGACCCTGAACTCTCCGCTGAGGGTAAATATACCTTCTGTATCTGAAGAACATCAGTCTGCTTCAGACGTCTTCCAAAGGCGCAAAAAGCCATGTATCCTTGACTCTTGATAGTCCTGGATGAGTGGCGGCCCCTGCTAAGCATCTTTTTCTACCCAAGAGATTTGCTAAGCTCTACCCCTTCTCTGAGGCGGCCTTGGGGCAGTGGACCTTACCTCCTAAAGTTGACTCTCCTATTTCTAGGCTTTCAAAATCCACAGCTTTACCTGTGGCTGATGCTTCTACTCTTAAGGATTTGACTGATCGGAAGCTGGAAGCCATCTTAAAGGTCATCTTCACAGCCAAAGGCGCGGCTATGAGACCTACCTTGCGTCTGCATGGGTTACTAGGGCAATCACTGTGTGGCTAGAACAGCTGACTGAAGCTGTCCGTCAGGGGCTCCCTAAGGCTAACCTTCTTCCTATTTTGGCTAACATTTCTGAGGCTCAGCATTATGTTACCGATGCCATCTTTTACACCATCAGACCATCAGAGGCCAAGGCCTCTGTCTTATCTGTTGCTGCTAGGCATTCCCTTTGGCTTAAGATCTGATCTGCTGAGTCGATCTCTAAGAAGTCACTGGTCTCTATTCCCTTTTTGGGCACCTCTCTTTTTGGCCCTGAATTGAAGAATATCATCAGTGAAGCCACTGGAGACAAGAGCTACTTGATGCCCTTTATCCCCAAACATCATCCTCAGGCACAGAGGCATAGCCTTTTTTGAGCCCTCAGGTTCCGTGTTCCTCCTCCAATCCCAAGCAGCAGTGGAGGCCTGAACCCTTCTCCGCCAAGCCAAATACACCAAACGGACTTCTGCATGACTCACCAAACCCTGGGCCACACACACCGGTAGGCATCGTCTGCTGCACTTTTTAAGTGCTTGGATAAATTCAGTGGTAGATCCGTGGGTTTTACAGGTGGTTTCCGCAGGGTACAGGATTCCTTTCAAGTCCCTTCCTCCCTTCAGGTTCTGTCCTTCTCACTCCCCTCAGGGTACCGAAAAGTTCAGTCTTTTCAATAGGAAGATTTAGACTCTCTTGGACAAGGAGGTTCTAGAGCTGTTTCCCAAACCAGAAAAAGGTTTGGGCTTTTATTCCATCCTATTTGTGGTAACCAAGAAGGATGGAAGATGCCGTCCTATTCTAGATCTCAAGGGTCTCAATTCATTTGTGGTATAGTCTCACTACCACCAGGAGTCCTTGCATTCAGTCATTGCAGCAATGTGCCCGGGGAATTTCTGGCCTCCTTGAATTTGCAGAATGTTTACCTGCACATCGCTATTCACCCGTAGAGTCTCCAGTACCTCAGGTTTGCTTGCGACAGAGGACATTGCCAGTTCTCTGCCCTTCCGTTTGGCCTAACCACAACACCACAGGTGTTCATTCCGGTCTTGGGTGCCTTGATTGCTGTTATGCACATAAGAGGGATCCGGTTAACTCCGTACATGGACGACTTGCTATCGAGGCTCCCTCAGGAGCTCTTCTGCACTATCAGGTACAAGACTGCATTCAAACCTTTACCCATCATGGGTGGGTTCTGAATCTAGACAAGTCAGACCCAATTCCCTCCCAGAATCACTTCAACACTCTTCAGGTTATGGTCTTCTTGATGGAGGATGTTATTCAGCAGTTTACCGACAAGGTATCCTCTGTTCTGGGATGGGAATCCATTCCAGCTCGGAAACTGTCATCTCTGGTGGGGAAATTGATTTCCTCCATGGAAGTGGTGCCATATGCGATGGCTCATGCAAGGGAACTGCATAGGTTTGTGATCCAGGCTTACAGGAAGGACCCGGCTCTTCTGGATCAGCCACTTTTCCTTCCCTTGCATGTGGAGTTGAACCTACCTTGGTGGTTGAATCTCTCCAACCTCCGGAAGGGGAGACCATTTGTGATTCCTTATTGGACCACAGTGGCGATAGATGCCAGTCTGTCCGCTTGGGGTGTGGTCCTGGGTCACCTAAACATTCAGGGTCATTTGTTGGCGAAGGAGATTAAAGTCCCCCATAATTATAACCTCACCTTTCACAGTCATCTTAGTTACTTCCTTGATCAGCAGTTGATCCAACTCCTCTGTTTGTCCTGGGGGTCTATAGATCACACCTATACGAGTGACCATCTTGTTCCCATATTCTAAAGTTAACCAAACAGTCTCTGTGTTCTCCTCCATACCCTGTATAAGGTTGACCTTTAAGCTATTTTTGACATAAATGGAAACCCCTCCTCCTTTTCTGCCTTTCCTGTCTTTTCTGAATAGAGAGTACCCCGGTATTTCTAAATCCCAGTCATTTTTATCATTGTACCAGGTCTCGGTAATTCCCACAAAGTCCACATCTTCCCTAGTTATTATTGCAATGAGTTCAGGGATCTTATTCCCTAAACTGTGTTCATTTGTACACATGGCTCGAAGTCTACTGTTTTTTGACCTATGTGCCACAGACATACCTTGATCAAATTCATCTGTGCTCTGCTGTGGGGGGCAATTGGTTATCTCCTGTATCATTCCATTGCCCCCTCTACTAGTTTAAATACCTGTTAATAAAACTTCTGAATTGCTTGCTGAGAACCTCTGTTCCCTTTTGAGAAAGATGCAAGCCATCCTTTTTGTACAATTCCTTGTACACCAAATAGGTTTGGTGTGAGAAACAAATCCAAATCCATGTTTTTGGCCCCACTTCCCTAGCCATGAATTAAAATCTCTTATTCACTGCATCCTACCATCATCTTCCTTACACACTGGCAAAACTTCTGAAACAGATACAGTGGAAGCAACTTCCTTACATAGCTTCTTAAAATCATCTTTTACCACACTCACCTCATTACAAGCCAAATCATTCTGTCTTGCTTCCTTAACAATATTTAAAATATGTTTTCTATCTCTGTGAGCTGTAGCACCAGGAAGACATCTGACTTCTTTGCCACCACCATGACTATCCTCCAGAGTCACTCCTCTTAATATAGAATCCCCCAATAATAGTTGCTTCCTCTTAAAGTTGTTTTTACTTCTTACCTTTATCAGTTTGTCAGTGGTTGCAGTCTGGTTTACTTGTGGATTACAGGCTGGTGAACCAGTAGTCTCTGCTTCTGGAGTTGTTCCAATATTAAGGCAGTGTTCTGAAAGTGCAGCAAAGGAATTTTGAAGAGGCACAGACTGTGGGACATGCCTCTTGTCCACAACTCTTTACCCTTCCAGAACTAACTGTAGTCCATCTGTCATTTCTTGGAAGTCTCTGAGGCAGTGGTACTTGTTTCTTTTGTATCTTTGTGGAGCTCACAGACATCTTGTAGATTTCAGCCTTCACATTATCAATCTCCTCTTGTAAAATAGAAAATTGCTGACAAATTGGACAACTTCTGAACCTCCAAAAGGTTTCCTTGGGGATAAAAGCAAAACATCCATTACACTGCAACATGCCTGACATGTTCACAGCACTAATGTAATCAGGGGACAGAGAAAAAAATACCTTCAGGTTTTGTTTCCTAGTTGTTTTCTGACTTTAATCACCACAGATCACCTCCAGATTATCTCCAGAACATATCCTTGTACACTTACAATTGCTCACTTTCTATTGCTCAGTGCCCAGCTAATGATTCTGTATCCTGATTAGTCCATGGAAGCTCTGATACCATGGGGACCGACGCTTGGTCCTTGCCTTCTTTTCCAACTTTATGTTGGTACATTCAATGGTACCTATAAGCTATACTGGATGACAGAGAAAAAAGGAGTTTAGTTTTACCTGTTAAATCCTTTTCTCCTCGACCATATAGCTTACAGGTCTCCCACCTTGTCAAGGGACCAGGCTTGGTTTCCTGTGGCTGAATGTGGGAGTCCTATTGGATTCATGCTCATAGGAGTTTACTTTTTTTTTACTTCTTGCTATCTAGCTAGGTAGGTTTATTTTCTCAAATCTATCTGGAGAGAGGGGAGTGGCTAGTAGCCAGCTATGGAGGAGAGGAAGGCTCCACCCTGCACTTCTTTCAAGACTTGTTCCTGCCTACATAATGGGGATGCCGTCTTCCCATGGCACCTGTAAGCTATATGGACTAAGATAAAAGAATTTAACAGGTAAGACTAAAATCCTCTTATCCAAATAAGTTCCCAGAGTAAACAGAGTTTATGTGAAACAAGGAATGAGAGGAACCTCCACAATTTGACAGATTAACCATTTGAGTACCAGAGGGGTACACAAAGCATTGCATGTGTTGTTTACTCCTCTGGCATCCAAAGGGTTAGAAACAAAGCAAACAAGGCAAACCTGTGCTACTTCATATAATTGCTTAAACATGAACCTGTGTGTAGCATAAATTACTCCTTATAACACTCACATATTAACTCACGTGTTTCAGGTTGATGCTTTTGTTGCATAGTTTGGCCAAAATACGTTTAAGCTTAATCGTAACAAAGAGGCAATCCGTCTTCCTGCACTGGATGTTTGTGTATAGTGCTTGCTTCTCGGGATGATCAAAAATTTTTGCCTCAAAGTGAAATCGGCGAAAAATTGCACTTTCCGCTTGGTGAATAATTTCCTGTGAAAAGTACTTTTTCCACTTTTTTAGTCTAGTTCATTCCATTGAAATCAATGTGAACATTGAATTTACACACAACGCATAACAAATATTTTATTTCCCAAAGGCATAGTATAAAAGGGGCATGAGGGTGCCTGTGTTGGCGGGCTGTGGAGAAAGAATCAATTAAACAAGGAATGTTTTTTGGTTTTGTTTACTGGGATTGGGGGCAGTTAATAAAAAAATAAATTCTAAATACAATTAAAAAAAACTCATAAGACATGGTACATGAGGAGGGTGCTTGTGTTGGTGGGTAGAGTCTGGGGAATTAATCAGTTGAACAGAGAATTCGTTTTGGGGGGGTTTTACTGGTATTGGGGAGACAGTTAAGAAAAAAATAAATAACTAAAGTAAAATTAGAAATTTGTATGTAAAGTGATAGAGACAGGAACCCCCTGACATAAGCTGCCACTGGGGTGGACTGACACTTGACTTAATAGAGTATTTTGTAGAGGATGAATTGTTAGATTTGTTGTTATAGGCCCTGAGGAAACATTGATTTGTAGGACTTAGACTTATTAGAGGCACAAGCCCTGAAGAAACATTGATTTGTACTACTTAACTGCTTAACGACCCTTGATGGTCCTGGCACGTCATGGGTGGATTTGCATTAAAGACTCATGACGTGCCAGGACCATCGGGGAGCCCGGAAGCGGATGCAGCAAAAAAAAAAAAAAATGGTCTATGGTCCTTAAGTGACGGCCGCATGAGCGATTAAATTAATAATCGATATGCTCCAAAGCCATAGCGGTTTGAGAAATATAGGGATTCAAAGTTCCCCCTTCCCTCCCCTCCTCCTGATGTCAGCTGTAAAGCTGACAGCAGGAGAATCGAGTCATACGACTCAAGGAGGCTCTACAGCAGAGCCGAAATCGCGTTATTGCTAAACAATTAATTCATTGGAAAGGTCTAAAAAGTATGCCTGGTTTGCAAGCACACTTTGTAGAACTTTCCAATGAACTAATTCTTTGTAAGTAACGAGATTTTGGATCTGCTGCAAAGCCGCCTGCTGGTCCGCGGACAGAGATCTCCTGCTGTCAGCTAGACGCTGACATCAGGAGAAGGGGAGGGAAGGGGGGGAACATTGAATCCCTATATCTCTCAAACCTTAGCAGTTTGAGAGATAGGGTTTGGAGCATATTGATTATTAATTTAAACTCTAGAAAACTGGACTTTTTTTGAGATATTACTGTCCCTTTAAAATTGTTTGGCACAAGCTCTAAGGAAACATTGATTTGTAAGACTTAGGCTTGTCAAAAACAAACCCCCAAAATTGTTTATTTTTAGGACTATGTTTTTTTTTTGTTTTTATTATTATTATTATTATTATTATTATTTATTTTAAGCACAAGCCCTGAAAAAAAAACAGGCCCTACTGTCCACTAGACTTTGTCAAATGTCCTCCTGAATCCATAATTGCGGAATTTGCAACTGCAATTCTTGCTGCTGCTGCTGAGTTGTTTAAGCAGCAGGATGATCAGGCAGCTGAAAGGGAATGGGATCAACAATAGCAGTAACATTGGTGATGGATGATGAAGGTTCCACTTGCCACGACTAGCTCCAGTGATGCGCCTGAGGCAGTAGCAGCACAATAAGTAGCCCCCAGCATTTGTGGAGAAAAGAACAGGTTGGCCAATAATTCTTCTCCACCTGCCCCTCCTCCAAAATCATGGGTGTGTTGTTTTTAGAATATACATTTTTCCCTTGAGAGCAGGAACTGTGCCTCTCACATCAGCAACTGCAATGTGCAGTGTGTGTGGTAAGTAATATCTGGAGGCACAACTGTATCCAAACAACATAACACCAGAACCCAAGTACTTCTACTATACCCCTTGTCCACACTCCGCTAAGGACACATGACAACTTGCTGACAGTTTAATAGTAATGATGAACCCTCCCTGCCACCATCTTAGCATATTCTGTGGGATGGAATCTCCTCAGATGCCTCTTGATGCCCTGCTTGCGATTCTCCTCCACCCCGCTGCCATGTGCACCACACAGTGTGCAATGGGTAGACATGAACTGCCACATCCTAATATCTACAGAGTGGCTATCATTTAGCAGGGGAGGTAACAATGAATGAGGTGGATTAACAGAAGATATAGTTACCCTAGAGGAAGAAGGTGATGGCTATGGCGAGCTAGTTGTTTCGCTCGTCATGGAACTTCCAGCCTCTGTCTGGGTTTCTCTGTTCTTCCTCCTCTTTGATCTCTGCCTCGCCTCCTGTGGAGTCATGGGGTAAAGCAACAGTGGTGCTTGATTTTTGTGGCTGGTGTTTAGTTTTCACGTTTGACATAAATGTCATGGTGTCTGTTTCATGTGTGTTATCAGGACAGTTTTGCCAAGGTGCGTTCCCTCCTTTCCCCTTCTCACTGACTTGTCACAAATTGTGCACAGTGCTAATGGTGATGACTGCACTGTGCCTGCCCCAAGAGAAAAATAGTCATACACCCATGACTTCAGGGGGAAGGAACAGGTGGAGAAAAATGGTCTCTTTCTCCTTCTCCTCCACATTCCCCTTCACTGGCTGGGGCAGAGGATGATGTTACTGCTGTTGCTGCTACTGCATCAGAGCAAGCACTGTAACTAGGACCAGGAGTATTGCTGCTGCTGGAAAGTGGAACTTTCCTAATCCCAGATCACTTGTTAACCCCATTCCCACTGTATCCACTGTGGTCTGTGGCACACTAGCCTACTCCTCAGCATCCTGCTGCCATTGCAACTCAGCAGCAGGAATTAGAGCAGTTGCAAATTCCAAACGCTCACTGCTGGTTGGAGGAGGTGACGAGCAATGTGACAGAGGGTCCCCTAATGTCACCCTTGCCATTTCTTGGTGACATGAAGAAGGCAGACTGGCAGCAGGAGCAAAGGGCACAGGCAGCTGATCTGTGTTCCTGGTGGTGTTGGTATTATTGCGGTGGTGACAATTCTGCCTTCTTCAGGATCATTTTCCACATGGACAATGCCATGGGAGGAAGAGGATGCCCAGGGTCAGGGGAATGGTGTGGGCTCCATGGACCACTAGTCTGGAAGCTCTCAATTGCTTCCTCTACCACTCTCCTAACACTAGTATGATTACCCGCTCCTTCACTCCTAACACCAACAAGCTGCTTGATCTTAATAGTAGTACTAGCACTGGTGGGACTGATTGGGGATGGCAAGCAGGACTTAGGGTCCCCTGCTGTCACACTTGGCATCATCTTAACCTTCACCCCTCCTGAGTATTACAAGATACACTGGCAGCAGGCACAGCACTGGTGGCAGCACTTTCAGCATTGACAGCAGGCACAGCACTGGTGGCAGCATGTCTGACACCAGGCACAGCACTGGTGGTAGCAGGGGCAGTACTGTCAACAGGTACAGCACTGGTGGTACTGGCAGCAGGGCAGCATGTCTGACAGCAGACACAGCACATCTTACAGCAGGTGCAGCACATCTGGGAGCAGGTGCAGAACATCTGGAAGCAGGTGCAACACTGGCAGCATGCACAGGCAGCTGACCTGTCCTGCTCTCACTACTACCCTTTTCTTCCTCCCTTGACATTAATTTCCTCAAGAACCCTAAGGGTGGTTTAGGGGGACTGGCCAGCATTGCTTCTGCAGTGCTCACTTCCTCCTCAGACTCAGTACACATAATGGTCCTTCCAGTTCCTCCTTTTATTACTTTTAAACCTTATCATAGTGATAGAAGTCACTATGAGCATCTCCTGCATCAATTTTGCTAAAAGATCACAGCAGAACAGCACAGCGCGTCTACCTTGCTCTATAGCTGCTTCTATTGTATTTCCCTTCCTTGAATATGTCACTTTTTATAGCAAAAAGGCGAAAACACATAACTCAATGGGTGTAAACTTTCTAGACATTGAAAAAATGGAATGAATTTTGGCCAACGGGCGAAAAATGCAAAGACTTTAATCTCTATTTTTAAAGCGGTCTTCTCATGGTTTTCATTGATTTTTTCACTGGAACATGGGGGGCTTTCGCCCACCCCTACCTACTTCCTCACAATAGACAGAAGCACGCTGAATGAGAATACCATTGCAAACTAATCTTTTCAGAAAACACAACCAGAACCATTGAAGCATTTTACTCTGTCGTCCAATGTGGAATACAGGAATTATGGGTAAAGTCCCCTCATCCTGGAGGGAAGGGCACTTCTAAAAACCCTCCTTCCCTCCACATTACCCCAACCTACAAAGTGACCTCCCACAGAAGAAGTGTGCATGGGCACTACTGTCTTAGTTAGTTATCTTTTTTACTTTCTCTCTTAGTATGTGGGGCTGTATAATCTCTCATTTGATGGGCTCCTATTTACTAGCTTCCTGTATCATGGATTGGCCACTTCACAGGTTCATTTTAAGACTGTAAACCTTTGTCCCTGTCTTTGGGGGATAGCTATGAGGAAGATTCTAACCCCTCGGCTGAGGGACTTATCCTAGATGTCCTGGAGATTATTGAGGTCTTGGAGGTTTCTGAGTTTTTCTTAACAGGTGCATATCTTATTTGTGTCCTTTTACACCTGAGGCTATGATGTAGTGGGTACTCTACCTGATTTTGATGCCCCACTTTCTAACCTTGCCAAGAACACACCCCCACCTTTGGCAGATGCTACAGCTATTAAACAACAGGTAGATAAACGCTTGGATTCTCTCCTGAAGGAGCATTTTGCAGCCACAGTTGCCACCTTTCAGACAGTTTTTGCTGCTGCCTATGTCATTAGAGCCATGGCTGTCTGGGTCAAAACTCATTTTGGATACCATCCAAGAGACGTTTCTGAAGATCAATGGTTGGCGCTTCTCGCTAAGATCCTTGAAGAGACCTTTGATGTCACCAGGTTCTCGGGGAAAGCCTCGCTATTTTCAGTGACTGTGCATGACTGGAGTCTTTGGTTTCACTAATTTTTGTGAGAATACAATTGCTTGGCCCTGCCTTAGGGTTGGTCATCAGTCATGCTACAGGAGGCAAGAGTGCATTGTTGCCTCAAGTGCCTTCTAAATGGGCTTTCTTTCCTAAGAAAATCCGTGACTCTGTTACACCCACCAGTTTGGTTCAACCCCTTCAAGCTGTGTAATCATCCAAAACCCAAACAGACTTAGGTAGGCAAAAAGACTATGCACAAGTCTAAGGCTAACATGCCCACCTGGACCTTGTCCACCTATGTCCATTATCGGGTCACCTCAGGTGTACGAACCGGGGGGATGGGGGGGATGCATCCCACCCAGGAAATCATGCGGGGGACAGATAATGTAGAAATCCCCCCCAGGCGCTAGGTGCACTGGCCCGGGGGGCTCAGGCTCTGCGTGATCGACAAGAGGGGAGCGCACTGCACAGCGCTTCCTCCTGCCGGTCACCTCCTTGGACCGCAGCTAAAGGAGCTTCTGTATCCTCTACCCCGGTTTGACAGGAAGCTGCTCGCCGAGCGCAATGAGAAGCTTCCCATCAGACCGTGTAGAGGATCAGAAGCTCCTCTACCGGGGTCCACTCGGCCATACTGCAAAGAAGGTACAGAGGGGCTGGGGGGCAAAGTGACACTCAGAGGGACTGGGGAGTAAAGAGACACACAGGGGGCTGGGGGACAAAGTGATACACAGGGCAAAGAGACACAGAGGGGTCTGTTGGGGGGGCGAAGAAACACAAAGGGGAATATACCCGGACAGTAAAAATTCTATCCCTCCAGATTTGTGGGGGTTCCTATGCCTCTTAGGGTCATCTCTGTTTTTTCCAAGATGGGTGGCTGATTTCTATCACACATCTGTGGGTTTTGCAGGTGATCTCAGAATGGAGTCCAGAATTCCTCTGGATCCAGGGTGGGGCTCTCTATTGCTAGATGCAGTCTTCTCTCTAATAGACAAGCAGGTGTTAGCACCTGTACCTCTGTATGAGCACACCACCAGATTTTATTCAAATATTTTCTTTGTTCCCAAAAAAGACAGAGGTTGCCTTTCCATTCTAGGCTTAAAGTGCCTCAACCATTTTGTGCTGGCCCCAGATAAAATGCAGTTTTTGTTCTCTGTCATAGCGGCTATATTTCCTGGGGAGTTTCATGCCTCAACTGGACCTGCAGGAAACCTACCTGCATGTCCCAATCCACCTGGATCATCAGTGCTTCCTGTGCTTTGCTTTTCACAGTCCTTTTCAGTTCATTGCCCTACTTTTCAGTCTAACGTGTACTCAGTCCATTTTGGGAGCGCGCATCCACTCTCCAGGGATCTCTTTGACCCCTTTACCTAGGTGACCTTTTAATCCATGCTCATTCAAATGTGAATCTGAGCACTCAGATTCAGGAGTGCATCTCTGGAACAGCATGGTTGGATACTCAACTTCAGAAAATCTTGTGTTTTACTTCCCAGGTCCCAGGAATGAGTTTTAATATACTCCAGGAAAGTTGTTTCTTCCAGACGACAAGATTTGGTCCTTGTCCCTTCAGGTGTTATAAGCGATATCTTGCCTTTTGCCACAGTGATAGAGTATACAAGAGTACTGGATTACCTAGTTTCTACCTTGGAGGCAGTTCCATTTGCACAATTCCACACAAGGAAATTGTAAGTGGACATTCTCAGGAGTTGGTCCAGACACCAATCTTATTATGTCTCTGTGTCCCTGGATGAAGGAAAATATTTGCTTGTGGCTTCATCTGATGCTGGGATGTCCATTTGTCATCCGGGAGTGGATTGTGGTCACTATATCTCAGCTAGCCATTAAAAGGTATCACCTTTATATCACTCTTGTGAGTTCTTTATTGCAATAGTACTTTGAATCCAGTCTACGCAACTGGATAACATGGTACCACCTTATATCCTGGATTACATTCCCCCAAAATGCTTCCAAAATCTACTACATTCTTTGAGTTGAATAATGCATTTTAGATAGCTTAATTCCTCTCTGAAGATGCGTTAATAATACCTAGTGTTCTTTTCAATTACATTAATGTAAAAAGATTAGGCATGGATCCCCGAGGTAGAGGGTCAACTTGGAGCTGAATCTGCTAATCTCTTGTTATTAGCAGGGCCGGATTTATATCTCAGGACCCTGTAGGCACAGAAATCTGAAGTGCCCCCCACCCCAAGTGCAAAACGTGTGACTGACTGTGTACAGGCAGCTCCTCTGTTGCTGTTCTGTTCATGGGCTCCCTGCAGTGTCTGGGAGAGGGCGGGGCAGTTCTGGCAAGTGAGGAGGTATAGGAGTAATGTGCCTCCGTGACTCCAGCTTCAGATCTGCTCTTCAAGTTCTGTCACTTATGACTCACATCCGGCCACAGCACGCAGAGGGAAGAGAATGAGGAGTTCATCACCCCCATCCCCTATGCAGTAGCTTGATGTGTGGTGAGGCTAATTTAAAAAAAAAAAAAAAAAAAAAGGATCCCAATGACAGGCGCCCCACTGTGGGGTGCACCTGTAGGCAGATGCCTACTTTGCTTTATTATAAATCCGGCCCTGGTTATTAGTGTAGATATGTGTTCTAATCTCTTGAGATTACCTCTGCTCCTAAAGGTTTTTTCTACATTCTGATTTATTTATTTATCCACACTGAATGTCTTCAGAAAACTGATAGTCTTCATGTTTGCCTCTAATTACACTCACAATACCTTTTGTAATAGCATTTATGGTATATAATATATATATATATATATATATATATATATACATATATAAACATTTACCTATCAGGGACCTGTTCTAGTCTCCCATGAGGTGAGATGAGGGATCTTTGGCAACTCCATGGTACATAGAGTCTTGTTTAGTAAGCTAATAAGGTGCATGCAAACTGTAAAATAGGCAACAATTAAATGTTCCCAAATTCCTATTGACTTAAATGAGGCTTACAATCTCTTGAATACCATAGACGTCCCCAATGCACTGCCTCAATTCAAAAGTTCCAACAGATCAAATTGTCATGAAGTAATAATGCTTTTATTTTCACATTCTATGGAGAACTACAGCTGAAGACCCCCCTCTCAAATACAATACCATATTTTCTGAACTCCAGAACCTTTGAATGGTGCATTTCCCAGCACGAGGATTACCCTTGTTTAAATCAGCAGGAAAAGCCCTACAACATATATATTTTTTTTAATTTAAAAAATATACCTTCCTTTAAAACCACTGGGAATTGTAATTTCTCCTATATGGGATTGATTTTCAGCCAGGTCATACGATGTTCATATCCTGGTACCTTTTTCACCTGATATTACATTAGACCTATACAGTAAAACACCATTACATGCAACCTGCAGAGTATTACAACACTGCAGATTAAGGTGACCTGGCACCTTTATATTTGGAACATCAATCCTAGTGAAGCTGGTATGCTCCTGAATTGCACTTCTAGATCATTGAGTATGGCCCACAGTAGCTTTTCAGACAGTCATCTGGACATGACAGCAAAGATGTAATGGCGATCTCTCTTCTTGATACTGCCTATCATTCAGCTGGATTCCAGAATAGGTTCCTGGGAAGTGCTAGTTTTCTTCACTACCTAGAGGTGTATAGTCAGGGATGGATTTCCTTTTAGGCAGGGTAGGTAACATCTAGCATTTTGAAAGAATGCACCTAAGTTGTACAGACCACACCCACATTGTGGGTTGTGGGTGTGGCCACCTCAACACAAATTACCCTGCAACATGGACCTACTCTGGATTTATGTAGGCTGGTTTAATTACTAGTTTATATGTTACATGCCAATTTGACAAGTTTACCAATTTGTATATCCTTTAACTGCATTTATTTAACCCCTTCCAAATGCACTGGATACCTTTCTAGCAACCAAGAAAGTAAGAGCTTTTTTGTGCTTGTATCTTATTTTTCAGGGGTTCTTAATCAGGGTGTCGAGGCACTTTAGTGTGCTTCAGACACCAGATGGTAGCACTTTTATTAAATGAAGACTTTTGGCTGTCTGAGTACAATGGGAGTTTTAGGGTCCAAAGGCTGCTGTGCGAAAAACTGTCTATCCCTGTTATTAGGTAAGGGTATTTTCCATGCCAGATGATATTGGATGGGACTGTGGTCTTATGATTAGTGGAAGTTTGGTCATTGCTAGGGCTAGGAGAACCTGAGATGTAAATCCAACCTATTGAGTAGTGGTATTATGTCTGTTACCCTTATGAGTGGAGGCACTGCTCAGTTAAGATCTGTCTGGATGTTATAGGGTAAGGGTGTGTTCTGTGCCTGGAAATAGGGGAAACATTCACCAAATTCCTCATTTAAAGTAGGTTTTCTAGAGAAGTCTCCAACGTTTTTGTTACAATATGTTTGAGACGTCACTAGCATTTAAAAACATTAGTAATTATTATTCGTCCATTGCTCTAGTATTATTCCAGTTCATCTTAGTAATTATGCCTGGTTGACTTGTTTGAAGGCTATGTAGATGTGAAAGCCAGTCTAGATGCACATTTAATGAGCTGATCACATCTATTTTGGTGTTCACACGCAATGCAGTTGTCAGGGGTCTGGATCACATATCTGTCAAATCATTTAGAAATAATTATTCCTGAAGTATTTTTTCTAGTTATACAGATAAAGTGCTGCAATGAACGTTGAGTGGAAAATTAGACTGCTGGTAGAATAATTGGTTTAAGTAGCAAAAAGCTGTAAGACACAAAAAATGTTTCTTTTGAGTGGCAAAGGTGTTCTCCACCTGTAGAGTTTTATAAATGGATGGATTTGAATCCTTTAAATATCAAGTTTAAGTATTCTTAATTTCTATTGTGCATTAACAAATTGGGTAGGGGTGCCCATTATGTGTGGGGGGGAGGGACAGAGTTATATCTTGAATGCTTTATCTTTAATAATTTAATTTAATTGAAACATTTGAAAAGCCAACTTGTGCAATATGAAACAGAAAAGTTGGAGGAAAACTAATAACTGAGAGGAACTGGAACAATCACGATCCTCAGGGGTCAGCAGACAATGACCCACACACCACACCAAGTAACAGTAAAAAAGTTACTGAAAGTAAAGATGAGAAGGACACCAACACAGGAACAAAGGCTTATAGGGCCTTCCGTCCAAAGCTTGCTTCAGCTGAAGCTAGAACTTTGACTTAGTAATGTTTAGCAACATGTGAAGGGACGAATATTGCCACCTTGAACAACTGCTCCATAGATGCCTGTTTTGTTTAGACCAAGGAAGCACTCACTGCTCTGGTGGTATGAGTAGTGACCCTAAATGGCACCAGCTTTTCCTAAGGTTGCAGGCTTTACTTAAAGGGATAGTAACCCCCCCCCCCCCCCGAAAAATGTCAAGGCAAATGCGAGGAATAATCCAGACTTAACTCCCTTATCCCCATCTCTCAAACCTTTATGGTTTGAGAGATGTAAGACCTCCGCTCCCTCCCCCTTCTCATGCATCCGCTGTATAGCGGACGTCATGAGAACCTGCTTCCAGGACCAGACGGCGGCTCTGCAGGAGCGCTGTCATCTAGATATCTCCGTATTATTACTTCATCGGAATGGTCTAAAATGTGTTCCTGGCTTGCAATCACATGTTGTAGACCATCCGATTAAGTAATTGTATGGAGATATCTAGATGACAGAATTCCTGCAGAACCACCGTAAGTTGGTCAACCGGATTCTTCCTCTGACAGCTTTACAGCTCGTCAGGCAGAAAGGGAGGGGAGCGGAGGTCTTTCTTGTCTTACATCTCTCAAACCATAAAGGTTTGAGAGATGGGAATAAGGGAGTTGAGTATGTTTGGATGATTCCTCGCATTTGCCTTCACATTTTTCAGGGGGGTTACTATCCCTTTAAAGGACAAGTGAAGTTCCTGCTTCCTTAGGTTATACGGAACAGGAAAGGAGAAGGAAGAATGGTTTGCTTATTAATGTGAAATTCTGAAGCTGCCTTGGGAAGGAACCCCACTGGAGCAAAACTACCGTATCAGAATGAAAGATCAGAAAGGAGGGTTTACAGGACAAAGCCTGTAGTTCATTCACATTCTAAACAGACACAATCGCATGCAGGAAACCTGTCTTAAGAATTAAGAACAGAAGGGAAACAGAAAACAGAGGCTCAAAAGTAGCCTTCTAAAGCACACTGTTACTGTTCAGTACACTCAGACACGTAAGGTTTAGGTAAAAACACAGTTTTATTGAAGCACACAAGAAATAATGTAACCCTCACGGGTCCAGTAAATAGCATCAACTGACACAAGACAGATTACAAGTGGTTACCCACACTGGTCCAATATGGTAAACAACACAATACTGACACAGGTCAGGTATATCTTGATACAGTGTATGAGTCCTATATTACAGTGGAGCCACTGGCAGAGTGGCTAGCAATAGCTGTGGTCTAAAGCAACAGGAGGCGACAATGGCCAAAGAGTAACAGAGGCAAAGGTAACTAGCACGGTTCCACTACGGTGGATGCGCACCGTGGACTACGAAGGCTGGTCAGAGCTCGCGCCAAACGGAGGCCCAACGGAGAGGTCAACACCAATGCTCTTGCTATGACCCAAAGGGTTAATGTGCTTCACATAAAATGGATGGCAACTGGAAGCGCCCAACTGACCTACAGAAACAGTACGCCCAGGGTATTGGAAGCAACCACACTGGTATAGCAAATGGATACGAAGCAACGCCCCTGAAGGGGTTAATAATCGCAATGGTCTGGATAACGGCAACCATGGGAAGCGCCCAACTGAACCCAAATAAGACCAAGCGATGCAGCATGGTGTGAAAGGATACTGGCACACTGAGACTCTGAGCCAACTGGTAGGATCGGACAAGGTACCGGAGTACCGGAGACGTGAGACACACTCTGAGGGAACCGTGCAACTGTAAGCAACCGGAACTGCCGGAGATAGTCCAGCAAAGCAAGCTGAAAGAAGGAACAACTGCCAAGCCGGTTCAGTAACCAGCACAGGAATGTAGCCAAGCTGAGTCGGAGAAGGAACGTCAGTCTCGCTGGGTTGGTACACGGAGCAGGAACGTCGATCTCGCCGGGTCGGTACACGGAGCAGGAACGTCAGCCAGGCCGGGTCAGAACAAGAAGCAGGAACATTAGCCAATCCGAATTGGTACACAGAATCAGGAGCAAAGACCAATGGCGTGGTCAGGCAGTCCGGGGTCATACACTGGTATCAGAATCACAGAACTAGCACTAGGCATCAGGTACACCACGAAAGGGCATTAGCCAAGTGACAGCCCAGGGTATAAAAAGGCTGTCACTTGGAGAAGCAATACAGCGCAGCCAATAGGAAAGCAGAAAAATAGAGATGGACAGAATGTCGCTCAGATCACGGGCTCTGTGATAGTACCCTCGTCTCAAAGACCCCCCTCCAAGAAGAAGGCCCAGGCTTCCGGGGGTACTTGGTATGGAAAATGTGCTGTAATCTTGGAGTATGAAGGTCCTTAGAATCCACCCATGAACGCTCCTCTAGGCCATAGCCTTTCCAATGGACCAAATACTTCAATTTGCCTCTGACTCTGCGTGAGTCAATAATATTCTGCACCTCATATTCTTCCTGGCCTTGGATCTGAATAGGCCCTGGTGCCACGGGGTTGGTAGTATAATGATTACAGACCATAGGCTTCACCAGTGATACGTGGAACACATTGTGAATGCGCATGGATGTTGGGAGGTCCAGAGCATAAGACACAGGATTAATTTTGCGAATAATTTTGAATGGACCAATGAACCGGGGAGCCAATTTATTGCAAGGAGTCTGAAGGTTAAGATTCTTAGAGCAGAGCCAGACCCTGTCCCCAGCCTGGAAAGAGACCGCTGGCAGCCATCTGCGATTAGCTTGGCGCTGATAACGCTGGAACAAAGCATTAAGGGTCCTTTGTACCTGTGCCCAAGTGGAACGGAGTTGCTCCATATGCTCATCCAGAGCTGGAATTTGTTGTGACTGAAATGAGTCTGGAAGCAGACAAGGTTGAAACCCGTAATTGATGAGAAACAGGGAGCTTCCCGACGATTAATTAACCGCACAATTCCTGGCAAAGTCCGCCCAAGGTAACAGGTCAGCCCAGTTATCATGATGGTCAGACACAAAACAGAGCAGAAATTGTTCCAAGCCCTGGTTGGCACGCTCAGCGGCTCCGTTGGTCTGGGGATGATAAGCAGACAAAAATGATAACTGTATGCCCATCTGCGCACAGAAAGCCTTCCAGAACCTTGACACAAATTGGCTCCCACGGTCAGATACCAGTACTCTGGGTACACCGTGTAATCGAAACACCTCCCCGGCAAATACCCTTACCAACTCCTGGGCAGAGGGAAAGCCGGGCAAAGGCACGAAGTGTGCCATTTTTGAAAATCTATCAACAATCAGAATAAACGAATGTCCCCTAGACACCGGTAACTCCCCCAAGAAGTCAATAGAGGCCACGGACGTTCTCCATTGGGTACTGGTTGTAGCAACCCCACAGGAAGGTGTCTAGGGGACTTGGCACAGGTAGAGCAGGCTGCGGTAAATGCCATGCAATCAGCACGCAGGGAAGGCCACCAAAATAACTGCGAGAGTGACCAAATTAATTCCTGCCGATATGCCCAGCGACCTTAGAAGCATGATAAGTCTCAAGGAGACGGGTGCAGAGGGGCTCGGCTACAAAACATTTACCCACTGGGGTCTCAGGAGGCGCATCAGACTGATTAGCAAGAATCTCAGACCCCAGATGAGAAGTAATGATGGTACGTAGTATAGTAACATAGTAGATAAGGCTGAAAAAAGACATGCGTCCATCAAGTCCAGCCCATGCCAATAACACCCCTATTGATCCAGAGGAAGGCAACAAAAAAGCCCTCTGGAGCAATTTCCAGTGTAGATGTGTGTGTGTGTGTGTGTGTGTGTGTCAAATAGTTCCCCGGCTCAATATTCTATTTGCTTTGAAGCTATCTGTCATAACTGTCAATATTGTTCTGTGCTAGATAGGCATCCATTGCTTTTTTGAATGCAGTTACATTATCTGCAAGCACAACATCCCGAGGCAAAGAATTCCATAGCCTTACCGCCCTTACTGTAAAGAATCCCTGCCTGTGTTTTAGTCGAAAGCGCCTTTCCTCAAGTCTTAATGGATGACCTCTTGTTCTTAGCTCAGCTCTTTGCATAAATAATTCATTGGATAGTTCTTTGTATTGACCTTGAATGTATTTGTAAATGGTAATCATATCACCCCTTAGACGTCTCTTTTCTAATGTAAACAAACCCAGTTTGGCTAGTCTCTCTTTGTAACTCAGATCCTCCAATCCCTTTATCAGTTTTGTTGCACGTCTCTGCACCTTTTCCAGTTCAGTAATGTCTTTTTTTAGAACAGAAGCCCAAAATTGTACTCCATATTCTAGTTGAGGCCTAACCAAGGATTTATACAGAGGTAGGATAATATTAGCATCCCTTGCTTCTACACCTCTTTTTATGCAGGCTAGTACTCTATTTGCTCTTGCAGCAGCTGAGTGACTCTGCACACTGCTGTGAAGACTATTGTCTATCAGTACACCTAAATCTTTCTCTAATGAGGATTTCCCAAGTTGTTTCCCATTTAGAGTATATGTAGCAAGTTTGTTTCTACAACCCAAATGCATAACCTTACATTTATCTACATTAAATGACATCTGCCACTTTTCTGCCCATTCACTTAGTTTATCTAAATCCTTCTGTAGGGAAAAAACATCGAGCTCTGTATGTATTTCCTTACATAGCTTAGTGCCATCAGCAAAGATTGAGATGCTACTTTCAATTCCCACTTCTAGATCATTAATAAACAAATTAAAAATCATTGGGCCCAAAACTGAACCCTGCGGCACCCCACTTATAACCCTAGACCAATTTCAAAAAAGTTCCATTTACAACAACTCTCTGCCATCTATGGCCAGAATGCGATCTGGCTGGATAATCGATACCGGAATCTCCTCCCTTTCAGTGTCCGGGTTAAACTGCCTGGACAATACATCTGCCCTGATATTCTTGGAACCAGGCAGATAGGACACAACGAAGTTAAATTGTGACAAGAATAAGGCCCACCTAGCCTGACGTGAGGACAATCTCTTAGCCTCAGATAGATATGTAAGATTCTTGTGATCTGTCAGGTTTAGTACTGGGGTACGGGTGCCCTCTAACAGATGCCGCCATTCCTTGAGGGCCAAGATGATTGCCAACAACTCCCTGTCACCAATCTCGTAGTGGCTTTGTGCAGTAGTCAATTTCTTAGAAAAAAAACCCACAGGGCTTTAGCACACTCCCAGGGTCCAGGCGTTGAGATAGTACTGCCCCTACCCCAAATTCTGAGGCATCAACCTTCAAAGTAAACGGCAGGGAGGGATTAGGGTGGGACAGTACCGGGGAAGAAGCGAATGCAGACTTCAGAGACATAAAGGCCTGTTCAGCCTCCTGGGACCACTGAGATGGATCAGCACCCTTGTGAATTAGTTCAGACAGAGGTTTCACTATGGTAGAAAAATCTTTTATAAATATCCTATAATAATTGGCAAAACCGAGAAAGCGTTGGATAGCCTTAATCCCTTTGGGACGTGGCCACTGGAGGACTGCTGCCAACTTGTCCCTGTCCATAGCGATGCCATCCTTAGAGATAATAAAACCCAGAAAAGGTACCATGGCCTTGTGGAACTCACATTTCTCGGTTTTGCAAAAGAGTTTATTCTCACGGAGTCTACGCAACACAGCTGTGACATCCTTAATGTGTTGTGACAAGCTGGCAGAATGGATAAGAATGTCGTCAAGATAAACAACCACACAAGACTGTAACATGTCACGTAGGATGTCGTTTATAAACTCTTGGAATACTGCAGGTGCATTACATAGCCCAAATGGCATTGCCAGGTATTCATAGTGACAGGACCTGGTATTGAATGCCGTTTTCCACTCATCACCGGCTCTTATCCTGACCAAATTATAGGCGGTACGTAGGTCAAGTTTAGTAAAGATGGAGGAGCCCTTTAAACGGTCAAATAGCTTGGTGATGAGTGGTATGGGGTATGCATTTTTAGGCATAAGTTTATTCAAGCCCCTATAATCAATACAAGGGCGCAATTCCCCACTTTTGTTTTTTACGAAAAAGAATCTTGCCCGCACGGGCGAGGAAGACTTCCTAATAATGCCCCTTTTCAGGGCATCCATAATTTAATCCTCCATCGCCTGATTCTCCTCGTAAGACAACGGGTAAGCACGACCCCGAGGAGGAACGGCACCAGGAGGCAGATCAGTAACACAATCGCAAGCCCTATGAGGTGGCAAAGCGCTTGCCTCCCCTTTACTAAATACGTCGCTGAATTGCCCATATTCAGCTGGCACTGAGGGGGAGGCACACATTATCCTCGCAGGGTGGGAGATGCAGTGCTTATCACAAAACTCAGACCAACCCGTAATCTCACAAGTTTGCCAGTTGAAGCTGGTGTTGTGCATATGCAACCACGGAAACCCCAAAATGAGAGCATGATGTGGGGAACGGATGATCTGAAAATGTTGAACCTCGGAATGTAAAGCCCCAATACGCAACCTCAAGGGAATTGTCTCCATGGTAATCTGGGCAGGTACCAATGGTCTCCCATCAATGGCCTCAATGGTTAACGGAGCCTCTTTCACCACCATAGGAATATTATGGGAGGCCGCAAATGACTCATCCATAAAATATCCGGCCACGTCGGAATCAACCAGTGCCAGGGTATCCACGGCTAGGTCTGCCCAGGAAAATACCACCTGTACTGTGGGCTTTTGACTGATTGGGTCCAGGGACTGCTGAACACCACATAGGGCCTGTCCCCCAAGGTACCCTAGGTGCATTCGTTTCCCGGCCGATTAGGGCAGGAAAGCAACAGATGGCCCATCTGGCCACAATACAAACAGAGCCCTTGTCTGCGGCGGTGCGCCCTCTCCTCCTTAGATAGTCTAGTGAATCCCATTTGCATAGGTTCACTACTTTCGCCAGCAGGAGTTGGAGGTGAGGGAGGTATGGTTGGGAAATTTGACCTTACAGACCCCATTTCTCTCGCCCTCTGCCTGCGGTCTTTGGTTGCCATCCGTTCCCTAATACGGGAATCTACTAGTATAACAAAATTGATAAGTTCATCGAGGTCAGTTGGCAATTCTCGTGCGGCCGTCTCATCTTTTAATCGATCACAGAGACCTTGTGCGAATGCCGCTACCAACGCCTCATTGTTCCAGCCCACCTCTGCTGCGAGGGTATGGAATTCTATTGCATAATCAGCAACTGTGCAAGACCCTTGTTGGATTTCCATCAATTTTTTAGCAGCAGAGTCGGCTTTTCCAGGAACCTCAAATACTCTACAAAACGCCCTTACAAACTCAGAGAAGTTCTGAGTACATGGTTTAGCGGTCTCCCATAACAGATTTGCCCATGCAAGGGCTCTACCCGTAAGCAAGGAAATCATAAACCCCACTTTACTGCGATCAGTGGGAAACGCATAAGGGGTTAATTCAAGGAAGATTTCCAACTGGTTAATAAACCCCCTACACAGGTTAGGATCGCCATCGTACCTGAGAGGTAATGGAGCTGTAGCCGTCAGCCCTTTGTTAGCGTTAGATAGAGTACTAGTGTAACGGTTTTATAGGACACTCAGACCAGCAGGTTAGAATAAAACACAGTTTTATTAAAAGGCAAGAAAGACTGCCCTCTATAGGCAATACAGAATAGTTGAAATGAACAGTAAAGTACAGATGCCTTCTCAGGCCCAGTATACAGAGAAATAGATATATACTGTCACAGGACAGGCATAACTTAACATAACGGGTACTCAATGGTTAAAGTACATAGAAATCAATCAGTCTCTGTTGTGGTGTGTTTGACACGCCCATAAGATGGTAAAGGAGCGGTAAGAGGTGCTAGATGAGAAAACACCAGTAGTAGAACAGGACAGAGACTACTGCATATGCTGAGCAGGAAACTAAGGCCAAAATACTCTGCTAGAGCTAATGAGCTAGAGCCACGAGCACCCTAACCGGTGCATGAACGGAGAGCAAGTGCACTGCAAGAGCTGAGGATAATAGAGCCACTAGCCCCCACGGGCGTTGTAATGGAGACTAATTATACTGCAAGAGCTGCGGATAATAGAGGCAATAGCCCCCACGGGTGTAGTAACGGAGACTAATTACACTGCAAGAGCTGAGGATAATAGAGCCAATAGCCCCCACGGACGTTGTAACGGAGACCAATTACACTGCAAGAGCTTAGCTGAATGGAGCCAATGGCACCCCCATGGGCACTGTAATGGAGACCGATTACACTGCAAGTGCTTAGCTGGATAGAGCCAATTACACCCTCACGGGCGCTGTACGGAAACCAAGGCTCGGCAAGTGTAGAGGAAGGCTCAGGGAAACGGCTCTGCAAGTGTTAACGGAGGCTCGGTGAACGGAGACAACTGCTCTGCAAGTGTTAACGGAGGCTCAGTGAACGGAAACAACTGCTCTGCAAGTGTTAACGGAGGCTCAGTGAACGGAAACAACTGCTCTGCAAGTGTTAACGGAGGCTCAGTGAACGGAGACAACTGCTCTGCAAGTGTTAATGGAGGCTCAGTGAATGGAGGCACGGCTCTGCAAGTGTTAACGGAAGGCACAGTGCTCTGTAAGATTAAACGGAGGCCCAGAGTAACGGAGGCAGCAGGCTCAGCTAGAGTAAACGGAAGGCCAGTACACAGGAGGCAATGACACAGTCAGCCCTGCCACAGCACAGCGGAAGTCAGAATGTCGCCCAGGTGACACTGGAACAGCACACAGCAGGAACACAGGCAGGGTCAGCAACGAGCCGTGTCAGGTCACGGAGCAGGAACGTCAGCCAGGCCGGGTCAGGTCACAGAGCAGGAACGTCAGCCAGGTCGGGTCGGATCACGGAGCAGGAACCAAGGAGCGTAGTCAGACAGGTCAAGTCACTACACAGGAAGCAGGAACACTGGAACGCAGCTACACAGCAACACTGGCTCAGGAACACCACGAAAGGGCACCTGACAGGTGCCAAAGGCCGGGTATAAAAAGGACATAATGGGCGGGCCAAACAAGCTCAGCCAGTGGGAGCGCACCACAGCAAAGAGTGACAGAGGAAGATCACGGGCACCGTGATAGTACCCCCCTCTCAAAGACCCTCTCTCCTAGCAGGAGGTCTAGGTTTCTGGGGATATTTAGAGTGGAAATTGCGCAATAATCTAGGCGCATGGAGGTCCTTCTGATCTACCTAAGAACGTTCTTCAGGGCCATAGCCCTTCCAATGGACCAAATATTGCAATTTCCCTCTAAATCTCCTAGAATCAATAATACTCTGGACTTTGTACTCCTCTTGGGCTTGAGCATCCACCGGCCCAGGAACCACCAGAGAGGTAGTGTAGCGGTTGCATACCAAGGGTTTTAACAGAGATACATGGAACACATTATGTATGCGCATGGAAGCTGGATAGAGCCAATGACACCCTCACGGGCGCTGTACTTTTTTTTGTTGGGTAGCGATATAGAAAGTGCCATAGAAGTAATATTTACATATGTTAACAAGTCTGTACTAAGCAGAACTTGGGGAAGATGCACTAAACTTCGATAAGAGGCCAAGTTGATGTTATTGTGGCCTATTTGCACCAATTTTCTCTCGTCATATGTGCTAAGATGTCTTCTTCATCACATCCCTGTAAATATGATTTAACAATCCCTTTGCCAGATCTATGATCTTGTACTGTCTGAATCAACATTGACTCACTTGTATATTGAAATGCAGCTTAATGAGCCATTGCTCTATTCTCCTGGATGTTTTAATATGTTAATGAAGCACCCCACATGCCCTAATCTCCTATACCTGCTTATTCTTTCAGAGTTCACAGTCCCAAATTCCCCCCAACTGAGGCTGGTGATCTTCCCATAGCTGACAAAGAGGACACGTTCCACTTCCTGTAAATATACATTTTCCTGGTTGAAAGAGTGGAATTCACCAGCCAAGCGCCGGCCAACCGGACTATACTAAGCCATCTGGATGTTAGCCGTCAGCCGCCCCCTGATTGACCCATCAAAGTTAAAGGGCCGCCATTGACACAACATGGGGAAAAGTAGGTACCCCTCAGATTGGCCAGTCAGCTGCCCACTCAAAGGGCCTGATTGGCTGAGGCGGCCATGACTAGCACGGCCAGGATTGGTCAGCCAGTTCTATGCATCGGATTGGCCAGGAGTTGAAGCGGAATATTCAAAGATGCTGCAACCCCCTGGCCATTGTTTAAGAATGTGTATCCGAGCCCCTCAACCCTTTGTCCCAATGTTTATCCATTGTTACATCCTTTGTCTAGATAACCTAGTCATGCCTGCTCCTTTGTATCATGTATTTACCGTATGTTTCAGTCTTTTGTGTGCATTGTGTGATTCTTGTGATTAACGGTGTATATAAGTCCAAAGAGTTGTTCAATAAACAGTTCTAAGTTTTACCCTCCAAACTGGTCCCGTCTGGTTCTTGGAGGGGTTATGCTGAATGAATGATGAAGATTGGGATGTCGGTGCAGCAGAAGCAGAGAAGTGACGGTGGTACTGACCTCTAGTACCAGGACTCACATCACAGTTTTTATATGCAAATGGTGCACCAGTTGTTTGGCTCTTTATTTTCTATTTGCCTTGATCTATAAACCTAAGAAACCCACATGGGGGGAACCAGGATGTGTGCATATTGTGGGAGGCCACCCTAGCCTCTCTATCATGTCAGTAGTAATCCAATAGGTGAGAGATCTCAGCTGGTTAATGCACCGACTGTAGAACCTTTTCAAAACCTCAGGGCTTCAGATTCTAGTCCTGGCAAGTTCAGCTCAGCCTTTCACCTTTCTGAGGTAGATAATATGAGTACCCAGGACATAGTGGAAAATTGGAGACAATCTCAATGTATCCTTGTATCATTCCTTGTAAAATAACTTTTAAATAGAGGAGAGCGCTAATAAGAAATAAATAGGAGACTATAATCAATATCCCTAACACAATCTAACTCCTAAGTATTAAGCATGTGGACATGTCTGTAATTAAATAGTATTTATTAACAAAATAATACAGATAAAATATATAAAAATACCAAATACAATATATAAAATATAAATACCAAGTACACTCTTGTTATAATACATTAACGTACATAGTATATGTTAAAATACCATCTCAATAACTAGTGGTACCACTACATAAAATAAAAACAAAACCTGATATGAGTGCCCAGATCTATATATAGCAATAGAAAATCTGAAAGAAAGTAACCATTCCCTCTCCCGACTTCCAATGATACGGCAGCCCAGTTCCTAGCTCTCCCGTCCAAGCAATTCACTGAATACAAATTCTCTCTACCTCTTCACTTCAGAAATAGTCCTGTTACCTCAGCTGTCCGTATAGCATGTGGGAGCCCCTCCGGTAGTGTCCGCTGCGCTAACATATCACTCACCGGATAATAGCCCAGGGCTGCCTCCACTTATGCCGTTCTGGGACTCTGAAGACTCCGAGGGAGGTAATCGTGGGCAGAGCAATCAGATGTATTGTCCGTGCAGTATAATCAGACGTGACGTCTATTCAATCAAATCAAGGCTCCAAACCTTCTTTCGTTTAGCGGACAGAGGGAATTAATTCACAGAAATCTTAAACGCTTAAACTCTTGGGCATGTAAGCTGATATAGTGGCACAGCTATCCAACGCGTTTCATGCCTCCTGGGCACTTCTTCAGGGATAAAATTTCCCATAGTTTGATGAAGTATATATACTATGTTAATCACAAGATAATCATTACATATTAACCCCTTCTACTGATCCCTATGTCACATCCACATGCTGTCACACTAGCCCTGAAATAATTATTAAATACACTATCATTCATAAAAATAAACATTGAAATAAGACTATATCAGGTGCACTGGCTGTCAGAATTACCAAAAACACCATATCTCCCCTACTCCCTAACTACCTATCCAGATCAATATCCAAAATATAAATCCTATAAACTCTTGGAGACTACCCTAAATATCTCTCTCTCCTTATATATGGGTTACTCCCTATATAAACGTGTGTGTATCCAGTTTCTCATTAAGTCCTTTTGGTGTTAAAGAATCACATACATATATCCAATAAGATTCTCTATTACTCAGAACCATAAATCTATCACCTCCCAATATGTGAATTGGTACATGCTCCAGGGGCACTAGAGAAGTATTACCTAACACCCCTCGGTGGTAATATTTATAGTGTTTGCTGAGTGGATATTTATCCTCCCCTCTTATATCCTGTGCTCCAGGAACCTATCCCTCAATTGTCTCTTAGTTCTGCCTACGTATCTTAATCCACATGGGCAAATAATACTATATATCACATAAGAGGTATTACACGTTATATGATATTTTATCACTTGATATTTCCCTTTACCATATTTAAAAGTTTTTGTATTATGAGCTATGTATTCACATGTAATACATCTATGTGAATTATACCTATAAATTCCTATTTCCCTAATACTATTTATTTGCTCTCTAGATGGTTTGTTCCTACTCAGGGTAGATTTTAAACGCCTATTCTTTTTATAGATGATTTTTACACTTTCTGAGATTTATTTATCTAAAACTTGATCTGCCCTCAAGACCGGCCAGTGTTTATCTAGTATATTTTTAATTCTATAGTATTCACCATTAAATTTAGTTAGAAATTTGGGATAACTATCTATCCTACCTTTATTCTTAGACACTTCTTAATATCTGGCATCACTTTTGGAAGAAGAAAGGGGGATTGGTGCTCAGGATCTAATGGACCTCTCCCTGCATGGTGAGGAATGGGATGGAGATCCAGGTGGGGGATTTACTAGGATGGTACATACAGACCTGGCCCCTTAGTCTCTGTTTTATCCCCATGCAGATAGGAGCCCATATATAGAATAATTTTATAATTTGGTATTAGCAGATTTTAGGAAACTCTTTGGAGACAATAAAAGTAAAAAAGGCAGATATACCAGGAAGAACTTAAATAAACAGGAATATGAAGCTTTAAGGAATTTGGAGAGCAATAAACATATACATATAACTGAAGCCGATAAGGGTGGGGCAGTGGTTATTCTTAATAGGATAGATTATGAGGAGGAGGAGGCCAGAAGATTATTATCTGATGTAGATACCTATGAGATTATGGAGAGGGACCCTATGGAGGAATACCTTGGGGATCTGGTGAAAATAGTGAGTAGAGTGTTGGATAGGAAAATTATTAATCAGAGAGAAAAATCTTTTCTGATTGTTGAACATCCTTGAATACCACATTTCTACCAGGTCCCTAAAATACATAAGACCCTTTTAAAACCACCAGGGAGACCAATAATAGCGGGTACAGGGAGTGTCACTTCGGGTCTGTCCAGATATCTAGATACATTCCTACAGAAATATGTGGTACGATTAAAATGCTATATTAAAGATACTAAACATATATTGCAGCAAATGGATAACCTCAAATGGAAAGATACATATATATGGGATACGATAGATGTGGTTTCGTTGTACACAAATATAAACCATGAAAAGGATTTGGAAGTTATGTCATACTATTTGTCTTTGGACACATCTTTACCAACAATACAAAGGGAATTTTTGTTGGAGGGGATAGCATATATTTTACATCACAACTATTTCCAGTTTGAGGGAAAGTTTTATAAACAAATTAGAGGAGCTGCAATGGGGGCCAGCTTTGCCCCCAGTTATGCTAACCTATACATGGGCTTCTGGAAAGAGGCCCATGTGTGGGGTGTGGGGCTGGGGGCAAGGCTGGCCTTCTATGGAAGGTATATAGATGACCTGGTCCTCATCTGGGAAGGGGACTGGGTAGGTCTTAATAGATATCTGGCGGAGCTGAATGACAACAATATGGGACTCAGTTTTACTTACCAGACCAGTGACAGAAGTATTAATTTTCTGGACCTGACATCCCATAGGGAATCCAAGGTAGTGATGGAAACATACAGGAAGGACACCAGTGTCAACAGCTATTTACACTATACTAGTTGCCATAAAAAGAGATGGTTAAACAATATACCTAAGGGGCAGTTTCAAGGGATGAAACAAAACTGTACTGAGGAGGAAGGGTTCCAATGTCACTGCTCTGGTTTGAAGCAATGTTTCTTGGATAAAGAATACCCAATGGAGGTCGTGGAGAGTGCCTTCAAGCAGGTGGTAGAAATGGAAAGATGCAAGTTACTTGAGGATGGAAATACAGATATTAAGAAGGGAAAAGTGTCTAAGAATAAAGGTAGGATAGATAGTTATCCCAAATTTATAACTAAATTTAATGGTGAATACTACAGAATTAAAAATATACTAGATAAACACTGGCCGGTCTTGAGGGCAGATCCACTTTTAGATAAAAAAATCTCAGAAAGTGTAAAAATCATCTGTAAAAAGAACAGGAGTTTAAAATCTATCCTTAGTAGGAACAAACCATCTAGAGAGCAAATAAATAGTATTAGGGAAATAGGAATTTATAGGTATAATTCACATAGATGTATTACATGTGAATACATAGCTCATAATACAAAAACTTTTAAAAATGGTAAAGGGAAATATCAAGAGATAAAACATCATATAATGTGTAATACCTCTTATGTGATATATAGTATTATTTGCCCATGTGGATTAAGATACGTAGGCAGAACTAGGAGACAATTGAGGGATAGGTTCCTGGAGCACAGGAGAAGTATTATAAGAGGGGAGGATAAATATCCACTCAGCAAACACTATAAATATTACCACCAAGGGGTGTTAGGTAATACTTATCTAGTGCCCCTGGAGCATGTACCAATTCACATATTGGGAGGTGATAGATTTATGGTTCTGAGTAATAGAGAATCTTATTGGATATATGTATGTGATTCTTTAACACCAAAAGGACTTAATGAGAAACTGGATACACACACGTTTATATAGGGAGTAACCCATATATAAGGAGAGAGATATTTAGGGTAGTCTCCAAGAGTTTATAGGATTTATATTTTGGATATTGATCTGGATAGGTAGTTAGGGAGTAGGGGAGATATGGTGTTTTTGGTAATTCTGACAGTCAGTGCACCTGATATAGTCTTATTTCAATGTTTATTTTTATGAATGATAGTGTATTTAATAATTATTTTAGGGCTAGTGTGACAGCATGTGGATGTGACATAGGGATCAGTAAAAGGGGTTAATATGTAATGATTACTCCTAATGTTTTGAATTAATGGCAATGACCTTGTGATTAACATAGTATATATACTTCATAACTATGGGAAATTTTATCCCTGAAGAAGTGCCCAGGAGGCATGAAACGCGTTGGATAGCTGTGCCACTATATCAGCTTACATGCCCAAGAGTTTAAGCGTTTAAGATTTCTGTGAATTAATTCCCTCTGTCCGCTAAACGAAAGAAGGTTTGGAGCCTTGATTTGATTGAATAGACGTCACGTCTGATTATACTGCACGGACAATACATCTGATTGCTCTGCCCGCGATTACCTCCCTCGGAGTCTTCAGCGTCCCAGAACGGCATAAGTGGAGGCAGCCCTGGGCTATTACTCGGTGAGTGATATGTTAGCGCAGCGGACACTACCGGAGGGGCTCCCACATGCTATACGGACAGCTGAGGTAACGGGACTATTTCTGAAGTGAAGAGGTAGAGAGAATTTGTATTCAGTGAATTGCTTGGACGGGAGAGCTAGGAATCGGGCTGCCTTATCATTGGAAGTCGGGAGAGGGAATGGTTACTTTCTTGCTGATTTTCCATTGCTATATATAGATCTGGGCGCTCATATCAGGTTTTGTTTTTATTTTATATAGTGGTACCACTAGTTAGTGAGATGGTATTTTAAAGGGATAGTAATACTTAAAATGTAAAAAAAATATGTTGTAGAGTTTATCCCCCTGAGTAAAACAAGAGTACTCCCACTGCTGAAAGGTGTTTAATTCAAAAGTTATTAATTTTCAAAGTTGAATTTTTTAGGTGCAATATCACAGTGGCCTGAAATTGTACAGTGGCGCTGTTGCTACACGATCCTATGGACAGCTCTGGTCAGTTGACCATAAATCTCCATAGGATGGTGTAGCAACAGCGCCACTGTACAATTTCAGGCCACTGTGATATTGCACCTAAAAAACTCAACTTTGAAAATTAATAACTTTTGAATGAAACACCGTTCAACAGTGGGAGTACTCTTGTTTTACACAGGGGGATAAACTCTACAACATATTTTTTTTTACATTTTAAGTTTTACTATCCGTTTAACATATACTATGTACGTTATTGTATTATAACAAGATTGTACTTGGTATTTATATTTTATATATTGTATATGGTATTTTTATATATTTTACCTGTATTATTTTGTTAATAAATACTATTTAATTACAGACATGTCCACATGCTTAATACTTAGGAGTTAGATTGTGTTAGGGATATTGATTATAGTCTCCTATTTATGTCTTATTAGCGCTCTCCCCTATTTAAAAGTTGCTTTAGTATATTGTCAGACCTCACACACCAGTCTGGGGATAGTAGCAGCTAAGGGGGTTGATCTTTGGTCAGAAATCCTGTCTTATTTGCAGTTATTGCAATCTAAACGTAAATATTTATAAATATCCACTTGGAGCCGTATTGGCAGAGCGCTACATCTCCAATAATTTTATTGTTATTTTCCTTGTAAAATAGATTCACAAATAAAAGGTGGCAGTTTGATACTGAAGACTATTTTCACTCTTTGCACTTAGGTCATGTGTGCTTCTCTGTTTTTATACTAGAGCTGTCCACGGCACCTTATACAAGAGCTTGAACTTCTAAGGAATATTTTATTCTTGGTGATGATAAGGACTCTTAATAAACATATGTTTTAATTGTATTTTTTATATATTGATTTGTTATACCTACTATTTGCTATCCGCAGTCGGTAGAGCACTGATATTTTCTTACTACATACTAGTGTAAAAGCACATGAACACAGGTCAGCATTCTGTGCATTCGGGCAGTCTTTACTGCACATGATTGCATCGGCTGTCTATACTACGCATGACTGCATCGGCAATCTCTACTGTGCATGACTGCATCGGACAAACATACATCTGGTCTTTTATATTATAGGATTGCTTTACATGGAACTTTTAACCACTTTTTGTGCATACAGCCAGTAATGTATACATAATTAGTAGATGCAGGACAAGCTGTACATCTCAGGCTCCCTAAGAAAGACATTTTATCTGTCTCTATCCACACCATTGGCCACATGCCCACCCTTCAATTGCCTTGAGGTGCTCCCTTATTCTGCTCACCATGTGTCATCTTGATCTGCCCATTGCCCTCTTATCACACCCATCCCCTCACAGCTACTGTCCTGCACTTCTATTCCCATTCTCCCCTCTCTCCCTTCCCTCTGTTCTGTCACAGTTGTCCCTATATTGACTTTCAAGCTACTTCAGATCTGTGATTTGGATGTGAGGGTTTTATTCATAACTGTTTTGCTTGACGGTTCACACAGGTGATTTTTGCTGTGAACCATGCTGCAGCTTGGGCACATCCAGTTTTCTGTATGTTAAATATTATTTCCACTGAGGACATTGAAAATTGATATCTAGCTTCCAAGCGTCAATGACTGATTGACAACACTTGCGGGCAATGGACAATAATATATGGCAGACTCATTTGAGGGCTGCTCTAGTGAAACAGTATGTTCCCATTTTAGAGGATTTCTGAGGGAAAACAGGACATTGGATGTAAGGAGAGGGTGTTTGGTATGTGCCAAGCTCATCAGTAGTGTTAAGCCTCAGAGTAGTGAGAGGAAAGCAACTCACCGAGGAGTGACATACATAACAAATCAGTTTTTTTTCATATTCCATGTGTTTGCTCATATGTAAATCCCTGTGTAGAGAACAAATATCCTGTTCTAAATGTATTACCCTGCATAATTTAGTATCATCTACAGATATTGATATTTTGCTTTCTATATCTATTTCCAAGTCATTTATAAACATGTTAAATAGCAGTAGACCAAGTACTGAACCCTGAGGTGCTCCATTATCAACTTCAACTGTACTGGAGAATTTTCCATTTACACCAACACATTGTTACCTATCCTTCAACCAGTTTTCGATCCAGTTGCAAAGGTTATCCTCTAGCCCCAATTTCCTTATTTTATACCCCAGCCTCCAGTGTGGCAGTGTAATAAATGCCTTTGAAAAATATAGGTTGCCTGTACAGCCAAAAAACCTTAGTTAAAGGCGGTGTTGAGCTATCAGGACAGAGGGGTTAGTGTCCACCTGGTGGAGACATCGAAGCAGGGAGGACGATACCTGCTCTGTATCAGCATGGCAGAGGGATTGGTGCTTGCCTGGTGGAGATGTTGGAGCAGAAAGGACAATACCTGCTCTGCAGTGACCTGTTCCAGTGGTAAAAGTGTGAGTCCCTACCCTAGTCACTGCCCTAAGCAAGCTGCTACAGGCTGGATGTACCTGAAGGTCTTCCCATCTGGTTGACCACCTCTCTCCTGAGTGGTGCAACAAGATCCAGTGTCAAATGGCCCAGGCCTGTTCCTTGGTCCCTTGAGACCATCCAGTATAAATGGCCTGGTAGGTATCCCCTAATCTATAAGAATGAATACCGAGCCATCACAGTTTATTTAAAACTATGAGCTCCAGAGAGGTGTGCAATGCATTGCTTGGCAATTTTTGCCCACACCGCTGGCATTACAGGGTTAATTTGAACTAAATATGGAATAATACATAACAGATCCACTGCATGTAGCTCTGACACACTATTCTGAATTCCTTGAGAACCTTGGGATTATAGTAACACAAATGTTATATATTATAATTCATATTCACATTTAAATTTGGTCGATTCTTGAAAACTAACAAGAACTGTGCTCTAAAGGTGAAACCAGTTTCTACTATTAACATACAATACATTAGAATAATGGCTTTGAATTTATCATAATGTTATTTTTCTATTGTTTTCATGCTTTTCTTTTACTACCTTGTTATTTGTCATTTTCACTTTAAAATACTGGATTATTTGTAAGAAAAAGTAGCTCTGTACTTTTCTACAATTTTAAGTGCAACTGATTGCATTCCTGTGGCTCTGAACTAGTCACCAGCTGAGATTAATACAGGTTTCCAAATAATAGGTGAAGGCATTTTAAAAGTATGTGACTGTTTTCAAGAATATATGAAGCTGTAAGGTTTTTGCTAAATAAGTTTACTATATACAGATAATTAAAAGCAATATTTTAAGATGAGCAAGCAATGTAATGTTTTTGTTTTTCTAAGGTTGGAGTGGATAACCAGATGTAGTTGGGTTACAATTCCCATCATCCTTACTTGGCTGTTGGCCAGCTGAAGGTAATGGGCGTTGTAGTCCAAAATTACTTGGATCTCTGTAGGTTGCCACCCCTGTCTAAGGTAGATAGGAGAGTTGAGGTGCAGTGTAATAGCACCAGGCAGATCAATACACCTAATCATGGTACAAGAGCCCCAGTGCTGTTAATGAATCTTGCTGAAGTGATTTTGACAGTTGTGGCCAGGGGGGCTACACCCATTCCCCCTTCCACTCCTGTGAAAATTTCTGCCCCTATGAATCTCGCTGCTGATATTATGTGTCACCCCCTGGCCACTCCTAGCAAAATCACTGCCCCATTGAGATTTGCTGGGTGTGGTGCACTCCACCCCCGCCACTCCGGAAGGGGCAGAAAGGGAGCCTGAAACAGTTAGTTAGTTTGTGTGTGATACTCTGACCAGAAGTGCCTATTTAAGCAGCCTGAGATCTACCTTGCAGAGAGGAATTCCCACAAAGGGAAAAACAGACTGCAATTTAATATGTAAATTACAGACCATAAAAAAAACAGAAATACTCACTCAGTAGGCCTCAGTGAGCCAGAGACTAGAGTTTGCAGGTTGGGGAGCGTAGCTAGTGAGTGATGGCTGCTCCAAGGAAGCCTAGCTGTGGACTAGGCCATGTTAGAGGTGCTGGCCGAGAAACCAGATAACAGTATGAAAACCTAGGACACAGACAACTACTCACCAAGTCAGGAATCAGCTTAAGTAACATACGTGTGGTATAGTTGTGCCTGTCGTAGGTAGAAACTGGAACAGCAGTTGTAGAACTAGGGGTCGCAGGGTTGCTGTCCGATATGGGGGGGTTAGAAACAGAGATAATCAACATAGTCAGACTCGACTGGGTGGCCATCAGCGTTGAACACGACACACTAGGCACAGGAGAGGCCTCGGAGATGAAGGAAGATTAGACGACAAGTCAGTAACAGCCTGCAAAGACAGTACCTGGGATGAGACAGAAGAACAAGCCAGGGTCCAAACCAGTCAAGCAAAATGGAAAAGTAGAAGCAGAATCAGGAGACAAAGACTAAGTCTAGGAAAGCCGGGTCAAACACTGAAATCACTGGAACAAATAGGAACTCAAGGAATTCAATAACAGGAACACAAAAGTGCTGGCACTTGATAAAGGCTCAAAGTGAGCATCATACAACAGGGTGGAGATGAGTAAACCAAAGAGAAAAAGAAAATCTGGCAATAGATGCCAGCAAAGCCCAGAAGGACATGATAGTGTGTCCCAAAAGATAGCTTTGTATATAGAGGGGGCACACACAAATCTTAACATAAAGCTTAATTTTTTTTTAAAGGGAACCAATGTTTTGGTCCTGGGCATAGTAGGGAGTGTATGAACAGGCCAGAACTGGTATTAACCTTCATACCAATGGCTTCACTGGAGTTATGCATTACAGTATATGATAATTGTATTGTTTAGTTGTACACGGACTCTGTCATCATTAAGACTTCAATGCCCACAGCTCCTTATGCCTGTCCCATAGCATGGGCAGGAAAATAAAGTTATGCCAGTTTCCTCTGCACCTTGTTAGTACATGAAGTGCAACAAGGCACAGAACAATCCCCTGAAGTACCTTTACCACTGAACTCCCCACTGCAAGCAGCATTAAGAGGAGAATTTCAGATGTAAGTAACTTACTAAACTGGCATTAGGCAGGAATAGGACAAGCAATTGCAACATCTGAATATCACAGTATTATATTAATACCCCACTCCAACCCACAGTGTCATGTTTCAGAAATTCTCTTTCAGTTGTGCTGATACCTGTGGTTATAAGTCCCAACATTTGCCCAACACTGTGACACAATATTGTCAACAGCTATACATTGTTTCTGCAGCCACACCTTTCTAGCCATCTCTTCATTAAAACCATACTAACATCCATGAAGATTCTCCTAAATTTGGGGGAAAAGGAAGTCACATGACACTAAATTCAGACTGCATGGTGGATGTGGCAGGATCAGGGCCAGCCCTTACATGGGTCCTGGTGTGTCCATGGACCCAGACGTCACTCTGACAGGGGCGGCAACTTGCTGCCCCAAGGCATGCTATTTCGTGCACGGTGTCTCTCCACTGCCCCACACTGATGACAGCTGGGACCGCGTCACATGTGGAGGCACCGTGTAGAGCATGCTGGGGCTTTCTTCCTCTGTTCGGAGGCCAGTGCAATGTTAAAACTGGCCCCCAGACTGACAAAGAAAATCCCAGCATGCACCACGTCGCTTCTCCGCATGTCACATGGTCCCGGCTGTCATCAGTGTGGGGCAGTGGGGAAACTGAGTAAAAAGCAAGAGATGAGCCATAAGGAGAAGAGAAACAGGCAAGGGGGAGAGGAAGAGCGACACAAGTGGAAAAGAGAGAGCTAGGGAGAAGAGAGACAGCGAAGGAGAAGAGAAACAGGCAAGGGGGTGAAAAGAGTGGAAAAAAGAGGCACAAGGGGTGAAAAGAGAGGCACAAGGGTTGAAAATAGAGGCACAAGGGGGGAAAAGAGGCACAAGCGGTGAAAAAGAGGCACAATGGGTAAAAAGAGGGGAAGAAAGCACAAGGGATGAAAAGAGGGGAAAAAGAGGCACAAGGGGTGATAAAAAGAGGCACAAGGGGTGAAAAGAGGAGAAAAAAGAGGCACAAGGGGTGAAAAAATAGGCACAAGGGGTGAAAAGAGGAAAAAAAGGCACAAGGGGTGAAAAGAGTGGAAAAGGAGGCACAAGGGGTGAAAAAAGAGGCACAATGGGGTAAAAAGAGGGGAAAAAGAGGCACAAGGGATGGAAAGAGGTGAAAAAAGGGGTAAAAAAAGAGGCACAAGGGGTGAAAAGAGGGGGAAAAAGGCACAAGGGGTAAAAAAGAGGCACAAGGGGTGTAAAAAGGTAAGCAGGGAGAAAGAGGTACAAGGGGTGTAAACAAAAAGCATTACAGTTCTATGTGGTTTTAGGGGCAGGAGAGGGGTTAATATAATTAAGTATGTGGTTTGTTTTAGTAGGCATGGTTTTGGTGTGCGGAGGAGGGGGCAGCATTTCATTCTTGGACCCAGGCAGCACAATTTCTTGGGCCAGCCCTGGGCAGGATGGTACGATAAAGTTTCTGCAATTGCTTCCTTGTGGATTGTGAAGAATGAGACTATTCATTAAGATAAACAATCTGCATTTCTTGATGAATATTGGTCAAGGAAATTCCTTCCGATATCAACATTTCAAATACAGCACTTTGCTTAAAACACAATGGCAAGTGGTCATAAGAAGTTTCAGTTTCGGAGAAGAACTACCAATTAAACTGTGTTACATAGGTCATGACGTGGGGACGTAAGGAGACATAGGAGCATGTGAAGACGCTCGTTAACCATGGGGGCTTTGTTTGGTGCACTACACATCGTGTTCCACCACAGCGAGGCAGTGGAGTAGTGATGTAGCCGAGTCATCGGGAGCTGGGTGGATTGAGTGGAGGGCCATGAGACAAGGAGCAGAATGAGAGAACAAATTGGAGTACCGTATGAAACATTACTTAATGGGAAACAACAGACACGTGGAACATGAGGTAAAGGAGGAGCCGCAGTACCTGTATCGCTGTATATCAAGTCCAGGAAAAAAAGGCAAGCTTCGGGAGTCTTGTGAGCGTTCCGTTGGGGAAAGGACAAGACCCTGGTGTAATCACGGCATATCAAGTCCCACTATAAGGCTGTTCTCCGAGTATATAAAAAGGACGATCAGGTGAAAAAAAAAAAAAAAGCGGCAGAAACATATAAACTTTCCAATGTTGAAAAAAGTGTTACTTGTCTCACGGGGAAATTAATATAGCTTCTTAAGCGGTGAGGAAAAGGAGAGAAAGAGTAAGAAGTGTGGATAAATCTGGAAATAAAGGCTGCTATTGAGAAGTGTAAAAGAAAGAAATACAGCTATCCTTGGACTTATACAAGAACTTTAAAAGATATATCTGAATATATACTTCCATTGGAAGATATATACTGGTATGGTGGACTGGTTCTAAAATAAAGAAAGAAATATGTGTGGGTCACCCGTATGATTTAAAAATAGAAGAAAGAGCTTTGAAGAGGTTTTAGGGGAACAGATAAAATGGCATCCAAGAAGCAACAGGATCAAAAGAGCCAAAAAAAAGAATAGTGTGGTAGAGAAAGAGGTCAAGCAGAATATTCAAGAAGTGGGGATTGTGCAGGAAGGGATATCTAAAGACTTTCTGATAAAATTGTGGAAGAACTTAGAGAAAAGATCAGAGGGGACTTTATCCTATATAATAATTCGCTAACAACGAAGTCATGCTCAGTAGAGACTGCTGCTCGTGCTGCAGTCATGCGCAGTAGAGACTGCCTGTGCCGCGGCTGATACAGAACTGGGCGCTCTACTGCGCATGACTGCCCCGCCACCGGCTGGCAGTGGCACTGTGGCTCATGTAATGGGCTCTTCAACTAGTAGAGAACATAAAAGAGATTAAAGAGGAGATGAGAAAGATAGATAAAGTTGTGCAAGAAAATATAGAGAAAATAATGGCTCTTCCATTTGAATTGGTGAAACAACAGGACGTAAATAAAGCTCTGGAAAATCAAAATAAAATTGCGGAAATGGAAGATGGAGCAAGAAAGAAAAATTTGAGAATAAGGGGCGTTCCAGAGGAGAAAACTGAGGACGAATTGAAGGATTTTTTTGTACGAATATTTTTTAGAAATTGCAGGAGATATTGGTCCTAAGGAAATTCTCTTTGAAAGAATACATTGAACGGTAAAATCTGCAAAGGCTACACAACATACCACAAGAGATGTGATCATCCATTTTCATAATTTTGTATTCAAGGAAAAAATATGGCGTGCACGTAATACTAAAGATAAGGATGATGATTGATTTATCTGCATACACAAGACAACAGAGATTTAAGATGAAGGAGCTAATGGATTTCTTGAGAAGAGAGAAAGTACAGTATATATGGGGCTGTCCGGCAAAGATTTTTGTAACTTACGATATGGAGAGAATTGTGATTAATTCAAGAGAACAAGGATTACAGTTTCTGAAGAAACAGGATGTGGGAAGATAGGTTATTATATAACCAGTGTAAAGGAGGGGTGTGTAGTGGATATTGTCCTCTTGATTGCCAGGGGGTACGCAGCGCATTTCTTTGTGGTGCAATGTGTGCCCTCTGGGGATTGGTGGTTAAAAGCATAATTATAATGATGGCTAATTGAGCGTAATCCCCTGGGGGGGAATAAAAGAAACGAAAAGCAAAAATGTTTTTGTTGTTAGGGCAAGAGGGCTCGCAAAGGGAAGAAAACTTTGTTCTATGTATGAATGAGATGAGAGAATGGAGACCTTGGCATAGGTTTTTGGAAATATGCTGTCGTGATTATGGTTAAGTTGGAACTATAAATGTACAGGGTTTGAACTCCCCTTACAAAAGGAAAATGTTGGTAGACTCTCTCGTAAAAGAAAAAACTGAGATTGCACTAGAACAAGAAACACACTGGGTGAAGGATCAAAAAAAGTTAATCCTATATAATAATTTGCTAGAATGTTTGTCAAAGCCATCATGCACAGTAGAGACTGCCCGAATGCACAGAATGCTGTGAGTTCTGTGCTGGGAGCATTCTGTGTGGAATGCTGTGAGTTCTGTGCTGGGAGCATTCTGTGCTTTCAAGCAGTCTCTACAATGCATGACTGTGTTGGAGGCAAGACGCAGAGCAGGACCAGCCTCTTAACATCACCTGGACCTTGGCCTGTGTACACAGGCTTTTACACTAGTTTATGATAAAAGATTTACTCAACAATTCTCAGCAGAATTTCATGAAAAAAAATGAGTAAAGGTGTGTTGATAATAGTGAAAGACATGGTAGTATTAGAAATTATTCACAAAACTGTAGATTCGAAAGGTAAATTTATAATATTTGTTTGTGAGGTAAATAATTGTATGTACACTATTGTGAATATATTTGCACCAAATGAAAACACTGTGAAGTTTTTAGAAGTAGTGATGGAACAAGTAGATAAAATAACACAAGGGGTATTAGTGATAGGGGAAGATTTTAATTGTATTAGTAATATAGAGTTAGATAAAAAAAAATAGCAAAAGGGAAAGTAATAAACTTGAAACAGAGACTAATTGCTCAGAAATTTGAAAATTTATGAGAGAAAATCGACTGCTGGATGTGTGGAGAGTTCTAAACCCTAATACAAAGGATTATACACATTATTATGTGACACACCAATCGTATTCAAGAATCAACTTGTTTCTGGTAAGAAGTGTATTGTTTAAAGAAAATCTTGAATGCGAAATACGTGATATATCCTGGTTGGATCATGTGCCTGTTTTGCTGAATGTGAAGGAAGGGAGGCATGTGTTCATAAATACCGTAAAATCTCAGGTATAATACGCACCTGTGTATAATACACAGTTGTATATTATGCCCAAGATTTTAGGGGAGAACAAGAGTGCCTATGTATAATACGCACCCTTGTTTTCCCCTCCTAAGGAAAAAAAAAATGAAGCCTTCCAGATCCCTTCCTTCCCCCAGAACTATCAGCTGCTAAAATACCATTTACTTACGTCAAAATTCAAGTCCCCGCATTTTCCCCATTAGCAGGCAACATATAACCCATGTCAATATTCCCTGCGGGCGGCATGCTTCCATTCTCCGCCCGTTTCCTTCCGGCAATGGTATTGCCCTGTGAGGACCTTCATGAAGGAAGCGGGCGGTGAAGTGGGGTAAAATTGTGCGCATTATACCTGAGATTTTACGGTAATTGGAGAATAAATGAAACATGAATAAAGCAGGATAACATAAATAAGGATATTATAAAGGAGATAAAAAATTATTTTGATGTTAACAATTCAATTCAAGTATCCAGAGCAACCTTATGGTGTGCATTCAAAGCAGTAATTAGAGGGTAACTGATAAAAATAGGGACATTTGAGAAAAAAAAAGGGTTATCTTAACAACAATTGTATGTACAGTTAGCAAGACTAGAAGGTCTAAATAAACAACAACCACAAGATAAAATCTACCAAGAAATAAGAGTAATTAAAATAAGATCAGAGATAAAGTAATAGAGAGAACAAATAGGACTTTACTTCTTCTCAAACAAAATTGGTATGCAAAAGGTGATAGGGCGGACAGGATGCTCTTGAGTAGATTATAGAAACAAAGGGCAAGAACTACTATTAATAAGATTTTGGAACAGGGATAGATTTTGCTGGAGCCTGGTAAAATTGGGGAGGCTTTTGCCAGTTTCTATCAAAAATTATATAACTTGAATAATTTACAGAAGAGTAATCAAGGAAAAGATAGAGAATTTTAAAATATCTAGAGAGTTTGAAATTATCTAGATTAGATAAAAATGATAATATTATGATGAATGCCCCCTTTTCCATGGTAGAATTAAAAAAAGCTATAGGTAAGTTAAAGGGGAACTGCCACCCCGCAATAACTTAAGCTTGATTGATTGTTCATCTGGCGACTAGCTGCTTAGTAGCGCTAGTCGCCAGAAATATTACCCGGTTCTGCAGATATCGGCTTTTTACCGATGGTGACAGGAGCAGGAAGCATGGACGTCTCTTCACAGTGACGTCCGTGCGCCTGCGCTTTCAGTCCCTTTGAGGCCGGCTCAAAAGGGACTGACAGCGCAGGCGCATGGACGTCACTGTGACGAGACGTCCGTGCTTCCTGCTCCTGTCACCATCGGTAAAACGCAGATATCTGCAGAACCGGGTAATATTTTTGGCGACTAGCTCTACTAAGCAGCTAGTCGCCAGATGAACAATCAATCAAGCTTAAGTTATTGCGGGGTGGTAGTTCCCCTTTAAAAGAAAATAAGGCTCAGGGTCCGGATGCCTTTTTACAAAACATTCGAGAGTACTCTGTCTTTATATATAGTTGAAGCATTTAACTACGTAAAAGGGGAAAAGAAAATACCAGGAGAAATGTTGATGGCTAATATAAGTCCTATATTAAAAGCAGATAAAGATAAAACTAAAATCAAAAATTATAGGCCAATATTCCTGATAAACGTAGACACTAAAATCTATTCCTCAATGTTAGCAGAAAGGTTGAAACTAGTCATAACAAAATTGGAAAACAGAGACCAAACGGGATTTATTCCAAAGAGATCCACAGGTGAAAATATAAGGAAAACATTAAATATAATGGGTATAGCTAGGAGGCAAGGGGGATCCATGCTGGCCCTGTCATTGGATGTGGAGAAAGCCTTCGACAGGGTCAGCTGGACGTACCTAAGAGAAACATTAAAGTTCTTTGGAATCACAGGGAGTTTTTTGGAGGCTGTTTGGAACTTGTATAGTGAACCTAGGGCAAGGTTGATAGGATCGGGAATAGTGTCTCCTTGGTTCCAGATTTATAATGGTACAAGGCAGGGATGCCCTTTGGCGCCCTTGTTATATGTGCTCTCGGTAGAACCGTTTGCTCAAAAAAATCAGTGAAAATGATAATATAGAGGGAATAAAATTGGTAGATGAGTCATTTAAAATATCTTTATTTGCGGATGATATTATACTTACGTTGAGAAACCTGGTTTCATCTGTTAAATATTTAATGGAAGAAGTAAAAAGTTTTTCGGAGCTGTCCTTTTATAAGCTAAATATAGAGAAATGTCAAACGTTAAGGTTTAAAATAGAAAAGAATATAAAAGAAGTATTGGAGGAGAATTTTAAGTTTCAATGGAAGGATGATTTTATATCATATTTGGGTATCAGAATATCCTTCCAGCTTGAAAGGATGGTGGATTTAAATTATTTACTGTTATTAAAAGATACGTTAAATAAATTTAATGAATGGAAGAATGTTTTCTTATCATGGGTAGGAAAGATAAATGTGATAAAGTGTTATGTTTTGCCAAGACTGCAATTTGTATTCAGATCAATTCCATTGAGGGTTAAGAATGAGGCTTTGGTAAAATGTCAGAGATGTTATAAAAAATGTACCTGCAAAGGGAAACAGCCGAGAGTACCCTTTAGTCTAATATCCAGATGCTTGAATCAAGGAGGTCTGGAAGTTCCGGGTGTGATTAAAGTGCATGATTCTGCAATGTTAATGCATATTGCTAAATGGTTGTGCAAAGATAAAAGTTCCTTTGCCTGGTTTAGTCTAGAACAGAATGGTATTGTTAGTAAAAACATCAACACAATTATTTGGAAAGTGGGGGAAGATAGGGGGAACTTAAATCCAATTTTAAACGATTTGATTAAAATGTGGGATAAAATAAGAAAGAAGTATATGTCGACTTATGTGATCGAGTATCAACTGCCGCTAGATATTATGGAGATTAATATTGAGAACTTGGATTAAAAATGTGGAGAAAAGGAGGTTTTAAAAACATCAGTCAAAGTGTAGTGGGGGAGAGGGTGTTGCCATTCCTGGATCTGGCTAAGAAATATAAGTTGCAACAGAAAGAAAAATTGAATTACATAAGTATAAAGAGCTATATCGAGAAAAATATTTTAAGTAAAAAACAGATTGAGGAGAAAAATGTAGAGGATTTCCTGTTAGGAAAGTGGGAAAACAAACTGGAGAGTACAGCCATGAAATTGCTAATATCTAAAGATGATTTATAAAAACAAAATGTCATACAACGATGGGAAGTTGATTTATTAGCAGAGTTTGAAGTAGCATGGGTGAAAGCAATTAAAACAACCACCTCTGCGGTTCATTGTGTAAGTTTGTTTGAGACTTATTATAAGGTTATGTATAGTTGGTATATGACACCATGTAGATTAAAGAAAATCTATCTAAACAGTGATATTACATGTTGGAGATGTGATAAGCAAGGGGGTGATATGATACACATGTGGTTGGATTGTGAGAAAATTAAGTCGGAGTAGGAGCAATTTAAAATGTTGTTCTCATTGGTGGGCAAAGAAATGAAGCCAGATCCAGGGGTGGCGATACTACATCTGGGACTCTCTGAAGTATCAGTAGGATCCTGACATCTAGTGATCCATATACATCCAGCTTTTAAATTGATGATTGCTAGGAATTGGAAAAGTTCTGAGGCTTTTTATATGGGGAAGTTGATGGCGCAGGTGGATTATCAAGCGTTGATGGAAAAGAGTTACTATGCTAACATTGGAGAGACAATGGATTTATATAATAAAATTTGGTCTATCTGGTATAAAAAAAAGAGTCAAATATGTATATAAGGTTTTGCAGAGGTTTAATGAGTGGAAGGAGTATGAATGATAATGAAAGGTAGTTTTAAGTAGACAGGAATATGTTGTGTAGAAAGTATTAATATATGAGAGACATTTATATTTTTTCTGTCTTATGTTTGGGTAAAAAAATCAATAAAGAAATAATAAAAAAAAGAAGTCTCAATTTCAGTAACAATGAAAAAAAAACAATTGTTCCCTGTAACAACTTGAAACTAACTGAAATGGCATATTTGTAGGGAATAATTCTAATAATTAGTTTAATCTTTCTAGTGTCATCTGATAACAAATTATGGTGAAGGAGAATTACACAAATACACACCAAATTGATGGTGCGCTCTACTGGTTCAGATATAATTAATTCCTTGTGTGGTTTATAGTGTTAGTGTTATACTTACAGGAGTGAGAGGCTATATCCTGCCTCTGAGAGTGAGCGCATGAACTGGTTTAGCCCAAGCTTAGCTATCCTCCAAAATTAACTCCTTTAATGAGTCACGTCCAGTCACTTGGGATCAGTAGTGTATATAAATGTATTATTAAAACATGTATTATGTTACAACTTGTATAGACTCAATGAGATTCGTGAAGTCCTCCTCCACTTCTTCAGGGGTCAAAACCCTGATCGCCGTTTGGGTACATCTTTTATACTGTATATATGGCATTCATCAATCTAACTCATACGTTGTTTCCGGATGGCCCAACAGCCCTCGGCTTTCCCTCATTAACACCTCACTCCCATTGCACCTCCCAGCCAATCAGTTTAAAGCACAGAAGCTCAAAGCTGATTGGCTGGGACGTTCGTAAGCATGTCCCAGTCAATGGCTGTGAGAGAATTTATTTATAAGGGCAGTCTCAGTTCCAGTTCCCTCAGAGTAGAGTGGGCATCGGTCTGTGCACATGAGAAGGGGGACTGTGGAGCATAATTCTCTCTGCTGCCTCCTTAGCGCCCGCACACAGCGGCGGAGATAGCAATTACAATTATTAAATCTAAGTATATATTTTGGGACTTTTTATTATGGCAATATTATTTATTTGGCTTAATTTGGACACAATGTACTATGCATGGGGGCATTTTTATATTGCAGACCCGTCACATTTCTGCATACTTTAACCCTTTTCAGCCCCAAAGATTTGGGTACCCCTCTGGCACTCAAGGGGTTAAACTATGTATTAGTGTGCTGGATGTTTATGCACTGGAGTTATACTTGTCTGTTTGTTTTTTTTTACAGAAAGGAGACAGAAGATAGAAGACAGAAGAGAAGAAGGACAGAAGAGAAGATAGAAGAGAAGAAAGAAGACAGAAGAGAAGAAGGACAGAAGAGAAGATAGAAGAGGAGAAAGAACAGAAGATGACCAGGAAGCTGATGACTCCGCTGGACATCAGGATTAATGGTAAGTGTTACTTTTTATGGGATTCTCTTTTAACTTAGTTGGGTTAACCCTATGAATGCTGGCGGGGTTATTATACCCCACTGGCACTCATAGTGTTAATTCTACTACCTTTTGACATATTTTGGATGTATTGATATAGGGCTTAGAGCCCCATATAAATACATCCACTGAGGACTTAGGGTTTTTTTTCATTCAAGTTTCTGCATCGGCTGTTTAAAGAGCCGATAAGGGACTCAAGTTAAAAGAAAAGTAGGTGTTAACTTTCCTCCGATAACTGGAGTTCCTTATTGGGTTTTCATGGCTAGAGTACAGGACTGCCACAAAACTTCTGCATGTTTCTCCATAGAGGCATGCATTCCTGTGAAGAGGCAGCTGGGCAGGCTGAACAATCATTGGCTGGCTGAGTTATTTCAAGTGGGAAGCCTCAGCCAGTCACAAGTTACCTATAAGAAATCTATCAAGCAACTGCCCAGGCCCCAGTAACAGCGCAGGGATACAAAAAAAAAAATAAAAAATGTAAACACATATAGACGGCGCAGTGGCCCGGTGGCCGCACGCGGCCGCCATTTCTCAATTTCTCACAGTGGCCGCACCAAAACACTCTGGTGGCTGCACTTGAGAATCACTGAACTAGAGGCAAGAATGGGCACCCCACCCACTACACATGCTGCTGGATTACATGAAGTTTCTTTGTATCTCCTAGTCCTGACAGAAGAGTTGGGGAAGGCATCCTAAGAGATTATCCCCAGCCACTTTCTTTAGTCTTGGGCCACCGAAGTTTAGCTTCCTGGCTACAATCCTTGTGGTGGGAACATCAGGGTACTTCTGTGGCTGAAGTCCCCTTGACTTACAGCCCACAACTGAAAAGGGCACCTGGCCACTACGGTGCCCACCCACTCTAACTGTTCCGGTGAGGGCACTCACCAGTCCCAGTTTCTCCAGTACTCCTTTAGAAAGCACCTGGACCGGTCAAACCACAGAATGGCCCCAGGCAGGGCCGGATTTACATCTCAGGAGCCTGTAGGCATAGAAATCTGAAGCACCCCCCCCCCATTGGCCATGTCCACAATGCTCCAAATCTCCTCATTACCCCCCATCTCCATATTGCCCTCACATTGCCCCTATCTGCTCCACATTGCCCCCATCAGCTCCACATTGCCCCATCAGCTCCACATTGCCCCATCAGCTCCACATTGCCCCATCATCTCAACATTGCCCCCATCAGCTCCACATTGTTCCCATCATCTCAACATTGCCCCCATCAGCTCCATATTGCCCTCACATTGCCCCATCATCTCAACATTGCCCCCATCAGCTCAATATCGTCCCCATCAGCTCCTTGCCCCCATCAGCTCCACATTGCCCCCCATCACCTCCACATTGCCCTCACATTACCCTCATCAGCTCCACATTGCCCCCATCAGTTCCACATTGCCCCCATCATCTCAACATTGCCCCCATTAGCTCCATATTGCCCTCAGATTGCCCCATCATCACAACATTGCCCCCATCATCTCCACATTGCCCTCACATTGCCCCCCATCAGCTCCAACGTGCCCCCCATCATCCCCATATTGCCCTCACATTGTCCCCATCATCTCCACATTAAGCCTCACACCCTTCCAACCTACCTGGTGGTCCAGTGGCAGGAGAGATCTGTGCTTCTGCACAGACCTGTAGCTGCTGGAGCTCCCGAGCGGTCTTCTCTTTAGTAATGCAGAGCGCTGGGAGATGATGTCATCTCCCAGCATTACTAAAGAGCCGGGGGAGCTCAGCAGCTACAGATCTGTGCCGAAGAAGGCACAGACCTTATTAAGCGGCGGGTGGCACGCATGACACTTTAAAAAAATAAATATTGATTGCAATGGCAGGCGCCCCTCTGTAGGGTGCACCTGTAGGCAGATGCTTACACTGCCTTATGGAAAATCCAGCCCTGGCCCCAGTCCCCCCTTCATGCTGGAGAGCCTGCTTCCCCCCTGGCTACTCCATTTTCATCTCTCTTCTCTCTCCCTCTCTGTCTTACGCTTTTTCTACCCACCCCCTACAGGATCTGATGTCACAGGTAACATTTTCAAGTTCTCTTTTTGCTTAGGCTGATGTAAGGGGGAAGGTACACACATCCCACACACAGATTTGCCCTACCCCCCTCTATATGACCAACACTGGCTATCTCATAACACAATCTCTGTGGTCAGATAGACTGGATGGCACCATCCCTCTGTACATCATACACACTAACAAACCCATTCAATGTTGGTAAATGGCCAACACTCTCTAAAGCATGCACACACACGGGACATTAATGTTTTCAAGAATGGGAACACATATGAAACAATGGAGATCATTGAAACAGACAGGGTTCATTCTCAGGGTGACAACCATTCTGTCACATCCCCCCTTTCCACAAGCTGTTTAGTGAATATTTCCCCTTGCTTCCAGTATTCCTCAAGGTTGCTTCAAATATGGCACAGTTGGTGGAAATGGCCGTATGGTATGTTATCTAGCCAATTTTTATAGTGGCAACTTTCCGCTCTGAGGTACAGGTTTGCACTCACTCGCTTTCTATGTATTGTACTATTAACAGAATTACCAGCCATAGCACTCGATTCCAAATCTAAGAAACAGATGGTTTTAGGTTCTACACTGTGTGTAAATTTGATACAAAAATGGTTGTCCTCAAAGTGATTATTTAAAGTTTGCAGCTCTGTGTTGTCTCCTTTCCACGCTATCAGAATATCATCTATGAAATGGCCATAGTACACCAGTACCAGCGTTGCTCCTGTAGCCAGTGCCTCTCCTTTATTGTTCCTGCTCCATTCCTGGTTGGCGGTGCTGTTGTTCCTGTTTCCGTTCCTGATCCCATGCTGCTGTGTTCCTGTTCCGTTCCTGACTCGGTTGGCGGTGCTATCATTCCTGTGTGGTCCTGGCTTGTCTGCTGTCGCTGCTGCTGGTTATCCGTTTGGCTGCTGAAGTCGCTGTGGCGACATTCTGATCTCTGTACACTCCAATCTCACCAGTTGCTGATTTGCTTGTATAGAACCGGTTGGGCATTCGCTTATCCAGTACATGGTACTGGTTTACTCCACTCTCACCCGTTGCTGATTTGCTTGTATAGAACTGGCTGGGCATTTGCTTATCTAGTAAGCGGTACTGGTTTACACCCTTCTCACCGGTTGCTGATTTGCTTGTATAGAACCGGTTGGGCTATACGCTTATCCAGTACGCGGTACTGGTTTACTCCACTCTCACTGGTTGCTGATTTGCTTGTATAGAACCGGCTGGGCAATACGCTTATCCAGTACGTGGTACTGGTTTACTCCATTCTCACCAGTTGCTGATTTGCTTGTATAGAACTGGCTGGGCATTCGCTTATCCAGTACGCGGTACTGGTTTACGCCAATTCACCGGTAGCTACTTCCACTTGTTTAGTACCGGTTGGGCGTTTCGTTTATCCAGTACACGGTACTGGTTTACTCCACCATGTGCTGGCTGCTGATTCCGCTAGTTTAGAGCCATGTGAGCACTACTGTTGACCAGCATCAGTGCATGTTTACTCCACCATCCACCGGCTGCTGATTCCGCTGTATAGAGCTGGTTAAGCACTTGTTTGTCCAGTACGCTTTGCTGGTTTACTCCACATCCACCGGTTGCTAATCTGTTGTGTAGAACCGGGTGGGCTATACTGTTCTTCAATACTTGGTACTGGGTTACGGTACATCCACCGGTTGTTGCTGTCTCCGTTGCTAACCGGTTGGGTCTCCTTGGTTGGGAGAATGGTTTGCTCCACTGTTCCATCTTATGCTGTTGCTCCATATATGCACCATTAGTGGAGCTGTTCCTCTGTCCACTTGGCTGCCTTGCCTGGTAATTTGGCAAGGCCGGTAGAGCCACATTTAGGTTGGTGTGTAACCTCCTGGCTGCCTTGCCCGGTATATTGGCAAGGCCGGTAGAGCCACAACCAGCTTGTCGAGTAAATCTCCAGGCTGCCTTGCCCTGTATATTGGCAAGGCCGGTAAAGCCACAATCTGTTCTTCGTGTAAACCTCCAGACTGCCTTGCCCAGTATATTGGCAAGGCCAGTAGAGCCACATTCAGATTGTCGTGTAATCATTTAGGCTGCCTTACCCAGTATATTGGCAAGGCCAGTAGAGCCTCCCTTGTGTATCTTGCAATAACTACTTTGTACCCATTATGTATATGTGATTTACGTGTATGATTAGGACCCGTGAGGGTTCCCATTAAACTTTTCAATAAAGTTTGATTTTTATCTTACTCTGTGTCTGAGAGTCAAAACAAACCGTGACAGTACCTCAGTACTTGTCCACTGCTTTTTAACATGTTTATAAATGAACTGGAAATAGATGCATCAATATTTGCAGATGACACTAAATTATGCAGAGTAATAAATTCAGAATATGATATTTGTTCTCTACAGAGGGATTTACATATAATGGCAGATTGGGCAAACAAATTGAATATCATGGTTAATGTGGGAAAGTGTAAAGTAATGCATTTGGGAAGAAAAAAATCCCAATACTACTTGTACTTATGAACTTAATGGAATCATTTTAGGGGACTCATTGCTAGAGAGAGATCTGGAAATTTTTGTAAATCACAAACATGGAAGCACTGACCAATATTAAATAGCAGCAGCAAAAGCAAATAAAATTCTGTCTTGTATAAAAATGGGTATTGAAGCAAGAGTATAAAACATAATTTTGCCACTGTACAAATCATTGGTAACCCCTCACCTTGAATATGCAGTGCAGTTTTGGGCACCAGTTCTTAAAAAGGATATTCTAGAACTGGACAGAGTACAGCAATGCACAACAAAATTAATTAAGGAAATTGAGCACTTGACATATGAGGAACAACTAGACCAGCTTTGTTTGTTTACTCAAGAGAAAAGACGGCTAAGATGAAATCTTATCACAATGTACAAGTATATGAGAAGTCAATACAAGGATCTCTCTGGTGAGCTTTTCATTCCAAGGCCTGATCAAGGGCCACCCCTTGAGATTAGAGTAAAGGAGGTTTCAACTTCAGCAGAGGAAGGTTTTTTTTTTTACGGTAAGATCTGTTAAATTGTGGAATTCCTTGCCCAAGGATGTGGTTATGGCAGATACAATGGATACATTTAAGAGACAATTAGATACATTTCTTTCAAGAGGGAACATACAGGGTTATACTTTGTATTTGTAGGCAGATCAGGAAGGTCAGAAAAAGCCTAACTTATTTGGCAGCAGGAAAGCTTATATCATTCTCAATTCTCTGGATTATGAGGCAAACGTTGAACTTGATGGACTTGTGTCTTTTTTCAAACTAAATTACTATGTAATGTCAAGTAGAGGAGGAAAACATTGTAGTAGATGTATTGTGTTAGTGCTCTGAAGCCTCCGGATCCAGAGCGAACTAGAAGAAGAGTAAAGTTTTCTGAGTGGGGAAAGTGGGATATATTTCCCCTTCCCAGATGGTTTCCTGAAGGCCCTCCCAGAAAATAAGCTATTAAGGATTCAATTTGACTATGTTGCCCAAAATTGAGATAAGTTGTAGCTGTGTTTTGGCAGGGAGCAGAGGTGGAAACTGATCTTCAGGGAAAGGGTTGACTTGATCAAGACCTTTTTGCTGACCATCTTGTATGTCAGCAAAATACTATATGTCCTTCTGTGCAATAGACTACAGTGTGTTCTTTCGGCTGTTATCAGAGAACAGGCTTAACCCTGTCAAGAGGAGTGTAATATATCTAGCCAGAAAAATATGGATTATCTATGATTACAGAGGTATTTCTGGTAAATATATTTTTTAAATGTAACTTAACTCACCTCTTCCTTGCGGTAAAACCTGGTTGGGTACATATATATATTTTTATTAGTGTAAAAACATCAGAGTGCCTTATGGTCATCTCCTGACTACATCACCCATGGATTGAGGCAGTGGGGCCTGAGAATTGAGGAGAGGAGAGAATTACCCCTAGTAAGATTTGAAATCAGTTCCAGGCTCCACTGGACTTAATAAATTAGACAATATTTTGAAGGTAGCGTTGGCCAATCTAGGTTCTTGCAGGATGCCACATAAGTACAGGGATATTTTGTGACTTTCGTTCTATGGGAAACTCTACAATGAGGGCAATTTTAAGTATGGAAACTTCTCTGGCCATGAATGTGTTTTATGGGGGGAATGTTCCAGTAAATCTGAATCTATGGACAAAAACGAAAAGAAAGAAAAACACAGTACCTCAATTACCTTTCTGGTAAAATACTTTTATTGAAACAAAATAGTGGCACATTTAGTCCAAGCCTATCAGAAACACTGCAAATAGCCCAAAATATACAGAGAAGAGGACAACTGAAGCAAGACCGTTGTAGGTAACAGCTGTATAACTTCATAGGGTGCAGAGGATGAGGTTGTGGTGGCATCCTAAAGGGGGCTTTCAGCTCTGCACTATAATGCAATCCCTTACAGTCAGACCTGTTTCCTATCTGAGCTGGTGGCCACTGATATCACACACACTGTTGCCTACCAGTAAGATTGACTGAATTAACCTTTTGAGCACCACATTTCTTCATTAACCCTCTGAGCACCAGAAATATGTCCAAGACACTGCAAAGTAGTTAAAAGTTTAACTATCATGATATGCAGGCACTCCCTGGTGCTGCGAACAATTGTTTTTCCTCTTCCTCCTTCCCCATCATGTTAATATCCTCTGAGACCCCCTGGTGATGATGATGACTGCACATAATTCAAATTTGTTCCAGGAATTTAAATAAGGTCTGTGTTGGCAAGTCATATCGGCACATATTATTCAGACTTACTGAGACCATGTGGTGTGTGTGTGTAGGGGGGGAGCCTTGGATTTTGCTTGAGGAACAAGTAGGTTATAGATAGCCCCCTGATTGCTCTGATAGAAAAGAGTATGCTTTTAAGCATTGCCATCACTTTAAAAAGTGAATTAGAGCTTAAAAACAGCATGATCTAGTCATTCCTACTTAACTCCCACTCTACTATTCCTATGCACATTTTCTCTACAAAAATAGAGTACTCCTTGTACCAAGCCATAATCACTTTCTATTTCATTTATGTCCAAAGTGCTTTTTTCTTGTGTTTTTCAACATGTTTTTGACATTTATTTTTTTTTGCATGACTGATGTCACAAATGTTTTTCATGCAAATCGAAGGCCATATTTAAGAACCTACAGTGAGTGACAATAAAATAGGCAGCTCTCTTAAATAGTGTCAGCATGTGAAAAGCACTTGAACCTTTTTTCTAAACAGAAAATAATTATGTATCTTGGCTGCCTGGATTTCTACCATTCCCTGAACAGTGCAACAGAAACTGGTACATCTTCCGTCTGCAAAACAGAGGTGATCAACATAATGCCCCCCAGCTGTAGTTATATCACAGCTCCAATCATATGTAGGAGGATACTAGTATTTATTATCTAAAAGTAGCTGGAGAGCCTCTTGTTGTCTACCCATGTTTTGTAGCAGTGATGGTGAACCTATGGCATACGTGTCAGCAATGGCATGTGGAGGCCTTAATGGTGGCACATGGTGAGGGCAGCATCAAAATCTGTTAGGAGCAGGCCACTCCTCCCCTTGTCATATACTTCCTGTCAGTGCAGGTACTGTTAGGAAAGTAAGTGTTTCACAGGTGTAAGAGGGGTCCCCCTGTGCACGCTAGATAGTAGCTATTCGAAAATTAACACAATAACAGCCACATCTTGTGGGTAGAAACCCACACACCTGGAGAGCCAACCAGCTAGTAAAGAACAACCAAGGACCAAATTGGAATTCAGTCAGTATGTCACTAAGCAACTTAAGTGACCTGGAACTGAGGGCTGTGATGACAAATGGGGCATAAGAGCTGTGGGGTCTAATGGTGATGGGCAACTGTCTGGGGATTGGTAGTGGGATAAAGGCTCTGTTGAAACAGGGTCTGTGGTGGTAGGTAGCTGAGAGTTATGATGTCAGGCTGAAAAGTGATTAGGGGTATAGAGGGCTGGGAACAAAGTGTCAGAGGCATGTCTAAAAACATGCATTCTGATTTAACACTTTAAGCGCCAGAGTGGAGTGCAAAGCTTTTCATATACCTCTGGAACTCAAAGGATTGATAGGGGTGGCAGAGAGGATTGCAGTCTAATTGTATTACTTGTTCTTATTTAACCCATTGAGTACCTGTTTATCAAGCATGTTGAACACTCCTCTGGTACCCAAAGGGTCAATATAATATACGTGTGATGTTCTCCTATCACTCTGCACTGTTGTTTCTCTCTCCCTCACTTCTCTCTCCATTGCCCCTGTTTCTCCCAATTACCATCTCCCATGTCTCTCTTTTTCTTCCTTATTGGCTCTGTCTCCTACTTCTCTCCATTGCCTCACTATCCCCTTTGTATCTCTATCTCCTTTGTCTTTCTTCCTCCCCTTGCTTTTCTTCACCCCCTATACACCTCTCTCCCCTTTTATTTACAGTCCCCTAGACTCTACGGTATCACTAGTGCAGCTCCATTTTAGTTGTAAACTCTGTGGTATCACTAGTGTAGAACAATTTCAAATATATGTCATGTAGTATTGTCAGTGTAGCTCAATTTCCATTGTAGTTTCTGATATATCATTAGTGTAGCTTATTTTGATTGTAAGTTCTGTGGTATCACTAAAGTTCTAAGCTCTGGAATCACTAGTATAGCTCCATTTCAGTTGTAAGCTTTATGGTGTGAATTAAGTCAAATGTGCACTCTGTTATCACTAATGTAGCTCCATTTCTATTGTAAGCTCTGTGGTATCACTATTGCAGTGCCATTTCAATTGTAAGCTCTGTGTTATCTCTAGTATAGCTCCATTTCACATGTAAGTTTGGTGGTATCTCAAAAATAATTAAAAGTTAATAATTGGACTTCCAGATGACATTATATATAGCTCTCTTTTCACATATGTATTCACCACAGAAATCTCCTTTCCATGGGAAATTTTCAGTACTGGCACTTTGATATCTCCAACATAGTCTCCCTGCTGAAAATGTGGCACTCGGACCCAAAAACATTTGCCATCACAGTATTGCCATAACAAACTAAATCAAATGAAACACTAGCAATATCAAATTACTCCAAAATGTAGCTTAGGTCTCTTCTTCAGGAAAATTTATAATAAAGGCTGAATACAAAATACTGTACATGGCAGATTTTACGCTCATGTAAATTGGTTTAGTAATACTTAAGTAAAAAAATATATGTTTTAGGGTTTATGTCCCAGAATAAAACAAGGGTACTCCCACTGCAGAAGATATTTTATTAAAAAATTATAACAGCTCAAACTTGAATTTTTTAGGTGCAATATCACAGTGGCCTGAAAATTTACAGTGGCACTGTTGCTACACCATCCTATGGAGACTCATGGTCTACAGACCAGATCAGTCCATAGGATGGTGTAGCAACAGTGCCAAGGTAAATTTTCAGGCCACTGTGAAATTAAAGTTTGAGCTGTTATAATTTTTTAATAAAATATCTCTCAGCAGTGAGAGTACCCTTGTTTTACTCAGGGGGATAAACCCTACAATATATAATTTTTTTTAATTTTAAGTATTACTATCCCTTTAAATTTCACTGGAAGTGAATTCCTTATCACCGTTGTCTTGTGTAAATCATTTCATAGGCTCCAATAGAGGCATCTCTTTGTAGATGGCTATATGGTACACAGTGTATTCCCTTCTGTTCCAGTAAATTAGTACATAGTATGTGATGGCCAAGATGGCTAAGTCTATGGAATGCATGGGTTAACCCTCCAAGCTCAGCTCACAGGCGTATGTCATAGGGTTGTCAATTAGTTGTTCCTTATCAAAAAATACTAGATATTTTGATATATCAAAAATAACCGGATTAAACTGCACCCTGTTTTTTTGTTTACTTAATTCCCAAAATTCCCATTGATTTTTAAGAGAAGCACAGCCCCGTTTAATACTAGAGAGCTTTGCAATGTGTTAGAGGCCTCTCTAGTTCAAGGGTTAAAATACCCGTGTAAATCAATGGGAGTTTTAATTCATCCCTTATTATTCTTATTATTCTTATTATTCTTTATTTATATAGCGCCAACTAATTCTGCAGCGCTGTACAATTGGGAATAGACATACAGAGGTATTAAATAGTACAATCAGATGTGGAGGACAGAAGGATCAGAGGGCCCTGCTCGTGAGAACTTACAGTCTAGAGGAAGGTAGGTTTGATACAGAAGGAGTAAGTGCTATTGCGTTTAAGTGCCTCCTGCCACATGAACTGCCAGTCAGTGGGTGGGAGTGAGAGGTGCCGTTGAGTGCAGTAGTCCGTGCAAGGGGTGAATCTTGGTGATGATGTTTATGGAGGCAGTTGATAGGCCTCCCTGAAGAGCTGAGTCTACAGGGAGCGTCTGAAGATTTGAAGGCTGGGGGAGAGTCTGATGGGACGGGGGAGGGAATTCCACAGCTCAGGTGCAGCACGGGAGAAGTCCTGTAGGCGGGAGTGGGAGGATGTGATAAGAGATGTGGAGAGCAGAAGGTCGTGTGCAGAGCGAAGATGGCGGGCGGGAGTATATTTGGAAATGAGAGATGAAATATAGGGGGGTGCAGTGTTATTGAGGGCTCTATAAGTTAGCACCAGAGTTTTGAATTTTACTCTGTGTGCTAATGGGAGCCAGTGTAGGGACTGACAGAGGGGGCTGGTGTTAGAGAAACAATGAGTGAGGTAGATTAGTCTTTCAGCAGAGTTCATTATGGACTGTAGTGGGGTTAGTCGGGTGAGAGGCAGGCCAATTAGTAAAGAGTTACAGTAGTCAAGACGGGACATGATGAGTGTTTGGATTAGAATTTTGGTAGTGTCTTCTGTGAGAAAGGGTCGGATTCTAGAGATGTTGCGGAGGTGGAGGCGGCATGCGTTGGAGATTGGATGTGAGGAATGAAGGATAGGGCAGAGTCAAATGTGATCCCCAGGCAGCGTGCTGTAGGGGTTGGTGTGATGGAAGTGTTGTTAACGGTGAGGGTAATATTTGGCATAAGGCTGGTTGTAGATGGAGGGAAGAGAATTAGTTCAGCTTTGCCAAGGTTAAGTTTGAGTTGATGGGAGGACATCCAGGAAAACACAGCAGACAGACAGTCAGACACTCGGGACAGGAGGGAAGGGGAGAGGTCTGGGGAGGAAAGATATATTTGGGTGTCATCAGCATAGAGATGATGGTGAAATCCAAAGGAGTTTATTAGTTTTCCAAGGGAAGCAGTGTAGATTGAGAAGAGCAAGGGTCCCAGTACTTATCCTTGGGGCACACCAACAGACAGTGGGAGGGGTGGGGAAGTGGAGCCGGAGTAGGAAACACTGAAGGAGCGGTTGCAGAGATAAGATGAAAACCAGGAGAGTGCAGTGTCGCAGAGACCTAGGGAGTGGAGGGCTTGGAGGAGGAGTGGGTGATCAACTGTGTCAAAGGCGGCTGACAGGTCCAAAAGAATGAGTAGGGAGTAGTGGCCTTTTGACTTGGCTGAGAGCAAGTCATTGGCCACTTTAGTGAGGGCAGTCTCAGTGGAGTGATGAGGGCGGAATCCGGATTGCTAGGGATCTAGCAGGGAATGGGAGCAGAGGAATTTAGTGAGCCGGTTATATGCAAGGCGCTCGAGAAGCTTGGAGGCGAACGGGAGTAGGGAAATTGGCCGGTAATTTGACAGTGAGTTTGGGTCCAGGGAGGGTTTTTTTAGGATGGGAGTGATTAGTGCATGTTTGAAAGAGGATGGGAAGGTGCTGGTTGACAAAGAGAAGTTGAATAAGTGCGTAAGGATTGGAGTTAGTAGAGGGGAGAGTTCTTGGGTGAGCTGAGATGGGATTGGGTCGAGAGGGCATGTGGTTAGGTTTGAGCGAGTGAGGAGAAGGGAGACTTCATCCTCAGTGACAGGTGGGAAGGAGCTTAGTGTGTACGTGGGAGAGGCGACAGGGCTGGGCTGGCTGGGTGGGGGTGGTAGTGAGGAAATGTCATGTCTGATAGATTCAGTCTTGTTCTTGAAGTGGTTGGTGAGATCTTGGGCAGAGAAGTTAGTGGAAGGTGATTGTGTTGGTGGGTTTAGAAGAGATGTGAAGGTTGAGAAAAGGCGTTTGGGGTTGGAGGAAAGATTAGAAATTAGAGAGGAGAAGAATTACTGTTTAGCCAGGGAGAGGGCAGAGCTATACGAACCGAGAATGAATTTGTAGTGTGTGAAGTCAGCTGTGGAGCGCGATTTCCTCCAGTGCCTTTCAGCAGGGCGTGAGCACCTTTGGAGGTATCGCATTAGTCTTGTGTGCCAGGGTTGTAGTGGGGTTGTGCATGGGTGGCATGGAGTTGCAGGTGCAGCGATGTCAAGGGCTGAAGTGAGAGTGCTGTTGTAGAGAGCAGTAGTTTTGTCTGGGTAAGTAAGTGTGAGGATGGGGTTGAGAAGAGGCTGCAGGGAGGTGGAAAATTGTTGCTTATGAAGAGTATGCAGATTTCTCCGCATGCGCTTGATTGTGGCGGGGGTGATGGGTTTGCGTGGTATGATGAGGTTACCGGTGAGGAGGTGGTGGTCAGAGAGGGGAAAGGGGACATTAGAGAAGTTGGAGACCGAGCAGAGGTTAGTGAAGATCAAGTTGAGGGAGTGACCATCACTGTGTGTGGGAGAGCTGTTCCACTGCAATAAGCCTAAGGAGGTTGTTAAGGAGAGGAGTTTGAGGGCAGGGGGGGGTGTTGTGATTATCTATAGGGAAGTTGAAGTCACCCATGATGAGCGTAGGGACATCAGAGGACATGAAGTGAGGGAGCCGGGAGGTGAAGTGATCAAGGAATTGTGCAGTGGGACCAGGTGGCCTGTATATGACAGCGACATGCAGGGGGAAGGGAGTGAAGAGGCGAAGTGTGTGAGCTTCAAATGTAGGGAGGGAGAGAGAGGGAACAGTGGGGAGTACCTGAAATATATGGTTAGGGGGCAGCAGGATGCCTACTCCCCCTCCCTGTCTGTTGCCAGGCCTCGGTGTGTGTGTGAATTGAAGGCCTCCATATGAGAATGCGGCAGTGGAGGCAGTGTCTGATGATGTGAGCCAAGTTTCAGTGATGGCAAGGAGGTTTAGGGAGTGAGAAATTAACAGATCGTGAACAGCTGTTAGTTTGTTACACACAGAGCGGGCATTCCAGAGACCAAAACAAAAGGGGGGGGGAGCAGGTTAGGTGACGGGGTACGGTTATTAGGTTGTGAGTGTTGCGCGTGTGAGTGGGTTCTGTGGTACAAGAGAGAATGGAAGGGGGGCCTGGGTTAGGTGAGATGTCACCTGCAGCAAGTAGGAGGAGAAGGGACAGGGACATAAGGTGAGAGTGAGATTTGAAGCAGTGGGGCTTTTTTGCAGGGGTAGAAGGAGATGGTGGTGATTGGGAGCGGAGGAATGAAAAAAGTTAATGGGAGCAGAGAAGTGGAGAGTGAAGAATTGAGGGTGCAATGTGAATGGCGTGACACTTAATGTGGACACAGGAGGAGGAGAGTCTTATGCAGGTGAGAATGGCGATGACAAAGCAAGGAGCTAATTTGCCCATAGTGGGGTTAATGAATGGGGCAGTAGAGATGTGCAACAGTCAGTAATCCAGGAGAGTACAGATGACTTGGCAGTCAAGGGTCCATCCACGGAGCAGAGGGTATAGGTGCCAGGGATGGTGAGGAGAGTCAGTAGCAGAACTGCAAAGTACTTGGTGAGGGTAGGAATCAATGCAGGGTTAAATGAAGTAGTCCACTGATGATTAGGAGAGGTAGAAGTTGTAATGGTTAATGGTGGCTGGAGAAGAAATCAAAGTCAGATTTGGTTTTACCCAGTGGTTTAGTGGTTAAGTAAGCAGCTTGTAAAATCAGACCTGGAAATCCTGGTTTCTTGCATCAGGTGGTCAGTAGTTTCAGTAGAGGAAGCAAATGTCAGTGCTTGGTGGAAATGACTGTTTCTTCACTCTGAATTCAGCTTGTTTACTTGCCTCTTGTCTTTAGGTGGTTGCAGCAGCTGTCTCGCTCTTGTCCAACTCTCTTGCCTAACTCTCAGTACTTAGATAAAGATGTACTCTCTTGCCTAACTCTCAGTACTTAGATAAAGATGTACTCTCTTGCCTAACTCTCAGTACTTAGATAAAGATGTACTTTGATAAAGGTGCCAACTACTACCCCTGGAAAATGCCACCCCAGGCAAATGCCACCCCTAACTGGGCCTGAATATATAATAACTGGAGTCCCTAAGAACACTGATTGACTGACTGAGGGATTTCCAAATTACAAATTGTTTTGGGCTGGGAGAGCTCTGAGTACGTTCAGGTGTGACACCATTAAATCTCTGATAAGAAACAGACACAGAGAGATATAGGAGAGGAATGGGGGAGGAAGGCAATATGGAGACTGGAACAGGGAGTCAAAATGGCTAATGTAGATTAGTACATACAACAAGGGGTTAAATGGTAGAGGGAGACTGGATGAGATTGGAGTTCCAGGAGACTGTCTTCATATAGCATACAATGCAGCATACTGGATAGATATTAACATATTATTTCTCTTGCCTAACTCTCAGTACTTAGATAAAGATGTACTTTGATAAAGGTGCCAACTACTACCCCTGGCAAATGCCACCCCTAACTGGGCCTGAATATATAATAACTGGAGTCCCTAAGAACACTGACTGACTGACAGATATAGTGCAGATAGATTACCCCAGAATTATTTCAATTCTTTTAAGTCTATAAGCCACACGGTTCCTTTGCTTTTCTTAGTTAAGTTGTTCATAGTCTTCCATAAATAATTAACATGAAGAGCTCTATTGGTGTATTTTTCTTTCTGTCTTAAATCATTAATAGAGATGCGTTTTGTAAGGGTGAATAACCAGGTCACTGCCTAATGTGGCCAGCATCAGTTTTCACTCAAACAACTAAGGCACAAAGTCTGTATTACTGTCCCCTGGGGTTCCCCCTGTAATTGCATCCCAAATCTTCTTGATCTAAAAAATAAGAATACCACTGCTTCTACGTCTGAGTCCAGATCCCATACATGTATTGAACAGCTGCTCACATAGACTGTAAGCTCCTTGGGGCAGGGACCTCTCTCCTAATGTTTCTATGAATGTGGCACTTATTTTATCCCCTCTTATTTATTGTAACATACATCTATTGATGCGTAGGTGATGCGTACACTGTGTGGCGCCATATAAATAAAGATATACATACATATACATACATAGAAAACTGTTACTGAAGAGGACATTTTGTCATCTCATCAGGGGTGGGCGAAAGGTCCAGTCATGTTCTCGTGAAAGAATTTGTGAAAACCAAGTGGTTTGTTCACTTTTTCACGGGAAAATCCACTTTAAACAAAGAGATTAAAATCTTTGCAGTTTTCACCCATTGACAAAAAAAAATTTGCTAATTTTCAATGGCTACAAACTTTCCACCCCTTTAATTAAGCGTTTTTCGCCTTTTTCTCTATAGAAACATGACATTTTCCAGGAAGTAAAACAAAATACAAGCAGCTACAGAGAGAGAGTCTAGGTGGTTGTGCTGTGGGTTAAAAATTGAGGCAGAAGATGCTCATAGTGACTGCTATCACTATGAGCAGGTTTAATAATAAAAGGAGGAGCTGGAAGGGCTGTTATGCTTCCAGTGAATCTGAGGAAGAGGAAGTGACCACTACCAACATGAAAGGCTCTGGATGCCCTGGTTCCCCAGATCCAATGATGGCTAGTCCCCCTACATCACCGCTAGGGATCTTGAGGAAATTTGTGTCATGGGAGGAAGAAGAGGGTAGCAGTGTGAGCAGGACAGGTTAGCTACCTGTGTCTGCTGCCAGACATGCTGCTCCTGCTGCCAGTGTGTCTTGTGATTTTCATTAGGAGGAGGAGGAGATGATTCCAAGGAGGAGAAGACGATTCCAAGTCACACTTGCCATCTCCAACCAGTCCCACCACTAGTAATATTACTAATAAGGTCCAGCAGCTTGTACAGACTCAGGGCTAGATTTAATGGTAGGAGTTAACATAGCCAGTAGGGCCAAAGTGATACCGGCTGTTAAACTAACATGTTTAACGTGGTATTTAAAGGCCCTACCAGCTAGAACTCCAAAGGACATTTAGCTACACAAACAGTGTTGTGGCTGAACATCCGTTTTGTGCGTTTAGTTCCCAAAACACCGCTAAAAGCAGCAATATTGGGAAGTGAATAGTGAAAATCAATTAACTATCGGTGCTTGACATACTGCCAAGCACCGATCGTTAACTGATCCATGTTACACTTACCTGTCATCCACTGTCCTTCTGTCTTCTCTTCTTTCTTCCGCCTTCTCTTCGGTCCTCCATCTTCTCACTGTAAAAGAAAGGAAACCAAGTATTACCAAGCATGAATGAATACATTCCAGAACCCTGTGAGTGACAGTGGGGTATGCAACGCATTGCAAAGCAATGCTTTGAGTACCTTACTGGCACTCAAAGGGTTCAATAGTAGTGAGCCCCAAAGATACCCATATATGCCTCCGTGTAATGCCCCAAAGAATACAAATGCCAAGTAATAATGCCAAGAAATAAAATGATCCACATAGACATAAATAAATGCTATTCCGTAATGCCCAGTATGACACTTAGCTTAGAGATTTGTGTCTCTGCCACTTGGAGTGGCCATGAGGCGATGGCAGCGGAGACACAAATGTCTCACAATGCTCCCATTCAGCTGTGTACGGGCCAATGACCGTAACACAGAGGGAATTTGAAGTGAGCCTGCCTTTATATATGGGCAGGCTCACTTCAATTGCCCTCACTGCCATTGGCTGGGATGTACTTCACATCCAGCCAATCATGTTCAAGAACAGCCGCTCAAATCTGATTGGCTGGGATGTGAAGGCAGGCTCACTTCAAATGCCCTCAGTGTGTTACAGGCATTGGCCTGTACACAGCTGAATGGTAGCGTTGTGGGACATTTGTGTCTCCGCTGCCGCCGCCCTCGCGGACGCTCCAAGCGGTGGAGACACGAATCTCTAAGCTAAGTGTCATCTTGGGCATTAAGGAATAGCATTGATTTATGTCTATGTGGATCATTTTATTTCTTGGCATTATTTCTTGGCATTTGTATTCTTTGGGGCATTACATGGAGGCATATATGGGTCTCTTTGGGGAGCACTACTATTGAACCCTTTGAGTGCCAGTGAGGTACACAATGCATTGCTTTGCTTGGTAATACTTGGTTTCTTTTCTTTTACAGAGAGAAGGCGGAAGATGGAAGAAAGACGACAGAAGGATGAGAAGACAGAAGAGAAGGACCAGCAAGCCGAGGACTCCTCTGGATATCAGGATTAATGGTAAATATTAATGCGTTGTTTCTTTACTTAGTCGGGTTAACCCTATGAATGCCGGTGGGGTAATTATACCCCACTGGCACTCATAGGGTTAATCCTACTAACTTTGGACGGGTTTTAGGCACTTTGGATGTATTGATGTGGGGCTTAGGGCCACATATCAATACATTCACTGTGGACATTGGGTTCTTTTGCCAGTTAACAGATGCGAGTGAGTCCTTTATCAGATTTTTTCATTACATGTCCCTTTGTATGGCTTCCTACATGTTAAAACACCCACTGGTGTTTTTTTAGCTTAACAGCTGCCTTTAAATCTACCCCTCAGAGTGTTAGGAGTGAGAGAGGGGGGTGATCATACTACTATTGAGGAGGAAGACTCAGGGATTGAAATTGATGAGCGCGGTGTTAATAGTAATAGTGATGGCGAAGCAGCTGGTGAATTTACCATTAGGGAAGTGGTAGAGGATACCTCTCTGACACTCAAAGGGTTAACAGGTTTATATCTGTGTAAATAATTAACCAAGCCAGTATTTTCTCTGCACAATTAACCAATATGTGTCTACAGAGGATAGACTACACATACATTAGGGATCTAACATAAAATAACTACATTTTACAAATACTAGCTGGAAGTACATGAAAATGATGTAGCCACATGTCATAATTAGTTGTTAGTGCACCTTTAACCTCTCCAAGGACTGGAACTGTCCTACAGAACTTAAGATTTGTTGCTTCCGCTTACTCTGCTTTAAGGTTATTACGGACAGTTTATTGCACTGCTGTGATAAAACATTTATTTTGTTTGCATGGTATTCAGGATATGTAGTAGAAATACTGATAACCCCTTAAGGACCCAGACAAGTGACTTCTCTATAAGTGAGTGCCCAAACATCTGGATTTTACATGCACATACAGTATCTCACATAAGTGAGTACACCCCTCACATTTTTGTAAATATTTTTATTTTATCTTTCATGTGACAACACTGAAGAAATTACACGCTGCTACAATGTAAAGTAGTGAGCGTACAGCCTGTATAACAGTGTAAATTTGCTGTCCCCCTCAAAATAACTCAACACACAGCCATTAATGTCTAAACCTTGGCAACAAAAGTGAGTACACCCCTAAGTGGAAATATCCAAATTGGGCCCAATTAGCCATTTTCCCTCCCCGGTGTCATGTGACTCGTTAGTGTTACAAGGCCTCAGGTGTGAATGGGGAGCAGGTGTGTTAAATTTGGTGTTATCGCTCTCATGACAAAGAACTCTCTGAGGATCTGAAAAAAAGAATTGTTGCTATAAGAAGATTGCCAAGACCCTGAAACTGAGCTGCAGCACGGTGGACAAGACCATACAGCTGTTTCACAGTACAGGTTCCACTCAAAACAGGCCTCTCCATGGTCGACCAAAGAAGTTGAGTGCACGTGCTCAGCGTCATATCCAGAGGTTGTCTTTGGGAAATAGACGTATGAGTGCTGCCAGCATTGCTGCAGAGGTTGAAGGAGTGGGGGATCAGCCTGTCAGTGCTCAGACCATACGCCGCACACTGCATGAAATTGGTCTGCATGGCTGTCATCCCAGAAGGAAGCCTTTTCTAAAGATGATGCACAAGAAAGCCTGCAAACAGTTTGCTGAAGACAAGCAGACTAAGGACATGGATTACTGGAACCATGTCCTGTGGTCCGATGAGACCAAGATAAACTTATTTGGTTCAGATGGTGTCAAGCGTGTGTGTCGGCAACCAGGTGAGAACAAGTGTGTCTTGCCTACAGTCAAGCATGGTGGTGGGAGTGTCATGGTCTGGGTCTGCATAAGTGATGTCGGCACTGGGGAGCTACAGTTCATTGAGGGAACCATGAATGCAAACATGTACTGTGACATACTGAACCAGAGCAGAATCCCTCTCCCTTCGGAGGAGTATTCCAACATGATAACGACCCTAAACACACCTCCAAGACGACCACTGCCTTGCTAAAGAAGCTGAGGGTAAAGGTGATGGACTGGCCAAGCATGTCTCCAGACCTAAACCCTATTGAGTATCTGTGGGGCATCCTCAAACGGAAGGTGGGGGAGTGCAAGGTCTCTAACATCCACCAGCTCCGTGATGTCGTCATGGAGGAGTGGAAGAAGACTCCAGTGGCAACCTGTGAAGATCTGGTGAACTCCATGCCCAAGAGGGTTAAAGCAGTGCTGGAAAATAATGGTGGCCACACAAAATATTGACACTTTGGGCCCAATTTGGACATTTCCACTTAGGGGTGTACAAAAAAATAATTTGCAACAAAATATTTTGAGTCAAAAAATCAACTGTGTGCAAGAAAATCAAATTTGCAACAAAAATACATTTGTGTGGCAATCTTTTTTGTGACAAAAGTACATTAGTATGACAAAATGTATTTTGTGACAAAGATATTTTTGTGATGAAATATGCTTTGTGCCAAAAAAAAGATACAGAAGAGAGGCTTAACGTAAATAACGGGTTCCCCAAAAACAGCCACTCCGTCCGAGACAACAACACTGTGTCTAATCTCCCCACTCTGTCGAAAATGGAGTGTCTGTCACACTGTAATTAAATCAGACCCATGGAAATAAACCCTAAATGTCACACTTTCTGGTTCCCTGGGATATGATAGTGTAAAATATGGTTAAATGCACAAATACCATATGGTTTAAATGTCATCCATGATATACTTAAAATCCATATATATGTGTGACATTTAAGGGTTTTTCCTTGGGTTCAGCCGTTATAAGTCTGATTTAATTACTGTTTATGACAAACACTCCGTCTTTGACGGAGTGTAGAAATTAGGCAGAGTGACATTGTTTCGGACAGAGCGGCTGTTTTTGGGGAATCCATTAGTTACTTTCAGCCTCTCTTCTGGGCCTTGGGAATGATGTGTCATATAGGTTATTCTGTTATTATCGCTGACGATTAGGATACATTGTATCTATGACAGAGTATTATGTAGTCATGCTACTAGATTGGTAAGAGTCACTGCTGTATACGTGTTATTGGATACTTTGTAACTTTTTTATGGTGGCATAAAATAAATTGGATTGTTTTAGCCTGACAGAGTCAAACTCCTTATTATTATGTAGACAGATAAATGTTTTCAGTAATTCTATGGATAAAATATATGGTAGACAAACAATTAGCTACAGTATTTTCTTTTGAAGCCTTGGAAGTTCTCTATTACTGATTGCTATTGTAAGATAATCAGGAACCAAGATATTAATAGAGCAAGACATATACAAGTTGTTAATGCAGCTGCTGTTTTGCAATACCTAAATAATATTAGTTCTAGGATTAGAATGTGTAATCTGTGTAGCCTACATAGATGAAAGATAGGCTAATTTATTACACTGTGCTCTTTTAACAAGTAATTTACACAATCCCTCTGACCAAAACAATGGATACAATGTACTGACACATTGTGTTCTCTTAGTGAAGGTTCATTTTATTGCTTAAACCAAAATAGTGTGTATTGTAATGATATTATCTTTCTGGAGCTGTCAGTTAAAGTATTAGTCATTACTGAGATTAATGCCTACCAAATTAACGAAGGATGTGTGATTAAAGAAGGATGTGTAACACATTGTTAAACAATGGGGGAGATGCACTAAGGGGTGATAAAGAGGTGTTAAAGTAGAGATGACTTCTCCAGTGATACCACTTCTCCAGTTCCTATGTTGTTCTATGGAGCCTATGCACTAAGATTAGTGCCTTAGCTCCATAGAATAACAAGTATTGGAGAAGTGATTTCACTGGAGAAGTCTGCTCTACTATATCACCTCTTTATCACCCCTTAGTGCATCTCCCCCAATGTGTTTCCGATTCCCCTGGTCCCCAAGTCGTTAAACAACAGTAGATAGGTGCTGTTATGAAGTTACACATTATTAAGAAATACCTATTAACACCAGATGAATATCACCTCCTTAGTACCACCCCTGGGTGCTTTAGTCTTCGGACAAGTTTTTCAGTTACATGTTGCTTTTTCTTTTATATATATATATAGATTTTTAAAGCATCAGTTCCATAGAATAACATAGGGATTATATAGTTTATCTCACTGGAGAAATTATTTAGAAAGTGTTTTACCAGGAAGAACACATTGAGGTTTCATTTTCAAGTATTATTTTCTCTTTATCAACTTTTTATCAGACCGTAATGCTTTTGATATGTAAGTACACAATGCTGTGATCAGCCAGACATAGTACTTAGATCAGGGCGACACAGGAACAATGCTCTCTGCGTGGTTCAGAGATAGAGAGAGAGAGAGATAGAGAGAGATGCTTCATTCAGTACTGCATCATTGGCAGACACTCCCTGGGATTTTGATGGGAGTGGGCGGGGGGGGGGACTTGGCAAAATCCCTGCACTGAGTCTAAAGGCGGTTGATTTTGACAGCAGTGGCCGGTGGGGGGCAAAATTGGACCTGTAACCCTTTGAATGCTAGAGAGGTCCCCAATTTATTACTATTATTATTTACTGTTGAATAAGGTGAGAGATCCCCTTTAAAACCGACCTGAAGGGAGTACATTTGATTTCCATTTGGAAAGAATGATAAAGTTAGAAGTTTACCACCAAAAATGTTTAGCAGAAAGCATAATGTCTCTTTGGCAAGAGTAAAATATACCTCCCAAGTGTCCCTCTTTATTAGGGACAGTCCCTCTTTGACATCTGAATCCCTCTGTCCCTTTTTCTCACCATAGTGTCCCTCTTTTTGGGAGATCAGACTGTGTGGTGTGTATATGTGTATCACATTGCTTTACAGCAATAAAACTCACATTAAAGTTTGTTTAAACTTCAGTAGATGTTGATAAAGTATTCTGTGTAAACAAAATACTTTGGTCTTGCTGTAAATTATTTATTCAGTTATAAACGTTGTGTCAATAGGTCATGAAATAACCTAAAAATTATGAAGTAATGCTTTGTGTACCCCTCTGGGATAAAAAAGGTTAAAAATGCCATTTAAACGAACAGGAGTTGAGGAGTTTGTGTGTTCCCTATGGTTCAGTTGGTATGCTCCAAAATTACCCCACTTTTGTCTCGAACATATAAGTACAGGGCTTTATTAGACATTCCTACCCATGTTTAATATTCCTGGTTCACAAGTTGTTCTGTTATTGATATCATACTGTACATTTGATACTTGAAAATGTGTGGCCTAATTTTTTAATCAAAGCATTTGCTGTGTCCTTGATGCTTAGCAAAGTTTTTCCACTTTGTACCTACAGGGAACATGCTATCTAGCCAACAGACATGATCATTTTTTGCATATTGAAGCACAGTATTCATTATTAATATGTTCTGACTTTGAAAGCATTTGGCTGAAATAATTTAAATTAACTTTTACTGAAAATTAGTTTGAACTCAAACCAAATAAGAGGCTCAACATTGGCTATTTTAATGTACTTTAGTTACAATGATATAGATGGTGTTTCTGCAATGCTGGAGTAAGTATTGAAATGGGAATCATACCAATTTAATTCCTGTACCGTTAGAAAGATCTTGGAGACCTTTGTAACGTCCAAAGGGTTAAAGACTGCTATTTCATTTTACAAATAATGTGTTGGAGACCTTCCTAACATCCAGTGGGTTAAAGGAGCAGTAAACTTTTGTTATGAAAACATTTACCTATTGTAGCCTTTTCATGTTAAGTAAAATAAGGGTACTCCCACTGCTGAGTGATGCTTATTTCCAGAGTTATTACAGTTTAAACTGGTTTTCTTTACATTATCAATGCCCCCCAGTGGTCAGATTCCAGTTAGTTATTCTGCTGCATTCTATTGGAGAAGAAAGTCACTGAAAAACAGTTCTCCATAGAATATGATAGAAACTGATGAGTTGTTGTCAGAACTTTCAGGAAGTACATGCTCTGTAATTCACTTCCTGATTAGTTGAACTTTTATACCACTTGAATAAACCAACTGACAGCAGTGGGAGTACCATTATTTTACTAATCAGGAAAAGCTCTACAACATATAGGCAGAAAGCTTCATTATAAAAGAAGCCATACTTTCCTGGGGAGTAAAACAAGGATACGCACACTGTTGGGTGATGCTTTGTTCAAATGTTATTACAATTCAAACAGTTTTTAAAGTTAATATTTAATTTTTTAACACTGCCACCTGAGGTCAGGACTTATTGTATGCTAGAGGAGGGATGTTCCACTTTCTACAGTTCTATATCGAGTTAGAAAGTGACAGCTCTACCACTTTGCAGTGTAACTAAACTGAACACAATATACAAGGATTATGTGTCTGCTGCAGGGACATTGAACTTGTACCAACATGAAAAACACATATGCCAAAAACATAAATCCACAGGCAATATACCTGGCTGGGCCCAGCGAAAAAAAAGTTGATCAATAAGCTTGCAAACAAAAAAAGAGTTAATTGCAGCCAGACAAAGATCAGCAAATAAGTTCCATGTTAATGAAGCGTAAGGAAAATCCAGCCAGTGGCTGGATTTTCCTTATGCTTCATTAACATTGAACTTACCGTAAGACTGGAGGAAAGTAGCTTTCAACTACAACAAAGACAGGGTGTTCTTTACAGTAAGGGCAGTAAGGGTGTGGAATTCTTTGCCTAGGGAGGCCATTTTGGTAGATGCTATAGACACTTTCCAAAGAGTAATGTATCCCTTTTAGATAAGAATGATACAGCAAACTATGACATTTGATTTTAGTGAAGAAATTGAAGCTTCTTTTGTTGTTCTTTTGTTGATTGAAGCTTCTTCTGGATTAAAAAGGAAATATGGCAAAGGATGGATTTGATGAACTTTTCCAAAGTCTATATTATTATGTGTATGCATGGAAGGGAGAAGTCAGTGTGTACCTCCACATAAATGTATGTATATATAAAAAAATAAATACTGTTATAAGTAGTGGGGATACCACCAGTCGAATCTCTACGTGCAAATTAAAGGCAATTTATGCAAAAACCTGAGTGTAAATCTACTGACCCCAGAAGTAAAGATCTACTGATCCTTCCCTTCTGTTTCCTACCTCGCTGCCTTTGGGATGAGGATGGTAATATATTTTAAATACGGAGACCATCTACACATCAGCTTCTTTTGAAGTTACGCAGTTTAAGTTCAGAGGCGGAGAACAACCTCATGGGCAGCAATGTGAAATGTTGTGTCCTGTCATTTGCTGCACTAGGGAATGGCTTTGCAAGAAGTCTGTGGTGTAAGTTACACATATCACTTGGTAACCTCAGCCCTGCTATCTGTGTGGTCAGATTATTGTCCCCCAAAACAGCTTATAGGAGAAACTTGGACCGATCAAATCCCTGGTTAGTTAAAAAGAGTAGAAATAGTACCTGGTTGTAGTTTCCCTTTCAAAAACTCAAAAGATGATCATGCTACATTCATGTCAAATGTACAAGCATGCCCCTCAGTGCAGTGGTAATGAGACATTCCAAATGCAATACTGAAAGGGATCACACGGTTAAAGAAGGGACCCATGGGGCTGGGGGAGCCCTCACTCCCCAGCTATTATTCATTTACAGTTTTATTAAGTTATAGGGTTATGCCCCTTTAAATTTGTTCAAAGTGTCTAGGAATATTCTAGATTTTGCCCTTCTTCCCACTCAAGATAGCGATTGGCTGGAGCTGAGTTACCTTGTGCCAGGTAGCTGTTTTGGGTGGGAAGAATGGGTATATAAGACCCTGAATCCCCCCCTTAAGTTCACCTGCTGGCCAGCTTTCAGCCCTGCTGAATACTGTTTCACCAAGGAAAAAGAGCGGTTCTTTCGGTGCAGGATGTCAGCGGAGCTGTTAAGGTTGGCTGAAGAATTGCAGTGGAGAACAGGGACAGCGCCTGGATCCAGGACTGCTTGAGCGCTGCTCCATCTTCATCAAAGATTATGAGACCAGCGTCGGCAAGTGAACCAGCTGACAGAGCGTCACAACGTAGAAGCGGGAGGAGAGAGGATGACGCGACCATGATTTCTCCGCCCCCGGCTGAAGATAATAAAGATAATAACAGAGCCTCTGAGCGCCGGGATGAAGACTCAGTGACGGAGCGGTGTAATGACATCAGTGGAACGCAGGCGTGCATTCCACCTACGATTAAATCTACCAGGAAGATGAAAGGGCGGCACCTTGCAGAAAGAGGAGGGCTGCTGAAGAAAGAAGAAAGGAGCAAGATCAACATTTAGAAGCAGATGACAGCACCAGGGCTGAGCAGTTACAGGAAATCAGGAGGCATGGTGAGTGTCAGGGGAACCAAGGGTTAACAGCAGTGCTAATTTCTTTATCTGGTATTCTGAAACAAATGTCTACTAAACAGAACAATTTAACTATTGTATGTGATACTGAGACAAGACAGAGTAGTGAGCTACAAGTAACTGAAGGCATTACACAAAGAGAAACCATTAGAAAGGTCATGTTTCTCCACTTGGCTTCCATTTAGCTAGTAGTATAAAAGAAAAGATTTGGAAAGGGGAATTCTTAGATCTCTTGTCATTATTGCCTGCGTCAAAAGAGTTTTTGGCAAAGAAGAGTGATGATAGATCTGAGAATGATAGAAGGAGACCAATTCCTAGATCATTTAATAACCGGTTACAAGCATTTTGCATATTTGCTTCAGTAATGGGTGAGAAGCACCCTAGATTATGTTCTGGCTTATTTTAGCATGTAGAAATTGTGCTTGAGGTTTACAAGACTTTTGGCGGGGTTTCTTGGTTTATATATGATGAGCAATTCCACCAAAAGCTAGCTGTACATACTTCAGTAAGTTGGGACCAGAAAGATGTGGTCTTGTGGGTCTCGTTAATGTCACAGCAAACTAATAATAATTGGCATAGATCTCAAGCTCCTTCTTTACAACAAGTTCAGAAAAAAGGGGTTTGCTGGGCATTCAACGAGAATCAATGCAAATTTCCCAATTCATGTAAGTTTCACCATGAATGTTTAGAAAACAGTGACAAACAACCCCAACAGTTAATAAAACCAATGTTTCAAAAAGCTTCAACTCCAGACAGAAGGAAAGAAATGCTGATTTGTTAGATCGTTACCCAAGGCAGGGGAAAGCGCAGGTAATTAAAAATGGTTTTCAGTTTGGTTTTGAGTTGCCAACTTACAAGTCACAGTCTTTTCAGTGGGTTGACAATTTAAAATCTGCTGAGGAGAACAAATAAATAGTTTGGGATAAAATTGAAAAATAAATTGAGGCAGGAAGAGTTGAAGGCCCATTCATGCATACACCATTTCAATGTTTTAGGTTATCACCTTTATGTTTGGTACCCAAAAAGGAAAATGGGTCTTTCAAATTAATACATCATCTGTCTTTCCCACATGGGTCATCTCTCAGTGACCAAATTAGCGAGGATTTGTGTTCCATCAAGTATACCTCTTTTGATGAAGCACTGAGATTGGTAATACAATGCAGTCAAGGGGCTTTAATAGCTAAAGTAGATATAAAATCTGCCTTTAGGCTCCTGCCTATACATCCTGATTGTTTTTGTTCCTTAGGTTTCCAATTTGTTTTTTTTTTATTTTTTGACAAATGCCTGCCCATGGTATGCTCTTTATCCTGTTCATACTTTGAAACATTTGCGGGATTTTTGGAATGGGTGGTTAAGGACAAGAGGGGGTATAATTTTGTAATGCATTATTTAGACGATTTTTTACTTGTTGGTCCCAAGGATTCCACAATATGTAGAATGTTGATGGAAACATTTTGTGAAGTAGCTTCTCATTTTGGTGTTCCATTGGCTCAAGAAAAAATGGTGCATCCAGTTACAGAGATTGTATTTTTGGGGATTACTGTGGATTCAGAGTCAATGGAATTCAGGTTACCAGAGGAAAAAACTTTGAAGCTAAAACATCTACTATTAGTGTTTTTATACAATAAGAAAGTTACAGTTAAAGTTTTTCAGTCAGTCATAGGTTTATTGAATTTCGATATGCGGATTATGCCTATGGGTAGAATATTTTCCAGGAGAATGTCAACAGCTATAGCAGATCTAAAATCACCTTATTGTCATGTTAGGATTTCAATGGAAGAACTTTATGGCAGGAGAATTTCATTTTTAATGCAGATATAGAGCTATGCACGGATGCAGCAGGTTCTTGTGGTTATGGTGTTTTCTGGAAAGGGAAGTGGAGTGCGCAAAAATGGCCAGAGAATTGGTATGAATTAGGCCTGGTTAAAAACATGGTTTTATGTGAATTGTTCCCTGTGATAATAGCTGTTGAGCTTTGGGATCAGTTCTTTGCTAATAAAATCATTTTAATGTATTGTGACAATAACAGTGTGGTCCAAGCAGTCAACAATCTATCAGCCAGATCTAGTCAAGTAGTTAATTTATTAAGGTATTTAGTTCTGAAATGTTTGTCACTTAACATCTGGATAAAAATGAAGCATCTCCCTGGTTATTCTAATGTATTAGCTGATAGTTTGTCACGCTTTCAGTTTGGCAGGTTTGTCCAATTGGCTCCAATGGCAGAGAATCGCGGAGCACCGTGCCCAGAGCACCTTCGGGAATTGATTTAGGAGAAATTAGGGAATTCATCAAAAATCAGTGTCTGCATCTACTTGGAAAGGATATGTTTCAGCTTGGAATGAATGGGTTTATTTTTCAGAGGAGCGCAATGGGAATCCTTGTGTTCATGATGAAAATTTAGTTATGTCTTTTATTCAAAAATTGTTTGATGGCAGGATTTCAAGTCAGTCAATCAAACGAAAAGTGTCAGGTCTCAATTTCTTTTTCAGGTTGCTGGGTTTTAAAGGATGGAATATTAATTTTACATTGAAACAAGTTATTAAGGGTTACTGTAGGAGCTCAGTAGTGCAAGATGACAGGTGTCCCATATCAGCTCCCATTTGAACTCAGATGTTACAAGAGTTACTGCTAGTTTGTAAGAATGTTTTTGAGACAGTTCTGTTTAAGGCAGTCTTCATATTAGCATTTTTTGGGGGTATGAGAGTTAGTGAGTTAGTGTCAAAAAATAAGCAGTGTCATAGTTGTTTAAGAATTCAACATGTCAAGTTAGGTAAGCAGTTTCTTTCTTTATATATTCAAAAGTCCAAGACTGACCAAGAAGGTAGAGGTGAATGGGTGAGATTGAAGGAATGGAGAGGGTCCTTGCTTTGCCCACTTCCTGTCCGATTATATTTCAATTAGGCCATATGTAAGTGCTACTCCATTCATGAGGATGGTGTTCCTTTAACAAAATTTCAACTGAACAGAGTTTTTTCAATGTGTATAGATAAGCTGGGGCTAATAGGCAAGAAATTTTTGCTGCATTCTTTCAGAATAGGGGCAGCGACAGAGGCTTTTAGATTAGGGATGAATGATGAAGACATTAAAAAATTAGGTAGGTGGAGATCGAATAGATTTAAACTTTATGTCCGCCCTCATTTATTGCATGATGCTAATATGAATTAAGTTGTGTTCTTTTATTTTACAGGTTTCAAAGTGCCTACAGTTTGGATTATAGGATATTCATTCATATTTTGGTCTTAGAAGCGGGCAATTAAAATAAACTATACAGAGAATCTAGGTATTGATCAACAGGAATGTAGGATTTGGTGGCATGGAGTAAGGGGCCTTAGGTGGGAAGAGTTGGATTTTTGTTTTAAGAATTTTCCACATCCAGAGGTTATAATAATACAATAATTATTATATAATAATACATTTGGGAGGTAATGATTTGGGCACTTTTAAGTCTATGGAAATTATTTTCCAAGTCAGAGAATCATTGAGCAGAGTTCTAGCCTTTTTCCCTGGGGTGATTTTGGGTTTATCGGAAATAGTATCCAGATGTATTTGATTAAATGGGAAAGGTTTCAAGCCATTGGAGCATAGTACTAAAAAATTAAATAGGTGTATGAACAAAATTTTCTGTTCGGTAAGGGGTTTGACTTATAGACATGTTGACCTTGAAAGTGGTGGTTCAGGCCTGTACCGTTCTGAGGGAGTACATTTATCTGATGTGGGATTGGACATATTTAATTTGGGTTTACAATCCCTAGTTGAGAGGGCACTTATGCGCTTGGGTGGACTCAGCCCTTGCTGTGGTCAGCCAGGGCTGGCTGTGGAGGGTTTCTAAAATTAAAGTTAAAATAAAAGTTAAATAAATTAATGGTTATTGTGATAGCTCCTGGCTCGTATGGAGGAGCTATGTGTTTGAATATGATGAACTTATCAGGCTAGGATGGCTGGTAAGAGTTGTTATGGTTTTAATAAGTGTTTAAATTATTTATTTAAATAAATGCTGCGGCCTTACAACCATTTTCTAGTTGTATGTGTATTTATTTATTTAAAGGTCAATTTGTAGAAAGGGAGGGGGTGGCGATCTTAAAGCATCCATGAAAGGGACCACACTGTTAAAGAAGGGACCCATGGGGCTTGGGGAGCCCTCACTCCCCAGTTATTATTCATTTATAGTTTTATTAAGTTATAGGGTTATGCCCCTTTAAATTTGTTCAAAGTGTCTAGGAATATTGTAGATTTTACCCTTCTTCCCGCTCAGAATAGTGATTGGCTGGAGTTGAGTTACCTTGTGCCAGGTAGCTGTTTTGGGCGGGAAGAATGGGTATATAAGACCCTGAATCCCCCCTTAAGTTCACATGCTGGCCAGCTTTCAGCCTTGCTGACTACTGTTTTAAGCCCCCCCCCCGTAATAAGGGTTATGTCAAAGTGTTTTTTGTTGTTATTTAAGATTAAAAAAGTATGGAGGGTTTTTAATAGAGATGCACCGATACCAATTTTTTAGGACCAAGTACGAGTACCAATACTTTTTTCAAGTACACACCGATACCAATTACCAATGCTTTTTTTGCAGTCATTTGCCAGTTTTAAGTACCTTGGAAAACTGGCAAATGACTGCAAAAAAAGTATCGGTAATTAGTATTGGTGAGTACTTGAAATATATATATATATATATATATATATATATATATATATATACACACACATACCCGCCCCATTAGACTCTCCCCCAGCCTTCAAATCTTCAGACGCTCCCTGAAGACTCACCTCTTCAGGGAGGCCTATCAACTGCCTCCATAAACATCATCACCAAGATTCACCCCTTGCACGGACTACTGCACTCAATGGCACTTCTCACTCCCACCCACTGACTGGCAGTTCATGTGGCAGGAGGCACTTAAACACAATAGCACTTACTCCTTCTGTATCAAACCTACCTTCCTCTAGACTGTAAGCTCTCACGAGCAGGGCCCTCTGATCCTCCTGTTCTACACATCTGATTGTACTATTTAATACCACTGTATGTCTATTCCCCAATTGTACAGCGCTGCAGAATTAGTTGGCGCTATATAAATAAAGAATAATAATAATAATACATACATACATACATACACACACACACACACCACCGCTTGATTCTCCCCTTTTGCCTCTTTCTCCCCCTCTTGATTCCCACCTTTTGCTTCATTCTCCCCCTCTTGAGCCCCCTCCTTTTGCCTTGGCTTTTTCTCTCCCTTTTGATCCCCCTTTGCCCCCCTTCTTGACTCTTGATCCCACCCTTTTGCCTCTCTCTCTCCTGATCCCCCCTCCTTTTGCCTCTTCTTGGCCCCCCTCTTTTTGTCTCCTGATCCTTCCTCCTTGCCTGCTTTTTTTTTTCTCCCTTAGTCCCTTTAGCCTCTTTTTCTCCCTCTTGATCCCCCTCTCTGCCTCTTTCACCACCTGTTTTGGATGCCCCACATCTTGCCATCTCTTTGCTTTCTTATCCTCCTCTGCTGGGTGCTCTCTGTTGTCTCGCAAGCCCAGGCAGAGGTCAGCATCGGCAACGCTCCGACAATCTAGGAGGGGGAGAGGTGACCAGGGAGCCTTGTGAGCAGCTCCCCGGGCTCCCTCTCTGCAGCACCGACCCTGACACAGGGTATCGGTGCTGGCATCGGCCACATTTGCACGAGTACTCATGTAGATGCTGGTATTGGCACCGATACCAATATCGGTATCAGTGCAACCCTAGTTTTTAAAATTAAAGTTAATTAAATGAATGATTATTGTGATAGCTCCTGGCTGGTATGGCGGAGCTATGTGTTTGAATATGGTGAACTTATCAGGCTAGGATGGCTGGTAAGACTTGTTATGGTTTTAATAAGTGTTTAAATTATTTATTTAAATAAATGCTGAGGACTTACCACCATTTTCTAGTTGTAAGTGTATTTATTTATTTAAAGGTCAATTTGTAGAAAGGGAGGAGGTGGCGATCTTACAGTATCCATGGCTTCTGGTGCAATTTGATACGTTATATCACTGGTTCTAGAACCAGTCCCCAGGGAGCTTGTGACAAGCCAGGATTTATAGATATCCCAGCCTGAACACAGAAGAACCAATTATACAACTCATCATCAGACATTTTTATTAACTCCCCTGTTAAAGTACTGAAACCCTTAAATCCTAACCTATAAGGAGTTCCCTGAGGACTTATTAAAGAATCAGAACTTTATACACATATATCATCTTCTATGGGCATTCCAATGCAATGTACTGCTAGGGGTGTCTTTTATGGCATACAATAACACTCAATGTAGACTATGTGATATGATGGACTGCATGCGTTTGTGTGCATGCATGTGTGTGTGTGTGTGCAAGCGTAACTGTGCTTGCGTGAATGTATGTGTGATGTGAGTATCTTTCTGTATCTCCTGACCAGGAAGTGAGGATTGCAGGAAAACTGATTCCCACCAATCCTAAGCAAATTGCAGGCCATGCAATAGCCAACATTTACAGTTTTACTTTGTCACATATACATTACATGACTATCGTGAGGCTGATACATGCACTGAATAAAACAGGACTGATTGTGGAACAAACCAATTGCACCATAGGGTATAAATAAACACTTCCTATATCCCCATTGATTTGAAGGAGGGTTAACCCTAACATACTGAGACACTTATTTGACAATTTGTGTTTGAGGGATGTGCACCCATCTAGTATTCAGAGGGTTAAGGGAAAATGAGTATATATTCTATGTTCAGAGACTGACTACTAGATTAAGGCGTAAAGCAATAATACTAGTGCAGGACCACAGGAAGGTCTTGCCTCTGGGAAACAGCTGACATGAGAATGAGATGAGTATTGTGAGTTCAAACCTGCAAGTCTTGTTCCGAATTTATCATGTGAGTGGTAAGAGTTAAAAGGGAAATTAATGTCTAATTTTGACTTTGCAAATTCTACAAATGCAGTTAACCCTTTGAGTGCCAGAGGGATACCCAACGCATTGCAAAGCAATGCTTTGTGTATCCCTCTGACACTTAAAGGGTTAAGTCAAAATGCCTAGCCTTTGTTTTTTTTTTTTATTGTCACTTATGTTTTGGGGAATATAAGAAGATCTCTCCCTCCAATTCAATGGTACCCACAGTGTTAAAAAAATAAACAAGCAAGCACATACACACCTTCTTTTTTATGTCTATAAATGCAGAATTCTGCCCCTACTGTACAAGAACTAATTACACATTGCATGGAGACCCCTTCTTCCTACCCATACACACAGTCAGGTCTGAAACCCTTTCCCCCACCCCCTGCACAGTGCTAAATAATTGAATTATTCAGACATTGACTGAAGCCAGCTCTGATTTCTGCTGGTTCCTGTGAACTCTGCCCTACTGCAGTGCCAACTGGAGCCTAAGCACAATGTCATCACAATGTTCAGACTCTGGTTGTCACGTCCTGAGCCAGGCAAAGCTCAGAGCAACTGACAGAGATGAGAGATCTGAATGAACTGTGTGGATGCTTCTCCATGCAATGCACAAGCTTGTACAGCTGTACAGGGCCCCATGTTTACAGTGATACCCCTTACTTTGCCACCCTTTTATCCTTAGCAGGGATAGAGGTGCAGTGTTCCACTATTCATTCATTTCTAACCACATACGGTTATGCACAAATCTAAAATAAATAGCAAATAGGGGATAATGGAAAAAAAGAGCTATAGTCATTTTGACATCATATATTTTCCACTTGGAAAACATGTAAAGTCAGAATTTGACATTATTGTCCCTTTAAATGATATAGTCGTCAACTATTTGTGTTTAACTTTGTCCCTTTGAATGATGAACCCAGTAGGTAACCCATATGGTATCTGTAGTTTTGTGGGACACTCAGGTCTGTGTAAGAGACTTCTCAATATGAGGTTCCTCAGCCTGTATTCTACATAGGGGGGCCAATAGTAAGTTTAATAATATATTACAGGATATGTGCTTGTGCAGATCCATTATATAGGTGAAAGCTTTTAGTGTATGCAGTACTTGGTTATGGTAAATTGCTACTCCTGCATTTTTCCTATTCATTGACTGCCACATAAGTGCAAAACTGATATTTTAGGCAACTGCAGAGTTATTTATAGACCTTTATCCATTCACTTGCTTCTCCCCAGTGATGTTCTTCATTCACTCTGGGACTCCTGGGACATTGACTATGTAAGGATCAGTGTATTCAGTGTATGACTGTGGTATATTAGATAGTACGAAGTGACACAGCAGGCCTGAATATATTCATAGATCACTCAAAAAGAGATAAGAATCTCATTCAGAATAATTCACCAATAGAGGTTTACTGTGTTGCAGGTCTCACCAGAGGCAGACCTATTCTGCATCAATAAGCCATTGATTTATACCTGGTCCACAATATATTAATACAAAACTTTTAACCCTTCTGAGTGCCAGAGAGGTACGCAACACATTGCTTTGCAATGAGTTGAGTACTGCTCTGGCACTCAGAAAGATTAACAGATTTAATTAAAAACACAAAGCATTAACCTTAATCTGTAATAAGTATTTAACGTAAAAGTCATGTATTAATATACTGTAAAGCAAGGACCTATTGATACAGAAAGGGTCTAACTCCACCGAGAAATGCAACATGATACACCTCTAGTACTGCAATGTTCTGAATGAGATTCTTTCTCTTTCTGAGTTATCTATCTAAAGGTAAGGTTACATCTGCATTCTGAATAATTTCAATGTCCCTGCAGCAGTTTATATACCTCTTTACAGGCTATTATTTAACCCCCTGTATGCTATAGATATCTCCTGAGGAGCAGTGTACTGGAGATCTACCTAGCAACTAGTGATGAGCGAGCATGCCCGGCCGAAGCTCGGTTCGGCTCGAGCATCGCTCTGCTCGGCACATGGCGGTACTCGTACGAGTACCGCATGTGCTCGCCCGCCATGTTCGGGTCTCCTCCCCGCACGTTTCGCGGCTGCTGCGCAGCCAATAAACGTGCGGGGAGGCTCTGACATCAGTGTAATGCCAGCAGCCATGTTGGCTGCTGGCATTACACTGATTGGCTGGCCAGAACACGTGATCGGGTGCTGTATAGCACCTGACCAGCGAGTTCGGCTCAGTCTTAGCCAGGGAGAGATGAGGATAGGAAGGGAAAGTCAGTGTAGGGAGAAGAAAAGTGTTTTTGAACAAAAAAAAGACCCAAAAGTCCTTTTTAGGACTACTGTGTGTGGGGGCAGCAGATATATTTTGTTTTGGGGGGCAGAGTTTAAAAAAAAAACGTCACATATTCCGTTCACTGTGCCTAGCCGCAGATTAGCAGCACATTCTGTTTAGTGTGCAAAGTTTCAGATTAGCAGCACATTCTGTTTAGTGTGCAAAGTTGGAGATTAGCAGCACATTCTGTTTAGTGTGCAAAGTTGCAGATTAGCAGAACATTCTGTTTAGTGTGCAAAGTGTAAAAACTAAAAGTCACATATTCCATTCACTGTGCCTAGCCGCAGATAAGCAGCATATTCTGTTTAGTGTGCAAAGTTGCAGATTAGCAGCACATTCTGTTTAGTGTGCAAAGTGTAAAAACTAAAAGTCACATATTCCATTCACTGTGCCTAGCCGCAGATAAGCAGCATATTCTTTTTAGTGTGCAAAGTTGCAGATTAGCAGCACATTTTGTTTAGCGTGTAAAGTGTTAAAAATAAAAGTCACTTATTCCGTTCACTGATCCTAGCCGCAGATAAGCAGCACATTCTGTTTAGTGTGCAAAGTTGCAGATTATCAGCACATTCAGTTTAGTGTGCAAAGTGTAAAAACTAAAAGTCACATATTCCATTCACTGTGCCTAGCCGCAGATAAGCAGCATATTCTTTTTAGTGTGCAAAGTTGCAGATTAGCAGCACATTTTGTTTAGCGTGTAAAGTGTTAAAAATAAAAGTCACTTATTCCGTTCACTGATCCTAGCCGCAGATAAGCAGCACATTCTGTTTAGTGTGCAAAGTTGCAGATTATCAGCACATTCAGTTTAGTGTGCAAAGTGTAAAAACTAAAAGTCACATATTCCATTCACTGTGCCTAGCCGCAGATAAGCAGCATATTCTGTTTAGTGTGCAAAGTTGCAGATTATCAGCACATTCTGTTTAGTGTGCAAAGTGTTAAAAATAAAAGTCACATATTCCGTTCACTGTGCCTAGCCGCAGATAAGCAGCACATTCTTTTTAGTGTGCAAAGTTGCAGATTATCAGCACATTCAGTTTAGTGTGCAAAGTGTAAAAACTAAAAGTCACATATTCCATTCACTGTGCCTAGCCGCAGATAAGCAGCATATTCTGTTTAGTGTGCAAAGTTGCAGATTATCAGCACATTCTGTTTAGTGTGCAAAGTGTTAAAAATAAAAGTCACATATTCTGTTCACTGTGCCTAGCCGCAGATAAGCAGCACATTCTGTTTAGTGTGCAAAGTTGCAGATTTGCAGCACATATTCCGTGTAATATGAAGAAGGCGGGTAAAAAGGGACGGGGAAGTGGACGTGATCCTGATAGTTCAGGGCGCGGGTCAGGACGCGTAGAAACTGTGCCTGGTGCCAGAGCACAAGAAAGAAAGACATCCACCATACCTAGCTTCATGTCTCAGTTTACAGGGCGTCGCAGGACATCACTCTCGAGGTCAGACCACTGCGAACAGGTGGTCGGTTGGATTTCAGGTGATACTGCTTCCAGACGGTTAAGCACCACCCTGTCTTCCACCAAGTCCACTCTCAGTAGCCAAGAGTCTGGTCAACATAATCCTCACCCTGATCATCCTTCCTCCCACCATAGAGGGTCTGGTCAAAGAAGTGATCCCACACTGGGATATAGTGAGGAGCTCGTCTCATCACCAATCCTTAATTTGAACCTCTCTCCAAGCACGCTTGCAGAGGAACATGAAATCTTGTGCCCTGATTCACAACCTCTAGAGGGTACCCAATCACAAGAAGATGACAGAGGGGAACTGCATTTAAGGTCAAAGGAAGTGGATGATGATGATGATGAGACACAGTTGCCATCAAATCAACCACTTTTACTGTCTCAAGACCTTGATGAGGAGGATGATATACAGTTGTCAATGACTGAGTATGTGGTGGGATCAAGAAATGAGGAGGATGATCAGAGTGAGGAAGTGGAGGAGGACTTGGTGGACGATGAGGTGACTGACCCCACCTGGGAAGGTGGAGAGCCGAGCGATGACAGCAGTCCTGAGGGTGAGCCATCTGCAGCACCGCAACAGGCTGGAAGAGGCAGTGGTGTGGCTACAGAAAGAAGGCGGACCGCACCAAACCGGCCCGCAGATGTTCCACGGAGCACCCCCTTGCGTAAATCTCCCTTGCCAAGGGGTAGGTGTTCCGCGGTATGGCGTTTTTTTAAGGAAAGTGCGGACGACAAAAGAATTGTAGTTTGCAACCTGTGCCACACCAGAATGAGCCGAGGCATGAACACTAGAAACCTCACCACCACCAGCATGATCCGACACATGGCATCCAAGCACCGTAATAAGTGGGAGGAACGCCCGGATCGCCAATCTGTGTCTGCAGGCCACACCACTGCCTCCTCTTCCCCTGTTTTCGGTGCCGGCCAATCGACTGTCGAAGGCGCAGGCCCGCATACCTCCCGCCCTGCACCTGTACCATCTGAAGCACCATCAGCGACCACATCCACTTCCCTGTCCCAGCGCAGCGTCCAAATGTCGTTACCCCAGGCATTTGAGCGCAAGCGAAAATACCCAGCCACCCACCCACAGGCCATAGCACTAACCTCACACCTTTCCAAATTACTGGCCATCGAAATGCTGCCATTTAGGCTTGTGGAGACTGAGTCCTTCCGCAGCCTGATGGCAGCAGCTGTCCCTCGGTACGCAGTCCCTAGCCGCCACTACTTTTCCCGGTGTGCCATCCCCGCCTTACACCACCATTTGTCCCATAACATCACCCGTGCCCTGACCAACGCAGTTACTGGGAAGGTCCACTTAACGACTGACACATGGACAAGTGCTTGTGGCCAGGGACGCTACATTTCCCTGACGGCACACTGGGTGAATGTCGTGGAGGCTGGGAGCGACTCGGACCCTGGGATGGCACGGGTGCTACCCACGCCGAGGATTGCGGGCCCTACCTCCATCAGGGTTTCCACCAGCACCTACGTTATTGGCTCCTCCTCCTCCGTTTCCACCTCCGAATTCTCTGCGCGCAGCGCCACTCACCCATCAGCCGGTAGCTGGAAGCAGTGTAGCACTGCAGTGGGGAAGCGTCAACAGGCCGTGCTGAAGCTGATCTGCCTTGGGGACAAACAGCACACGGCCTCAGAGCTGTTGCAGGGGATTAGTCACCAGACCGAGCAGTGGCTCTCGCCACTCAACCTGCAACCAGGCATGGTTGTGTGTGATAATGGGCGTAACTTGGTGGCGGCTTTGGAGCTCGGCAAGCTCACACACGTACCATGCCTAGCGCATGTATTTAATTTAGTGGTTCAGCGATTTCTAAAAACCTACCCCAATTTGCATGATCTCTTGACCAAGGTGCGCCGCGTGTGTGCACATTTCCGTAAGTCATCAACAGCTTCAGCCGGCCTGTTGAAGCTGCAGCAGCGCTTACAATTGCCAGCTCACCGGCTGCTGTGTGACGTGAGCACGCGCTGGAACTCCACCTTCCACATGTTGGCCCGGCTTTGTGAGCAGCAGAGGGCAGTAGTGGAGTACCAGCTGTTACACGGTCGTCGCCTCTCCGTTCAACTTCCTGTAATCAGAAGTGAGGAGTGGGAATGGATGTCAGACCTCTGTGAGGTTTTACGCAATTTTGAGGAATCGACACAGATGGTGAGCGGCGATAACGCTATTATCAGTGTAACCATCCCACTTCTGTGTCTACTGAAACGCTCGCTGCTCACAATTAAAACCGACGCTTTGCATGTGGAAGAGGTGGAAATGCGGGAGGAAGAGCTTACACAAGGTGATAGCCAGAGCACCCTCACTTCGTCTTCTCAGCGACAATTGGAGGAGGCGGAGGAGGAGGAGGAGGAAGACACGGTTGCCTCCGCTACAGAGGGTAGCCATGGAACTTTAGTTCCATCTCTTCAGCGTGGGTGGGCAGAAGAGGAGGAAGAGGATGAGGAGATTGAGAGTCATCCTCCTGGTGAGGACAGCGAAATCTTGCCTGTTGGTACTCTGGCACACATGGCTGACTTTATGTTAGGCTGCCTTTCCCGTGACCCACGCGTTATACGCATTTTAGACAACACGGATTACTGGGTGTTCACCCTTCTGGACCCCCGCTACAAAGAGAATTTCTCATCTCTCATTCCTCCAGTGGAGAGGACAAGCAAAATGGTGCAATACCAGAAGGTTCTTGTCGAAAAATTGCTCCAAAATTTTCCATCTGACAACGCTGGCGGCAGAGTACGTGCTACCTTGGCCAACCGAGAAGGGGAGAAAAGGGGAGCACACAGCAGTTCCGACAAAGGCAGGGCAACACTCTCCAAGGCGTGGGACACCTTCATGACACCCCGCCAGCACCCTCACCCTGATGCGCAGCCTAGTGTCACAAGAAGGGAAAAGTTTTGGAAGATGGTGAAGGAGTACGTAGCAGACCGTGTCAGCGTCCTCAATGATCCCTCTGTGCATTACAACTACTGGGTGTCCAAGCTGGACACGTGGTATGAACTGGCACTCTACGCCTTGGAGGTGCTGGCCTGCCCTGCCGCCAGCGTTCTGTCTGAGCGGGTATTTAGTGCTGCTGGTGGCATCATAACAGATAAGCGTATCCGCCTTTCCACCGAAAATGCTGATAGGTTGACACTTATAAAAATGAACAAGGCCTGGATTTCCCCTGACTTCTCCACTCCACTGGAGGAAAGCCCCGGGTGAACATAAAGTCACTTTATATATGTTATTTACAATGATGGGAATACTCTGTATTCCCTTTCACCCCTTCCACCCAAAAAATGGGTATATGGTTGACTCTCTTCCATATACCCTGGGATATAATTTTTATATAGGGCCAGCTCACCAGCGGGCCCTGTGATATAATTTTTATATAGGGCCAGCTCACCAGCGGGCGCTGTTTGACAATTTTTGTATAGGTCAGCTCACCAGCGGGCCTTCTCATATAATGTTTTATTGGGTCAGCTCTCTAGCGGGCCCTCTCATATAATGTTTTATAGCGTCAGCTCACTAGCGGGCCTTCGCATATAATGTTTAGGATGGTCAGCTCCGCAGCAGACCCTCACCCATAATGTTTTAGATGGTCGGCTCAGCGCACGTTTCCCTCTTAATCATGGCCCCAGTTCCGAAAAATCGAGGACATTTTTTGCAGAATTTGCCTCTGCGCATGTTTCCCTCTTAATCATGGCCCCAGTTCCGAAAAATCGATGAAATTTTTTGCAGAATTTGCAGATGATATACAAGTAAATATACAGCAAATACTGTTTGGTAACAATTTTTCACCTAAAGTCATTTTTATCTTCCTTTTTGTGTGTTTTACGGTCAGTCTGTAAAAATGGCGTACTACGGGCGAAACATCGTTCCCAGCAGCGATGTTGGAGTCCAAGATGCATCCAGACATCCTCCCTATGCTGTCCCTGAACCATTTCTGTGGTGTTTCCATCATTTTCTGCCCTTTTCCTATGGACCAGGCACCCTCCCCTCATCAGAGCAGGGGGTGCCTGGTGTAATGCTCGAGTCCTCCCATTGACTTCAATGGGGCTCGGGTGCTCGGCCGAGCACTCGAGCCTCCGGGGGCGCTCGGTCAGAGCACCCGAACACCCGAGCATTGGGGTGCTCGATCATCACTACTAGCAACCAAAGGCCAAGGGTATTTTCTGTGCTAGAAAACAGCGAATGGGATTGGGTTCAGGGTCACGTGAAGAATGGGGGTGTGGTCATGGGAGGAGGGAAGAGCTCCTAGATTGCCTTACCTAGGGATGCCTGGGATGTAAATAAGGCCCTGTCCCTTTGAATACTATATGCGTCTCCAATGCATCGCTTTGCTATTCGCTAGAGACATCTCTACCATGCGGTTGGATGATATAAAGTTGCCAGATCATCCCTTTAAAAGAGGACACATGTAAAATGCCTGCAGCAGGGCTTCAGTGGTTAATTACAAGGAGGTAATGGTACCCATGTATCAATGCAGCAGGAAATACGTGGCTCTGCAGTTGTATTTCAATTCCCAGAATAAGATACAAGCTGACAAACACAAATGGAGACATAAAGAGGCAGAGAATGAGACACACAGAAACAGATGCTGAGAGGGAGTATACACAAGAGAGCATATATTCAAGAGAGGGAGTATACACAAGAGAGGGATGGAAAAGAGAACACTCAAGAGACAGTGCAAGCAAGATATGGCAAAACAGAGCACACAATAAAGAGCACAGCAAGAGAGCAGAGAAGAGAGTGAAAACAAGAGGGACATGACACATAACAACAGAGGAAAAGAAACTCTAGAGAGCATTAAAGAGGGAGCACATGCATGAGTACATGCACCCGAAAGAGAGAGAGTGGATGTGAGATTGTGTTGGTCCCTCGCAGGGCTGCTACCTGAAATCTTGGGGCCCAATACAAACACAAAGCCAGGGCACCCCAACCCACTCATTTTCACTGTAACCTCAAAGTATCTGTAAATATGGAGTCCATGATATTGCTGCACTATGTGTTATAATATGAAACAGTGGTGCACTCCAGATCTCTGCAACTCTACCTACAGAATATACTCAACCCTTTTCATGCCAGAGAGATATTCAGAGCATAGTAACACAATACTTCTCTAGCACTCAAAGGGTTAAAAAGGGACCCACCAGGATATCCTCTAGAATCCCAGTAGGCAGTCTGGTCCTCTGGGAGCCTCTTTTGACAAAGCCCCCCCCAAATACATCAGTGCAGGAGCTCCCTGTCTGATCGAAGAGGCAGGCACCCATGCTTGGCTGTGCCAGATAAGTGGGTTTTGTATGCAACCCCCTGAAGGAAGCACTGGTCCCTCTCCACACTCATTCTGGGTTTCCTCCTCTCCAATACAGTCAAGAAGCACTCTCCTGAAACTGTATTCCAGGCACCAGGCCCTTTGAGATGCCTGGACAGCCATATTGGAAACAGCTGAACTAGCAGGATCCAGTCTTACTGCAGCCAATGGCTTAGGAGTAGAGTAGATTCCATTCAAGTTGGAGGACTTGCCATCATCTACACTGAAGAACTACAGACAAAGAGGATGCAGATTTGTGGGATCCCCCCACTGTGCAATATACCGAAGAGTGAGAAATGTGAGGGAGCACTTGTGAAATGTGATACTTTATTTTTGTTCTGTATAATAAATTCTACACAGATCTCTGCTTTCTTCTGTCTTCTCTGTGTACTTCCATTCTCCACTATACAAACTCTCAGTGGTGATAAGCAGGAACAAATCTGGATAAACTGCACAAGGTTTTGACTGTCTGAATGTTACATGGATTGTGTCTAATCACATATCATTCACCATGTCTTCATTAACATCTATACCAAATTAATTTCATCTCATCTCACCATCCCTGACAGAATGAGCTAAATCGAAATAAAGATTGGTGCAAATGGATACTTGCAAGAGCAGATATAGATTTTGATTAAGGCAATATTTCCTTGTTTTAACTTAGACCCTAATACACATGTTTATTGCTTTTTGTTATAAGTTATAATTATCTATAAATTATCACACACCAGTCTTTTCAGTAATGAGTTGATTTCATGGGTAGCTCCTTGTTTCTAATTTTTTGAATTTGTGTCTTTTATATATTAGCTATAGTTTAATTTCTGTCTTATATTTGTATTGTTAAATTGATCAAGCAGATGGATTTCAAGACATCCCTGATTTAGGGAAATTGCTATTAAATATATATGGCCCATATTTATAAAAGCAAATTATAGTTACTCTGGAGTAAATCAACTGCATCATAGAGGACACATAAAAATTCCTGTGAAATGAAATTGGATTTTAACCCCTTGAATGCCAGAGAGGACTCCAATGCATTGCGAAGCAAGGGGTTAAAAAGATCTATTCAAGCCCATGGGAATTAAAAGATTTTGATTTGTCCCGGATGGCGCAGTAGGTTTCATCCAGGATAACTCCAGATTGCTTTGATATATATATTGGCCTTTGTGGGGGGGGGGTTTATAAAAGTGGAGTTAAGGAAAAGAAGTGTTAAAATGGCTGTAAGATTGTCTCAGGTAGTTATAAAAGTATTAAGAACAGTTTAGGAGGACATAACGCTGTGTAGTACTTTTTTTTTTTTTTTTTTTTTTTTTTTAAATGGAGTAAGGGAATTTGCAAAAAGTGGCACAGCAAATTTATAAAGAAATGTTGCTATTTGGGACAATTTGGCAATAGAATTTTCTTCAAATATTTAAGGCCCTGTCTCACCTGTTCTGTTTCTTTATGGTCACCACGTTTATAAATGTTACATTTTAGTTTATTTTTAATAAATTATTTTTAACTTTAGAAGTTCACTCATATTATCTGAGGAAATATTCATTATATACAAAGTATTATTTATTGTTCCAATCAACAGTACTACTCTTAGATGCATTTTATTTTGTCTTCTCTTGCATCTTTCCCTCTGAGCGCTTCAGCCTCTGATACATTGAATTGTCTGTCTCGAACACGAGGATCCTGGTGTTAATACTGAAGCAGCCATCAAAAGACGAGAGGATGAATATAAGACAAAATGAATATAGTGACATTTCATCCATTCTTCATAATCATCCACTGTATTCACCAATCATCAAAACCTCATTCATACCTTTTGTTGGCATCCATTCCCTATAGATTGACTGGGCATTGGACTTAAGACTAAGTGTTATAAAATCATTTGATTACTATATGTTATACGGTGACTCGTGATTTGTGTTTCATACACCTTCCGGTAACCATAATACACTCTAGAAGGATATTTTCTCTTTACACTGTATAATAATATAATTAACACGCATCCTTTATATCTCTGGTAATACATAAGGGAAGGAAGTCTTGCATAACATCCAGATTTATTTCCTATAAGCCCTCTTCCAAAATATAAATATATAGAGAGAGTAAATTGTTTATCTGTTATCTCGCTAGCATACATCCTATATTATAATTCACTAAGTAAGTTTGTCAGAAGCCATCATGGGCAGTAGAGACGGCTGTGCGCGCTGCAGTCATGCACAGTACAGACTGGCCGTGCTGCGGCTGATACAGAGCAGGGTGCTCCGAATTCAGACCAGAGTACAATCTGATTTCAGGGCACCCCACTTCATATCAGCCGCGGCGCGGGCAGTCTCTACTATGCATGACTGCACCGCGCCATTGCTGGGTGGCACTTTGGCCTGTGTACACTGGCTCTTCCACTAGTATATATATAAGTGTTGTTTTTACATAGGTGAGCACCTCAGACACTCACTCTGGTTGTTTCCTTTCCTACCTTGATTATGCAATGCATTGCAAAGAATATTCAGTTTAACCATTAGAGTGCCAGAGGGGGTATAATCACACAGGATTACCTGCCTACCTGTCTTCCATTTAACCGACCAAAGCAGTAAAGTGCTTAACCCCTTGGACACTAGAAACATCTCTCACACATTGCTTTGCAAAACATTGGAGAGGTCTCTAGCATCCAAGGGGTTAAAAATGTAATGAAGGGCAGGGGTTTTGATATCAGTAAGAGTGCTAGGAGACTGCAGATGAATGGAGTCATTCATGGCACTTTAACCATTTGTGTGCCAGTGGGGTGTCTGATACATTGCACAACCCTGACACTCAAAGAGTTAACAGTTTAGATCTGGTGAGTAATTCTATTCAAGCATCATGAAAGGGTTAGGCATACCTGTAATGTTCACATTTATCATTAAAGGGATAGTAATACTTAAAGTTTAACTCTGAGTCTTCTTTACATTTTTTTAACACATAGCGCTATATTTAATTACTTACCGTGTTGTAGTTTAAGCCCTATTCAAGCTGAAAGGATCCCTCTCACGCCCCTTTCCCCTGTGTCACTCAGTCTCTCAGTCTGTTTCAGATGAAGTGCTGCAAGGGACAATCTTCAGTAAGCAAAAGGAAAATCCTTTCTTTCTTCATCAAGGGGGGCAAGGATTTCCTTATAGTTACTGAGTGAAGATTGTCCCTCACTGCAGACCGGAGTCCAGATCTAATGGGAGGCAGCCAGAAGAGGTGGGAGGGGGATCGGGGGGGAGGTGGGAGGGGGATCAGCTTGAATAGCTTTTGAACTACCCTACTGTAAGTAATTAAATATAGTGCTACATGCTAAAAAAAAAATTAAGAAGACTTGGAACTAAACGTCAATAGAGGTATTATATCCCTTTAAAGGAACACTAACACCTGAAAATGGTCTGAGTTTAAATACTCTTCACTTAAATCCCCTGTACTTCACACAGACAACTGTAAAACTTCTCAATTTGTTTTTTGGGTCCTAAAATCCAGTCTGATATATGGTCTGACGGAGTAGACATTCCTGCCTTCTCCAGGGCTCTTATTGACTGTCCGCTCTTTCTGAATTCAAGAACACTAGTCACAAACAGTTACCTGAATTTAGCTTTCTATCTCTCAATACAAACAGCACAAACAACGTTTAACCCTTTGAGTGCCTGGGGTTATGAAACACAGTGCAAAACAAGGCATTGCGTACCCTTCTAGCACTCAAAGAGTTGCTCAATGTTCTCTGATCAGGACAATTTATACATGTGCTAAAAAGTAAGTTTAGGATTATATTTTAAGGATATAACATATAAATTCAATTTGACATATATTAGCTGTAAGTACGTGACATTTGAAGATATAGCAACTATTTCATTTTTTTTTTTTTTTGGCAATATTGTTACTTTAACAGCAGTCTTTAATTATTTTGAGTACTAGACGCGTGTCCCAACACACAGAATAGTCCCTGCATTGCTCCTCAATGTGTTGGACATCTCTCTGGCATCAAAAGGTTAAAAGCAATGAGATCACTATGCTCTCTTCCTGCTTTCAGAATGGATGGAGAAAGTGGGGAAGAAGGGGCTATTATGACAGTAAGACCAGTGTGTGATAGGAATGCTTTTTTTGCCTTCAAAACCAAATTGCATAATATTCCTATAGATCTATAATCTCCTTTCATAATTAACTGCTGCATTTAATGAAGAGGAAAGGAATGTATGAAAAACTCTGGGTGAACATTTCAAGTATCATCTACTGATGCCATCTACAGGTTAATAACTGTCACAGCACCTATGTACAGAGTGTTATGATGTCAAAGGCATACAAAGTGGGACTGTTTAATTTTCTTAAAACAGGGGTCCAGTATCCTTTATATGTATTAACAGATTTATTTGTAATGAACCATAAGTCCATTAGATTATCAGTTGGTTTTATCTAACAGACCACTGAAGTCTAAGGATAAATGTATAGGTGATAGTAAAATCTTTGATAACGTTATGAACTGCAGTGGAATGCAGTCCTTTGATAACTGGAGGAATGCAAACAACATTACCTTGAATCCATTTTCAGTTCCATGTCAGTAGTAAAAAAACATTCTTCCTGACTCCAAAATGACATTCTGATGTCTCCTTAACACAACACGCAACATATGCTGAAACTAAGGGTTGTATTCAGGAAAATACAGGGGGAGAAATTAAAATAATCAGTTATTAAATTGGAGCTTTTAGCCCCTTGAAGGCCAATGCATTGGAAACCTCTCTAGCATTCAAGGTGTTAAAAGCCCCATTTAAATCAATAGTAAGAAAAAAAAAGAGGTTGTCTGTGCATCAAACCCTGATCTTTACAAACAAGGAACCAATGTCTTGCTACAAATAAAACGGTGGGGTTTAGTGTAATATATTTTGGCCAAAGATATGGAAAGCTTGCCTTTACCATCAAGGCACCCCAGCTTAAGGCAAGTCCCCATCTGCCTCTAATATGTGCACTCAAAGGGTTAAGTCGGTCATATCTTTGGGGCATTTTTTTTTTTTTTTTATTTCTTGCATTGACATATTTTACATCTTACACTACAGATTGTAAAGAAAATTACAGAAAGCAGAAGAGAGAAGATTAAAGAAGATGGACAGTGGATGACAGGTAAGTGTTACACATATCTGGTTGTTAGGCTAGTGCTGGAGGTAGTATTGTTGCACTTTATTGTTAGGGGTAGTGTAGGGTTAGTGTTTGGCAGGGTGACTTTGTGTTTGAGCTAATGGCCAGTGCTTGACAATGTGTCAGGCATTGATCGTTAGCTCTTTTCCTTTGATTTTTCCATTTTTCACTTCATTTAGTGTTCGTTTTGGGAACTTAACACACACGACGGACATTGTGCCACAAGTACATTTCTGTGGCCCAATGTCTGTTGTGGTTTCAGTTGGTAGGACAATTGAACACCAAGTTAGACAGTTTTTTTGTCAGTTGGTAGCCAGTTTTGCCCTACTTTAAGTTTTACCAGCCTCAATTGAATTGAAGCCTAAGTGTCCTAATTCTCTGAATTTTTCAAGGCCAAAAAGGCATCCGATAGCTTTGAGCATATCTATAGTATCTGCCAACACAGGCTCCCAATGAGAGGAATTCCACATCCTTTCTGCTCTTAATTATATTTGCTAATTTGTTCCAGGTGTGTGACTAACTTTTCAGTTATTAGCCAGATAAATCTAATTTAAATCTACTGTCTGTCTGTTTGCAGCAGTGCTTATCAATACTGATTTAGATGTTACCTGTGATTTGTTTTTTACCAGTCACTTTCTGTTTTATATTAATAAGATGAGAAATCAAAATTCAATAGAGCTGCTCCAAACCCTCCCATTCAGTGAACATCACGCACAGTACAACAGAGCAAAAATTACATTTACAGATGAAACTGTGCAATAATTAACCCCCAAAATTAATACGTGAATACATCCATTTGAATTCAGCATGTGCATAGCAGAGATTCTCCACTCTTTAAATATAATGAACAATACCGATCACATTGGAGAGCTCAACGTCAATCTAAAGCATATAATCCTTTATTACAGAATAGTTAGAATTAACTTATTGCAGAAAAAGCCCTAATAAATTAGTGGGAACTTGGGAATTGTTTTATATGCCCCAAGTGGTGCAACTGAATTTCTCCAGACTTGCAAGTATGGAGATTTGGGGGTATTTTAATGCTGGTTGATAGGCTAACTCTGATCATTCATAAAAATTCAAAAGTAATCTAAGCAGAGACTAAGCACAGCATCAGTGGAAGTGGAATTATTATATCTTATTATATTTTATATAATATTTTATAACAACAACAGGGATTAGTTTTGAAAATGGTTCCGGATAACAAGAAAGTACCTATAAATGTGTAAGTCATATTCACGATAGATCTTGAGTATAAGTATACACTGTTTGCCTTGGATTTGCACAGCACAGAGGAGAATAAGATGTGTTAGCCCAGATCAGGCACAGAACCATGAAAATCTGGTTCTTATGCAGGAAGCTAAAACATCACAATTCTGAAACATACCAACCCAAAGGTCAAATAAACATTCCCAGTATTTCCAATGATATAAATGGGGCTTCAACACTTTTTGTGCTAGTGAGATTCCCAAAACGTTGCTTCACAATTTGATGGATACCTATCTAGTGTTCAGGGACTTGAAAGCTCCATTTAAGTACATGGAACTTTTTAATTCATCCCTAAGGTGCTCCTGGGCAAGACACTTTAGGTGCCCTTAGCTCCACCCATGGCCATACCCCCAGTCCCTTCCACTATTTCCTAGCACAGAAAATACCCTTAGCCTATAACAAGCAAGGACAAAAAAAGCTTCAACCCCTTGGTGGCAATAGAGATATACAACACCTTGTTTTGCAAGGCATTGGAGATCTTTATAGCTCCAAATGAGTTAAATAATATCCTGTAAAGGTGTATCTGGTTCAGGGACATAGCAATTTCTCTGACCACACTCACAATTCAGAAGTGGGTTGTCCAGCACAGCTGATGCACCCCTCCTAATTGGACGCTCTAGGCAGTTGCCTGTTCTGCCTAATGAGAAATCTGACCCTGAAGGTAAAACTGGTTTGCACCTTTTTAGCCTCCTGGTTAGTGGCCATTGTACCGAGCTCTCATAAGCTTGTACTCACTGACACACAAGCAAGTACAAATCTCTACTATTGGTAACACATGGGACAAGGCCAGGATTTACGTAGATGGGTGTCCAAGAAATAAAATAAATATAACAAGACCTAGAATTAACTCTGTCTAATTATATATCCAAATTCCATTATGGCTACCTTAGCTGGTATCCAACTCCAGTCCTCATGGCACATCAGCAGAGCAGGCTTGCAGGATCTCCTCAAACAATCAAAGGTGAATGTCATTATCACAGATACACCAGTCACAATGATTCATGCACTGATTGATACATCCGTATTCATGTAAGGTGATCCTGAAAACCTGCGTGTTGTCTCAGGCAAAACTCCCATCTGCGATGAAATGATCTAGGGATTACCACTAAATGCATTGGATATACTGGGCAAAGATTTATTATTTTTAATACAATTATTTTAAGTAAAACAAATTGGACTATTTGGTGCATTGGCTGGCTTCCTGATACCATTCGGTGTATAATATGGTCCAGTATGATTATGTCATTATTTGCCTGATCATGTGAGGCCACAGAGTCTCAGCTTCTGGTCAGGGTCTGTACTAGAGACCAGTACTTTTGTGAGTGGTATCACTCACCTAGAGTCGTATGTGTTTTTAGTCTACATGTGTAGGATTAAAGCAATAATTTACAACACAGGAATCAGACCAGTTCATTGGTTGATCAACACCCGTGCTAGAACATTTAAAGAAAGCTGACAAAGTCCAATCACCCAGCGAGCATATGGTCATTTAAGAAGAGGAGGATCTACTTCTTTGTACAGTGACTGGAATCTCTTGGGGCTGATAATGAACTACCGAGGTGTCTGGCATAGGGGTCACTTAGATTTTCAATTTTTTCAAAAGACATATATATCTCTTGGAGGCAGTTTGGATTGAACTTTCTGCTATATATTCTCTTTGGGTGCCTCTCTTTGAGGCATTTTCCGGGGAAGCTTCATATTTTATTCTTAGGGAATTATGTGTTTTTAGTGTTCTGATATAAGCTTCTCCCACTTTTTTTGCTCTTTTACTGTTTATCACTGATTATGCAAGGGGCTATTATTGATTTCCTCATGTATTTCACATTGATTTGTATTATTGCTCTTTTGTTGGAGATGACTCCATCTTCAATAAAATGCATGGAAGACAGCCACAGGTTTCCCACCCCTGGCACAGACACCTATACAACAGCAATACATATTTTACTTATTAGGGTGTTAAAGCTTCATGTGTCTCTGATCTCAAAGTGCAAGGTTTCCCAGTGACAAGAAACCCCTTTTGGCTTGCCCTACAAGAGACCTGAACATCTGTATTTCTCAGCTTACGTAAAAGAGCATCTATCATCATATAGTTCCCCATAGACAAATCTGATCCCTGGGAGTAGATCTGTTGTTTAAGCCAAAACTGCATTGTGAGCTCCTGCACTATAACAGGAGGACAGAAGGGGGGTCTGAAGAGAGACCCCAATGCCCACTGGTGCATCAATGCTGCATAATGCATGACATTTTGCTATTCAGCATGACACAGTTGCGGACTACGCACATAGAGCAGGAGTCTATGGCTGAGAGCCTCTTATTTCTGGGTTGCTCTTCAGTCAAGGGGTCAGTTTTCTGTCCTCCCCATATGGTTGAAGGGAATTGTTTTGGGGCAGCACAATGGGGCTGTTAGCTTCTTATCGAGTCTGATCCCTTTGGAGAAGACTTAGCAAAACACTATAATTGTCCTTTAAGAAAATTCAGTTCAAGTTCCAGTAAGTGTCTTAAATACTCATTCTCTTGTCTTAGATGCCAAATGTGTAGATATTGATTGTGGCAAATATAGTTTCCAATAACATTTTGTCTAAAACCCCTAGCAAGGTCATGTTCTAGAGCTGGGGATATTTATTGGAAATATGAGGAAGTACAGATGTAGCTGGCATTACATGTGTTCTGATACTAAAAATATAGAATCTGACTGTACATAAGAAACTGAACTGCTCATTTTCCCTCCAAGACCTTGCCCAACACCTAGCTTCACCATTACAGTTGATGGAATTTACATTGATCTGGTCAGCTCAGCAATCCGCCTTGGGGTCATATTTGATTCCTCTCTTTCCTTCTCCCCCCACATTAACTCCGTGTCTAGATCATATCACTTCTTCCTCCACAAAATTACTAAAATCCACCCATTCCTCTTCTTGCAAAGTACTTAAACTCTTATACATTCCCTCATTCTGCCCCGTTTAGACTATTGCAATATCCTACTAACTGGCCTCCCTGCTACTCATCTTTCATCTATGCAATCTGTTTTAAACTTGGCTGCACGAATCACCACACTATCCCCAAAATCTAAACCTGCTTACATAATTCTTAGACATCTTTCATGGCTCCCTATTTAGCAATGCATCAATTACAAAGTCCTTCTTCTTACCTTTAATGTTTTCCACACTGCTAGCCCTCCTTACATCTCTTCCCTTCTCTCATCTTATGTTCCTGGCTGCCTCCTTCGGTCAGCACACAATGCACTTCTTGTTGCTCCATTCACACTCTCTGCCCTTTCCCGTCTCAAACTTTCTCACTTTCTGCTCCCTACTCCATACCCCTCTCCCTACTTCTTGAACAATCTCCCTCTGTCTTTAAGTCTACCCTGAACTCTTATAGGAGCATGCACTACATTTGGCCAAATCAACACTTGTAATCTCAACACTTGACACCCTCTTACCCTGTTGTCTGTTTCCTTTTACCCATTTAGACTGTAAGATCCTTGGGCTAGGGACCTCTCTCCTACTGTTTCTATGAATGTGGCACTTATTTTATCCCCTCTTATTTATTGTAATGTGCCTCTATTTTAAGGCTCTGCATACACTGTGTGGCTCCATATTAATAAAGATATACATACATACATACAAGAAACAATTTGACCATCTAGTCTGCCCATTTCCCTATTTAAAATGCTCAAAGCCATTTAGTCTTCAGGAAACAGTATTTCTATTTAAAGACCTCTTAAAAACATTAACTATTTAGTGCCTACCACTTCTGATGAGAGGCTATTCCATGTATGTCTTTCTGTACAGCAATGTTTTTTCACACTTCCTCTAATTTTTCCACCCTCTGATAACTGGTTCCCTTGTAAACTACATTGAAGGAGCAGTAAACTTTTTTATGAAAACCTATATGTTCTAGAGCTTTTCCTGCTCAGTAAAACAAGGTCCCTTCTACTGCTGCCAGTTGTTTTATTCAAATGTTATAACAGTTCAAATAACCAGGAAGTGAATTACAGTGTAATTATTTTGGAAAGTTCTACCTGACAGCATGACTGTTTCTTTCACATTTTATGAAGAACTAGTTGAATAGCCCATGTACATGGGCCACAGTGCCACCCAGCAACGGCCGCGGTGCAGTCATACACAGTAGAGACTACCCGCGCAGCGGCTGATACAGAGCGGGGTGCTCTGAATTCAGACCGTAGTCAAGGACTACGGTCTGAATTTGGAGCCCCGCTCACTTATCAGCCACGGTGCGGGCAATCTGTAGTGCGCCTGACTGCAACACTCGCAGCTGTCTCTACTGCACATGATGGCTTCTGACAAACAATTTAGTGAATTATTAGATAGATAGGATTGTTTGTATGAGACTTTCCTCTCAAACAGAGTGTAATAGTTCTGTAAAATCTCACGTAAAATACTCACAGTTTTGCCCCTTTTCACCTTATGTGAAGTGGAGGGTTATCACGGTTCCCGTGATTGCCTCCAGTGTTGTGTTACTGTAACAGCGACCTTTCTACTTCCTGGCTGTCACTCAATGCAAGTCGCTGTTCTTATAGGTCACTGGTAATTGCTGTCATGTCTCCGCCCACCTACTAGGCCTTAAAGGCCTCAGCATTTCCATTACCCAGTGCCCTTTTGTGGTGTACCTGAGCCTAGTGCTGTGTTGGTCCATTTACTGATTCCTGTGTATTACTCCAGGCTTCGTCTGACTACCCAATCCGGCTGTGACTCCTGACTTTGTCTGACTACCAGATCCGGCTCTGACTCCTGGCTTAGTCTGACTTCTCGATCCGGCTCTAGACCCTGGCTTCATCCGACTACTCAATCCGGCTCTGACTCCTGGGTTCGTCTGACTACCTCCTCCTCTGTTGTGTTCCCGTCTTGGTTTACTGCCAGCCACAGCTACCCAGCCCCGGCTATAGTTATCCTCGGCTTCCTGGCCCTACCGTTACCGCTGCGCTTGCTACTCCTGTAGCAGTGCTTGTTCGGTCAGTCCGTGTGACTGACCTTCTGCAGTCTAGGTTCGGGTGGTTTGTTGCCTCTAGTTCTAGTTGCAGTTTACCTTGCTTTTGGTATACCCTAGCGGTAGGGTATAGTTGCGCTATTTTAACCGGCCTTGTGAAGGATTGAGGAAGTGCCGTGCACTGTCTTCATATCTAGTCTTGTGAAGGTTACTACGGGTCATACATATACTAGCTGACACCTGCCTAGTGAAGGGTTGAGGAAGTGTTGTGCACTGTCCTCACACCTGGTCTCGAGAAGGTGGTGGAGTTAGAGTTGCTACTTTGGTGCTCCAGCATTCTGGAGTTTCTTGCTCCTGTTGCCTGGGTTTACCCTAGCATTAGGATACAGACATGGGTACATCTCACACTTGCCTAGTGAAGGGTGAAGTAGGTTTGTGCACTGCCCTTCCCTGGTCTCATGAAAGTAAGAGGTACATTGCTGCTACTATTGTGTTTCAATAAAATGTATTCATTTTATCTGTACTCGTCAATGTCTTTATTTCTCAAGTCACTCCGTGATAAGGGTGCGTATTATACACAAGAGAAAAAATATATATATATTCTCAAATCTGCTCCCCTCCCTCTACCCCAATAAGTTCCAACCTCCCCTCCCTCTACTCACCCCCTCCAGAGACATCTGGGACATCTGCACAGTGGGTAGTATGCTTTCATTTACCTCACACTTCCCTCATCTCCCTGTGAGGACCTGTGTTAATTAAAAAAATGATAGTGCTCTTTGAGTACTTGAAGGTTCTTGCGGGGCACTACTGTAGTTTTAGTGTACAGAGATCTATGCATTGGATCTATGGTAGTGCCCTGCAAGGACCTTCAGGTCCTCAAAGGATATCTTGAATCAAAAGAGGTCCTCACAGGATGAAGGAAGCAGACGGCAAATGCAAGTATGCCACCTGCTGCGCAGATATCCCAGATGCCTCTGGATGGGGTGAGTAGAGGGAAGAAATGGTGGAAGCATATTGAGGTTGGAGGAGGGAGGTAAGCAGACAAGAAACTCATTTTTATTTGGTGAGTAAAGGGAGGGAAAACAATGGTGCGTATTATACCCAGGCACTTTTGTTTTCTCCTAAAATCTTTGGTATAATTTATACTTGCGTATTATAAATAGGTGTGTATTATATTTTTTTTCCTCATAAAAATTTTTTACTGATCCTTTATATCTCAGTAATCTGAAGCTATACATGTTAAGGTTCTGGATTCTTTCCTGATATGTTTTGTTATTTAGACCTTTGTGTGAAAAATGACTGCTCTTTGTTGATTGCATCTAGAGCTAGGCAATATGGGTAGGGTTGCCACCCAGCCGGTATTTTACCGGCAGGCCGGTAAAAAATTGGCTTTGGTCCAATGTTAAGTCAATGGAGGGAATGCCATGGCTGGTATTTTTTTGAAGAAAAGGTGGCAACCCTAAATATGGGAGTGTTTGCTTGTATCAGAACATTGCTTTTCTCTACATCTTGTTTTATGTCATGTCAGACAAGCACAGAGCAAACATTATTTTCCATGCATACTACTGAGGTGGTGTTAGGGCATTTCTACCTTGACGCCTGGCACTGGAGGGGCTGTTTGTGCTGGTATGTGCTTAAAGGAGCAGTACACTTTTTGAAAATTAACAACAAAAAAAATACATTGTTGGGCTTTACAAGCCTAGCATGAGCCTAGCATGAGGCACACTAGTTGATTTCTACATTATCCTCATTGTTTCAAAACTGCACCATATTCATATGCATATTCATATGCACTAAGATAAGGGGTTCAATTCTGATGCAAACCAACTGAATCAAGAGGAACCTCTAAATATCTCCAATGATTTAAAGGGATAGTAATACTTCATTTTATCTTTATTTTATTTTGTAGGCATTAAAAAAACATGAAGAACGATATAAGTTTTATCTCTCAAACCTTTATGGTTTAAGAGATATTCACAAGCAAAGTATCCCCCCCCCGTTCAGCCAGATCAGAAGGGAGGTGCCCAGATAGACTGCAGAGAGGGACAATCTTCATTTAAGATAAGAGAAAAAGCTATAAAACTTGTCAAGGGAGGGAAGGGCTTTCATTGTTTTTATACAAAGAAGACTGTCCCCTTCTGTTATCTGTCTGGTCTTACAACCAGATTCACATCTGAGAAGAGATGGCTTACACTAGGAAAAAGGGGCGGGAGGGGGAAACTTTGCTTGTGAATATCTCTCAAACCATAAAGGTTGACTTATATCGTTCTTCATGTTTTTTTTATGCCTACAAAATAAAATAAAGATAAAACGAAGTATTACTATCCCTTTAAATGTAATGTTTAAACATCTGAATGATAGTGAGGTCTTCAACGCATTGCTTTGCAATGCGTGGAGACCTTTCTATGATTCTGTGGGTAAAAAGTCCAATTTAAAGCAATTAAATTTTTGAGAAGTTTTATTTGTTCCCTAAGAGGCAGTTGGTCTGTTCTAGAACTGGTCTATTTTTCTTAATACAGCATCATCAATGTGCATTCTAACTAATGATCTATAAAGTAGCATAGTAAGTTCTCTGCTGCTAATTCCTCTTCCAATATAACCTAGTATCCTGCTGACTTTACCCACAGCTTTTCTGCATTGCTTGCATTGTGCCAACATTCTCCTGTCTTTCCATTAAAATATTGTGCTGTTAGATTCTATGACGTGATGCAGCTAGCTATGTGTATGAGAGGCAGCTGTGAGTGAGTGCTTATAGAAGAAGTCAACAGGAGGTTCATTATTAAGGACAATCATGAAAATTGCTATCATGGGAATTTCCTGTACTAATGTGTCATAAATTTGTTAAAGAGGCTCGATAAAAGGAAAATAATTATGGTTTACATCTGTAAACTTTAAAGATAAAGTCTTACCTGTAACCATGTATTCTTTTCAAACAACTGACACATCCTAAGTGGTCCAGAAACAAAAGTGCAGTATGTCAAAGTAAGGAAATTAAGCAATTTTGGAGCAAACTAACTTACCATTGGGGACATATAAGCATTCCCCAAATTCCAGTTAATGTAAATGGGGTCTTTTTGCTCCTTGCCTGTTATGTTGGTGTCCAATGCATTTAAACTAGACAAATAGCTAACATGTTTTGTGTATTTATCAGGTTACATCATTGGCATGATTAACCCCTGGGTGACAAGAGGGGTCTGTAACGCCATATTTTACAATGAGTTGTACTTCCCTCTAGTCCTCCAAGAGCAAGCTTGGTTGAAGTGCGAAATGCGTTAAGAATACTGCTGTGTGTCCAGCTGTGGTGAAGATAATTGTCTGTGAATAAACAGCATGTTTTTCAGCTGAATCAAATAGTAGTGTGAAGTGCCATAAAGAAACCACACAATATATTTTTTGCTGAATTAAAAATGATGCCAAAATTGTCTAATAAGGGAAATATTGAGTTTACTAAAAGCATAAAAATGGTTAACATTTAACGTATTCTATCAGTACCCATTGATTGGGTTAAAGGTAAGTGCTCAGAGTGTGTCCCATCCGCCCCCACTTACCTTTAACCCAGTCAATGGGTATTGGTAGAATACATTGAATGTTAATCATTTTTATGCTTTTAATAAAATCAGTATTTCCCTTATTAGACAATTTTGGCATCATTTATCATTCCGCAAAAAATATATTGTGTGGTTTCTTTATGGCTCATCATACTATTATTTGATCTTGTTTTGACGTATCTTTTCCTGCAAGTGGGGATTTTGTGTGCAATAGTGACAGGTACACATAGGGCACATTGGAAATGTTATATAAATATAATGTTTTTCAGCTGGACTGGTCAGCAATCTTTAAGAGAACTCTAACACCTTTCTATGGCCAAAAATTCCTGATGGCCCCTATAAAGTTTTCTTTTTTGCCTTTGTTCAAGATATAACAATCAGTACTGGATGTCATTGAAGCACCTACACTGTTGTTAGCTCTTGAGAGCCAGCATTGGCCATCTGTGTTTTAGGATACATTTTATTGAGAGATGTGTTTCTGTGCCACATCTGCCAGGACATTATATCTAAAAAACAAACCACCTTTCGGCGCTTCAGGACATAGGTTGGGAACAACACAAGAGTCCCAGTCAGAAATCCAAAATAGAATCTCAAAATATTTAATACTTCTTTTCCAATATTGCGTATCATGCATCCAAGCGTACAATATTCACTTGGCCAGATATACACAAACAATAAAAATATAAATTAAATGAAAATAATAAAAAATTAAAATAAAAATAGTAAAATGGAAATAAAATTAAAACTGGTGGGAAAAAAAACAGCGGCACCCAATCCACTGTCAGAAGAAGGTGCTACACATCAATCCCAAATGTTACTCTCATATATATCACCATACATGGACTCCAAATTGGTGGTAAATATAACATATGTCCTCATGTACCACACTGTATCCTCTAAGGGTACACAATAAAGATAAAACCCCTCTGTCTAACGTGCAAACAATGTACCCTAGTGAAACATGTAAGCAGTACACGGGAAAACAAGAAAGACGATCAGTTACACCCCTAACAAACCTCTACCTACACTATACACCGGTACAAAAAAATATAATAAAAATAGGTACACGTGACCTTCATAAAACATGTACAAATAAGCAATCGATCCCATAAAAAGTAATAAGATTCTTTGAGTGCACATTGCTACAAATTGTCTTCAATAACTTCTTCAGATGGTAACATAAATAGCATAAGTGTCTTTCACATGAATGTATTTCATATGGAAATGTTTATACCGAGTGTTATACTTCCATTGTCAAATAGAAATGTAAAGCATGGATGTATGGATGCACAGAAGAAACTAAATAATTAAAGGGGATGTATTACCTCTATATAAGTTAGACTAAATAGTTAGGTTATATATCGAATATGAGTAAAAGTGTCTTAAATTGGGAGAGAAAAACATCCAGTCTGAAAACTAAACAAAGCACTAAGGATTGCAGCTCATATGGGCAGATATTAACAAGAACAGCACAACAGTCAATTACTGAAAACCTACAACACAATATTCCCACAGTCAGTCTCTAGTCCCTCTGTAATAAAGCAAAGGGCTCCAGAGTGGAGGGCCCCAGTGCCAATGACATTACCTTGCAGTCCCTGAACAGCTGCTGAAGGTTAGCTATCATGGATATTGAATTTGATCCCACCACAAGTTGGGTTACCACACGTTGATTTCTCATTGATCATCTGTGTTGGTGCAGAGAACTGCCAAAGTTGGTTGCTGACATTAGAGAAGCTACACCCACCAGATTTTGACTGACTTGATTGACCTCCACTTAGGGTCCTCAGATAAAAGCGGTGGGTCATGTAGCCCCCCGCCATCAGGATTAGGAATTAGGTCCTTTGATCATTCTAGACAACTCATTTGGACAGATACCAATCAAATGGAGAACGTATGAATGGCATACAAAGGAAGAATAGTCTGGGAATGGGAAACAAGGAGACATTGCATCCCCCTATACTGCTTGCTAGAACAATGGGGTACAGAGGACCCCTAACTTGGGCTATTGATGACATCTTAAGCTTGTAGTTTGTCCACTATCAACCCAAATACAGCATAGAAATATGATTTGTCACCAAAGCTGAGCACGCCAGTTCTCTTCTTTCCAATAACTGTGATTTATATCTTGATATTGTCAATAAACTGTCATGCTGTCCCTGAACAGTACCAGGCAATCAAATTTATTGAAATGTTTAATCTTTCAAAGCTAAACTCTACACCAGTGGTTCTCGATCCTTTTTTGTTCGGGGCACCCCTAACACATAATCTAGAATATTCGGGGCACCCCTAACATATTTAATGTACTTTATATGTATGTATTATACCCTTAATTATGCCCTTGATACAGTTATTATTAGGTCTTACAATCATAGTAACAAAACTGAACATATAGTGCAGAACAATTTCTATTAATGTTTATTTAAAAGTCCATTTTTGTTAGTCTTCATAGAATATGTGGGGCACCCTAAGATGATGTCTGTGGCACACTAAAGTGCCACGGCACCCTGGTTGAGAATCACTGCTCTACACTGATGTTCTATAAATAATATCTGTACCTTGGGAATCCACAAATTCACAGGTGGTTGCCGTTTCATTTGTTTTCAGTGTTCTTTATTGATGTTGCCTGTGGTATAGCTGAAGAGCTCACAGCTGCCAGGAGAAATTCAGTCATATGTTTTCTGTTTCTCTACAGTAATTGTCATTGGATGGAAAATTCTGTACTTCAGAATTCAGGCCATGCCATTTTCACAGAATGCATTCATACAAGCTCAGTATGAATGACTAAACATACTTTATTCCATTTGTTTCAGAACTATTGACGGAATTGGACATAATTAATCACTGTGTGACTAATCACTAGAGGGAAAAATACATGCTGCACAGCAATATTGTTAAAAGTCTTGAGAGCCAGAGTAGTGTGAACTTCATTGCAAAGTAACTCTCCTCTTGTCCTCAGTGGGTTAAGATTTTGATTGCCCAGTGATGGCACAATCTGTATCCAAACTGAACCCAGTAGAACTTTTAGTGGAAGAAGTTAGAGGTGTCCAGTTTAAGAACAGTTTAAGAACAATGCATTGCTATGCTAAATAATTTGAAAACTACAATGCTCAACATTGGAATAGCAACACCAATAGAATATGCAGAGCTATGCGAAGTGCTGTCTGAAATATGGAAATGACTGAATTTCTGAAGTGATGGATTCAGGGGGAAACAGGTGACACATTCATTGTCTGGACAGACTGACTTAGCTGTGAAGTCCTTAAAAACCTTTTTTTTAGCTGTGGGTTGCTTTATGACATTATTAGGGTAAAAATATCATAAGCTGACAAACACTAGAGGGACAGGATCATATGTCTCTACAATTGAAGGTAGTCTAGACATGGACTCCTTGCTCTCAGTGCCTAGGGAAACCAGCTGCACCTCTCTGACGAGGCCCAAACAAGGCCAAAACATATGTCTGGGGTTAGCTGGTATTTCCAGTGCAGAGGAGACTTGCCCATCATTTTGGAACTGGACTGCCCTTATGGGTGGGATTAGTCTAATATGTATGTGGAAATTTCTTCTCTGTAATGTCACTAGAAAGCTAAAATGTGATACTGTTGAGCGGTGACATTGCTTTTGTTCATTCTCAGAGCCTTTCACATCTCTTGGCATGTATCATCTGTGTTGGGTCAGATTGTCTGTGCTAGCCATTGAAACACACTTTGGAACTGTGCAGATATTTTGGTTCCATTGGTAACTTTGTGTTCACCAACACCAAAGCACTCATCACCCAGGAACTAGCTCACATGCTGGACCAGGGTTCACTAGGACAATGGATCTACAGCTATAAAACCACATCAAGGCTCACCACTAATGAGAATAGTGTACAGCCCATTTGCACTGGAGGTGGTAATGTAGATTTGTGATCTCCAAAGATGAGTCCTGATTCTGTCTAGAAAATCCCTATGGCTGGACTGCAGAAGTACTAATCATGGACATGCAGAACGGTGTATTATTCAGTGCTACCGTTGATCAGCTCCAGCTATAACTGCATGGAACAGCACCATAAGTAGTGTATTTTCTTTCTAAAAGAAGGGCTTCATTTCATTTACATTGTAATATAGCTCAATAGGTTGCCAAAAGACATGTACCGATCAAATTCAACTTTTGAAATATTCCCCTTGTTGTTTTGGTCGTAATGAAGGCAAAAAAAAAAAAAAATCACTGACGCTATTTGCATTTATGCCTCAAGGAGGTAAAAAATTCCTTCCAAACTACAAAGAGTAGTAGAATATATCCCTGTAAGGATCCATTCCTCCTAGTGTATCTTCCTCTTCCAGTGTTCCCTTTGCTTCCCTCCTTTTTTCCCTATTTAAGGTCCTACCTGCTTCCCTGCTGTGCGGTCTCTTAGTTACATTTGCCAGGGGTATAACTAGGAGTATAGATGGTTAAGTTGTGCTTGGGCAGAGCACCAAAGGAGGCCTCATCTGCCCCAGAGTCCAATAGGTTCTAGTTATACCTCTGTGAAAATATCTTTCTGATAGGGCGCCCAAAAAAAGCTTTATACCTGGGTCCTGCTATGACCAGATACTTCACTGCCAGTTGCTATTACATTCCTGTAATGTTGTTCCTGACTGATCAGGCTAGCTACCTCTTCTCTTACTATCTCCTTCGTGACCGGACCTTGAACACCTTCTGTCTCCTGATTTTGATTTTATGCCAGTCACTTCAAAGTGTTCTTGGTTCAGTCCCTGGTCCTCCTGGTATTGTTTATGACCTCTTCAGCTGTTTGGTGATTACCTGCCTACTTACTTTTATGGGAAGACTTCCTCTTTTCTTCCTCCCCTATTCTTTTTCACCAGCTTCTCTCCATTCCCTTCTCTCCCTCATAGGTATGTTGCTTTCTTCTACAGTTCTTGTCATTTCCTGCCTCCTTGCCTATTGCTAATTTTTCTCTTTCTGCTTCTTGTTCCCATCTGGCCTCCTTTTCCTCCTCGTCCATCCTCCTGGATTTCCCCTTCCTCACTTGTTTATTTTCTCTGTTTGCCTCCGCCCCACAGCTTCTGCTGCTCGTTCTCCCCTGGTTCACTTTTCCAAATTCATCTTCTCCACTGCCTTCTCATTAGGCTTATTTTTCTCCTTGCACCCACTTGTAGTCTTTGTTTTTATTAGCTTATTGTTTTTTCCCTGTTCTAACCCTCATCTGCCCTCTGCTACCTATCCCTAATCTTGCTATCCTATTGCTTTCTACTTCTTGTCTTCCTATTCTTTTGCATTTATATATGATCTTGCTTTCCACTGCCTTCTGTGGGTTTTTCTTATTTTACCTTTCCTTTTCCATTGCCACCCACCTTATTAGCTTCACTTGGGCTTTTCCCATTATGGATTTTGACCATGGACTTTGACCATGCAGGCCACACTCTGGCTCAAGCAATAGTTTAGTATTCAGCCTTTGCAGCTGAAATCTTTAACCCCAGCATAAGCAGCATCAAAGTTGTTTTTTCAAGTGGCTATGCTCATGAGCAATGCATCTGAGAGTCACACCCTAGCTGCTACCTTGGTGAATCTATTCCCTACTTTACCCACCTCTGCCTAATGGGTCCACATCAAGTTTTGTTACACTTCATGAGTCAACATCCTATCTGCACTGAAACCAACTGCCTTAGTTATCTATAATATTCTAAGCTAAAAAGGTATGCACTACTTTTGAAAAATATCTAAATTATCTGCCACCACAATCTTTTGAGGCAAGGAATTCGACATTCTTATTATCCTTAGTGTATAAAAACCCCAGACTTTGTTTAAGTGTAAATCACCTTCCTCTAGTTTTAAAGGATGTCTTCTTATTTTTTTGCTCAACTCTTCAAGTTCCCAACTTGTGCCATGTATTGGCCTTGAATTTATTTTATTTAGAACATGTTTTACCAGGAAGAATACATTGAGATTTCTCTCATATTTTAAGTATGTCCTGGAGAGCTTTTACAGTTACATATTTGCAAAAAAAAAATTATATCACCCCTTAGATGTCTTTCCTTTGTAACTTAAATTTCCAGTACCTTTAGAAGTTTTGTAGCACAACTTTTTCCAGTTCTGTAAAATCTTTTTAAGAACAGGCATCCAAAATTGTACCACCAACTAATGTAGTAATGTTGGATAGGAAACAAACATATACAGAATATTAAAATGTGTATCGGTACTCTAAGTTCTGCATAGAAAGTGAATAATAGTGCCACGTCATTGTGACAGTTGGAGCTGTAATAACCATTGAATAAAGCATCTCAGGGAAATTGCTACTATCCTTACTATATAGATATATATTTTATAACAAAGCATTACTGCTCTTTTAAAGGGATAGTAATGATTCACAATAAAAGCAGCTCCAATTAATCTACATAGTATTTGGGCCTTGGAGAGTGTTATTTTAATACTGTCAGAGTTGTAGTTCGAGAGTAATTGAATGATAAAGTATCCCGCTCCTTTTACTGATGAAACACTGCTCACCTCAGAGCAGCAAGTCTGTCCAGATGGACCTCAGAGATGGACAATCTTCAATTAACATAAGGAAAAACCTGTCAAGGCGGGCAGGGTTTACCTTATGCTCACCCTAAGAAGATTGTCCCTTACTGTGAGCTGTCTGGTCTGAAGGGAGGTGACTTACACTAGGTAAAAGGGGCATGAGGGGGATACCAAGCACACGTAGAAGACCATTTCAGTGAAGGATTTCTTCTTCCATAACGCCATCTCGGCTCTGCTGAAGAGCCTCCTCTTGCTCAGGGACCAGATTCCCCTGCTGTCAGCTCCCACTCAGGGGAGTGGGAACTTTGAAAGCGGATATCTCTCAAACAATAAAGATTTGAGAGATGCCACTGGGCTCATTTAATTCAGATTTTTAAGGGCTACAAGCTGGAGGATAGGAAATGTAAGTATTACTATCCTTTTAAACTTTCCAAGTTTAGTCTAAAGACTAAATACAGCCTGATAAAACCCCATAATTTTGTGAAGCCATGCTGAGGGAATGGACCATAATCTGCTACACAGGTCCAGTGCGGTTTGGCAGATTTTGCATGGATTTACTGTGAAAAAGTCTTAGGTGGGTATGAAAAAAATGCTGTAAAGTAAGAAAGCTTTCAAAAATAGACATGTTAATAGTTTATTTTTATCAATTAACAAAATGATGGTGAGGGAACAGAAGAAAAATCTAAATCCAATCAATATTTGGTGTGACCACCCTTTGCCTTCAAAACAGCATCAGTTCTTCTAGGTACACTTACACAAAGTCAGGGATTTTATAGGCATATAGTCAGGTGTATGATTAAACAATTATACCAAGCAGGTACTAATGATCATCAATTTAATATGTGGGTTGAAACAAAATCATTAACTGAAAAAGAAACTGCTGTGTAGGAGCAATAAAGCTGGGTGAGGAGCAGCCAAACTCAGCTAACAAGGTGAGGTTGCTGAAGACAGTTTAATGTCAAAAGTCATACACAACAGCAATGAGCACAGCAACAAGACACAAGGTAGTTATACTGCATCAGCAAGGTCTTTCCCAGGAAAAAATTTCAAGGCACACTGGGGTTGCTGTCCAAGCTCTTATGAAGATTCTCAAAGAAACAGACAATGTTGAGGACCATAGATGCAGTGGTCAGCCAAGGAAACTTAGTGCAGCAGATGAAAGAAACATGCTTACTTCCTTTCACAATCAGAAGATGTCCAGCAGTGTCATCGGCTCAGAATTGGCAGAAAATAGTGGGATCCTGGTACACCCATCTACTGTCTGGAAAAGTCTGGTCAGAAGTGGTCTTCATGGAAGACTTGTGGCCAAAAAGCCTTACCTCAGATGTGGAAACAAGGCCAAGCAACTCAACTATGCACAAAAACACAGGAACTGGGGTGCAGAAAAATGGCAGCAGGTGCTCTGGACTGATAAGTAAAAATTTAAAATATTTGGCTGTAGAAGAAGGCAGTTTGTTCGCCAAAAGGTTGAGTTGTGTATTTGGTCAGAATGAATGGTCTCCTCAATGCTGAGAAGTACATGCAGATACTTATCTATCGTGCAATACCATCAGGGAGGCATCTGATTGGTCCCAAATTTGTTCTGCAGCATGACAACGACCCCGAACATACTACCAAAGTCATTAAAGCGGAACTATCAATGTCCTTTAAGGGACAGATAAAAATCCACACTGGCTTTTAGCCCCTTGACTACTAGAGGTCATTCAAGAAGATAAGAGCCACATTAATAATAATTTTGGGAATGTTTACTTGTTCCCAAGGATGCACTTGGGTTGTCCCAGAATTGCACCAATTTCTTAGTAGAGTAATCGCACTAACAGCTAAGCAATACTCCTGTTCCTGCCTGCAGTTCACAACACAATAAATAAAGTTATTCAATGATTATTGACTGTGTGTTTCATGCCATGCAGTGCACTTTGCCCTGCCAGTTCTTTAATACTGCTAAGTGCAATTCTACAATCAATAAAGGTTAAATGTAATTTTGTATAAATAATACTTAAATCGATAGGCTATTCCAAGTAACCAGCAGAGAGCTCCAAGGCTTATAATTGGATATTGACAAATAATAAGTCAGAATGCTTTACATGAAAATGTGATTTTTTTTTCTTAAGTTAGTCCTAAAAGGGATAGTAATGTTTCAAAATAAAAGCAGCTCCAATTAATCTTAATAGTATTTGGGCTTTGGAGAGTGTTATTTCAGTACTGTCAGAGTTGTAGTTCAAGAGTAAATGAATTATAAAGTATCCCCTCCCTCCCTTTTTACTGATGTAACACTGCTCACCTCAGAGCAGAAAGACTGTCCGGATGTATCACAGAGAGGGGCAATCTTCATTGAGTATAAGAGAAAAACCTGTCAAGGGGGACAAGGTTTTCATTGTTCTCACAGTAAGAAGATTGTCCCTTGCTGTGAGCTGTCTGGTCTCAAGATCAGATTTCACATCTGAGGGGAGGAGGCTTACACTAGTTAAAAGGGGCAGGAGGGGGATACTTTATTTTGAAACATTACTATCCCTTTAAATTGTGAAGCTTTGAAGATTAATTTTAGGAAACCATAACTCCAAGGGCCATATAGTCAAAAGAGAAGTTGAGAAACCAACTACACCGTAGGGGAAGAGTTATAAAATCATCACTTTTAAGTGGGGCTTTTAACCCTTTGAGTGCCTGAGGGGTATGCAACGCATTGATTTGCAATGTGTTGCATACCCCTCTGGAACTCAAAGGGTTAACCTCTCTAGCATTCAAGAGATTGAAGCTCCGTTAAAATCAATTGACATTTTCTAGAATTTTTATTTCACCCCTATAGTATAGCTGGTTTGCTCCAAAATTAGTCCGCTTTTCTTTTTAACATAAGACCCCCAAATTAGTTATCGAACTTAACTGTGATGTTTCTTAGTTTAAAAGCATCATGTGTTTGTTAACTTTTTGAGGTCTAGAGTGGAAACAATGTGTTGCGTATCCCTCTGTTCTTCATTTTCTCCAGCATAACACTGTCACTCTCTCCATTAAATGTGATTGGCCGATGGCTGATCCACATCAATGATATATACAGTGGACTACTGTCTACATGGGTCTATCAGTCATTAAAGGTTGTTAAAAGCATCAAAACTTTCAAAGTCACTTGGGACAACGAGCTACAAGCAATCCTATAGACCACCATGTACCTTATTTCTGCTAGTTAGGATGTGTCCTGCACTGAAGCGTAGGGATGGGCAAAACCTTCCACCTCAAATGTGAACCATGCAAAAAAATAGCACTGCCCACCTTCAATGGGAATTTCCCTGAAAAGTGCAATTTTCTGCTTTTTCACTGCATTTCACCACAACATGAGGCGTTTCTCCCATTTATCCCTGCTGTGCTGAAGTATAAAATAAGGCACTGCATTTTGTCAGTCTGATCTTGGGAAAGAGAAAAAAAGCAGCTGAATATTTGATGACAGTTAGTGTGGGTATACAGGCAAAGAGAGGGAGATGGAGTTACTTGATAGCAGTGTTGCTGGTTGTCTGTGTGTGTGAAGAGAGAAAGGAGTATTAAAAAAATTGACTGATAAGTGACAGACAGGTGATCCTTCCTACCTCAGCTGACTGGCTGAACCTGAGACTCTACTGTGACTGAGTGACAGATACTATGCAGACAAACATAAATACATCATCCAGAACCAACAGAAAGGAACAACTTGACATACTGTGTTACTTAACCGTTTGAGTGCCAGAAGGGTACGCAACACATTGCAAACCAAAGCAGTGTGTTGCTTACCCCTCTGGCACTCAAAGGATTAAACACACTCACTCCTACATCTGCAAGTATTAGAGAGGAAGCATATACTGAGGTGTGATGGTGCTTAACTAGCTACTGTGCACTTTATCCTTATATTTCTAGCTGCTCACTCTGATGCTAACAGTTCAGTCATGTATTATACTGAAAAAATTATACAGCAAAAATAATCCAAAAGTATGCCTGCGGAATGGCAAACTTACCAAAATGTTGGAGGCTGATATGCTGCACTGTTCTGTTGAGGAAAACAGAGTTTTTAATGAACTGATGTCATGTGTTGCACCTTGCTGTGCTAGAGTACAAGTAGGTGATTGTGGGCAATGGGCACAGGGATGCAGCCTGCTTGCAATTTTTATCAAGGCTTATGTAACCATAGAACTCAGCCTGTTCACACCTTCCACTTTCCGCTGTTGATTTCACCACATCAGTATTCAACAGCAGTAATATTGCAGCAGGAAATATCTTACAGGAAATTTATTGATGGTAGCAAAAAGATAGACATTTTATGTATTTTCTATTAATCTGTGGGAAAAAAATTCCCTGAAAATACCACAAAAAATGTAGCTTTTCATTTTTTTCCCCATCTCTCTTGAACACATCTAAGCTGCAGCATTCACTCATTCAGTAGGTACCCATATGAACAGAAAGGTAGGGATCAGTAGGGCTATGTGGTATTACTAGTGTAGCTCTGTTTTGATTGTAAACTCTTTGGTTTTACTAGGGTAGATACATTTCAATTGTAAGCTTTGTTGTATCACTTGTGTTGCTCCATTTCAATTATAAGCTCTGCAGTATCACTACTTTAGCTCAGTTTCAATTGTAAGCTTTGTGGGATCACTTGCCTTACTTAACAAAATTAATGCCAGTTATAAAATTAGCAGAAGGGGGTGCGCTGGGATGGTGGGCCAGAACAATAACTGAGGGGCATATGGGTGGGGCATAACTGGGGGTGGGGTAAAGGGGGCCCATGAACTCCATTACCCTGGAGGCCCTGGATGCTGTCAGTCCGTCCCTAGCGGCAGGGCATCGATAGGAACTGTTTGACCCCAGGCCTCATGCTTAGAGGGCAATTATCAAATTTTTATAAGTTTAATCCAGTGGGAACGACTTAGTAAGAAGCCAGAGGCTGCACTGTGCCACTCAAAAATGTCACCTATCAGCAGATTAGAGGGTCAGAGAACTGACCCCCTTGGCTGGAGTGCAACCCAGAAATATGTGGGTCTTTGCCTCATCCATTACAAGTTGTGTATGCAGCCTCCATAGACCCAGTGTGTCGGGATTTCAAGCCTTTTGGGACCTGCAGCAACAGGAAATGGGGGACTTCAGTGGGACTTCAGTTCAGTCTCTGCTCTGCTCCCCCACTGGTCTACCAGGGCTCACAGTGATCCACTATCAGGGGAGAAGACCTGGTAAAAAGAAGCATCCCAGTCATAGTTGCCTTTAATGCCCCAGCCAGAGGGGGACATGTTATGATGCCAATCTCCATTAACCCTTTGAGTGCCAGAGGGATACTCAACGCATTGCAAAGCAATGCGTTGCGTACCCCTCTGGCACTCAAAGGGTTAAAGTAACATTGTAATTACCCTACATAGTATATATTTAGTTTTAGGTTGGCTTAAGCCGCTGGGATTTTGGTAACCTAACAACTCCCCTGGCGTGCAGTACAATGACAATAGCCACATGCAAATTTTCACAGTTCGCTAAATTGTATCCACTTACTCTGAAGCAGTTTCAATTATAAATAATGCATAATTTCCATTTATTTCAGATAATTATATGCAAATGTAATGAAGATTAACAGACCTATGTAACAGAAATAATTACCATTAATTTCCAGAGGACAATGAGAGAACTGAAGTAATTGCAATAGCCACATGAGCCATGCATATCTCAGGTTATGCAATCTATTTCATTGTTTCTAGCTGGGAAAATATAAATCTCACTGCTGAGAGTCATGAGAACTAGCAGGATAAAATGTAAAGTGCTGACAATGCTTTTCTATAACTAGAACCAAGTTTACCATTAGGCAGAACCTCATAGAGCACCAGGATTTGAGGGGTACCTTGGCTCTGCTGATCATACCCACATTCTGAGATTTGGGTATGTCTAGAACCATACCAAAGCCCCTGCCCCAGACAATCACTCCTGATTTATGCCGATTTGGATTCTGTGACCTTGGTTTCTTTGTGAGCTCTTTGTTACTTTACTTAGCTGTGTGGCATTCACTGCTGCTGCTTCCATCAATTAGCAATTGTGTACATCCTGGTCCAAGTCCAGATCAACCTGTTTGGGCTATTTGATTTTGCGTTCAATAAATTTACCCATGGTTAGTATCAACAGCAAGGTTGTGCTTGCAGTCAAGACAGCTTTCAATCCAAACATCCCAGCTTCACTCTCAAGCAGCACTTTAGAAGCGCTCTTGAAAGTTTGCCAACTCATGGTTCCCCTGCCATCCTGTTCCACCCTTGCAAGTAAGTAGTTTTCATACACAGATTCCTCTTGCTCCTGAAATCTATTCCTGATCTCTTCTGCCTAGTAGTCCTCTTCTTCCTGTGGGTTCGTCTCTCCTGTCCTGTTTGCTTGGCAGGCACAATGACTAAATTCATAGGGGCTATTACGATTTTCTGGCTATAGCAACGTGAGGGGTTATTATTAGGAAGTGATTGATCTTCTTTAAGTAGTTGTTCACAGTTGTGTGTTTTTGAGAGCTGTGCTTCGAAATGTCCTAAGGAATCTATACATAAGCATGGGCACAAGTGATTGTCCAGCACAACTTTTTATAAAGCAACTCATGTGCTGCAACCTCATTTCTTATATTACCAGTAGTTTTAGCAGAGTGAACGCATGAATCTGCCAGCACAGCTAATTTTCTGCTCTTAGACATTTGTCTAAAACTCATGCACTTGCGCTTTGTGGAATGTATGAGCATGTATGATCACTTTAGAGCACACTCTGCCATCTAGTGGTGTAGTACCAATATGCCTGTATGATACAGTTTAAGAGTATGGCTATTTTGTCTCGTTACCTGGTATACCGGTGCACTGTATTCAACTAATTGCAAATGATAAGTCGAACAAAAGAAAGACAAAGAAGTTACCAATAGCCTTTTTGGAGGTAGGCTGGGCTAACTAGCCTCTGGCTTCACTTGTGGCAATGCAGACTTCCATAGTGAGTAACAGTCAACTTTTGACTCATGTTTAGGTAACTGGAGGAATGGTTAGTCTGCCATCAGCTGGAGGTCCTCACGTTGCCCATCACTACCATAGAACTACGCATCCTGACACCCCAGCCTTGTCACGTGGTAGCCATAGAATCATACATACGGACCCATCTGCCTTGTCCCACTGAACTGGTAGTCACAGAACAGGAATGGGCAATGTGAGGTCCTCCAGCTACTGCCAGACTACAACTCTCATTCTTCCTCACCTGCCAATGGTTGGCAGGGAATGATGCAAGTTGTAATTTGACATCAGCAAAAGGACCTCAGCTGCCACTCTCTGCAAATCCTTCCACTGGCTCCCTACTGCCTCCATATTAAAAGTCCTGTCCCAAACTTACAAAACCCTCCATAACATTTCACCTCCGTATATCTCCTCCATTGTCTCCAAATACTCTCCCAACTGCTCCCTTCTTCATTCTGCCTATGACCTGTGACTCTCATTTTTTACCATCACTTCCTCCTATTACCGTCTCCATGAATGTTTCCGTGCTGCACTCATCCTGTAGATTTCCTTACCTTGTGTTGTGAGACTCACCTATGTTCCACAGCTTTAAACAGCCTCTGAAAACCTACCTGTTCAGAGAAGCTTACCACCTAAGCCCATAAAAGCTGCTATACTGACTTCTGTAGCTTCTAGATTGTAAGCTTGCAAGAACAGGGCCCACGGACCTTTATGTCTCATGTTTTTATGCCTGCGTTATATATCTCATGTAACGTTTAAAGGGATAGTAATACTTAAAATGTAAAAAAAAAATATGTTGTAGGGTTTATCCCCCTGAGTAAAACAAGAGTACTCCTACTGCTGAAAGGTGTTTCAATCAAAAGTTATTAATTTTCAAAGTTGAATTTTTAGGTGCAATATCACAGTGGCCTGAAATTGTATAGTGGCGCTGTTGCTACACCATCCTATGGAGATTTATGGTCCCGGGACCAGAACTGTCCATAGGATCGTGTAGCAACAGCACCACTGTACAATTTCAGGCCACTGTGATATTGCACCTAAAAAATTCAACTTTGAAAATTAATAACTTTTGAATGAAACACCTTTCAACAGTGGGATTACTCTTGTTTTACTCAGGGGGATAAACCCTACAACATATTTTTTTTTTATACATTTTAAGTATTACTATCCCTTTAATTGCATGTCAACTTGTCTGTAACCCTATTCTGTTGTACCGAGTTGTGAAAACTGCTGGTGCTCAGAGCACGCTAACAAGTCAGCTTTTCAAGATATCCTTGCTTAATCACATGTAATAATCAGTGGCTTAGTCATTGTGATTGAGCTGCCTGTGATAAATTAGCTATATTTCCTGAATACTGCAGCAGGCAATCACTGGTCTAGATTTTATCAATCCCCTTTAAATCAATGGGAATTTCAGGAATTGTTATTTGTATCGGTGTCCCTTTCATATATCGCATTGCGTACCGCGCAACTTCTTATGTTGCATTTCTTATGTCGCGCGTCATTAAATGGCGCATCCCTTCGGTTGCGCGTATTCAAATAACGCATTACAAATATTGCGTATTCAAATTACGCATTCCAATGCTAAATGGCGCAGCAACAGAGTGCTCCATCCTATCCTGCTATATGGGTGCTATCATGGTACTATATGGGTGCAAATGGCGTTATATGGCCGCAAGGCCACAAGGACGCAATAGGTCGCAAAACTGGCGCCACATGGGCATAAGGGACACATGGCGCAATAAGGGCGCAACAATGGTGCAAAAAATCCTGCTATACGGGTGCTATCGTGGTGCTATATGGGTGCAGTGTTATAAGGAGGCAAAAATGACGGAGTCATTACTTCTTAATGACGTAGTGCATCAAAATTCAGCGTCATGTATGCAGGAAGTACAAAAACGAAACAGGAAATACCACTGAAACCACTGAGACTGAGACATTACAGCAGACACTACAGCTTATGAGCACACTACAGTTATATGAGCACATTAGAAAGCAACAAAATGCCTAGAGAGCCTTCTTTTACGAATGCTGAGCTGGGGATACTTGTCCACTATATGGACAAGTATCTTCCAGATAGGCTGCGGGACCGACTGGACTCTGCGTTTTGCAGGCGAGTTTTAAACAAAATGGCCTGCAAAATGCAGAGGTCCAGTGGCATAGAGAGGACCAGGAGGCAGATTCTTCGTCGGTGGTCCAACCTCAAGAGACGCGAGTTGGGATTGTTGCAGACTCTTCGCACAGGTAAGATTATTCCATTTTGTAATTTGTTTCCCACTTTTTTTTATTGCTAGGAGGAATGTGTTGCTTGTAACATAACTGTAATTCATCTGCTTTACACTTTTTCATCTGTTTTACAATTTTTTATTGCTAGGAGGGATGTGTTGCTTGTAACATAACTGTAATTCATATGTTTTACACTTTTCTAAAAATGTTGTTTTTTACATATCCTCCTAGGTCCAGAACCACCACGAAGAGCCTCTCCTGGTCCTCAGCTGCCCACCCAAGAACGGTCCCTGCAGCCTACCAGTAAGTAATTTTTTTGTGCCATTTACACAATACACAACAATGTTCAATTATGCTACATAAACTGACATTATTATTAATGTTTTTATAGGTCGCTCAGCATCTCGAAGGCTCTCTAGGCCTGCTCCTCTGGCTCCTCCTCCTTGTAAGTAAGTCACATTGTAGCTCACAAATAAATAACTACTTTGGACTAGGTATTCATATATGTTTTCTATCAATTTATTTGTAGCTCGCCAAACGCAGAACAGGAGGCACAGGAGCCACACAAGGCATGACCCTTCACCCTCACCTCCTCGTAAGTATGCAATGAGGACTGTGGGTACTACCACTATCACATATTTAACTACTTGCTTACCACATACACACAATATTCACATACAGCACTAACAAATACATGACTACTATGTACTAGGTATTCATATATTTTTCTATCTATTTATTTGTAGCACGAAGAACATGCCACGGAAGGCCTACTGTTGTGGAGTCGCCCTCACCACCTGGTCAGTAACCAATGAAGATTGTGGGTACTACTACTATGACATATTTAAGTACTTGCTTACCACAGACACACAATATACACATACAGCACTAACAAATAAATAACTACTATGTACTATGTATGCATAGATTTTTCTATCAATTTATTTGTAGCTCTAACAACACTTTTTTTAATTTTTGCAATACTATATTTCAAACATTTCTTCCAGTTGTCTTAAGTATCCTTTTAGTGCATTTGTTGCATAGATACTCAGAGAACATTTTAACAGGTCCCCCAATATGACAGTGTGTATTTTATTCAATATGAAGGTGTGACTACAAGCACAAAACAAAATGTGCATGTTAATCAAAGGCTGGGTGTGTTGACTACTTGCATTTTGTACATGTGTTAAATGTATCATTTTGAAGAAGAAGGTGTCAGTTGTACACAAACTACATGTAAATACCCAATACACCTTAAGCAAACAAATAACTTCTGATGTGTGTAATGCAAATGACTAGAAAAATGTGTACTCCTGGAAAATAAGAGTAAATGACTTAGTTGTTACAATGTCCAGTACTACACATTTATCTACTTACTTGCCATTAATACACACATAATGTACTACACAAATAACTTGTGATGTGCGTATTAGTGCAAATGACTAGAAAAAATGCGTACTCCAGGAATACAAACCCAGAGTCACTTACTTGGCTACCTATCACATAAGTGATTTTGATAGCATAATTGTTTGTGAGTATCCATCGAGGGTGTGTTATTTGGTGGTGGAACTGTCCAGTTTCTAAAAAAATATTACACTAGGGCACCCCTTTGTGCTCTCTTGTGTTTTTTCCATTCAGATATGTGAGTACCCTATGAAAGGGATTGGAAGTGGGGAAATTATTGATCCAGTGGCATACATACTGTTTTATATTTTTTTAGGATGACTTTTGGTTATAATTTTAACAGATGGATGAATTTCATTAATGTATTGAAACAAATTGCCAACTGAACTTTGATTGCTTTTCCGAATTAAGTGGACATCATATTCTTTAGAATAAGTCTTTTTCCAAATTCATGCATGAAAATGTTGACAAAACAGGGGTCCATATTGAAACCCATTGTATAATCCTATATGGGGAAAACTATCAGGTGTCCTGGGGGTGGGTTAAAAATCTTTTTATGAACTTAAAACAAGATTTAGAACTGGGGGAGATGTACTAAGGAGTGATAAAGAAGTGATAAACAATTGATAGAGTGGAGATGACTTCACCAGTGTTCAAAACTCTCCAAGTCCTATGTTATTCTATAGAGCCAATGCAGTAAGATTTCTCCAATGTTACAGATCTTAGTGAATTGACTCCATAGAATAAAAAAAGGTATTGGAGAGTTTAAAACTCTGGAGAAGTCATCTCCACTTCATCAGCTTTTTAATAACACCTTAGTCAATCTCCATTCAGGAGTTCTTGGTGTGTTAATAATTGATACATTTTATATTTCAGGAGGAATAATTCCATTCAAACAAGCCTAGTCATCCATTTTCTTTTTAAAAAGGTTTGTCAGATCTTGTGCTAACTCACTGTAATTTGTAATATTTTTAAGCTGTATCATAGATCAATTACATCTATTTTAGTCATTACCATTACCACTATACTGCCACCATTAGCTGTTCTTGATTCATAATTTTGCAATTTTTTCAAGGCATACATTTCATTGATAGACACATTCATACACTTGTTATGATCACTTATGTCTGAATGCTAGCAATGGACCACAGTGCACAAGGTGTAACTATACGGGTGTAAATCCATGTGCAGCGTGGATTTTGCCAGACCAGGGCTCTCGGCAAGAGGGACCCCTCGGCAGGTCCAACTTTGAGGACTCTGGTAATAGTTTTTTCATACATATTCCATCCCAGGAAAAATGTGATCTCCCCAGCCTCCTTTATCCCTGTAACAATCTGCAGCCATTACCTGCTCCTTCTTACCTACTGCTCCATGAAGTGTGCTATTATATTTAGAAGCAGGAGGCAGGAAGCAATGGGTGTGGGCTGTGGATGGTGACAGGGATAAAATAGGCTTTGTGGAATTGTACCATATAAACAAGATGTCCCCAACTTAACATAAAGAGAGATAGGTGTGTGTGAGTACATTCATGTACAAGATCATGGTCTGTTTCTGTGGGTATTCTTTAAAATGTTGCACGCAAAAGAGCGTGCACTACATGGAGCATTAACCATGTTGGCATGACTAAAAGGGTGACAGGAGAGTCTCGTAGTGCAGGAAACCGCAAGATTCTCACGTCGTGGCATGAAACGTCGCCTTCAAGTCCCATCATCCTTAGTCATCTGGTGGCCGCTGAGGGTGATGAGAGTTGTATGCTGTAGGAAGAAACAAATAAACAGAAAGAGTTCACTTATATTGTGACCAAAATTATAAACTGAAGTTGGAGTTGACCCACCTAATCATATTTCTGTACCCAGAATTAGCACATAGCACATTCCCCAATGCTGAGCTTGGTGCGAGTGACTGGTGTGTCACCATCGCATCACACACCATAATGATGCAGGGTTCATGCCAGCTCGCATCATGGCCTAGGTTTCTCTGTGTAGATGTTTCTAATTCATTGGTGGGCAACATAGGAACATCTATGTTTGGGATATATGTTAAATAGACCGGAATAAAGCGGCAAGCTGACAACGGGGCAGGGGACCAGAACGCATCATGAGTCCCTGGTCCCAAGCAGGTCAGGCATTGCAATTAGTGTACAAGCTCAAGTACATTTAACAAATACAGTATAGTCAGGCAGCATAACTGACTGACTGAGAGTTTATACTCCGGGCCCTCTCTCTCCTTCTCTGCGTGCAGAATGACAGGGTGGAGCGGAGCACACAGAGAAGGGAAGAGCCCAGAGCAGCCTCAACTCTGGTGAATTCAAAAGACCAGATTCATGAAAACAGCCACTGGTGTTGCAAGGGTTATTTCTGACTTTTGGCACTTTACAAAGAACATTGGGATAAGGTTATTGCTTATTGGGATAAGGTTATCACTTCTCATTGGCCAGATATCGATCTCTGCCAATGAGACCGCTGTGGCTTACAGACTGAAGCCTCTGTCATCGGAGGAGGCTGGATAGAGGGAGGGGAGCGGAGTTACAGACTGCAGGTATAGACCTGTACCCGCAGTCTATACAGAAGTGCAGTCTTTAAATGTTAATTTTGGCAACAGACAATTAAAAAAAAAAAATATTCAAGAATTCCACCTAATGGCGAAGTAATCTAAACATTTGTACAGGGGTGAGAGATCCCCTTTAAAAATGATGGTAAGAAGATATTGATGAATAATACCCTTAAAAATTCTGATGTTCAAATGTCTTTGATTTTATCTTTAAAATGACACATTTTCAAACAAATCCTTTTTTTTCCAGTCAACTCTGTACTATAGCTTCTCACTCTTTCTAATAGTACTTTAATTTGTCTTCTCCAAGTTTAGACCATTTTTATTTTGTCTGGAAAAAATTATGTTAATCAGACAAAAAAAGAGATGGTTAAAAGAATATTTTTTTCTGAAAATACCTCACAATTTGATGGTATATTAACCCTTTGAGTGCCAGAGGGGTACGCAACGCATTGCTTTGCAATGCGTTGTGCACCCCTCTGGCACTCAAAGGGTTAAACCACACCCACTTTTAGGAATGTTTATTCCTTTTGACGGAGATGGCAGAATTGGATGCAGAAAATGACGACAACATTTCTGAGAATTGACAGACCATGGAGTAAGAACTTTTTATTCAAAGCTGGAGAAGCAGACGGTGAATGTGTGATTCTGTGACTACTGGTGGATAGTGGAGGGGAAGCAGTGAATAGGTGGTTCTGTGGCTATGGACCCTGTTCGCTTGTGTTGTGGCCTTCCTTAGAGGGAAATGTTCCGTATGCAGCCCTCAGCCTGCTCTACAGGAACAAATTCTCAAACCAAGAAATGCACAAATATAAGTTTTAAACCCAGTTAATAAAGCAACAATCCCACAGATTATATATCAGGGCAGAGAAAACTAACTATTCCAGTAACCGAATGGCATCATGATCCTCATGATGGGATTTGTAGTCCGTCAACCGTTGGAGGATAAATGTGTATTACTAGTTTTGTTTTTGTTAAAAAAAAAAAAAAAAAAAAAAAGCTTCATAGTGATAAGGTGAATAATACTTTTTGTAAAGAGCCTTAACACAATGATACAAAAGGAATACACCCTCTACATTAGTATGACAGCGGTGAACCACTGACAAAATGAACACACTGAGATACATTTACATTCTATCTGTTCTCAGATGGGTTCCTTTATAATAAGGGCATTTTACAGCAAAAAAGCAAGAAAAGAGGAAAAGTAATGGGTGATTAGGCTCTAACTGAAATAGCTCAGCACAAGTACTCTAAAACATGCTTTTTAAAAGCTGAATATTACAGAGTATATCGTTAGTTTAAGAAAATGGCATTAAGTGGTTGTTCTGCACAAAAAAAAATCTAAAAGTGACTTCAGTTTGAAATTGGGGAGTAAATGCCTTAACTGTAACTTGTGTTATTCAAGTTAAGAATAATGTACACTGTCCATGTTAATGCTGCTATTCAAAACACACTGAGTTGCTTAGTTTACTAAAAGGAATTTAAACCTTTCAAGTGCCAGAGAGGTGTACAATGTGTTGCACTGTAATTTGTTGGACTCCCCTCTGGCTTGGATTAAACTCCCACCATGAGAGTTCAGTAGTTCCATTTAGTTAGCACTGGTCTAGTATAATGGTTCCCAACCCATGCCCTCAGGGCCCACTAACAGGCTAGGATTTCAGGCTTTTCTTTTGAAGATCACATGCAAGTTAGTCAAACTCAGGGCTCGATCCAAATGTTGGAGTAGAAAACTGCCGGTAGGGCAAAATGCATACCGACCGACAAAATAAAATGTCTTCATCAGTATTCAAATGTCCTGCCGGCATTTAGCACAACCAACGTTAGGACACAGAACTGGTGTTGTGTCCAAATGTCCGTTTTGTGTGTTAAGTTCCCAAAACACTGCTAAATAACACCAGTTTAACTTAACAGTAAAAAAGTTCACCATCGGTACCTGACATACTGTCAAACACCGATCATTAAAAAGTCTGTGTTAAACTTACCTGTCATCCACTGTCTGTCTTCTTCTATCTCCATTCTTTCTTCTATCTTCTTTCTTCTCTTATATCTTCTGTCTTCTTTCTTCTATCTTCTTGCTGTAAAAGAAAAACAAAAGTTTAAGTTAAAAGCATACGTTTTACCCCTTGAGTGCCAGAGGGGTACGCAACGCATTGCAAACCAATGCGTTGCGTACCTCTCTGGGACCCAAAGGGTTAATGTATATAGTAGTGTGCCACGTCTTAAAATACAAATGCCCCCATAATACTAAAAATAAGAAATCTTTTCAATATATTTCAATCCAATGGTATTGCCATAAGTGAAAGAAAATAAAAATAAGACTTAGCATATAATTGTTGCTGTCTCCGCCGTTGTGTGAGGCTGCTGAGGCAGCGGTGGAGACAGAATAAGGCGTCACGCACACCCCCATCTCTTTTTGTCCACGGGCCGATGCCTGTTCCGGTATGAGGGACTTAAAATTGAGGCTGTCCTTATATATGGGCAACCTCGCTTCTAATTGTCTCAAAGCCATTGGCTGGGATATGCTTACGCATCTCCCAGCCAATCAGTTTAAAGCACAGCTGCTCAAAGCTGATTGGCTGGGAGGTGCTTAGAGCTCCATATCAATACATCCACTGAGGACTTAGGTTTTTTTAACCTCAAGTTTCTGTGTCGGCTGTTTAACTCAAGTTAAAAAAAATAGGTGTTAACTTTCCTGCGATAACTTGAGTCCCTTATCGCCTGTTCTTGGCTAACTCAGATATCTGAATTGCTATTTACGGTGTTTTCATCATTTTCAGTGGATGAAAACTCCTCTTAAGTTTAACACACGACGACTCTTTTTTTTGCCGGTAGTTTTTTCACAGCACAGACATTTAAATAGCTTACTGTGCTGGAAAAAACGCCAGTGGCACAAAAAACAGCCGCCTCCAACATTTGGATCGAGGCCTTAGTCTCTAATAAACTCACCTGTGTTCTAGCAAGGAAATCTTTAAATCCTGGCCTATTAGGGCATGGGTTTGGAACCACTGATCTAGTACATATTTGCACTATAAGATGATGAGAACTTGCAGGGGGCTCTCGATATTCTTAAATCCACATCATATCAAAAAAGTATGCTGATTTGTATTCCTCACAAACCGGCCAAAAGCAGCCAGGGAATCGAGTTCTGCCCCTGTTCAGGAAACCACACGTTTGGAATACAGTATAAGTAGTGAACAAAGTAAATAATATATTAAATTTATTTGAAAACATATATAATTATAAAAAAAAATATTTGCTAAAGTTTGATGTGTTTCAGAGCTATAAGTGCTCCTTTCTCAAGGTTTTTAGCCAAAAACCTTGAGAAAAGAGTACTAATAGCTCTGAAATGAGTTGGCCTTCAGAAAATAATTTTTTATAATTATAAATGTAAATCTGGAATAGATTTTCTAACCTTACTCCTTGTATAGAGCTAATTTACTAAACTACTTATTCAGTGAATTCTCCCCTGAGCACCACTAGCACCAAGAAGATAGCAGTGGGTCAGTTTGGGGTTTCTTTCCTCTGCACCTAGTGCCATATATTATACAAGGCACAGAGGAAATAATGTAACTGTTGGACATGCTATTGGGCAGGAAAAGAGGGCTTGATGGCATTAGTCTTATGATGGTGGAGTATGTCTACTGATATGCACTAAAGTGATATATGCATTAGTGCATGGTTCCCATATGTCCTCAGGGTCCCCAAACAGGCCATGTTTGTAGGATTTCCCTTGTGCACAGGTTAATTAAATGAGTGTGGGGGAGATGTATAAAACTGGAGTTATAAAGAAAGTGTCTGTAAAATTGTCTCAGTGACATAAGGATATATATAAATAAACATATAGCGACATTTTCACTAAATGCTAACTCCAGTTAGGTGACTTTTATGAAAAGTGGAGTAGAAATGGTCTTGGTTAAATAAGAATTATGTCCCAATGTATTTATAAAGAATGTGCTAATTGCGCCAAAAATAAAGGCAGTTTTAGTGATTAAATCTTAACGCCAGGTATAACCTGTTTGTAATGGCAGTATATAGTGATGAATATGTGTGAAAAAATATACTCGCAGATATGAATTCTCTCACAATATTCTCAGATAGGCATATTTATAAACGTGACTTTACTTAAATATGACCAGACGTGAATTTTATCGACAATCCTTAAGTATACACTAAGAAGGCTTTTTATCACTTCCCCCCCCCCCCGTGTCTCTTAGTAACTCACCTGTAGTTGAGTTGAGGCCTGTTAGGCTCCCCTGGAGTTAGGGTTACAAATCACTGCTCTAGTACAGGGATGCTCAAACCTGTCCAAAAGCCCCCCCTCAAAAAGTGCATGTTTTTAGGATCTCCTTGATTAAATACTCAGGTAGATTCTTCCGAATGATTGAACCACTGACTAGTTCATATGAGGAGATCCTGGAAATCTGCACCACTTAGGAGACCAGACAACAGGTTTGAGCACCCCTGCTATAGTGCATACCCTGAAGTTCAGCAATTGGTATTGGAGTCTAATGCTCTGGCGGAGTCATATATTCACCATATTGTGTTGCCGACCTGTCTAGCTTCCAAGGGGTTAAAGGAAGAGAAAAACCTTCTCCTCAATGCTTAAAGGTCTTATTGGATTGTGGTTTTCTTCTGTTGAGAATCACAAGCCCATGTGCTTATCTCCCAATACAATTTATTGTTCAGGAAATCCCACCCGCAGGGCTTGGCATTTGACTTGAATGCTGCAGGAGAATAGATCCCTGAATAGGTGTGAAGCTTTTCTTTCAGCTGTGGTTCACAGTTCTTTCTTACCATCTTTCTAAAGTTCAGGCTGTGACCTGTGATTAATTGCACAGTGTGGAGGTAAAGGAGTTTTTGTATGTGTGAGTGTATAGGAATTTTAAAATTATTGTTTTGCTGTCATCTTTTCATAATCTTTTTCAGTGACTTAATGCTAATCATAAGTATGTTTTATACTCTGACTAAATAAATGTTGCTAATAGTTAACGCTTTGAGTGTCTGAGGGATGTGTGAAGCCTTGTTTTGTAATGTGTCCCAGTAGGCAGAGAAGTCAACTGCCAAGAGCTCCAAATTTTGAAGGGAGCTTCAGCTGTGCTGGCCACACCCCCATTCTGAGTTGTGGGTGTGGCCTGTACCAGGAAGTGTTTAGTTTCACTTTGTCCAAGTGTGTATATTTCCTAAACTATATATCTGCTGGACTTTTGCTTAACATGACATATAGGCAGTTTTTAATTCAGTTTTCAAATATGCAAACTTCAATTATGGTGAGAGATCCACTTTAAAGCAGGACATTCACATCCAAAAAATATTTGAGCATGGATTTGAATAATTAATATAAGTTTAGTGCTGCCCCCCCCCTTACCTATGAGTGCAGATATTAAAGGGATAGTATTACTTCAAAATTACTATCCCTCATATTGTAGCCCTTAATAAACTGAGTTAAATGACACCAGCGGCATCTCTCAAACCTTTATGGTTTAAGAGATAGCCGCTTTCAAAGTTTCCTCTCCCCTGACGTCAGTGTTCTGCTGACAGCAGGGGAATCCGGTCCCGGGACAGGCGGAGGTTCTTAAACAGAGCCGATATCTCGTTATGGAAGGAAAAATGATTCATTGAAATAGTCTTCTACGTGTGCTTGGTAACCAAACACACGTAGAAGACTGTTTCAATGAATCATTTTTCCTTCCATAACAAGGTATCGGCTCTGTTTAAGAACCTCCGCCTGTCCCGGGACCGGATTCCCTTGCTGTCAGCAGAACGCTGACGTCAGGGGAGAGGAAACTTTGAAAGCGGCTATCTCTTAAACCATAAAGGTTTGAGAGATGCCGCTGGTGTCATTTAACTCAGTTTATTAAGGGCTACAATATGAGGTATAGTAATTTTGAAGTAATACTATCCCTTTAAGCCTGAAAATCTGCCACTTCCGCATCCTGCGGCACCCTGTATGTGCGGCACAGAGCCGCAGGACTTCCCACCTCCCTCCCAGCTGCCCCAGGCAGCGCGGTCTCTCTCTCCTTCTGAGCTGTATTTTTGTGGGTTAACGTTACAGCAAGCACCGTTTACCATGCTACTGAGCTACTGAGGTTGTCAGGGGTGAATTTTTGACATGAATACCTTATAAACTGATGTGAGATAGACATAGGACTAAGAAGCAATGCTTTGCACACTCCTTTGGTCCTTAATGGGTAAAGGGGAGTTTTGTTTTTTTTTGAAGAAGAAGTAGCGCAGTAAATTGATGTTGGGTAGGCATAGGACTAAGAAACCCGGACCAGCACATGTTATAGCACAGAATCTCCCAGCTGTTGGGAGAGGAAGCTTAGTGACTGATGGGATGTGTTTGCACTGGAGACTGAACCACCAAGTTACCTACTGTTATTTAATTCCTGTGTTACAAGCTGAGTTACAGAAGGTTGGTCCAGAATTCTAATTGCCCTTAGCCACTCCCATGTCCACACCCCCACTTCTCAGATTACCATAACTGGGAACTCTCCGGATTTGCCCCGGAGACTCCGGTTCTGACAGAGCTTTACCGGGTCTCCGGGGCAGAGGCAGATTCCTCCAGATGTGGAGAGTTTCTATTGAAACTCTGCCACATCTGCTTTTTCTCCCGTTGTGCCTCCGTCCCCAGCCTTCTGTGTGACACATTTAGCCCACTGAGTACCAATGCATTCTGTACCACTCTGGCACTCAAAGGGTTAAATCCCCCCAACACTCGAGTTAAGCCCCGCCCCTTTTTGACACAATTAGCGTCATTTTTGTTACCCCCTGCTGAACAGAGGACTACCCTCCGGGTAGCCCTCAACTGAAAGTTCCCAGGTATGCAGATTACTCCACCCCTAGGTCACTGGTCATGATTCTTTCACATGGACCTGTTTACGTCATTTATATCAGTCTGAGGAAGTGTTGTGCTGTTTCCTGCTATAATATGACTTAGAGTCAGATTTCCCATTAAGCAGTATCGGGAGCCAACCAGGGTGTCAGATTTTCAGGGGAGGAGCCTCAGCGGTCTTGGCCACACCCATATACTGAATTGCAGGTGTGGCAATATGAATTTAATTGCCTCTGCACCAAACTCCCTCTAATGGTTTATGCTGACTTGTTTATTGAGCACATCGCATACCATTTTAATGGTCCTTATTTAACCCCTTAGATGCTAGAAATGTCTACACACATGGGAGACGTACCTTGCACCCAAAAGGTTAGAACCTTGTGCTTGTTTGTTAGGGGCTATGGCAGAGGTAGGCAGCCTTTGGCTTTCTGGATGTTGGAGACTACATCTCCCATCATCCCCAGCCATCCAGACTGTGGTGGAGGATGATGGCAGTGGTAATCTCTAGCAGCCATGGACAGGGCTGGTGCAAGGATTTTTGCTACCCTAGGCAAAACCTAATTTTGCCCCCCTTGGCCCCGCCCCTTTATGCCCCACCTACTTATTTCTTCATTGAGTGTAAAACATGGAGGCAACAAACAATGTCACTGGGCCTCTCCAGAGGCAGGCCTCTTGCCCTCAGGGTACTGTGAGCACAGTCAAAAACATTAGCAATATTATTAAAGATAGCAGTCAGCTACAATATCCACAGAGCCCTCCAACTCCAGTAAACCAATGAGCCTTACATTTTCCTGCACTCCCCTTTTATTTATGACCTCGATTTGTCTGCGGAGGTTGAATATTTGGGTGTCTTGTATTTTTCAAGGTCTGGAAATCTCAGACATCAGATCCTGGTGTCCCTTCATGTCTGTGAGCCTGCAGGCCAGGTATGTGATATCAGACCTCACCTTTGCTTATAGTTCCTTGAATGTAAGCTCGGTTTGAGAAATCAAGTTATCAAAATCTCTCCTGGAAAGTAAGTTTGCCATATGGTCTATAACCCTCTGAGTGCCAGAGGGGAACACAACGCATTGCTTTGCAATGTGTTGTGCACCTCTCTGGCACTCAAGGGTTAATGATGGCTTCAACTAGAGAGGAGGATGAGTCTCTGCTCTTGTAGAGGTAGTACTAAACAGTTAGAGAAGGCAGTCAGATTTGGTGCATGGGCCACAACATTGTATGGAGTCAAAGGGGACATCCAGGAATTGCGGGCCTCTGCAGGGACTCTGACTGTCCAAACTACTTTGTTGTTTGGACTTGTTGACTTTTTTCGGGATAATTTCTGATCTATTGATTCAGCTCAATAACAGAAAGAGGTCTAGGTAGATGGAGCACAGGAATTATGCCGCCACTTAAATTTCCAGCCACGGTAGGGCTGTAACTCAGAGCACAGACACCCCCAGCCCTGCTGCTGTACTCACCCCGCGTAAGTCAGAGCACACTGCCTCCTTTGAAGTGCTCTGCCGGATCTCTGCTGCAACCCCCGGATTCAGTAGTCTCTGGGGTTATTAGTCAAGCCTCTTCCTGTCTAGTCGCTCACTGAGTTCCTCCTCTGACTGTTGCTGCCAGTATTGAATCCTGCGTGGTCACTCCGCTACTGTGACCATTGTCCAGACCACCATGCACTATTACGCAAGAGCGCCACTGCGCTGCATCACATGCACAAGCAGCCAATGAGAGAGGAGTATCCTGTCAGAGCACTCTTCTTTCATTGGCTGCAGTGCGAATGGGCAGACAACCTGCTAGGAAGGTTACAGTGGACGGCGGGGCACATCTAATGCCGTCCATACACGTAACTTTTCACTGTTAGGCACAGCAGCCACTGAGGTGCATGTAGTTCTGCTCTTCCTCTTCAACTGCGCCCCCATAGATGTGCGCCCTAGGCCGGCGCCTACCTCGCCTATAGGTGGCGCTGGCCCTGGCCGTGGAGCAAACTATCTCCTGAGCTAAGGGACTTTTTTTTATTAGAGGATGGTGATGTGGGTGGGGTCATGTATAGGGTGGAGCCATGGACAGGGCTAACGGTGCCAAAGACACCTTGCCTAGGGAAGCCTGAGTTGTAAATCTCACCCAGGACTTAGGTCCTCTATGAACCTCAGGAAACACACCTTTACCACCAATATCATGTGTTTCTGGCAGATACCCAGACCTGGGAACCTTCTTGGAGTAATAATAAGGGCTGGGGATGGTAGTAACCAAATGATGTAGGGAAGTGTGGGTGGGGGGTTACTGTACATCCAGTCCTAATGTACAATCATATAACTCCTCTTGTCCCTCTAGTATCTACTGGCCATGGTGCAGTGTTACTTCCTGAGACCCGGACTGTCCACGGGTGAATACACCATCAGGAACTTCTTCTCTGCCCTGTAAGTGACCTTTACTTTTACCCAGAAAATATTTAATAAAAGATACTGAGGCTGGGGGAACGATGTACAACTGGTGTCATTCTGGACTAAATTAAATGCACCATAGGAGACAAAAACATCCCACTGATTTAAAGGGATAGTAATCTTTCACAGAAAAAGCAACTACAATTAATCTTCATAATATTAGTTCAGTGTTATTTCAATACTGTCAGAGTTGTAGTTCAAGAGTAAATGAATGATAAAGTATCCCCCTCCCGCCCCTTTTACTGGTGTAACACTGCTCACCTCATTACTATCCCTTTAAATGGGACTTTTTACCCTCATGAATGCTAGCAAGGTTTCCAACACATTACTTTCTAATGCATTGGAAACATCCTTAAAATTCTAGGGGTTAACAGCCTCATTTACATCAATAGGAGATAGTGTTTATCCCCTATGGTTCAGTTGGTTTGCTTCAGAATTTCTCCAGTGAGTCTTAGTACATTGCACATGGGATATAAATACAGGACAGCAGTGAACATAAAGCTAAAGGAACAGTGAACTTGATTATGGAAACAATATTATAGGACTTTTCATGTTAAGTAAAACAAGTATAATTCCACTGCTGGGGCAGAGCCAAAGGGTGTCCAAAAAGCATTTCTGTTTCCTAATGCATCCTATGGGAGGGCTAAACTACACCACTCCATAGTAAATTATATCAACAGCACCACCTGGTGGCCATAACAGGAAATCAGTTTATTGTAAAAACACACAAAATAACCCTCTAATAACATCTGAATGAAAAGTTCCCCAACAGTAGGAGTATCGTTGCTTTTTTCAAGAGAAAATAATTAAATGATATATATATTTAATTAACAACAAGTTTTCTCTGTCGTTACTGGTAACTTTGGGAAGGCGACTGCCCCTTTAAGTAGGCAGGAACAATTCTGGGAAGAAATGCTCAGTGGAGCCTTCCTCCTCTCCTTAGCTGATCCCCAGCCAATCCCCTCCAGAAAGATTTGTTCCTTGATGAAGCAAGGCATGAGAACAGTTCTGCTATAGTTTTAGTTTCTTTTTTGTTTTCTGTTAGATATGGAATACCAACCATTAGGCGGATTGCCATTACTGACAAGTTGGATAGCTCAGTTTCCACGTGCTGTTGTAGACCTGTCAGCCCTGAAATGGAAAATCTTGTATAGCATGCTTTTTCCCTAGGAGTTGCCACTGAGGCTTCTCCTTTCTCATTGGTAATCTGAAGACAGAAGACCTGCTAAAAAGGTGAGCAACCCTTTGAGTGCTGAGGTCCACATGTCCCATGCTTCCCCTCCACACAGGGGTTTTCCTTTGGAGTTCCTATTGCATACTCTTGCACTCATTGGGTTTATCTGTATGTCTGTGGGGTTTGGAGCAGTTGGGTCTCTGTGGTAAATTTCCCCTTTGCCATTTTGGGCACTTTTGGGGGGTTCCTTACACTTTCCCTACTGGGTCTGGTGTTCTTAATCGATTGTAGTGTTTTCTAATATGTTTTTACACTGTTCAGATACTTTTGGAATTTTCTGATTTATTTGTGTTCCGCTTTACCACATAGACACCATGCTCCATTCACTCCAATGGGACTTTACAGTTTGGGACATACCTCGTGCGCTCATTTCTGATTGGTTGCCGTCGTGGACTCCATTTTCTGCCTTCACTTCACGAGTATCCTATGCAGGGCTTGGACTCTCCTTCTCTCCTCAGCAGATTAACCCTTCGCCTGCCAGATAAGTGCTATTTAGCTATTTCTGGGGTGAAATATTTAATCTTAAACACTGTATTTGGGTGATTCCTTATACTTTCAGATGTTTGACCACTATGAGGATGTGAACTCCATTGGAACTTGGGGCTAGGCCTAAGACTAAAGATACTGGGGTGTCTGTGACCCCCATTGCGCATTGCTCCTCATGTCAATCAGGACTACCTAGAGAATACTCAGGTTATTTATGCCCTTCATGCGCTGCTGCCCCTGCGTCTCCCCCAGGGACCTCCAGCCATGCACTAGAGCCACTGTGGATGCAAGAGTTTAAAGCCACTACTAGAGACCTAAGGTCTACCTTACAACTTCTTCCATCCCAATTGCAGGGAGTCTTTCAGTCCTGGCAGCCCCCTACTTCTATCAGGTCTTCCTTACCTAAGCTGCAGGGTGTACCTGATGTATCAGACTCTTCTTAGGAGGAACTGTTGGCGGACTTGGATGAGGGTGAATGTTCAGCAGTGGTATCCTCCCAATTGTTTAGGGACCCCTTTGAAGCTGATCCTGATGCCTCTGCTGAGGGCGTGATCAGGGCAGTACTCACTACACTGAACATTTCTCTGGTTTCTGAGACTCCCAAGGACCCTTCTGATGTGTTTCATGAACCTAAGAAGCAGTGTACCTTCTTTCCAACTAATCCCACTCTTGACCAACTTGTGTTAGATGAGTGGAAGTCTCCTGACAAGAAATCTACTGTGTCCAGGAAGTTTACTAAGTGTATCCCTTTCTCTGACGTGACCCTAGTGCAGTGGGCTTACCCCCTAAGGTGGATGCCCCAGTTTCTAGACTTTCTAAGACCACTGCTCTGCCTGTTGCGGATGCATCTGTCCTTAGGGACTGAACTGACAGGAAACTTGAGGCCTTTTTGAAGACTATGTTCGTTACTGCTTGGGTGAACAGGGCCATTGCTGTTTTGACTGAACAGCTATTGTAGCTGTACGTCAGGGTGCTCATACTACTGACCTGTTGTGGCTACTGGCTAACATCTCTGAAGCTCAGCATTATGTTTCTGCAGCAATCTTTGATGCCGTCTGGTTGGTGGCTAGGGTTTCTGCCATGTCTGTCGGGGCCAGACGGGCTCTTTGGCTCAAGATCTGGTCCGCGGACACTACCTCTAAGAAAGCCTTACTTTTGTTATCCTTTCAGGGAACATGTTTGTTTGGGCTGGAGCTTAGGGACCTCATTATTGAGGCCACTGGGGGTAAGAGTACCCTATTGCCCTTACCTCCCAAGAAGAAGCCTCCGGCTAAATGGAATTGGCATTTTTGTCCCTTTCAGGCTGAGGCGCGTGCCACGAGCCATGGCAGTTTCCCAGCTCTGCGTTCCTCCTCCAAACCCAAACAACAATGGAGGTCCAAGCAGTCCTCCACCAAGCCCAAGACTTCCAAACCTTCTTCGGTATGACTCACCGAACCCCGGTAGTTTCGGTGGGGTACAGGATCCCTTTCCCCTCTCTTCCTCCATTTAGATTCTTTCCTTCTCACACTCCTCAGGGAGTGTAGAAGCTCTGTCTCTTCAATGGTGCCATCCAGACACTTATAGACAAAGACATTTTGGAACCGGTTCCCAAGCTGAAACAGGGTTTGGGCTTCTATTCCAACCTGTTTGTGGTTTCCAAGAAGGACGGCGGCTGTCGTCCAATTTTGGACCTCAAGAATCTCAATTCCTTCATGGTCAAGACTCATTATCACCAGGAGTCCCTAAGGACGGTGATCGCAGCCATGTCTCCTGGGGAATTCTTTGCCTCTCTGGACCTTCAGGATGCCTACCTGTATATAGCCATCCATCCGGAGAGCTGGCAGTACCTCAGGTTTGCTTGCGATTAAGGGCACTTTCGGTTTTCTGCTCTTCCTTTTGGTCTGACCACAGTCCCCCCAGGTCTTCAATCGTGTCCTGGGTGCTTTAGTGTCCATCCTATACAAGGACGGCATCAGAGTCACTCCATGCATGGACTACTTGCTGCTGAAGGCCCTTTCTCCAGAACTCCTTCATCATCAGGTCAAGGACTGCATTCATGTACTCACCCATCATGGCTGGATCCTCAACATGGACAAGTCGGTTTTGATGCCATCTCATAGACTGTTTTTTCTGGGTCTTCTCTTCGACACCAAGCACGACATTGTGTTTCTCACGGACGAGGTAGCTCACCAAATCACCCACAAGGTGTCTGCTGTTCTTGTGTCCGATCCAGTTCCTGCCAAGAAGTTGACCTCTCTAGTGGGGAAGTTTATATCCACCATAGAGGTGGTTCCACTTGCCATGGCTCACACGAGGGAACTTTAGAGATTCATGATCCAGGTCTGCAAGGGCGAGACGGATCTCCTGAAGATGTCTGTTTCTCTACCTCTTCATGTGGTGCTGTGCCTGTTGTGGTGGCTCAACCTCTCCAATCTTCTTGAAGGGCAGACCCTTCCTGGTTTCCTTCTGGACAACTGTGACAATGGATGCCAGCCTCTCTGGTTGGGGAGCGGTCCTGGGTCACATGATGCGTCCAGCCCGACATTGCCATGGCTGTGGCTTCCATCAACAAGCAAGGCGGAACAAGAAGTCTCGCAGCATGGTTGGAAGTCAAAGCTATTTTATCATGGGCAGAAGACCATGTTCCTGCCATAGCCGCAGTTCATATTCCTGGAGTATACAATGTTCTAGTGGACTTCCGAAGTTGACACACAGTGGACAATGGAGAGTGGGAACTGCATCAAGACGTGTTCAACCTCATTGTACAGAAGTGGGGACTTCCTTGCATCGTCCTCATGGAGACAAGGCACAATCAGAAGGTCCTTTTGTTCTGCTTCCGCTGGAGGGATCCTTTAGCTCTGGCAGTGGTTGCCATGTTGATCCCATGGCACTTTCCTCTGGCATACATCTTTCCTTCCATTCCTATGCTACACAGGGTGTGCCAGAAAGTGCATCTGGAGGGTTCTCCAGTCATTTTGATTGCTCTGTACTGGCCTTGTCAGGCTTGGTCCTTCCCCACCATCCAGATCTTCTTCTACAGGGCTACCTGTGGAAATAGGATGTGGACCGTCTGGGTTTGACAGCATGGAAGTTGAATCCTCAATACTGAAGAAGAAGGGCTTCTCTTCTGGTGTGGTGGCCACTATGCTTAGTGCCCACAAGCCTGTTTCCTTTAAGGTGTACCATAGAGTTTGGTCCACTTTTCTCTCCTGTTGTGCTGATCTGGATTTTTCCCATGACTTTCATCTTCCTACGGCCCTGTACTTTCTTGAGTTCCCTGAAGGTTCAGACTTCTGTGCTCTCTCTGTTTTCTTTCAGCAACGCATTGCCATCCTTCCACATGCAAAGGCTTTCTTTCTGGGTGTTGCTTATGCTCGTCCTCCCTTTAAGAACCCCGCTCCTCAGTGGGATCTTAACTTGGTTTTGGACGTCCTCCAGCGCCCTCCATTTGACACCTTGGCTACTATTCCTCTACGTCTGCTGACTTGGAAGATGGCTTTTCTCCTGGCGATAGTGTCTGTTCACCGAGTCGCTGAGTTACATGCCCTGTCTTGTAGACCACCCTTTTTGGTGTTTCACAAGGACAAGGAGGTTCTTTGCACTTCTCAGGAGTTCCTCCCGAAGGTGGTCTCTGACTTCCACATTAATCAGGAAATTGCGGTGCCCTCTTTCTCTCCTGACCCTACATCTGACAAGGAAAGGGATCTTCACTTGTTGGATGTGGAGCTCTGCCTTAAGTTCTATGTGCACCGCACATTCGTCAGTCTGACACACGTTTCTTCATTCCTGAGGGTCCCAGGGCAGGTAGACCGGCATCCAAGGTTTCCATAGCTCCCTGGATTACATCTACTATTCGTAAGGCTTACGAACTGAGGAAGAAGCCTGTTCCATTTTGTGTCATGGCTCATTCCACCAGGTCCATTGGGGCCTCTTGGGCCTATAAGAATCAGGCCTCAGCTGATCAGTTGTGCAAGCCGGCCACTTGGTCGTCTGTGCACACCTTCTCTAAACACTACCGTGTTGATGTTCTGGCATCAGCCGATGCCAGTTTGGGGAGGAAGATCCTGGAGTCAGTCTTGCCTGTCTAGAGTCTTCCTTGTCTCTTCAGTACTCCTTAACTGTTGAGCCCAGTTAGCTTTAGTTCTGTATGCTGTGTTACCGTTCCTGGTGTGTTATGCCCCAGTTTTGTGTCATTTTACACTTTCTTATTATTTGTAGGGCTACTTTATGATCTGATGGTTCATATATGCTCTGGCGACTTTGGGGACCTGCGCCTGGTCTTTGCCTTACTTCACACCTCTGGGAAACCCAATGTTTGGAGATCCCAAAGTTACCAGTAACCTATATTGGACGACAGAGAAAAGAGGATTTTAGTCTTACCTGTTAAATCCTTTTCTCTTAGTCCATAGAAGTTACTGGTCTCCCACCCTGTCCTTTCTGTTTCATGCTCATAGGAGTCTTCTTTTCCCTTCTTGCTACCTAGTCAATAGTTAGCGTTTCAAATCTTACTGGAGGGGATTGGCTGGGGACCAGCTAAGGAGAGGAGGAAGGCTCCACCCAGCATTTCTTCCCAGAATTGTTCCTGCCTATTTAAAGGGGCGGTCGCCTTCCGAAAGTTACCAGTAACCTATATGGACTAACAGAAAAGGATTTAACAGGTAAGACTAGAATCCTTTTTTCTGCACTCTGTGTGCAAAAGATTGGACTGAAGCTCCAGATAAAGACAATACTGTTATTACTCATACACCTGATAGAACAATTTGCAACACTGTAACCTGATAGGGTAATTGTTGGCAACATGTGGCCCTCCAGCCCATCATCTCAAGCTAGCCATTGGCTATTTGAGGATAAAGAGAGTTTTAATCACCAGCAGCTGGAAAATCAGAGGTTGCCCAGCCCTGTGTTAGGAGGGTATAGGAAGGAGAGATGGTGGTTGTACTTAGACTCTGTTTTACTTCTCAAAACAAAATTATATATGTTGCTTGGTATAGGCACTTGCAATAAATTAGTGTAAAGCCATAGCCCTCTAAACAACCTCCCACTAACCATACTTTTGCTGGAAAATCCTAATGGCCATTGTGGATTTTGTCCTTGCCCCATTGTTCAAAACAACATCATCAATTAGTCCTGAATGTCATCATATCCATGGAGGTGGCATGACAGCTGCCAGCAGGTTATTGGACTTCAAACACCACCCACTACACATGCCCATCTCCTGCTGGCTTGTGCACTCAGGCAACTTCAGTCTGAAATATAGAAAATGAAATTCCCGTGGGTGGAGTCTGAAGTCCTGTGATCCTGCTATCAGCTGTCATGTCCACCTCCATGAACCATAACTCAAGGATGGATTGAATATGTTAACTTATGGGTAAGATTTACAGAGGCCATTAAGATTTCCTGGTCTTGGTCAGGTAAGTTGGAAGTTTTCATTGGGAGATATTAGTTTCATTTAGAGTTTCTGCAGATGTAGCATCTGTCTCTTACACAATGCTCCTTGTGACCACAGGTTTCTGGCTATCAAGATGGAGGACGATATCTGCGATGAACTAAAGCTTCATCACTGGGCTGGACTTACAAAGACCCAGTTCAACAAGGAGAGTAACCATCTGTTGGCCAGGATAGACTATAGAGGCTATGTAATCAGACAGGAGTGTGAAGAGGTTTGTAAGACCACAGATAACTAATTGTAGTCCTAGATTCTATTGCAGGTGCCAAATGTTAACACCCATTTTATCAAACATTTTCCTGTTGAAGTCTATGTGGAAAACTGGAGATAAAAGAAGTGATAAAATGAACACCTGCAATAGAATCCAGCTCCTTGTGTCCAACAGCTCAAGTGTTGGAATCTAGATGTGGAAACCATGATTGAATCATATTCATTCATTCTTTGAGACAACTTTGCACAAATATGGTCATACACTTATGACCTGGTTGTTGGGCTTAAACCCTTTGAGTGCCAGAGGGGTACGCAACGCATTGCAACCCCTCTGGCACTCAAAGGGTTACGCTTTAGAATTCAATCCCAACAAGCACAAATGGGTTTTAATGTTTTGTAACACTAATGCAAAAGGGGACTTAAATTTAAAAGAAAGAAGGGTTTCACAAACTATGCAGTTATTAAGCATGTGCCCCACATGGTTTTTGGTTATTTTTGTTTGCTGAGAAGTTTATACTGCTACAGTTAATACATCAGGTTCTTGTTTCTGTCTTAGATAATGGCTGAGGATCCATTGTACTTGGCCTGGAATCGGGAACGGCCGGATGTGTGGTCTGACAGCAATTCTGGATCAGTGATTATACTGGGCTGAGGTGAGTTGTAGTCCAGTATAACATGACTAATGTAAAAAATAAAGCACCGGCAAGGAGCAGGGGGATTCTGTTCCCTGAATACTATAGAGTTTCACTAACATCATTCTGTAGCAATTTAATCCTTTAAGGACAAGAGGGGTGTGGTAACAGACCCAAAGAAGACTTCCCTTAAATACAATTGCAGTGTACATTGTTAAAGGGATAGTAATGTTTCACAAAAACAGCAGCTCCAATTAATCTTCATAGTATTTGAGCCATGGAGAGTGTTATTTCAATACTGTCAGAGTTGTAGTTCAAGAGTAATTGAATGAGAAAGTTTCCCCCTCCCACCCCTTTTACCTAGTGTAAGCCGCCTCCCCTTAGATGTGGAATCTGGTCACTTGACCAGACAGCTCTCAGCAAGGGACAATCTTCTTACTGTGAGAACAATGAAAACCTGCCCCCTTGACATGTTTTTCAGCTTTTTCCCTTATCTTAATTGAAGATTGTCCCTCCCTACAATCTACCTGGACACCTCCCTGCTGGTCTGAGGTGAGCAGTGGTACATCAGTAAAAGGGACAGGAGGGGGATACTTTATTATTCAGTTTCTCTTGAACAACAACTCTGACAGAAATGAAATAACACACTCTATGGCCCAAATACTATGAAGATTAATTAGAGCTGCTTTTATTATGAAACATTACTATCCCTTTAATGTCGCTTGTGTTAATGTGCATCTGTAGGAGGGTAAGGAGATCTGCACAAGATCATTTCCTCTGTGCACAATGTCTCTATCTGTTATACTGGTCACCTGGACAAGACCCTCTCCCAGGTAGCTGATCTGCTAAAGAGAACCAACCAATGTGCACTACATTGCTTCACAATGTATTGTGTACCCTCTGGTCCTCAAAGGGTTAAAGTCCTTCAAAGACAGTTTGTACTTATATGATTCCACTCTAAAGTGGGCTTTGGAACTAATTTTGGTTTGTGAACTAGAGAGAGAGAGACGCAGGGAAGATAGATGGTAAAACATGGGAAATGGATGTGGATCAGACGACTATTGTATCTTGGCCTAATGCACCAAGGGGACGTCTAAAAATTCCCATTGATTTAAATGGGGCTTTAACCACCTTTAATGCCAGAGAGGACAATGTGTTGGAGACATCTCTAATATGGAAGGGTTTGAACTCCCCATTTAAATTAATGGGCATTTCTGGAATTTGTGTTTTCTCCAGAATTAAGCCACTTTTTCCTTAGCACAGGGGGAGTTATCCTGTGGCTCTCCAGCTGTTTTGGACTAAATATTTTACCATCCACAGCCTTTGGCAAGTTGGGGCTGATGGGAGTTGTTATCTCTAATAACTGGAGAGCCACATATTGTCTAGTACATTAACCCCATTGTGTAACATGTAAACGCAGCCTGGAAAATAACCTGTTATTAATGATTGTCTTATTTCCTTCTCCTTTCATATAAACAATGGATTAAACATCGATCACCTGAAACAACCTGAAGGCCTCTCTGCCCTGGACCCATAGATCTGTACACCCACACCCAACATCGTACAGTTCCCTCGTTTAGTACGCCTAGAGGAAGGGCAGAGTGGCAGCCACTGTTCCTCCCAGGTTTCCTCCACAGGTGGTTTCTCCTGTCCTGCACACTGCTCACACAAAGAACTGTACACATCACTTATAGTTATTACACATAGTTTAGATATAGATAAAAGAGTTATGTTATATAGATTAGGTTTAATAATAAGTTACATTTGTAAATATTATCCTAATATATTTATATACATTAGATTTAGTAATAAGTTACATTTTTAAATTTGACCTTATATTTATATACGTTATATTTAGTAATGTTACATTTGTAAATATTATCTTAATATATTTATATTTAGGAATAAGTTATATATTTAAATATTTTCTTACTATATTTATATTATATTTAGTAATAAGTTTTATTTTGCATATATTTTAGTGTTAGATTTAGATTATATATTAAGTTATAATAATATACATAAGAATTAACTTATCTATATGTGTCTGTGTTTTTATTGCTTTTGGAATGTCAGCTCAAATACCGAGGCTGATGTACCAAGTAAAAGTGAAGATATCCAGGGTCAAACCAACTGCACCATAGGGAACAAGTAAAAATACCCACTGATTTAACTGGAGTTTTTAACTCTGTGAATGCTGGAGAGGTCTCTCGAAGAAAAAGCAAGGCATTGAAAAGTACTCTAGCATTCAAAAGTTAAAAGACTGGTTTTCATGCAATGGGAATTTGGGGAATTTTTAGTGATCCCCTATGGTGCATTTGGTTTACTTAAACATACTCTACTTTACATTGTATATCAGCCTCACTGTATAACACTATATAAGAGTAATCACAAAAAAGTTGCAGCAACCTGCATGGAATTGCAGCATGTGCTTCCATCGCCCTCAGTGTGCAGCCTCATACTACACAATGACCTGTATGTATAAAAGCAACATGGAACAATTCTGGGGCAAAACCAGATGCATGATTGGGTACAAGTATAAATATCCATTAATTTAAATCTGTGGTTCTCTGTCTTTTTTTCTATGCTCAGAGCTTCCCGAACATGCAGTCTGGAATTTTCATCTTAATCCTAACATCTGTCTGTCTGTCTCTGTCTGTGTCTGTCTCTGTCTGTCTCTGTCTGTCTGTCTCTGTCTCTGTCTGTGTCTGTCTGTGTCTGTCTCTGTCTGTCTCTGTCTGTCTGTCTCTGTCTGTCTGTCTCTGTCTGTCTGTCTCTGTCTGTCTGTCTCTGTCTGTCTCTGTCTGTCTGTCTGTCTCTGTCTGTGTCTGTCTCTGTCTTTCTCTGTCTGTCTCTGTCTGTCTGTCTCTGTCTGTCTGTCTCTGTCTGTCTGTCTCTGTCTGTCTGTCTCTGTCTGTCTCTGTCTGTCTGTCTCTGTCTGTGTCTGTCTGTGTCTTTCTCTGTCTGTCTCTGTCTGTCTGTCTCTGTCTGTCTGTCTGTCTCTGTCTGTCTGTCTCTGTCTGTCTGTCTGTCTCTGTCTGTCTGTCTCTGTCTGTGTCTGTCTCTGTCTGTCTGTGTCTGTCTCTGTCTGTCTCTGTCTGTCTGTCTCTGTCTGTCTCTGTCTGTCTCTGTCTGTCTGTCTCTGTCTGTCTGTCTCTGTCTGTCTGTCTCTGTCTGTCTGTCTGTCTCTGTCTGTCTCTGTCTGTCTGTCTCTGTCTGTCTCTGTCTGTCTGTCTCTGTCTGTCTCTGTCTGTCTGTCTCTGTCTGTCTGTCTCTGTCTGTCTGTCTGTCTCTGTCTGTCTCTGTCTGTCTCTGTCTGTCTGTCTCTGTCTGTCTCTGTCTGTCTCTGTCTGTCTGTCTCTGTCTCTGTCTGTCTCTGTCTGTCTCTGTCTGTCTGTCTCTGTCTGTCTCTGTCTGTCTCTGTCTGTCTGTCTGTCTCTGTCTGTCTCTGTCTGTCTCTGTCTGTCTGTCTCTGTCTGTCTCTGTCTGTCTGTCTCTGTCTGTCTCTGTCTGTCTGTCTGTCTGTCTCTGTCTGTCTCTGTCTGTCTGTCTCTATCTGTCTCTGTCTGTCTCTGTCTGTCTCTGTCTGTCTGTCTGTCTCTGTCTGTCTGTCTCTGTCTGTCTGTCTGTCTCTGTCTGTCTCTGTCTGTCTGTCTGTCTGTCTCTGTCTGTCTGTCTGTCTCTGTCTGTCTCTGTCTGTCTGTCTCTGTCTGTCTGTCTCTGTCTGTCTGTCTGTCTCTGTCTGTCTGTCTCTGTCTGTCTCTGTCTGTCTGTCTCTGTCTGTCTCTGTCTGTCTCTGTCTGTCTGTCTCTGTCTGTCTCTGTCTGTCTCTGTCTGTCTGTCTGTCTCTGTCTGTCTCTGTCTGTCTGTCTCTGTCTGTCTGTCTCTGTCTGTCTGTCTCTGTCTGTCTGTCTGTCTCTGTCTGTCTCTGTCTGTCTCTGTCTGTCTGTCTGTCTCTGTCTGTCTGTCTCTGTCTGTCTGTCTCTGTCTGTCTGTCTCTGTCTGTCTCTGTCTGTCTGTCTCTGTCTGTCTGTCTCTGTCTGTCTCTGTCTGTCTCTGTCTGTCTGTCTCTGTCTGTCTCTGTCTGTCTCTGTCTATCTACACTATAAAAGACAAGGTGGTCAGGTGACCACAAATTCTACATCTGTGCCACACACACCACAGGGCGGCAACTAGGAGGATTTCTGCATATCTCCTCTACACTGTCTAACGCTGACATTCACGCTGAGCAAGAATTGTTCACACCCCAGGGCACAGCTAGAAGGAGATCTGCATATCTCCTCTACACTGTCTAACGCTGACATTCACGCTGAGCAAGAATTGTTCACACCCCAGGGCACAGCTAGAAGGAGATCTGCATATCTCCTCTACACTGTCTAACGCTGACATTCACGCTGAGCAAGAATTGTTCACACCCCAGGGCACAGCTAGAAGGAGATCTGCATATCTCCTCTACACTGTCTAACGCTGACATTCACGCTGAGCAAGAATTGTTCACACCCCAGGGCACAGCTAGAAGGAGATCTGCATATCTCCTCTACACTGTCTAACGCTGACATTCACGCTGAGCAAGAATTGTTCACACCCCAGGGCACAGCTAGAAGGAGATCTGCATATCTCCTCTACACTGTCTAACGCTGACATTCACGCTGAGCAAGAATTGTTCACACCCCAGGGCACAGCTAGAAGGAGATCTGCATATCTCCTCTACACTGTCTAACGCTGACATTCACGCTGAGCAAGAATTGTTCACACCCCAGGGCACAGCTAGAAGGAGATCTGCATATCTCCTCTACACTGTCTAACGCTGACATACACAGGGAGAAAGGACTTCACCCCCCACACACACTATCTCCTTCTGTAACAAAATAGAAACATGTCCGACTTACAATGGCACAAAACTTTGCTTGCTCAGTTTCTGCTGTTGGCCCCAAATATTCCCCCTCCTGACTATTTCATGTTCGCCCACCACTAGTCATCTCCTCGCTATGTCCTCTGCCAAGTCAACAACAGCCTCAGTCTTTCTTGTGTCGCATATGCATTTCCACAACCCACGAGGATGCTCATTAAGTGGATAAATGTGTGCTCCACCTGCCTGTGAGAGCTGCACATTCGGAGACATGCTCATCAACAAGACAACTGTTTATTATGGATAAGCATGTACAAACTATGATTACAGCTATGTGATAAAAGAATAATGTTGCTGAGAGACAAAGAAATTATCAGTAAGTGATATATAAATCTCAGCCTCATACAGTGTTTAAAGTATGCTTTGGGATGTGCTGGAGAAGCACAAACCATGAACTTTATTGGATCAGTGTAGGAAACCAACAGGTAGTTAGACTGAACACTAGATCACAGCAAAGAAAAAGTTGAGTGATTCAATGATATGCTGTTTAGAACATGTCTGTGTGTGTGCATGCTTTAATGAATGAAAAGAGCGTCATCACCGAAGAACCGGCAATCCGATTAGTTGATTGCCGGTTGTTCAAAGATGACGGTCCTTCATTCACTTTTACAAAGCACACACATGTTCTAAATACCGGACCATAGAATCATCATTGTATTTCGCTGAGGCAGAATTAAACATTGTCGTGATATATGGAGACTAATATAAGAAACTATCAGGTAAGAGAACCTAACAACCAGTGGGACCTCTGTGTAACTTTTGGAACACATTTGATCAATATTGATTGCTTGAAATGCGGTGGAGAACCAGAAACCGTTGCAAGATGATGGCGAATTCGTCATACTGCTTAACAAGGTAATATTGCGATGCGCTGTTCTATACAATGGCCTCTTCCTCCATACTCCCTCTCACACATGTCCTGGGACCCTGGTCCTCTTAATTGACATCCATGCAGGGTCTTAGAATTTCAATTCTATAGTGGCAATGATGTCTGAACCAGGTGCTGAAAAGCTAAGACAAGCAGGGATGTAGCAGCTCTGTGCTTCATGTCAGCTTCCAAGCACCACTCTGGGGGTGGAGACGAAACTCACCGGTAAGACATCAGCCGCCTTACACCTTTTCAGTGCCAGAGGTGTATGCAATGCATTACAAACCAATGCACTGCATATCCCCTGTACCAATAAATTACCTACAAACAATCCGCACACAATCCATATAATTGTATTTCTATGTGCTGTGATGTGACCTGCTGTCTCCCCACAGAGCACAGCATTTCATAAATCATTTCACTTCACTGCATAATTTCAAGGTTTAGGGACCCCTTACACTATAGCCTGTTTCATCAATCATACGTTTTCCAACAAGTGCTATTGCCAGTTGCCTCCACTGTAGTGCTTTGTTTAAATCAATAACAACAGTTATTTGAATTAATGTGCTCAGAGTGAATGAAGCTCTTTACAACATGTGTGCCCTTCAGATAACTTAAAAGTAATCATTGTGAGCCAGTATTCTGTAGTTGTGTGATGAAGATTTTCTCTACCACCCTTTACTTAACACCCATGTCAGTTCTTTGGTCCCTTAAAAGCACTTTAACACTTGAAGCCTTAGATAATAATAGCACAACGTATGGTTCCCCATAAGTTGTGCTATCATTATGTAAGGCTTCAGGTGTTATGTCTGTAGATACCCATCAGCACTCGCTCTCTTTACCATAAGTTGTGCTATCATTATATAAGACTTTAGGTGTTATGTCTGCACATACCCATCGGCACTCGCTCTCTTTCCTCAGAGCCCTGCAACATGCTGTGCAATGTGTCGTTGTGATGCTCTACAGACATAAGCCCCTTTACTCTAATTTTATTTAAATTTCCTATTTCATTCTGCCTTTCTCTCCTATCAGTGTTTGTCGGCTACCTAAAACAAACAATCTCTCATTTCTGTAACTGCTACTTTGCCGCACTGTGCACCTGCTAGAAGAACAGGGAATTGGCTGTGCTGGGAGGCATTTGACATTTTATATAGTAAGGACCCTACTTCATGTCCAGATTAATAAACATCTGATTCTTATGTTGGCCTCAAATGAATTATATGGTGTAGAGTCTTTCACAAGTTTCTTGGCTTGATCTGGCACTGTGGCGCAGTGTGCACAATGCCCCATTTACAATATCTATGATTGGATCTCCAATATAAAAAAAGTTATTAAAACTTTGAATGCCACAGAGGCATACCCCCCCCCCCGCACTCAAAAGGTTAAAAATATTTATGTATTTATGACACCTCAGAGAGCTGTGTGTACATTTGGACACTTTATATTATAAGACTCTTGATGAATAGACCACACAGATATTCCTCCTTTACTGTAAAATTACATTTCTCCATTCTCTCACCTGCTGCTGTGTCATTGCTGGGGAATCGGGTCCGCTACTCACAGCTCATTCCTTCAGCCGCTGGTCCACCTCTCACAAGACAGAACACAGAGAGACAGACCTGAGAGGATACTCATCCTGTCAGTCTCCTCTTAGATCCACCTCTCCGTCCTTTCTGGCTGAAAAACCGAGCTTTGAGAGGCTGACAAGTGTCCAATTGTACACGCAGCTCTCCGAGCCTTCATATATATATATATATATATATTATTTTTTTTTTAAGTCTTTATTGATCATAAGGCATGACAACAAAATAAACAACAGTACATGAAAAAAACATAGTTGTGATTAACAGGGTGCAAAAATGGTAAGTTTAATTTAGCGAGAATGACATATCAGAGGCACAATTTATATATGGCATAATATGTCATAGGTCTGGTGCCCAGTAGGGGTAAGGTGAGTGTGCGAGTGAAGGACTAACCACATACTTTATACATCTGTGAAGCAGCAGTGTGTTGTGAAAAGAGTTGTGGAGGAAGTCATGAGAAAGTGTGGATAAGAAGGGGGGGGGGGGAGAATGGGTGGAGGTAAGAGGGTTTCCCACTAGGTCCAGAGAGAGTGCCCCACCAAAGCACTTATGCTTGTACGTAGTGTCGAAAGGATGTAATCCATATGATATATATATATATATATATATATATATATATATATATATATATATATATATATAGTATATACATGTCCAAAAGAGGGAGTTGTGTTGAAGCTATCAGGGCATGAGGTAGGGAATGGAGTGGGAAGGGGTATCAGGTCATCTGTAGTGGGGTTCTGGAGGACAACCAGCAAGTCCAAATGGCAGAAAAGGCTGTGTAGGCATCTGATGCAAGAGCATGACATCTTTCCATCTCTGCTAATGAGTCTACTCTGGATTTCCACTGGGAGATGTAGGGAATCATAGTTTGTTTCCACTGTTTATGGATAAGGGCACTGGCACTGGGATTAGTTTCCATTAATGGAGGGGATGGATTGGGGGAGGTGAGAGTTGTAAGAAAAGAGACAGAGTAATGGGTCTATTGGGAGGGAGGTTTTGATAGTAGCAAAGAGTTGTGTCCATATGATTGTGTCAGAGGGCAGCTCCACCAATATGGGACAGAGAACCTTCTAGTTGAAGGCATCTCCAACAGGTAAGAGAAGTTCAGGGGTAAAATCTGGCTAGCTGGAGAGGTGTTCTGTGTTCTGTTTCCCAGAGCCTGACGGAGAAGGGTTTACTCTGGTCTCCAGCATGGTGTAGTAAGGAATAGCAAAAGGAGAGTGGACAAAAGGTGGGGGAAGGTTTTGAGATCTTCTCCTTTGTCAGGAGTTGCGTGTTTGCAAATAGAGTGGTATCAGTGGCGGATCTGGAAAAGTAACCACCATTCAGAATTTCGGTGGCCCAATTTGTTATAGAGAAGGTCCATGAGGGTGAATTTAGGGGCTAATGTCAGAGAGACCAGAGTATGTAGATTAGCATGCCTTCAGGTCTCATGTATGTGGTTAGGAAGCTCTGGGGGGAAAGAGGGGTTGTGGAGGAAAGATTGGAGAGGTGAAGGAGTGGGGGCTAGATTACATGTGGAGTTAATTTATACCCACATCCTTAAAATGTGGCCAAGTATGATGTGGTCTTTGCAAGCAAGAGGTATAATAAGGGTAGGAGTCTGGAGAAGTTGGACGGGGTCAGTCTGGCCCAAGACATAAGAGACAGCAGCCGTCCACCTTTTAGGGGGTGAAAAGAGAAAGTCAATAATCTTTGAAAGGGCATTATAAAGTTTATGGAAGTCTGGAAGACCTAGACCACCCATTCTAATCGGGCTGGTGAGGATATTGTGTCTTAGTCTGGGTGGCAGCGGAATAGTATTCATAGCGTAATATATGTATGATCAGATTGTTACATTGTGTTCAGTTGTATCTCACTCTGAGCTTTCTATGCTGAAGTTATTAACCCCTTGAGGAGTAGAGGGGTCGCCTCGCTGGATCTTAAGGGGTTAAAGGAACATGAACTCCTCCTAATAATAACCCTTCCCTTATCCCTTTGAATGGCAGAGGGGTACACAACGCATTGCAAAGCAATGCGTTGCACACCCCTCAGGCATTTAAAGGCTTAATCTGTGCACAAAACCCTAATGTCCACTGTGAATCAAAGCTGCATGGTCTGTTCCCCAAAATGAATCTTTAATTAGCACTGAATAGCATGTTCACTGTCTCTAAGACCCTAAACTCCTCCCACTAAAATATTCCTTCTGACCTAAGAATCTTTCAGTGGGAGGAGTTTGAGGTCCTGGAGTCTTGCAACATAGAATTATGTCGCTTCCATGGACATGATATCTAGCACTGATTAAAGATTCATTTAGGAGAACCAGTCTCTGTAGAACTGATATTCAGTGGCCAATAGGATTTTCTGCTGAAAGTAACTTTTTGAATGCCAGAGGGATGCTCATTTCTTAGCAATGCGTTGGGTACCCCTTTCGTATTCAAAGGCTTAAGGTAAGTGGAAGTGAATTGTTTTAACCTTTTGAGAGCCAGAGGTGTATCCAACACATTGCAAAGCAAAGCGGTCGATACCCTCGGGCTCTCAAAGGGTTTCTAGTGGAAATAACCCCTTATGACAACTTTAGATTAATTTGAAAAACCTTTTAAAATCATTTATATGTTTCTATAGCCATTATTTTTTAAATCATAGATTGAGACTTAATTGTCAGTTGATGTAAATTAATAGTGGGTGGCATAGCTGCGTGCCAGATCCATACATTCTACACCTCTCTTCCTCCCAACAGCCCCTCCCTCATGCTCTGGAACTCAAAGGGTTAAGAATAAACAGTCATTTTTTTTATTATAGAGGTATTTAATAAACCTTATTTCTCCAGTTAATAAAATGAATTGGTGCAAGGAGAGAAGGGCACGGGGAGCTCCAGGTAGAAGGGTGAGCAGTGTTAGTGAGCTCTGTTTAACTAGTATCAACTGATAGCAATACATTAGGGGGGAAATTCACAAAAGCGTAATAAAGAGGTGATTAAAGTGGAGATGATTTCTACAGCGATATTACTTCTCCAATTCCTATGTTGGTCTATAGAACAAATGCACTAAGATTGCTTCAGATTTGGATATCTTAGTGTATAGGCTCCATAGAATATCATAGAAATTAGAGAAGTAATATCACTGGAGAAGTCACCTCCGCTTTATCGCCTCTTTATCACGCTTTAGTGAGTCTCCCCCTAGTTGACTTAAGGTGTTACTTCCCCTGTAACCTAATCCCCAGTGTAAGAACTGACCTGTGTTCAGACTCATTACAGTAAAGCTAATGCAGACCGATCTGTACTTTTGCTTAACCCCATAACGACCCTTGACGGTCATAGTACGTCAAGGGTCGATCTAACTGAACAACCCATGACATGCTATGACCGTCATGGAGTTCCTGTCTCCCCCCGCGGTTGCACGCTGTTCGGGGAGTTCAGAACCGGAAAAAGAAAAAAAAAATGCTCTGCGGTCCTTAAGTCGCGTCGCCGCAACGATCGGACGGTCGTTAAGGGGTTAAAGAGATAGTAATGTCATAATATACACAGACATGGGATTATTCAATGTACTTTTATATTGTGTCACTATAAGGAAAGTGGAGCAGGTTTTTCCTTATACTGACACAATATTGTCTCTCATTGCGATCTGTCCGGAACCAAATTTCAGATGTCAGTGAACTGTGAATGATGCAATGAAAAGGGGTGGGAGGGGGAAACTTTTGATTATTTTCAAGAACAATCCAAAGGTATATTCAGTATGAAGCATTCTATGCATTATAAAAAAGTACATTGAATTATCCCATGTAAGTTTATATTATGACATTACTATCTCTTTAAGTACAAAATGTTGCATCTGGTAGGTATAGTCCTTAGGTGAGATCTGTCATGCCTGCTCCATGGCCATTTAGGTGAGGGTGTGTGTGTATCTGGTTAGTGGCGACACTTGCTTCTGTAACCATGGGGACCAGTGATGGAGAGAGTTCCTCAGGTGAAGACTCTGTGCTGTCTTTGTTCCCACAGCGGGAGATCGTTTGGGTCGCACACACTGTACTTTACCCCAACCAACACAAAGCGCAACAGGTAAAGCAGACAGGGTGTCCAGGCCAGCGGAAGGATGAAAGAAGAAGGGAAAGAGGGAGAAAAAAAACAAAACAGAAACAAAGTATTAAGAAAATGGAAGCGGAAATGGATTCTTTCACTACTAGAGAGTTTCAGAGCAGAATGAACAGAAAATATAAATAACATGGTAAAAAGGGGATGTCCCAGCAATACCATTAAAAAAATCCAGTATTTCCTGCAACAAAACAAAAGCACAAAATATAAAAATCTTAATTGACGGAAAAGGGACTTTTAAAGGGGAACACTCACCTCCAGTAATGTCCTTCTTATCTTGCAATTAATGTTTAATCCATTTTTGATTTTTTTTTAAATCCTATATTGACAGAGATAAAAGCTTTATAATCTAACAGCGTGACGTCAGTTCAGAACAGACTGAAGTACAGCTCTGTACCGCAGCCTGTCAGTCTTCACCTCTTCCCCTCCCCAGTTGTTGCCACCTCCTCCTCTGATGGAGGAATCTAGAATGTGAGCTGGAGCGCTCTCATTGGTAAGAGAACACGCCACGTCACATACAGGATTCCTCTGTCAGAGGCAACGGGGACAACTGGGGAGGAGAAGAGGTGAAGACTGACAGGTTGCAGTACAGAGTACTACTGCAGACTGTCCTGAACTGACATCACGTGTATAGATTATAAAGCCTATAGCTCTGTCAATATGGCATTAAAGAAAAAAAAAACAACGGATTTAACATTAATTACCATGTACGATTCATAAATTAAGGACTTTATTGGAGGTGAGAGTTCACCTTTAACCCCTAGAATGCTAGAGAGGTGTTGACTGGATTGCTTCGCAATACATTGAAAACCTTACTAGCATTTCCAAAGGTAAAATAATTTATACATGGATCTAATGTCCATATGTCCAAATGGGTGAGCAACACATTCACCACCCCTCTGGAATGAATTGCTTAACCCTTTGAGTGCCAGAGGGGTATGCAACGCATTGCTTTGCAATGCGTTGCATACCCCTCTGGCACTCAAAGGGTTGTAAAAAAATAAAATAACTGTCCATCACTAACTTAAGTCAACGACAATATTTTCCCTTTTTCTCCTATTTTATTTGCAAAAAGGAAATAAAATATATATATTTTTTTATATTTCTCGGTTATATGAGTATATACTCTGCTATGATTTATACACAAGATTGAAGGCACAGTCAAAATTAAAACCATGCGTTTCAAGAAGAATAATTAAGAGCGATCTCATGTTAGATAAAATCTCAACAAAACCAACTGAAATTTTCAAAGCAATATTGCAATAATAAAATGTTTATCAAAAATGCAAATTTCAATTGCAGTGCTAAGAAACTGGATATATTTGTGTACACAGACACCTTCATTAGATAGTATAGTGCAGGGGTTCTCAACCCGTGCCCTCAGTGGCCACTAACAGGCCAGGACTTAGGGATTTCCCTAAGAACACAGGTGTGGTGATCAGAGGCTCATTCATATTGATTAACTCACCTGTGCTTTCACAAGGAAATCCTCAAATCCTGGCCTGTTAGTGGCCACTCAGGGCATGGGTTGAGAACCACTGGTATAGTTTGTATGCATACAATACAAGGTTTTATACAAAACTATAGTACAGAACAAGGTTATCTATCCTATATAATAATTTGCTAGGATGTTTGTCAGAAGCCGTCATGCTCAGTAGAGACTGCCCGAATGCACAGAATGCTGGGAGTTCTGTGCTGGGAGCATTCTGTGCTTTCGGGCAGTCTCTACAGTGCATGACTGCGTCGGCAGCAAGACGCAGAGCAGGACCGGCCTCTTAACCCTTTGAGTTGCAAAGCAATGCGTTACGTACCTCTCTGGCACTCAAAGGGTTAACATCACCCGGACCTTGGCCCACGTACACGGGCTTTTACACTAGTTATTTATAGAGAAAGAGAGATTTGATCTTTGAAGTGTCAATTTCCTACAGAAAACATAATTTAACCCTTTGAGTGCCAGTCTCTCTCAGTGCAGTTTCATATGGTAAATAAAAAAAAAATCCTCCTAATATTAACCTTCAGCCAGTTAATCCTAATGGCCCCTATGAATATTGTAAAGCAATGTGTTTTGCGAACACCTCTGGCACTCAAAGGTTCAAAGGGGGGGTTGTAAAATATTAGGTGTAATCCACTTCAACAATAGATAAATTAAAAATCATCAGCCGCATCTATAGATCAAGTTTTGTCCCAAACCAAGTCTGGTATATTAGAGGAATAAACATTATAAAACTAAATAACTATGTATGTATTAATTATGTTCTTTGTTAAATTAACGGGAAAAAGCTAATGAAGATTGACACCCGTATATTGAAAATGTAACACACGGGCAGTGCAATACGTAAGGAACTATAAATAATGAGTAGAGAGGACATGCACCCTCTATACAGCACTAAAAACGTTCTTTTCCTCTATGCCCCGAAACGCATTGGAAACAAACAAATGAGGAGGAATAAAGCCTACCAGAGACACAGAGTGGGATCGGACCATATGCCAAGATAAGCACAAGCACATGACCATGATGGAACTTTGTAAAGGAGCCTAATGATTCATATGTGCTCAACTTAAAGAAATTGGACACTAAGCATACACTTGAAAGGGGACATATTGGAGGGAATTTGATAACAAGCGCAGTTATTTTCTTGCGTAAAAGCTGAAACATCATATAGTTTTTATTAATAAGATTATTGGAATGCACAAATTGTATCATCTATGTCATACCCCCTGCCCTAAGCTGTACCGATTATCTGTCTCTTTTCAAGTTATCTGAGAACAAGATGTCATAAGATATCATGCACGTTTATACGTTTTTATGTAGCACTGAGCTACACTATATTAGTACCAGGTTTATCCTAATTTTAAATCATCTTAATTTAATTTTTATATTTTACATTTTTAACAATAAATATTTTTCATTTTACAAACATTATCAATGACCCAGCCATACTTTTTCCATATCACTACAATTAATACTATACTTAAATACTGTTCATTTTTTGTTCTCCTTTTCTGATCATTTGGGTCCACTTTTTTTTTCGGATGGTAGTGCAGACTGGAGTGTTGTTTAGGTGATCTTGTTGGACTGGAGATAGGAGACTTGGGGAGAAAGCCAAATAGGGCATTCGAAGGACAAATGCAAGACAACTTGCAACACGGGACAGTCTCACAAAATATCCTGCACTATGGGAGGTATGACACCTTACCTGTATTCTGCCAGTGACCAATCAAGAAGAAACAAGTGCAGGTCATATTTTTGTCCCAACCTTCCAAGTGTTATTAATGTATGGAAATATTTCATTTTTATCTGTGAATTTTGCAAAATGACTTTTTATATAATAGTAACTTGTCTATTCACAATATTTTGTAGACCTCTTTAGCTTAGGGTTTTAATAGCAAAGTTCTACTGGGGGAAAAAGCAACTTGAGAGTTGAGCTGACCTCTGCCATGAAGTGTCACATTGAGAACATACAGACTTCTTCAACTGATGAGAATTAGCCTTCTCCACATGTTCAACACCTTACATGGGTTCTTGTTCTTGACAACAGAAGTACAATTATCTAGCTTTTTTATTTGCAACTTAAACCAATTAGTATGTTCTTTAACACTGAAAATGAAGAAAGAAAAATGCACTTATACAGGCTGATTAAAGGGGCAGTACCTCCTAGGACAAAATTCATGTGACCACATAAATGTTAAGGTCTCTTTCAAACAGCAACATAATTTTGCTGTCCCCTTGGGGCTGCTTTAAGCATCTGTCTAAGTGGGCATTTGCCCAGGGCCCACTATCAAAAGGGGGTCCATTGATAGAGACAATGTTACAAATGGTGACAAGTGGCAAAAAAACAGCTGATAAATAGTCGTCAGTAGTGACCAAATGAAACGAAAATCATTCATCCTAACACTATTAAGTCTTCAGTTCCCTTACTTCCACCACCTACTGGTTTTATTTAAAAAAACATAAGCATTTACCCTTACCTAAAGTAGTAGAAACACTTTGCTGGAGATAGAACTTCCAGGTCTAGTTCCCCTGTGCCCCAGCATTCTTAATGAAGTTGGGGAGACTCCTGCCATCTTCACTGATGTCTGACAGATCTCTCCAGCCCTCCTCTTTACTTACTAGCTCCGAACTGCTTCTCTGATGTTCTCTGGAGTTACAGATAAGTGAAAATGGACTTAGCACTCAGCTGAACACATTCTCACTGTTCAACATCCAGTCTGCAGGAAAGGCTGAGCTTTCCCACAATAAATTATACAACTCTGAATTGAGTTGCAGGAAGGAGGATCAACACGAGTGACATTGTACGCATAGAACCCAGTACTAAGGCATCCGTATAGCAGGAGTAGTAATCAGGGGTAGACTGGTGGAGACAATGACGCCAAGAAAGATGTTACATATAAAAATAGGGTGCCCTTATTTACACAGTGCTAAAACTTGGGGCAACAATGGGATAAGTGGTGAGAGACACAAAGTGGGTGAGAGACAGTGTTGTCCAAAAATTCCACCAAGCCTGTTGAATCCCAAGAAAAGTGGAGGTCCAGAATGCGTGTAAGACATAGAGAAGCACGAAATAGAATAAATAATAATATGATGCATCTGGATACACAAGTAGGCATCAAGTTACTTTAATCCTAGCCTGGCTAGCTAGTATATAAGCAAGGGACACTTGTGCAAATGATCATATCTTGAGAAATTTGTTTTATGCATGCATGCGAATATCATTTTTTTCATTCAGCTGATAATTTTTAATCTGCTGCTTAAAGGAGGACATTCACTAACCTTTACCTCTCTAATATTCCAGTATAAACATTTCATACTGTATTTATAATCTGTTGAGTTTTACATTGTTGATAGACATTTTAGGTTTTTAATTAAGGGGTGTTTTCGGTTAGGAAGTTTTTGTTTGCACAATAAACAAATAACTGGGATATTTTAATTACGTAATATTAAAGGAAAATATATATGAGTATCACGGTGCCCCTGATTTCAGTGACTGAGCGACATTGTTACTTCCGGGTTTACCCTGGCCTTATTCCTGTTGGCTCTGTGTTGGTGACTCCTCCCAGGGTTTGTCTTTATATACTCCCTCCTGTCATTCTACCGGTGCCCTTTCATGGTGTACCCGTACCTAGCGATTAGTATTACTTGTTCCTGTTTCCGTGTATGACCCGGCTCGCCTGACTACGTCATATTCCTGACGCTCCTGTGATCTGATTCTGTTGCTGACTTTGGACTAGCTGACTAACTCTGTGTGTACCGACCTGGCCTGGCTGAGTATCTGATTCCATTACCGACTAAGGCTTGGCTGATTAACTCTATGTGTACCGACCTGGCTTGGCTGAGTATCTGTTTCCATTACCGACTAAGGACTGGCTGACTAACTCCGTGTGTACCGACCTGGCTTGGCTGAGTATCCAATTCCGTTACCGACTAAGGACTGGCTGACTACTCTGTGTGTACCATCCTGTCTGGTTGTACTATTTGGACTGGCTGACTATTCCATGTGTGCCGACCTGGCTGAGCATCTGGTTCCATTGCCAACGGGACTGGCCAACTATCTCCGTGTGTACCGATTAGGGCAACACTGGCTTCTGATCGGTTATGTTACACACACTGCTCACTCCCACTCGCTATACCACACTGCGCCTGTTAGGCCTACCTGCCCCAGTAGTCTCCTGGGGCTTGTGGGAGCCCGGTCACTCACCAGTGTCTGTGTTGCATCCGGTAATCCTAGTGTACTAGGGTCCAGCCTGAGCCAGACTCCTGCCCGTGTTGCATACATTAACCCTAGTGTTCTAGGGTCAGAATACTGCCAGTGTCTGGTCTATGTTGCCTCCGTTAACCCTAGCGTGCTAGGGCCGAGTCATTGCCAAAGTCCAGTCTGTGTTGCTTCCATTAACCCTAGCGTTCTAGGGTCAAGTCACTGTCAGTGTTATTGCACCACCAAGTCTGCAACCGCAAGAGAGGTACAGAAATACGGAAAAGAATAAATGATAATATGATCCATCTGGATACTCAAGTAAAAGGGTATTTTCAAGCAGGAGGTTTTTGTTTACATAATAAAAAAATAACTGGGAAATTGTAATAAATATTATATATTAATTTGCTAAAAGTTTGTAACAACGCAGTCATGCACAGTCAAGACTGGCCGTGATGCGGCTGATACGGAGCAGGATGCTCCGAATTCAGACCGTGGTCCTCTCTGCACACCGCGTCACGGGCAGTCTCTACTGCGCGTGACTGCACAGCGACCGGCCAATACTGTTGCCTGTATACACAGGCTATTCAACTAGTATAATATAAAAGGAAATATGATGTGCATATCTTGAATCTCTTGGAGGCACTGTAACCACGGCAGTTACCCACATTCAAGGGTGTAATTTTTTTTTCGCAGTGCATAATCAATAATGTTGATAATAGTTTCATTCCCCTAAATTAAACTGTTTCCCTGTATTGTTAATTGAAAAATCCTTAACAATTTTTTTCTGGTTGATTGTAAAATTAATAGTGTTTCTTAACTAGGGATAACTGAAATGTTTAATTTCCTTTATGTGGGGATTTTAAAAGACATTTATTTTCAATTAAATTGATCCTTTGAACACCAGCAGTGCAGAGCACCCCCTCTAGTCTACAAATGGTTAAGAAGCAACTAAACCTTGATAGTGCTCCATCTGCAGGTCTGATCCATTGCATTTTGACCCCAATAGATAAATGGGGGAGTAAAATGGGTGATGTCTCAAACAAGACACCCACCTGGGCCTTGTTGTTGATTCCAAGGGAAGAGACTACACTGAAAAACTGAAGTCTTGTAATTTAGTGTCTTGTCCTACATGATGTAGGTCCTCATAGACCAGTAGTTCCCAAAACTTTTTGACTTGATGCCCCCTTTTGGTTTTCACCATATCTTGATGCCTCCTATTTTTATATCAAAATACAAGTACAAACACAGAGAATGGTGCTGTGCACAACTATTCTTTGAACCAGCCTTTCCCAAACTTCCGGCCATAGTGGCTTTTTGACAGTCTTGATACTGTACTATTGCAAAGCAACATGGAAATTTTGTGCTAAAACTAAGCCTCAGACCCCTCCCCAACCTGGAAATGCCTCATTCCCTCGGGGAGCTTGACCCCAGCTTTGTGGATCACTGCCATAGGCATGCCCCCAACTTTAAGAATCATTGCCTAGACCATCTGTTTCAAGCTTGACACAAAGGAAAGAGGCAGACATTTGAGGCTGACAGCCATATTGCTCCGTGTTGCATTCCAACAAATGCAGTATGCTTTCTGACCCCCTGGACAGTTGATAGGAGCCTTTTTGGAGTTGAACATGACAATTGCCCTTTAACTTTCCAGCATGCACTTTAACAAGCACATGTCACCATTCACCACAAACTCTCTCCTAGAGAATTTCACTATGTATTTGAACGTGTTCCAATATCTTGCAGTATGTTGGAGTGAGAGGGGGTGTGTAAAGTCATGTGTGGCACACAAGCAGTTAAACCATGGTGCGCATTAAGCTCCCAGCCTGACTTCAGTGGCAGCTGTATTATGTTGCATGAGTGTCACTGACAGTCCTAACCAGACTCAAACCAAATGTATCAATTTACCAAGGGCTATTTTTTCAAAAGAAAAATGAAGGAATTCTGGAGTAAAACAACTGTACCATGGGGGGATAAAATGGGCTTTTAACCCCTTGAATACTAGGGGAATCTCCAATTCATTGATTTTTGCAATGCATTGGAGAGGATACCTCTTTGGTATTCAAGAGGTTAAATACCTTTTAAATCAATGGAAATTCTGCGGGGTTTATTCCTCTCCTACGAAGTAGTTGGTTTTCTCCAGAATTACTTAATTTTCTTTTGAACACAAGGTCCTAAAGGCAAGGCCACTCCCACTTATACCCCACCCTATTCATTTTCTCTGCCAGTGAGTGAGTATTGACTATTTAGTAGACATGGCCCATAATCTTTGGTTGTCACTCCCCATCAGAGGACACTTAGCTGCTTCCTGGATATATTTACATTGCAAATAACACATCCTTCCAGGCTCTTGTGGGTACAGAAAAGGCCATCTGTCCAGCTCTACTCGCTGGGTATTTTCACCACTTATTAACACAATAGCTAATACAATAAATGTATTATCCAAACTGTGTGCCAAGTGGAAATGTGTGGTCTGTGGAGCTCGCAATTTAAAGCTTTGGGAGCCAAAGGGGTAAGCAACGCATTGCTTTGCAGTGCTTTTGTGTACCCCCTCTGGCACTCAAAGGGATCATTTCTGGTACCTGAGGGACATGAACATACCTGGGAACTCTGAAATGCTGTCTCCCCGGAACAGAGTCCTCTGGTGCAACAGGTGGTGAGAAAAATGATGTGAACAGCATCAAAAAGGGGCGGGGCTTAACAGGTGTGACACAGATAGTAAAAGAAGGCTGAGGAAGAAGGACCACAGGTGGAAGAAGCAGAAGTGGGCAGAGGTTCAATAGAAATTCCCCACATCTGGAGACTCAGCCTCTGCCCCGAGACCTGGTGAAGTAGTGTGAAAACTAGAGTCTCCTGGGTAAATCCAGAGAGTTTCCAGGTATGGACATGAAGATTCTGGAATAAGATCCATGGGGTTGAAAATATGAATTAACCAGCATAGTGCCTGTTAGCTTCTTGCTCCAATGGCTGCATTTGATGGTACACACTGCAGTATATGATCGCTGTAGTGCACTCTGTGCATCATTACAATTTTAAAACCATCGAGAAACATACGTCATATAGAATGCGCAGGAAAATAGGGTAAAAACTACATATCTATGCATCTTGTTTAATACATAAAGTTAAATCATAGAGGAAATGCCCATAGACTGTCGCATTGTTCTACCTTGTTGCAACCAGCATTAACCCTTTAAGTTCCAGAGGAGATGCTCTTCTGGATCCCAAAGGGTTAGTTAGGGAAAGAATTCAGGCATATGTACAGTATCTTAGTAAACTGTTGGAAAAACAGACTGAAAATGTAGTTCAGATTTAGCAAATAGTAACCCTTTACGTTCACAGAAGGCAGATTCCAGGTGATATGCATACCTGGGAACTTTGACGATGAGTTGACCCAGAGATCTTTGAAATATGTTATGCAATGTTCTGACACTCAAACATATACACACATAAATGATCCCATTCCCATCCCACAGCACAGTGAAAGGCTCCAATCATTTGATGAAATGATGATGAATTAAGAAGACCTTACAAGTTACAACAGGCTAGCTAGAAAGAGAGATGCACAGTACATTGTCTCTGCTCAGCCTCCACTGCTTCTTATGCTCCTCGTTCCCTGTGACTTCACACACGCAGCAGTCATCTCACACAGCTATTCCTCCTGTCCTTTCATCTGCCACTTTTAGTTTCTCTCCCAGTAATGCCAATCAGCATTGGATAGCACAGACAGATCAGGTGACAGGCAGCTAGGTCACAAGTTGCAGATACATGTATATTTATTTTTATTGCCTGAATGCGAGTCCACCAACGTTCAGCCTTACTGCGCCCCCAGTAGATGTGCACCCTAGGCTGGCGCCTACCTCCCCTATAGGTGGCGGTGGACCTGGCTGTGTGGTACAGTTTGTACTGCAGGAACAGGTTATGTCATTAGGTAATGTTTAAAAGGTTATATCTAATGAAGTATAGAGATTTGGGAAAAATTATAACATTTATAGACAATTTTAATAGGTAAATCCAATGAAGTTAAGTGTTTTAAGTGTGGACGTTCCCCTTTAAGAGGTAATTATACTGCGATTACTAGTACCCACTGCTCTAGTATTAAAGGGATGGTAATACTTCATTTTAACTTTATTTTATTTTGTAGGCATTAAAAAAACATGAAGAATGATATAAGTCTTATCTCTCAACCCTTTATGGTTTAAGAGATATTCACAAGCAAAGTGTCCCCCTCCCGCCCCTTTTACTGCTCAGCCAAAGCAGAAGGAAGGTGCCCAGGTAGATTGCAGAGAGGGACAATCTTCAATTAAGATAATGGAAAAACCTGAAAAGCTTGTCAAGGGGGGCAGGGATTTCATTGTTTTCATAAGAATAAGAGTGTCCCCTGCTGTTATCTGTCCAGTCTATGGACTGCATTCCACATCTGAGAAGAGATTGTTTACAGTAGGTAAAAGGGGCGGGAGGTGGAAACTTTGCTTGTTAATATCTCATAAACCATAAATGTTTGAGATATAAGACTTATATCATTCTTCATGTTTTCTTAATGCCTACAAAATAAAATAAAGTTAAAAAGAAGTATTACTATCCCTTTAAGAAAGGTTGGTACCTTATCTCAGGGCTTTTAAAAAACAATACCATACCTCCCAACATTTCGAATGGCCAAAGAGGGACACCTTTGTTTTAGGAGGTGTTGCTGGGGGTGTGGAGGTGGGCGGGCATTACGAAGAAATTTTGTTTAATTTATGACCTATTGACACCTCTTTGTGTAACTGAATAAATGATTTAGACTAAAGTATTTTATTTACATAAACTAATTTATAAACACATACTGAAGTTAAAACAGTCATGTCCCCTCAAAAAAAGTCCCGTTTTGTAGAGTTTAAAATAAATCAATATACTCCAAACCCTATCTCTCAAACCGCTATTGTCTGAGAGATATAAGGATTCAAAGTTCGCCCCTCCCTCCCCTTCTCCTGATGTCGGTGTCTAGCTGAGAGCAGGAGATGCCGGTCCAGGGACCAGTAGGCGGTTCTGCAGCAGAGCTGGAATCGCATTACTTTAAAAGAATTCATTCATTGGAGAGGTCTACAAAGTGTGTTTGCAAACCAGGCACACTATGTAGGCCTTTCCAATGAATTAATTCTTTAGCAATAACGCAGTTTCTGCTCTGCTGCAGAGTCTCCTCGAGTCGTATGACTCGATTCTCCTGCTGTCAGCTTTACAGCTGACATCAGGAGAAGGGGAGGGAGGGGGGAAACTTTGAATCCCTATATTTCTCAGACCATAGTGGTTTGAAAGATAGGGTTTAGAGCATATACTATATAATAATTCGCTAATGAAGTTTGTCAGAAGCCGTCATGAGCAGTAGAGACCGCCCGCGCTGCGGCTGATATGGAGCGGGGCGCTCCGAATTCAGACAGGAGTCCTCTTTGCACACCTTGGTCTGAATTCAGATCGCCCCACTCTGTATCAGCTGTGGCGTGGGCAGTCTCTACTGTGCATGACTGCAGCACCACCAGTGTTGGCACATGTACACAGGCTTTAAAACTAGTTGATTAATATTTTAAACTGTACAAAACTGGACTTTTTTTTGTGGGGACATTACTGTCCCTTTAATGCGAGTTTTATTGTTGTGGAGCAGTTTGATACACACCACATAGTCTGATCTAAAAAGAGGGACACCAGAGTGGGAATGAGGGACAGAGGAATTTGGGTCAAAAACAGGGACTGTCCCTCCTAAAAAGGTATGCAATATAGCACTAGCACTTCTCAGAAGTCTCAAAATCATGTAAATGGGAGCAGGGATTTAACTACAGGGGTTGCAGAGGGTCCTGCATCCATGGAGGTTGCCTGAACCCCAGAGTCCAATAGATTCTAGTTATGAATCTGTGGAAATATTTTTTATTGCCCCGGGGCCCTCCAATGACCAGTTACTCCCGTCAATGGGAGTTAGGTACCAAAGGTAACATTGGAAGCTCCCTTGGAGTATATGCATAAGAATAGATTTCAGGCCTCAAAAAACAAGTAGATATTTTTTTTACAGATGCTAGCATGTTGTACAGGGTATTTAAGTGAACATAACCCTGGTTCATATTTATGTGTTAGTGTTCCTTTAATAAGTCAAGTAAGTAAGCATTGAATGAAGATTAATAGACAGCCACCAAGACAGACATTGCATAATGCTGTTTTTTTTAACAAGCCCAGAGAAAATAAAAATAGATTGCCCTTGTCCTTATTTCATACTCACAATACACAATACACAGGGGCTTGTCATTTTTTTACTTTCATAGTGGTTGTTTTATTATGCCACAAGAGCAGCCATGTGTGAAATGGGAATTACAGGGTGAGAAAGTGAAAGAAATGGAAATATCCTCAAAGGCTACACAACATCTTCACAATGTACTCTTACTGTCCATTCAAGCGCAAGGGCTAGAGAGATATCGCCAAACAATGCAAAGTTGTTAAAGAGAACTATATCCTATGAATAAGTGTCTCTTAATTTATTTGACCCTTTAAGAACCAGAGGGGTGCACAACACATTATGAAACAATGCATTGCGTACCCCTCTGGTCCTTAAAGGTTAAAATATTAACTTTTGGTAGGTGTCCTTCATACAGCAGTCAAGTATAACTATCTTGGTTTGCATTGTATCTGCATTTTCCTATACAGAGAGATCACTGTCATAACAGTGTGTTGTAAATGGACAATTCTCCAATACAGTTAAAGCTGAGTGTGGAGTACCTCAGGGTTCAGTACTAGGGCCTCTGCTATTTAACATGTTTATAAATGACCTGGAAATACGACAAATGTTTGTGTATGAATCCAAGCAAAATTGTATTCAAATAACATGAATCATAGATTGCAACAAATATCCTAAGAATTATATCAGTGTTAGGTTTCCTTGCTATGTGGCAAGTGTCATGGCAGAAGCCTAGAAATGCCAAATGCCAGCCCTCAAAACAATGAATACCTTAAACACAGACATATAATAATGTTGATTCCTATGCTTCCCTTTACCATTGTCTTTGTATCAAGTCTATGGTTTGGTTGCAATACTTTGACGCTTGTGTATTTCAAAGATGTTTCATATGCATGTGAATTTATAAATAAATAGTAACAGAACAGGTACGCCAGCATACCAATAATTATACCAACAGACCTAGTAAGCTTGTGCTTTAATAAATAAACTTTATAAGATTTAGTATGTTGCATTCATTCCTATCTTTACATTAATCAGCTGATATTGTTACTTGACTGGATGTTGACGTGGAGAAGCCTTTCATATAAATGCGTTATAATTGTATAAGTAATCTGTTTTCACTACTCTAATTGGGTTCCCTCATGTGTAATGTTTAACAACGGGGTCACATGTTTTCAATGGAGCTAGGTCATTGGTTGACAGTGTATTTAACAGCTTTGAGTCGTTGGGATGGTTGGCTCTGAGTGGAGTTAGTTCCTGGTTACCCGCTTCTTCCCCACTGATTGTCTATCATGTCTGCATGACTGATAAGTATCTGTATTTTTCTTTTTTCTTCACATATGTTATTTTATCTATTAGATATGAATATGTGATGTTGAGAGTACTTTACATATATATATATTTTTGCTTATATTTTTACACATTTGAATGTTATATGTCTTTCACATATTGGACAGGATCTTAAAAAATTGCTTAATTTACGGACTATTAGTACTGTTGACCTACACTGGGGTTTTACATTTTATATGAGGTTTAGATGTACGGATCACTGTTAACAGGAGAAACAATTAGGTCGGATATCTTCACATAAATAGATAAAATTAAATTTGAGAACTTTACACTATATTAGGTATTGACACGCTACTTCACAGTAAAGAATTGATTAAAATAATCAGTCCCACATATCTGTGCAAAAATATATATAATTTAAATAAAATATAATATATATGAAGTGTAAACAACAATGATATAAATGAGTGACCAGCAATTACAATAGATATACAGTGACTCAAACCACAATTATCACCATTAGGATTACCAGCAATTAAAGGGTTAACCAACCCTAGGTATCTTCAGAGGTATTAGATAACAATACTTGAACTCAGCAGCATAGAAAAGGATAATTGATCCTTACAATTAATTAAAATATAGTTAGCAGCAGCATATAGGAATACCTCTGCCCCAGAAACTGTATAAACTATGCTAATTGAGGTTGAAAGGGATAGTATTACTTTGTTTTAACTTTATTTTATTTTGTAGGGGTTAAAAACATGAAGAATGATATAAGTCTTATCTCTCAAACCTTTATGGTTTAAGAGATATTCACAAGCAAAGTTCCCCTCCCGCCCCTTTTACCTAGTGTAAGCCATCTCTTCTCAGATGTGGAATGCAGTCCATAGACCAGACAGATAACAGGAGGGGACACTCTTATTCCTATGAAAACAATGAAATCACTGCCCCCCCATGACAAGTTTTTCAGGTTTTTCCCTTATCTTAATTGAAGATTGTCCCTCTCTGCAATCTACCTGGGCACCTCCTTCTGCTCTGGATGAGCAGTGTTACATCAGTAAAAGGGGCGGGAGGGGGATACTTTATCATTGAATTACTCTTGAACTACAACTCTGACAGAATTGAAATAACACTCTCCAAAGTCCAAATACTATGAAGATTAATTAGAGCTGCTTTTATTATGAAACATTACTATCCCTTTAAGGTATATTATCAGATGAGTCAGCTTTAATATTAAGCCAGGGCCTCTGAAAATTTCCTTATACGATATATAATAATCAAATTTAGAGACTGACTGGAATAAAATCCGGGATTTAAATCGCTATAATTTAATTATCTACCGATTTCAAATATTGCATATCTTCGGAATAAAACATATAAATTGCATTTAATATAGTCAATAATAGATTATACCAACAATATACTCAGAATCAATCTAATAATATATGTATAGACAGCATACCAAACTTCATGCAACATATATCATACACACGGCCATAGCAATGTAAAACCTGTATGGTACTTTAAGGGTTAATCCACTTAGAAATCTATGATACCACACCCAAGATGGCGACTTCTTTTGTCTAGTATGAGGTTTAAATAAACACGCACAAAGAAATCCAAAGAAACACCTCAAATTAAATAGACAAACAGCAGTTGAAGGGTTAATAACCAAATTCAAAGAATTCCCCCAGATCAAATATTAGCTATTATTATTATTATTAATCTTTATTTATATAGCGCCAACAAATTCCTGTCACGGTTTATTATGACTCTCAGACACAAATTTTAGGTAAAAATCAATTTTATTGAAATAATAAATTGATAACGTAGGATGGCAATCACATACATACAGATATATACAGAATATAACAAGACAGAAGGCAGACTCTACCGGTCCTGTCAATATACCGGACAGGACAGTCTGAAGTAATAGAATGTTAGGCTCTACCGGCCTTGCCAATACCGGGTAAGGCAACCTGCAGATGGAATCGCATAACGGTTCTACCGGCCTTACCAATTTACCGGGCAAGGCAGCCTCAATAGATTCATAATGTAGGCTCTACCGGCCCTGCCAATACCGGGTAAGGCAACCTCAGATGGAATGTGGCAAAAGGTTCTACCGGCCTTACCAATACCGGGCAGGGCAGCCCTGAGATAGTAGCAGCAGTCAGATGGTAATGGCAAATTGACAGAATCGTAAAGCCGCAAGGCTTTGGAGCAAACCAGCGTCCGCACGCTGGGACCAACACTGAATTGTATAGCCGATAGGCTTAGGAGCAAACCAGTGACCGCACACTGGTGTAACAAGCAAGTTAGTATAGCCGTAAGGCTTAGGAGCAAACCAGCATCCGCATACTGGTGTAACAAGTGAGTTTGTATAGCCGCAAGGCTTTGGAGCAAACCAGTGTCCGCACGCTGGGACTAACACAAGATTGTATAGCCGATAGGCTTTGGAGCAAACCAGTGACCGCACACTGGTGTAACAAGCGAGTTTGTATAGCCACAAGGCTTTGGAGCAAACCAGCGCCTGCACGCTGGGACTAACACAGGATTGTATAGCCGATAGGCTTTGGAGCAAACCAGTGACTGCACACTGGTGTAACAAGCGAGTTTGTATAGCCGCAAGGCTTTGGAGCAAACCAGCGTCCGCACGCTGGGACCAACACAGGATGGTACAGCCGATAGGCTGTGGAGCAAACCAGTGACCGCACACTGGTGTAACAAGCGAGTTTGTATAGCCGCAAGGCTTTGGGAGCAAACCAGCGTCCGCACGCTGGGACTAACACAGAATTGTATAGCTGATAGGCTTTGGAGCAAACCAGTGACCGCACACTGGTGTAACAAGCGAGTTTGTATAGCCGCAAGGCTTAGGAGCAAACCAGCGTCCGCATACTGGTGTAACAAGCGAGTCGCCGACGCGACCAGGCAGGAGGTCGCCAGGATACAGGAGACAGGCGATGCGATGACAGGAACCAACAACGATCAGTCAGGTCAGGAAACAGCAGAGAAGAAGTTCAGCAGGAACTGCAACACCAGAGACTAGGCCAGAACCAGGACTGGAAGTACTTCAGCATGCAGGAAACACTGGAACAGTAGAGATCAGGAACTCAGAACACATGAGATCAGGAACTCAGGAACACTGGAACAGAGGCCTAGCATAGTGATAGCAAGAAGGTCAGAAACAACACGAAAGGGCACTCAAAGGGTGCCCAATCCAGGTTTAAATAGTCGATAAGAGGCGGGCTATCTGCAGACAGCCAATAGAAGCCCCCTACTGGTGACAGACAAGGAACTGCAGCAAATCACGGGCACCGTGATAATTCCGCAGCGCTTTACAGTAGGGAGTAGACATACAGAGGTATTAAATAGTACAATCAAATGTGAAGAACAGAAGGATCAGAGGGCCCTGCTCGTGAGAGCTTACAGTCTAGAGGAAGGTAGGTTTGACACAGGAGGAGTAAGTGCTATTGGGTGTAAGTGCCTCCTGCCACCTGACCTGCCAGTCAGTGGGATAATAACTTTTCTAGAAACACAATATATTCTAGAAATATCAACTATTATTTTAACAAATTTATAAACAAGAATAAATAGATCTCATTGCTATCCTATTTTACATTTATCTGACAAAATATAACAATTTGCCAATTAATTAATGAATTCTGCTTAATTCAGAATTCTTAGAGCCAATATAGCTTATTATAATTGGCCACAATTGGGTGGCCTGTCCGATTAAGACAAATTATAAAAAAAATTATGTTTCTTCAAATATAGAAGAAATATATATTTGATTCTAAATTTTGCAGAAGTAAAACAAGGAAAGATATAGTTACCAGTCCAATAAGTGTTTCTTAGTATCTCTTTACCAGCCAGCCCAGAATATTTTTCAGGAAAACAGAGCAGGAATTGAAGAACCAGGAACCAAGAGGAAAAGACCCCTTCTCTCTCAAAACTTACATATTTATAATGTAAAATTACCCTTATCAGAATTTCCACTGATTGGATAGAGATCCATCTCATTATGCAGTGACATCTCTGATTGGATACACCTAATCCCTAATTTCCCTATGATATCACGCATATTATTATGAAAAAAAATTCCAAAGCACTAGTAATAACGCTATGCACTTTCATGATGGTGCTCTTACTCCACATTCAAATTTTACATATGATACCTGTAACTGTCTTATAACAACAGATAAGAATGGCCACGAGGTCATTGGACTTGACATAAATATGTCACCCTACTAGACTTTCCCACATGGTAGAATCCCTTATCACGCCTGCTTTCTTCAGAATAGTCATATAAAATTCACTCAACTATTTTTACTCCTGTCTAGGTAAAGAGAGGCCCCTTTTGTCTCTAAAATAGAGTCATTTTTATAACATGAGATCATTACACACATCTTAAAAACAGACTTTCAGAGAATTTGTTTTAAAAGAAAAATTAACTATTTCCTCCTCATCATGGCAATGTCTCTGACAATTAGTACATAACATAATGTTTCTTCAACTATGTTACTTACAGGTAATACAAGTATACCTCCTATTGTGTTTTTATTTGTTTTTAATTTCATCTATATTAGCTTTTGTACCAATTAAAGTCATAATTGTGATATTCATTTGTCTGGGATTGAGTGCCTCTATTATAAGACTTGCTTTTTTAGGGGTTCTTTTCTTCTTTGACCCAAATATTTGGAAATCTGGGAGAAGAACTGTTTATTGGCTAGGAATTATTTACATTAAGGAACACTAACACCTCCTAATAATAATGAACCACTTGCCGTCATCAAGGCACTATGATGAATTAGTTCTGTGTCCTCGACAAAATGAATCAAAATCAGTTCTCCCCAAAAATGAATTCTTACTTTGTACTACATAGCTTTCAGCTATTGACCATGATACCCACAAAAAGTAAAGGCTGGGATCTCTTGTGAAGTTTAGCATGTCAACAAATATAACACATCTTCAGTCATCCCAAATGACAAGTCATACTGAAATACCTATATCAAGGGATACCCTCTATACGCACTCCAAGATGAAATATGACTCATTACTTTCAACTAGTTTCCCCTCCATGGCCCTTTCAAGCAAACAAGTTAATATGTCTGCTCTCATTACAATTTTTAAGTATTGGCTCTCCAAACTATTTTTTGTGATATTTACTTATAATAAAGCCAATATAAAAGGGTATGTATCCCATAGAAGCTTCATCTCCACTGATTAGAACAATTTGTTTCTATTCTGCCCCTCCCTTGTATTCATATGCTTTGATATCACCATTACTCTGTTGTTTACACTCCACCCTTTTTCTCTTCTAGCTCTATATTTTTTTCTGTTCTCATCACCCTGCTTTTTATTTGACATCTTTCATAGGTATAAACGTATAGGGAACAAATAGAAAACCCTATTGATTTAACGGAGCTTTTAATCCTAGATGCTAGAGAGGTCTCCAATGCACTACTTTGATATATAAGTTCAATGCATGCACATTATAAATGCAATTCCTTAATTTATTAAAGTGGCTTTTATTCATATTTTTATTTATATACACCATAAATTATACTGTTTGCAATTAACAAAAAACAACTGACATCTTTGTGAGGTATAAATTTAAGAGCACAGAAGTAGAAGGGCCTGTAATCAATAGTTTTCAATTCTTCTAGAGTCTTTGTTACACTTCTGGGAACATGATATAAATCAGTGCATATCTGTCTCTAAGAGAACTGGACCAGCTCTGAGGAAATCCATCTCCACCATAACGGACATTATTGTTGATTCAAATGGGGTTTTGAAAGGAGAAGTACATTTTTTATATCTATGTATATTTTTTTTTCCAACTGAATAAAATAACGGTACTCCCACTGCTGTGAAATTGTTCATTCAAATGTAATAACAGCTCAAAATTATTATTTTTTGTTTTTTATTCAGCTGCAACTTTCTATTGTAGCCTCCAAGTGGTGCTATTTCTGTCACTTCTATAGAGTTCTAGAAGGCTATGTAAATGCAGATGAATCAGGTACCAGGCTGCAACAGAATCCTGCTGTATAAAGTCACTTTAGTGCCTCAGGTGTAGAGTTATTGGTTCAAGTTGAGGCAAAGACAGAATGGCAGCGATGTGAAACTAATAATGTTCTTTTGGGCAGTAGCATTTTCAAAGAAAAAAATGTGCTGAAGCTGTTCCTGATGCTATTGAGAATCCAGGATGATCTCAGCTTTAAATGTCTTTTGACCATCAATGACAACAGGAGATGATGATAAGGAATGTCTATTAGTGATAGAATTTGTGGTGACTTGCTTCATTAAGGGCATAAAAGACCTGTTTGCAGGACTGGACCAAGTCACTCAGATAAAACAATGAAAGGAACACAGTCTAGAGTGAGAACCTCTGAACAGTAGTGTGTATTCCTGCCCCTACTCATACCACAAAGTTTGTGTGGTTGACAGTAAATAACATGTAGAATCCAAGACAAGGTACCATGACGATAAAGACAGAAGCTAGATTCAGGGATGGGGCAGGCTGAGTTCAGGCAGAGTCTGCAAACAGGCCAAAAGGCCAGGACTGAGAACAAGTGAATTGTTATGACAAGCGGAGGATAAGGGAAGGCAGAAACTGAGTGACGTAACGTGCAAATGACTGGAACATAAAGAGGAAGACTGGTAGAGACTGGAATAGTGGCTGGTGGTGACAGGAATCAAACAGGCAAGGTACAACAACTACTGCTTTACCCAATATCTATACTTTATGGTCTATCTCTCTCTGTCTCACTCTCTTTCTCTTTCTCCTGCCCTCTATCTGTTCCAGCTCTGTGTCTTTCTGGTACCCATTTCACAGTACCTATTTAACATAGGGATAGACGTCCCTGTGGCTCTTATGCTGTTGTGCAAGTACAACTCCTATAATCCTTAGCTATTAATGGCAATAACAGAAATTATAGCCCAAAACAGCTGAAGAACCACAGATTTCCCATGCCTGGTATGGACTATAATAAGATACTGATACTGAATGTAGAAGGTCTAGGATAGTACTGTTTAGGGTTGCCACCTTATCTATTTAAAACGGAACACATGAAAAATGCATGCAGTAAAGCCTAGGTACTTAATTCCGGGTTGTGATGCTTCCTGTTCTGCCCTACAGCACTCACTTTGCATACAGTTTGAAAGGAGGGGTGGCAATCTAAATTTGTTCTGAATAGCCATTGAGCTTGAGCATGTTTAGAACATCAGGTTCATCTGATGCCCTGCTGTGTGTGCTGTATAGTCTATTGATATAACATATTGGACTAAGGTCAGTTAATGAGTTATTGCCCTGCTGGTCTCATGTAGTGAGGCATTACTCTGCTGGTTTCATGTAATGTTGTATTGTTCTGCTGGTTCCACAATATGTTGTATTGCCCTGAAAGTCTCATATAATGGTGCATTGCCCTGCTTACTTCATGTAATGGTGTAGTGTCATGCTGTCCTCATGTTGGCCTCATGTAATGGTGCACTGCCCTGCTGATCTCATGTAATGGTTAATTGCCCTATTTTTCTCATATAATGGTTTATTGCACTGCTGATCTCTTGGAATGGTTTATTGTCCTCTGGAGGTTTAGCACTAAGATGTTATAAAGGGATAATGCAGACGAGATCATTTATCCAGTGAGATAAACTATCCAATTCCTATTTTATTTTATGGCACCTGTGAACTAAAAATATATCCAGCTTGAGAGCTATTAGTACATAAGCTCCAAAGAATAACATAGGTATTGGAGAAGTTATCCCCTCTCTATAACCTGTTTATCATACCTTTATGCATCACATCCCAGGTGTCCATGGAATAATCTGCTTGTATCAAGTAATGGTGCATTATCCTGCTTGTCTCCATAGTAATGGTGTATTTCCTTTTTAGTCTCCACAGTCATTTTACATTGTCCCGCCTTTCTTCTGTATTATTCTGATAGCCTCCTGCAGAGCATTACATAATTACATACTACCAGCAGGAAAATGCACCAGTTAGGAGTGCTTGTGTATGTATGTATGAGAACAATGTAGAGTGGTGGCAGGGACCAAACTGAAGTCTCTAAACTGGATTACTGTTCCTTCTGATGTATGTTTGGTGTCACAGAACCATAACATTTCTTCATGATCTTTAACTAAAGATATATTTGGAATTATTCTTCTTGGTCCTGTCAATCTGTGAGTACACAGAAAGCTTATTATGTAGAACTGACCTAGAAAATTAACAATACATGTACTTAAACACAGAACTTGTCTTCAACAAACTATAGATCTGAGCCATATCATTTATATCACTGCACCACAGTGTTTGCAGTCATTGTTAAATCAACACACAGAGTTTGCAAAATGTAGTGACCTCAGTGGTTACACAAAGTGCAATACACTTTGTTAGGTATTTTATCTTCAACTGAACTGAATAATTTTTGCAATATAAACAAACAAAATGGGTTGAGTCATCTGTTCCTTATCCACCATATACACTAGCGGTCAAAAGTTTGAGCACACCCACATTTTTGCTACTTTTAGTTATTGCCATATAACTTGACAAAAACATTAGAAAAACATGTAAACATTGGGTAGTTCTAAAATCAAGACAAATATAATCTATTTAGCAGGGTTTTTTAGCGTTTGTAGATGTGTAAAAGATTTTTAGTGGCAAGAAAAACAGTATCCCATATAATAATTCACTAGAACGTGTGTAACGACACAGTCATGCGCAGTAGAGACTGCTTCGCGTGCTGCATTCATGCGCAGTAGAGACTGCCCGCGCTGCAGCTAATACAGAGCTGGACGCTCTGTGGCGCGGGCAATCTCTACTGCGCATGACTGCCCTGCGACCAGTTGGCAGTGGCATTGTGGCCCGTGGAATGGGCTTTTCAACTAGTATAATATATGTGGGTACATTAAATGAGTAAGATGAAAATTACAGCTAAACATGAACACAGTAGAAATGTTTAAACAGCCATGGTCCTGCTAAATAGATGATAATATTTGTCTTGATTTTAGAATTACCCAATGTTAACATGTTTTTCTAATGTTTTTGTCAAGTTATATGGCAATAACTAAAAGCAGCAAAAATGTAGGTGTCCCAATACTTTTGACCACTAGTGTACACAGGAGGAGGGTGATCCTATGATTTCACTAAAAGAAGTCAACAATAGTAAACTGGGCCAGACCATTTCACTCATTTCATTTCGTCTCTTATCCTACTCTTCATCCCAGGCCAAGCCCAGCATTCAGGCAGCAGGCCAACTCTGCATAAGGAGACATTCACTCAACAATATCCGTGTAGTGCCCCTTGCATGAGGACCAGTTGACTTGGTACAAATGATGGGGCTTTGACAACCAAAACCAATTGGGAGACCACAGTTTTTAAACTCCTGGTTTAGAAAAATGCACTAACAATATGAAGTCTGCTGAATTCAATACAGCTAGGTTAGTCATGAGTAAAAGTAATTTTCTCAAGCCAGTCATTTGAAAGGGCATTTTAATTTTGTGTTAGGTCTGAATGTAATTGTCCAGTACCCCGTAAACAAATGCTCAATTCAAAAATCCAGCTCTAAGTGTGAAGCAGCTGATGAGTGTTTTAATGCAAATCACTCTCTGGCTAGTCCCTCCATTTTCCATTTATATTCAGTAGGCATCATTTTTTTACAGTTGTGTAACTAGACTAGACTTCATTCAGTTTTTCCATTTCTTACAGTTAATGAATCATGAAAAAGAAAACATGGGGAATGTGCTGGAGACCTATCTAGCATTCATGGGGTTAAAAGCCCAAATTAATAACATGGAAATATTAACTTGTTTCCTATGGGGAAGCTGGTTTGCCCCAAAATTGCACCACCTTTGTCTCCATGCATACAGTCTCATTTTCTGCTTGGACAGATTGAGGTAATCAAGTGACTTGAATCTACTTTCTCCTGATAAACAAATGAACAAAATCAAGCAAAGGGTTATATTTAAAGACCAAGAAAATGCTGCTAATAAATAAGTATGCCAGTTATTCTGTTAGTTATTCCTAATCTGTTTTTAATACAAGGGGTGGAAATACCATGAGTGTAGCAGATATAAAACCAACATTTTCCTCTGTGTGAGCTTTCATCACGTCCTCCACACTCACTGAGGTCATGAATAAGATCAAAGAGGATCGACATTAGCTGCAGAAGTCCACCTGCCACTTGTACCCTGCATCTCACTATGCCTGTGTATCAAGGGTCTGTTTGAGCCTTAAAACATAAGAGGAACGTCATGTTCAGGGCTGGATGCACCCAGATGGAAGTGTACCCTGACCTGCTTTAGAGAATAGGTACAATGGAAGCAGGACCATATACCTGCCCTCTTGTACCTAGATCAGGCAAGGGTAACTGGGAAGGCAGTAGCCCTCCTGGGGCCCTGAATGATCTAACAGTGGCTGTCCCTTCCTTAAAACTGGAAACTGAGATCCAAGTAGCTCACTATCAGGAACATAAAAAAAGTGAAGATTCAAAATGAATAGGGAAAAAGTATAGACAATTTGACTGTCCATATTATGAACTTGCAAAATATGTAACATTAAAAGAAAGGGTTACAATTCCTTTAAATTAATTGCGAGGGGATAACATTATCCTCCCCATCTCTCCTTATTTGTTTTCAATGGTAAGTGAGGTCCCTCAGCACCTTCTTGAATAAAAAGTAAAAAAAAAAAAAAAAAAAAAAAACAGGTGCCAAAAAAAATATAAAGATGTAAATATAGTTCAAAACAACAGATCCTTACTTGGAGAAGGCCCAACCTATACTGATGCTCTGCATACAAATAAACTAAATTTCTATGCCACATTGTCAACTGGTCAGCATCTTTTATTACTTCCTGTTTCAGGTTGCCTAGTTACTTTACTCACTATTAACTACTGGTGGCTTAAAAGTTTCATGCCTCACACTCTCAGATGCCTGTTTTACAATCTATTGTTCATTTTAGTTCCTGCTTCCTGAGCTGATCTCAGGTGATGGATGGTGGAAAGCGAGTACAGAGATGCCATTTTCAGATGTTACTGCTTTATACATATATACATACCTGGGAACTTTGTCTTCTTGAGTGCCCAAAGAGGTCTCATGTGATGTGGACTGAGGGATATAAATGATGTGATTTGTATCACAAAGGGGTGAGGCTTAATGGTCTTGTGTCATAAGGTGGGCAGGAAGTGGGTGGAAAGTAGGCAGAACAGGGTGGGAAAGAGAGGGGAGTGGGCAGAGTTTCATAAGAAACTCATCACAGGAGAAATAAGTCTCTGTCCCTGGAGACCAGTTCATTAACTGCAAAAAACAGAGTCTCCGTGGCAAAGCCAAAGAGTTCTCAGGTATGTATGTATGCGAACCAGCTTCACATCTAGACTGTTGTGCCTGAAAAACACCTTATTACATGCTCCCAACATTCATGAAGTGAGTGCCGAGGACATGCTGAAGCAGCTCATACTGAGGAAATTTCTCCCTCTGTATGAGTGGCGAATAGAGTTACTGTAGTGGTTTTACTTAGACCAATTCCCCTCTATTTGGTTCTCCATTTCAGAGGTTCCTGCAAAGTTGCGCTTAGGAGTTTTCTGCACTTTATCACAGACTGTCCTAGAATGATATTTATTTATTTATTTATTATTTATATTGCAAAAGGTCTTCAAGGTAATGTATGCCTTTTTGCAGATGATACAAAGATCTGAAACAGAGTAGACATTCCTGGGGGAATAAGCCAAATTATTTCAGTAAATTAGAAGAATGGATAAGAGTGTGCAGCTGCAGTTTAATGTTGATAAATGTAAATTAATGCATGTGGGACATAAAAATCCAAAGTAAAAATATAATATAAAGGGTACTTTGGTGTCATAGAACACAGAGGAAAGGGATTTAGGAACAATTATTTCTCATGACTTAATGGTAGGCAGGCAGGCTGGGTAAATCAATGCAAGCAGGATGCTGGGTTCTACAGCTAGGGGCATTAGTAGCAGAAGAAGGGGCGTGGTCATGCCACTCTACGGATCTCTGCTTAGACCTCACTTAGAGTATTGTGTACAGTACTGGAGACCCCACCTCCAGAAGGATATAGATACTCTAGAGAAAATTCAGAGAAGGGCTACTAAAATGGTGATTGGTTTACAGGAAAAGAAATATCAGGATAGACTAAAGGATCTGAACATGTATAGCCTGGAGGAGAGAAGAGAGAGGGGATATGATAGAAACATTCAAATACATGAAGGGATTCAACAAAGTGCAGGAGAGAAGTATTTAAAATGAGTAAAAATGTTAGGACAAGAAGCCATAGTCTAAAACTAGAGGGACACAGGCTTAGATGTAATGTAAGAAAGCTTTACTTCACTGAGAGGGTAGTAGATAAGTGGAATAGCCTACCAGCAGAAGTGGTAGAAGTTAATACAGTGACAGAATTTAAGCATGCATGGGATAGGCATAAGGCTGCCCTGAACATAAAACAAGACCAACAACCAAATAAGGTTTGAGGTTTTTACAGTAGTAATATGGACAGACTAGATGGGCTGAATGGTTCTTATCTGCCATCAAATTCTGCGTTTCTATGATTTGATAAGATGTTTTCTCCGTTGCACTGGTCCCCAACCTTGCTAAAGTTGTGGAAACTCTTTCTATACTTTGTGATACATGTAGCTCAAAAATCCTAATTTCTGTGACAACAATACAACAATGAAATATTTGGGAAGATGTGACAAATTAAAGGAAGACTAACACCTCCTAGTTATTACTCCTTACTTATCTTATTATGGACAGAAAATCCTAATAGACCCTATGAACTTTGGTCTTGTGCCTTTTTTCAATAGATAACATCTTCAATCAGTCCTGAATGTCATGTCCATGGAGGTAGACATGACAGTTGCTTGCAGGACAATCAATAGAGGCTTAAACTCTGCTCACTGCACATGGTAATCTGAAGTAGACTCATGAACTCTGTCTGCTTTAGTTTGATAAAACTGCTAGAACTGTTATGTCTGCCTTCATGAATACTGCATCCAGGACTGACTGTCATAGGGGCCATTAGTGTTTTCTGATCATTGTAAGGTAGTGAGGTTATTAGCAGGGCACATAGTAAGTGTTTTTAAGAACACTTGCCTCAAACAGAGATACACCGCTATTAAATGCACAAAAACATAAGTGATTTGTTATCATTATACGTACTGATCTGTTTCTAGACATTTCTTTGTTTTGCACATAGCCAACAATCAGTAGAAAATTAGAGAAAATCACAAGTGCAAGGTTAAATAAACACATTTGTCCAAATAACCACATTCTCCCTGGCCACCAAGACTTCTATTGACATAACTCAGTATGGCTCTGCCAAGCTTGGATTTAGTGAACAGTAAATAATTATAACATCCAATGCAGTTTGTAGGAGTTTGTTAAATAAATCAATGAGGACAGTAACTCATTACTTTTCCTTTGTGTGGTTTCTCTGGTAACCATCGCAAGCAAAACAGTTCAAATTATAGTCACATCACGCACGGTTGCGATGACAGCAATATATAATTGCAAGGCTCTCCCACAGGAAAGCTGTCTTTGTGAGGCGTTCTTTTATAGAATACCATATGTACAAGTGAACTCATTTAAAAGAAAATTAGAAAAGAAAATAAACTTTCAAAGTCCCCTTCTACTGCCTGTATGTTAGACAGGACTTCAATACATAGCAAAGTAATGCACTGAAGACTTCTATAGCTTTTAAGGGGTAAAACCCTTTGAGTGCCAGAGAGGTATCCAACACATTGCAACGGTGGACCTTACTGATTGCAATATGTCCCCTGTAATTCCAGCAATGGAGGGGTTAATTGTGGGCCCAGAGAGACTCTTGTGGGAATGTTTGTTAGAATTGTGTATGTTTAGTTTTATTGGCAGTTAACCCCTCCAATTTTAGACAGTTTACAACTCACTGCACAGAAATACTTTGCAAGTTGCCTGCCATGGAAGGAGTTAAGGTGGATTGTGATTGTGGACAGGATGGTTTGGTCACACAGGGGCACTGGGGAAGCTGTGGTGGTTGTGGTCTTTTGAGGCCAAACAGACCTTTTCCCCCTGAACTGTCAATCCTGGGAAGACCTATCTGACCGGACAAGGGAACCATGCCAAAGGCCATTCAGCTACAATGTAATAGCAGAATGGACATTTGCAATCCTTTTTGAGCTGTTTTGTTATATAATGTATACTTTTTTTTTTTATATCAGTGTATATACCTGCTGTAATGCAATGGCCTTTTTCCTACTCTTTTGACACACATGTTCTTACTGGTAAAATAGAATTTTGGTCTTAGTTATTTGTTTTGCATGTTCATTGTCAACTAACCTTAGCTGTCCATAGGCTGCTGCAGCAACAGCTCCACCATAAAATTTCAGTCCATGCCAATATTGCTCCCCAAAAAAATGCAAGTTTGATCATTGAAGATATATAGGGTTTTATTATTTATTTTAATGTTTCATTGCCCTTTAAGTGTCCCTTTGTCTCTTTATTATTTGAAGTGAATGCATTTTAGGAGGCATGTATGCACACAGTGGGTTAATGCTACTACCGGCATTAGTTCCTAACATGTCAGTGTGACTCATTTTGGTTGTTCACTGTCAGCTCTCACTGGAGCTCTCGACATGTTGGCTCACTCTGAAAATCTTGGGCTTCAGAGAGGTTATGGGGATAGTCCGGGACCGAATGCACCACCAAATTTAATGATTCTGTGCCTTCATTTGGCAGGGAAGCCCGTAAAGAACTACAAATCAATACCAAGACTAATACAAAACACACCTTTCAGATAAAACCAAGCTGCAGTTGCATTATAACAAATTAAACACAAACTCATTCAGCAACTTTAAGTAATGACAGTACATTCGGTACATCTCTTCCCACAACCCCAGCTGAATAGTCCACAGTTCAGGTTGCCAAATTCAACTTTCAAAGGATACATTTTGCCCGGAGGAGTCCTAGTAACCCTCCCCAGTGTTCAAGTTCCGTTTGAGGTACACCAATGCTATTGGGGTCCTTTTTACAGCTACCAGTTTCTTGCAGCCTTTGTTGTTTCCTTGATGTCCTTCCAGCAGTTCTCCATTTTCTCCAGTTTCTTTTAAGTGTGTAGCCAAGCACCCAACCACTGTAATGCTTCATTCCTTCCAGAACACCCCAAACACCCCATTATCACAGGATCCTACCCAACACCCACACGCTGATGGGAAGGAGTCAACTCTTAATGAGGGTTACATCAATAACCATCAGCTACTCTATTCTACCTACAAGCAACGGCTCTGATCCTAACCGCTCACCAGCTAATTATACGGTACCGGCACAACCCAACTCAGTTTGTTCTACAGTCTCTGTATATCTGGAGTAGGGTACAGATTCTAGTATTTTTCTCTCTCAGTTCCTTCTTGATGTTATGTGACCTCCTAGTCAATCCACTTTCCAGAGCTCTGAGCAGCTCCCTGCTATGCAACATGCGACACTCTACACTATTGCCTCCACTGTGGAGCATGGACCTTCATTACCATCATCCCCTGGCCTCCACTGGACTCCTATACAGGTGTTTTCACTGTCATGGTGGTCCGCACCACTAAAACTATTGGGAATCACCAAAACCCTGCTCCACCACACCAGGGACCAGTGGAGGGTCCTCATCTAGCAAGCAGGTGCAGCACTTGTCACACACACACACACACACACACACACACACACACACATATTGCCTAAGTCTAATGGTATTTGAGGTCTATTGTATTGCAGGGTATTTGTGAAAAACAGACAGTACAGATGTATTGATTTCTGTGCTGTCCTGCAGAATTTCATACATGTTCTACTGATCAGTGCTCAGTCTGCTGGTGGTCTCACCCATTGTGAAAGATTCTATTTTGGGCTATGGTTCCTTTCACACAGAATCACAGTAAAGATGCAGTAAGGAATGTCTGGAATGCAGCCTAAGGGGCAACTGCAGACCTTTCAGAGGCGTATTGTTGGACCTGTAATGAATGGCCAACCCACATGGGCTAATGTTGTCTGACACTCGCTCATGTGGGCCCATTGTTAAACACACCCATTTTACATCTGGATTGTCATTGGAACACAGGAGAAGATTAGTGAAAGAACACAGGCCTTGCTCAGTTCTGTCAACCATCTATAAGAGCCTGAAGAGTAAAATATATTATTATAAAAAACACATTAGTCAAGTAATAGCTTTGTTAGTTCTATAACATATCTTTTGTAATCTTAACATATGTTTTTATAGCATGATTTTACATTAAAGCACATTTTTACCATATTTTTTAATACCACATATACCTATAATGTACAGTGCACAGAGAGAGAGACAAACATGAGCATAATAAAAAGCAAATATTGATCTAAGATCTGCAATTTATTAGAAAAAAACAAGGAAAGACTAGAGCTGTTGCACTCGCATTTTGCCCATCTTGGGCTTAGTTGATATCAGGGGGTCCCCACACTTAACAGCCAGATGCCACTGCTTCCACCGGAATATGACTTGTTCAAGCTGTTCCAGATGTAAAATCTTCTTATCACGGTGCCCGTGATCTTCCTCTGTCACTCTTTGCTGTGGTGCGCTCCCATAGGCTGTGCTTGTTTGGCCCGCCCATTATGGCCTTTTTATAGCCGGCGTTTGGCACCTGTCAGGTGCCCTTTCGTGGTGTTCCAGTGTTCCTGCTTCCTGTGTACCGACTTGGCCTGTCTGACTACTCTCTTTGATTCCTGCTCCGTGATCTGACCTGGTGTCGCTGACGTTCCTGCTTCTTGACCTGACCCGGCTTGTCTGAGGATCCTGCTCCGTGATTTGACCCAGCCTGGCTGACTTCCTGCTCCGTGATCTGAACCGGCTCGTTGCTGATCCTGCCTGTGTTCCTGCTCTTTGCTGCCTAGGGTCGCCTAGGCGACATACTGACTTTCCACTGTGCTGTGGCAGGGCTGACTGTGTCATTGCCTCCTGTGTACTGGGCCTCTCCGTTTTCTCTAGCTGAACCTGCTTACTCCATTACTCTGGGCCTCCGTTTACTCCTACAGAGCACTGTGCCTTACGTTAACACTTGCAGAGCCGTGTCTCCGTTCGCTGAGCCTCCGTTAATATTTGCAGAGCATGTGTCTCTGTTCTCTGAGCCTCCGTTAACACTTGCAGAGCAGTTGTCTCCGTTCCCTGAGCCTCCATTAACACTTGCAGAGCCGTTGTCTCCGTTCACTGAGCCCCCATTAACACTTGCAGAGCCGTTACCCTGAGCCTTCCGCTACACTTGCCGAGCCTTGGTTATCGTGCAGCGCCTATGTGGGTGTCTGTGGCTCTTCCAGCTAAGCATTGCAGTGTAGTCGGTCTGCGTTACCGCGCCCGCGGGAGGCGTCATTGGCTCCTGTCTGTTGAGCTCTTGCAGTGTAATTAGTCTCCGTTACAATGCCCATGGGGGCTATTGGCTCTAGTATCCTCACTCTTGCAGTGTAATTAGTCTCCATTACAACGTCCGTGGGGGCTATTGGCTCTAGTTATCCTCGCTCTTGCAGTGTAATTAGTCTCCGTTACAACACCCGTGGGGGCTATTGGCTCTATTATCCTCCGCTCTTGCAGTGTAATTTGTCTCTGTTACAATGCCCGTGGGGGCTTGTGGCTGTATTATTCTCTGCTCTTGCAGTGCACTTGCTCTCCGTTCATGCACCGGTTGGGGTGCCAGTGGCTCTAGCTCATCAACTCTAGCAGAGTATTTTGGCCTCAGTTCCTGCCCAGCATAAGCAGTAGTCTCTGTTCTATAAGACTACAGGTGTTTTCTCATCTAGCACCACTTACTGCTCCATTACCATCTTATGGGCGTGTCAAACACACCACTACAGAGACTGATTGATTTACATGTACTTTAACCATTGAGTACCCTTATGTTTCTAATGCCTGTCCTGTGACAGTATATTTATATATATTTATTTCTCTGTATACTGGGCCTGAGAGTGCATCTATACGCTACTGTTCATTTCAATTATTCTGTATTGCCTATAGAGGGCGGTCTTTCTTGTTTTATTAATAAAACTGTGTTTTATTCTAACCTGCTGGTCTGAGTGTCCTACAAAACCGTTACACTTCTGAATCACTAGTTAGAACAGAGCAATTAATAATAACATACATAGTATTCATAGGAGAATCAACAGTTCTTGGTTGGTAGAAACAAAGAAGAAGACAGCACAGAAGTACTCTCTAAGTGTAGTATTAATCCGAAGCCGTAGTACAGACATCTTCATTTGTATGTTCATACAGAAAATCGCTCACATTTTTCTGAGGCTAACTATTTGCCTCTGGGATATAATCACTTGCTCTGGCTTACACCCCAGACTAGTGTTCTTGGTCTTATTTACTGTAATTTTGTTGACGTCCTTCTGATATCTACACAGAAAAGAGAGAAACAGCGCCAAAGCACATCTAAGAGTACACTGTTGGACAATATATATCACTGTGAATGCCCCCCTATCAGGATGGGTACTCACTGGATTCAGAGGCTTCACCCGCCTCTAGGTAAAACGGCTCTTCTCAATATGTATATGTATATCACATTTTCTTCCACCACCACTCTTCACACTCAATGGATGTCAGCAAAATAATAATGATGACTTTTGCCTGGGCTATTTAAAATGCCTCTATTTATTGGCAAACGTACAAAAATACTAATAACACATAAAAATATTAAAACACGTATATCATAGAATCCTATGTATGACAGGAAACACCCAACGCATTTCGTCCTCACCGGACTTCGTCAGGGGAATAAATGATATAGCCTTAACTAGGTCTATTTGTACCTTCATATGGACACCCCCATCCTAGTTCTCTTTCGTTCTGCCATTCCCGCGCCGGTTCCCACTCAAACAGTTGGAAATTTAGGTTTCGTGCACAGCTTCTTCTGCGTTCCAAATCTCAGGACGCATCCGGCTGACATCCATCGAGTGTGAAGAGTGGTGGTGTTCCAGAGCAAAATAGGAGGAAGAAAAGGTGATATACATATTGAGAAGAGCAGTTTTACCTAGAGGCGGTTGAAGCCTCTGAATCCAGTGAGTACCCATCCTGATAGGGGGGCATTCACAGTGATATATATTTCCAACAGTGTACTCTTAGATGCGCTTTGGTGCTGTTTCTCTCTTTTCTGTGTTGCTGCAGTGGAACGTTTTTGAGGTCACGAAGCCAAGTGACCAAAGATACAGCGGCCGGCAAATCCCAGAGCTGCACCTGAATTATCCTTTGAAAAAAGAAATCTCAAGTGGGGACTGTGTGACATCAAAAGTACTGTGTAGCGCTTATCCGATTGGGTGACCATCACGGGCGTTCTTTATCACTTGGGATAGGTCATCTTTGTATGTATGTGTGTCCTTCTGATATCTGTAGGGCTGGTAGTCTAGGGCCAAAAAAGGGACCCAGGTAAAATATATCACAAGTACTTTGCATAAGGGTCACCACTTCCCCTAAATAGAACTCTCACCCATAAATTATAATGATCAAAGAGATTTATATAAAATTCAACAAGTCAGTCATTAAAAAAATTGCTTCTTTTCTGGATTCACCTGCATGTCAGGGTAAAATAGTCCTACATGTAAATAACCTTTTAAATTTTTTAACGCTATAGTGCCAGACATGTATCCAGTGCATTGGGTTGCATTGGATAACACACATAATGAGAAATATACTGTATATATATATATATATATATATATATATATATATATATATATATATACGCGCACACATGCACACACACACACACACATACGTATAGTACCCATGGCAGCCTAGTCTGGGAGCTGTGAACGGGTTCACACAATGGGTGTGGGAGGGACCATAACTTCGTGGGGGTGCAGTGTAATAGATGCCTGACGAGTATCGTGCTGGTTCGACTCCACTTCATCAGGAGAATGAAAGAATACCCTAGGACACATATTACTATTTATATCGTTGTAACCAGTGTGCATATACAGAAAAAAAATGTATAACAATACTTAAAATGAAACATCCCAGTATGTTATTGTTTATACTAATTGCTACAATACGTAAAGTAAAAATTTATATATATATATATATATATATATATATATATATATATATATATATATACACACAATGGTTTAAAATAAATCCCAATAATAAACCAGGAAAAGCATAATAATAAAAAGTGATAAAAATTGAAATATGAAATATCTAAAAAAAAATTATGCATACAATGACCATAAATGATAATAATGTCAGTGTGTTTCCATTTTCACATACTAAAAATGGCATGCCTACTTATCATAAAAATATATTATAATTGAGTGTCCACTTAGACAGCATAATTATACTAATGACAATAATGCACATGGGAGGATGCTTACAGCACATGCAAACAGATCCCACATTTGGCTCAGGACCAAGAGGAGAACAATAGAATAGTATTATTCCAATAGAACTTAAGAATACGTTGTTTTTTCATTTGATTACTGGGATGTTGAGAGACCATCACTTGAACATTGTGTCTCTTTATACTACTAGAAATGCCTTTATCTATATTTTTATACCTCATTTTATATATTATTATTTTAAGATTTAGTTGTTTGCGCAGGTTATTATAGTATTATATTTTATTACTGCATGCATGATATGAGAACAACACAAATATTATAACACACGGAAATATTACCGCACATTTTACTAGAACACATAATGCTATTTTTAGCACTTGGGGAAATAATGAATTGACTCTTTAATCCTTTGAGTGCCAGAGTGGTACGCAACGCATTGCTTTCCAATGCTTTGTGTGCCCCTCTGGCACTCAAAAGGAGTGTGCAACACTTTGGCAAAGAAGTACACCGCACATCCCACTGGTCCTTTAACCCCTTTGCCTCTAGTTATGTGCCAGGACCGTCCCGGCTGTCTGGCACTTAAAGGGATAGTAATACTTTGTTTTATCTTTATTTTATGTTGTAGGCATTAAAAAAACATGAAGAACGATATAAGTCTTATCTCACAAACCTTTATGGTTTGAGAGATATTCACAAGCAAAGTTTCCCCTCCCGCCCCTTTTACCTAGTGTAAGCCATCTCTTCTCAGATGTGGAATCCAGTTCATAGACCAGACAGATAACAGAAGGGGACAATCTTCTTCCTATGAGAACAATGAAAGCCCTGCCCCCCTTGACAAGTTTTTCAGGTTTTTCCCTTATCTTAATTGAAGATTGTCACTCTCTGCAGTCTACCTGGGCACCTCCCTTCTGATCTGGCTGAACAGTGTTACATCAGTAGAAGGGGCGGGAGGGGGACACTTTGTCACTGAATTACTCTTGAACTACAACTCTGACAGAATTGAAATAACACTCTCCAAAGTCCAAATACTATGATGATTAATTAGAGCTGCTTTTATTATGAAACATTACTATCCCTTTAAGGACCAGTGACGGTCCCGGCACGTCATGTATTTTTACTCACATCACTCCTGCAGGAGCGATGTGAGTAATAGCAGGGACTGAAATTGATCGCTCCAAAACAGAGCGATCTCTTTCAGTCCCCTGTTCAGCGTGCCATCACACATGATCAGTCACATGGGGTGTTAAAGGGTCAGATATTATTTGGAACAAAACAGCTGAAGCACCAAAAAGATGTTAAAGCGGAACTATCACCTCTATACAAGTTTGCCTTATTGTAATCCTCATATAGTGATAAGCTTTAATAATTTTTTTTTTTTTGTAAAAAAAAGCATGTTGTGCCAAAATTTACATTATGTAAAATGAACCTGTGCCTTACTTCCGGAAAGACTGTGGTTACAGCTCTGCTCCTCTGTTTGTCAGTCTTCTTCTGTTTTCTCCCCAAGTATTGTTACTTTCCAGCCAGTTTCCATGAAGATATCCTCCTTCATCGGAGGATGATGGAACGTGACAATACTTGGGGAGGAACAGAAGATTGACAGACTGCGGCACAGAGCTGTAACCGCAGACTTTCCAGACGTAAGCCACAGGATCATTTTTAAATAATGTAGATTTCAGCACAGGATGCTTTTTTTTTTAACAAAGAAAACCAAAAATTAAAGCATATCACTATATGAGGATTACAATAATGTAAACTTATAGAGGTGATAGGGGATCTCTCAACTATATTAAAGTAGCCCTAATCTGAATCCTCCCATGGAGTGAATCTTTGATCCTGTATTTTTTTTAATATAGTGCTGTATTATCGGAGATATTAGCTTTTAAAGTGAAGCCCATGACGTCAGTTATGTACAGGCTGTGGGTACAGCTCTGCGCTGCAGCCTGTCAATCTTTGTTCCCCTCCCCAAGACTTGCCTTCTTCTCTCCTCCTCCTCCAATAATGGAGGATTGTGGCATGAGACCTGGCACTCGCTCTTGCTAATACACGTCCTGGTCATTGTTTAGGCATTGACTGAGCATATGAATAGGCATTGACCAAGTGCGTTCACGTGCTCAGTTATTTATAAAAGGTGGCAGTCCGCTTGCCGAACTAAGCACTATATTAAAAAAAAATACAGGATCAAAGATTGACATGTGTGAGGATCCAGATTAAGGCTACTTTAATACAGGTGAGAGATCCCCTTTAATGAATATGTCATTGACCTGATATAAATATAGCTCAGTGTGCTGTACTCTGTGTTGGTTCTCTGCATTCTAGACTGAAAGGAAGGTTGTTATAATAGTTAAAGTGGAACAAGCACTTTCTAACCATTTAGGTTAATTTTAAAGTGCTTTCAAAAACTCCCATATGTTATTACAGATATATTTTTTTTAAATAACAGTTTATTAAATATTTAGATTTATTTATGTGTAATTTTATGCAAGTTAGACAGTACTGACTGGCACAGCCATGTGCCAAATACTAACATCCTGCACCCTCTCAACCCAACTTTCATTCCTTCCATTGACTGACAGAGAGATTTCAAATAAACTATTAAAATAAACTGTCAGATTGACTTTGACAACAGAGAGGTGTTCTATAACCCCATCTTCAATGAATAAAATAAGTAGGTGAGAGGAATACAGAACACAAGGGAGTGGCAGCTAGGAGGGAGAGCAGTGTGGAATGTTAGCGTTTAGCACACTTGTGTGACAGTCAGTACTGTCTATATTGCATAAACCGACACATAAATGACTAAATATATTGTAAACTATTATTTTAAGTAAAAATAAAATGGCCAGCATAAAGTACAGGTGATTTTTGAAGAGCTTTCAAATTAACCTGTTGTTACTTCCACTTTAATGTAGGTGTCTTAACCCTCTGAGTGCCAAAGGTGTGTATGGAGGCACAGTAAAATGCAATTCATTTTCTACGCTTGGGCACTGACCTAAGAATCATGGCATGCACCTCAGGGTATGTACTAGAGGCCATCCAGCTGCTGCTAGGCTACAACTGACATCATTCCGCCCCAGTCGTTGGCTTTGGAGAATGATGGGAGTTGTAATCTTTTAGCAGCTGGAGGTATCGTGTGTCCATCCCCATACTAGAATGTATGATTGCTTTGGTACATACAAGCTCACACGCTGTGCCAATGCCTTGAACACCTCCCCAACAGCATGCACAGGAACACGTGTACGTTTACACAGGTTTACTTTGGAACTAACTTATATAATCTCAGATTTTTTAGGTGTAAGTTCATAGGCATTAGGCAGGCATAAAACTAAAAAAAATTGTTCCAGCCCCTATGATAGGACACAATCTAATTAGTACATCCCCTCTGTTGAGGTGTAATGCATTGTACTACCCTCTGCCACAAAAAGACTACTAGTTATTGATATCCACTGGGACATGCTGACACTGAATTAGATGAGCACTTTGCCATGTCGAAGTTAGAAGTGTTTCTGTGACACATGAACATTAGTGTTTAATATGTCAAAACCCCTTTTCCTAGAATTCCCTAGCAATGTATGATTCTTATTTAGTGTATGTGTAATTATGCACCCATTTCTCATGTAGAAATAATAGAGGTCTTGTGCTGGAAAGTGACATGTATTTTAGATTCATTTCTTTCCCGCTGGGGAACACATTCAGTATGGTGCCATAAACTATTCATTCTCAAAAGGAAACAGTGTATTGAGATGTAGACTCAAACCTCTAAAGAATTACTGTGCAACAAGACAGCTTGTGTAACACATTCTGATAATTACTAAACCAGTGGTTCTCAATTTGTTTTCAGTCAAGGCATCTTTAACATACAATCTGGAATTTTCAGGCCACCCCTAATATTTTGTAGGTCATCTCTTAACAATTTAATGATAGTTACAATACATAACTGTACAGTTTTTTCTTTTTACAGTCAGAATGACAGCAAAGCGTGTATTGTCCATAATTTTTTTCCATATTTATCCCCTAGAAACTCAACTTTAACCCTTTGAGTGCCAGAGGGATAAGCAACGCATTGCAAAGAAATGCGTTGTGTACCCCTCTGGCACTCAAAAGGGTTAACATGTCATAAGTACTGAGGTATAATAAAACACCACACATTAATGGAAGAGAACAGGTCATAGCTTATTGAATGAATGTCAATACAAGAAAACCAAAGTCCCTGACAAATAATATAAACTTACTCACACATGAAACATGCACCGGGCACATGCTCCATTTCCACCAATAATGATCTCCTTAACAGAGTTAAAACCTCATTAGCTCACTGGGCCAAGTCACACCAGTGGATAAGTAAACCCCCACAACCTGGGTCCAGGGGCACACTTCCATACAGCTGTCTCCTTATGGAATAAATATGTCATTAAAGTAGGAAATTCCCCATACCCTTATAAACAAGGGAAGGACAATCCACCAGCTATGACACACCCCAACTTGCAAAGAGGAAGCAAAAACAGAGGGAAGGATGTTACCTCACCACGGCCACCCTATGAATGCTGCAGGAATCCAATCTCACAAGCAAGTCATCCTTTGCACTCCTCTTCCTACTAGACTGAGGTTCCTTAACCCTCTCTGGCAATCAAAGGGTTAAGCAGAACCAAAGGAATTCTGGAGTAAACCAACTGCAATACAGGGAACAGAAGAATATTCTTATTGATTTAAATGGGAATTTTAACTACTTAAATCATATCTCGCAACATTTCAAATGGTCAAAGGGGTACACTTGTGTTTTAGTGGGTGTTAATGGGGGTGTGGGTGGTGGGAGGGACATTAACAAGAATTTTTAGCTTACTTCATGACCTATTGACACCTTTTTGTGTAACTGAATGCATGATTTATCATAAAACCAAAGTGTTTTATTTACACAGTATGATTTATAAACATATATACTGACGTTTAAACAACCATTAATGTGAATTTTATTGTGGTGTAGCAATGTGACACACTTATATACACATCACACAGTTTGACTCTGATCTCCTAAAAAGAGGGACAACAGGGTGGGAAAGAGGGACAGAGGGATTTGAGTCTCAAAGAGGGACTGTCCCGCCTAAAGAGGGACACTTGGGAGGTGTCCTTAAATGCTGGAGAGGTCACCAAGGCATGGAAGTGAAATGTGTTAGAGACATCTCTAGGATCTAATAGGTTAAATGCAAGCTGTTTTGTTCTGGTTGTTGTTCTTTGGGAAGGATTTAATGAGATTTTGGAGTTGCACGATATATTTCATGGTGTAATCTAAACTTAGTGTTTTGCAGTAATTGATGTCAGACAGTTGTCGGTTGGTGCTTAAATCGCCTATTGCACGGGTCTCTAATGGTGATAGGTTGTATATGACCCTTTTCTTTTGTGCTATTATCAAATATGCAATTCTTTGGCAGAAGCTTTCTATGTAGCAATCCAATTTGTTGTTACATCCTGGCTGTGGAGTGAAATGTGTGTCCTTTTTCTTAGTGTTGTAAGATTGTGGTGGTGCTGTCTGTGTTCTGGAAATATTCCATTAGTCTTAGTCTCCTGAAGAATTCTTCTATATCTGGCTAAATTTGTATGTGATCCAGTTTAGTGCTTGGACAGAATGATGATCACCAAGATAGAATCAATATCTCTGGTAATTACTGTTTATGATCTAAGAGTTTTACAATCCCAGGGGGGGGATTCAATAAGCGGTGACAAAGCGGTGATAAAGAGGTGATAAAGTGGAGATGACTTCTCCAGTGATATCACTTCTCCAGTTCCTATGTTATTCTATAGAGCCTATGCACTAAGATCTCCAAGGTTGAAGAAATATTAGTGCATAGGCTCCATAGAATAACATAGGAACTGGAGAAGTGATAAACTGGAGAAGTCATCTCCACTTTATCACCTCTTTATCATCGCTTAGTGAATACCCCCCCATAACTTTCTGTGTTATTGTTATCGTTGAAAGTTGGTTCTTGATCCTGAGTCCATCCTATAATATAAAAGGTCAGAATGTTTGTCCAATGCAGTCATGCGCAGTATAGACTGCCCGAAAGCACAGAATGCTGGGAGGTGTAGGAATGCTGAGAGCGTTCTGTGCGTTCAGGCAGTCTCTACTGTGCATGACTGCATCACGTGCCCTGCCAGTGAAGTGGCGGCAGTACGCAGAGCAGAACTGGCCTCTTTACCTCACCGGACCTTGGCCTGTGTACACAGGCTTTTATGCTAGTTAGGTATAAAATGCCTTTTTTTACATCATGATAGAAAATAGATGCCACTGTTAAGCTGGCCTGGGGGGCAGAGACAATTGCCTCCTGGGATGATTAAATGTCTGGGACAGTGGGCCACTGCCTCACTCAGTTTCACACTTGCGGCTGTAAATATAGCTAAACTAGTGATACCACAGAGCTTACACATGACAGGGAGCTACATAAGTGATACCATAGAGCTAAAATCTTTGAAAGCTCCATGGTATCACTAGTTTAGTTCAGTATCAATTGTAAACTCTCTAGTATCACAGTAGTACCACCTCAATAGTAAGCTATGTTGTATCTCTAGCTTCGCAACATTAATGCCAATTTTAAAATTAACAAAAGGTAGTGGAATGGGACAGTGGGCTGGAAAGATACTAGAAATGGGCCACTTGGTTGTATTTCTCCCCAGGACACAAGTTGCCAGCTCACCCTGCTTCCACTGTTATTTAACTTAGAGCAGCCATGTTAGTCCAGTGGTGTAGATGCAAAGTGAATGAGTATCACAGTATGTGATAATACCTTTTATTGGACTAAAATTCAGTTTTCAGGAGAAGTATCAAACTCCTTTTATCAAGTCAAAAACAATAATATACACACACATCCATATAAATGTACACATACAACCTCATCAACTCCTATTAACCCCTTTCCCCTTTTTTTTCTTTGGTGGTCCAGAGGTTTCTGCAGCACAGACCTACATATCGGCTCTCACTTGTAGCCTCCATGTGGGATGACAGTGCATGGCATCAGGATTTGACCTAATTTCCCAGCACCCAGCATTAGCAGATCACACAAGAACTGCAGTGGAGCACTGATCTGGAGGTCTCTTACACATCAGACATTGTGGACCAGGCAGGGGAGAGCCTTTAATCTATCCAACTGGCCCATAGAGGGATTTCAGATTCTCTGATAGGACAATCCGCCTTTGACCAATACAGTGCAAAAGAAATGTGATACATCTTTAATATTCAAAGGATAAAAGACCCATTTAAAACAGTAGGAATTCTGTGGATTTTCATGTGTTCCCTGCAATGTAGTTGTTTGCTCCAGAACTGCTCCTTTTTATTTGTGTATAAGGCCAATATTAGTAGGGCTACTGATTATGTGCAAAGTATTAATGCATGAACTGCAATCTTTCAGCTCAATATATATAATTATACATTTTCCAGTAGGCTGCTTACTTGCAGTCATGGTATGTATTATCTTGTGTATTTCAATTCTATGTTCTTTGGGATGTTTAATTGAAAAAAAAATCCAAATCAAAAAATTGAGAGAATGGAGGAGAGTGCCATCTAGTGACAAAATTAATTATATCTCTATTGTTTTCTTTACTTATTACTAGCAAAAAAGATGCAGCATTGCTTGCACATGAAGAGAGGCAGACTGGAGCATTGCCTTGGTCCCTGGACCCCCACTGGGCCACCCTCCTTCTCCTGGAAGCAGGTGGATGCATGTCCACCTCAGGCTTGTTGGCTGTGTCGAGTCTGTGTGAGGCAGAGCGATAGATGGGGTGAAATGGAGAGATAAGTGAGCAAAGCAGAGAGATTGAGGGTGAATAGGATTAAGTGTAGGTGAGTGATTGAGGGAGAATAGGGTCAGGCAAAGGGGAGGGATTGAAGGTGAACAGGAGGGAAGGAGAACTCATAGGGAGGGATTCAGGGCTGAGGGATCCGGTGAAGAAGACTGTCTTAGAAGGTGTAATGAATGTAAGGTAGGAAGGGCTAAGAGGATGCAGCAAATGGGAGAGAGGGGTGAGCCGATGCAGAGAATGGTCTTGTTCTTTGTAGGGGAGAGACATGTAGGAGGTCTGTGAAACTCTGTGCATTGATTTTTAAAAGTGTGGCCAGAGGGGCTTCACCTCCCATGCCACACCTGTCAAAATGAATGCCCTGAAGAAATTCACTGCAGTTATTTTTCCAGGAGTGAAGAGGAGTGGCTTAGCCCCCTGGCCACTCCTGTCTAAATCACTACCACCTAAATAGAGGGGAAGAGTAGGATCACGGGGCAATGGCAAGTCCCTGCAGTGATGTTGCCATTTGTATTATTAGGATAGGATAACCGGGTATATAAACAAGTTATATAAATATGGAGGCAAAAACACACACAGGTACTTCTAGCTTCTGTGTCTTTATTTGAGAAAAAAAAAACTGCTCACTGCTTCTCTTCCTGTTGTAGCAGGAAGGGGAAGTTGACAACAAACAAAACTTTACTTACACTTCTACCAACCATACAATGTATAACATAGGCTACAGCACTGTGAGAGCACCTTCAGTGATATCTCAACACCCCCACTTGCTCTCAGGTGTCACATTTCAATATATTACATGACTTGCATTCCAAACATATAACTCAAAAATCTTTCTACTTTGGATTTTGTTGCAGGTTTAGTCATAACATCTGCTACCATCTCGTCTGTTGGGCAGTACTCATGAACTATGTTACCCACACTGATCACTGGTTGAATGAAGTGGTACTTGATATCAATATGTTTGCATCTCTGTCGGCAAACGGGATTCTTTGAAAGAGCTATTGAACCTTGATTGTCCCCAAAGATTTTTCCTGGTTCATAATGACACCCATTGTCCATTCCTTTGAGTAACTGCACAAGGGTAAAGACTTTCCTGTGTAGTCCCAGCCAATGCCATGTATTCAGCTTTGCATGTAGAAAAAGCTACTGTGGACTGTTTCTTTGACTTACATGCAATCAGTGGACCATCCTTTGTCAGACTGAAGCAATATCCAGTTATATTCCTTCTGTCGTTTGTATCAGAGGCCCAATCAGAATCACTGTACGCCTCTAGTTTCAAGTTTTCGTTACACTTCCTGTAGCACAACTCATAGTCAATAGTACATTTTAATTACCTCATCATATGCTTGGCTGTAGTTAAATGCTGTTCTGTTGGCTTTGATAAGTATTGTGACAGGTTACTGATAACCCAGCTTAAATCTGGTCTTGTGCAGGTCATTGCATACAGCAAGCTACCTACTATCTCTCGATAATTTTTTTCTATCTACAGGATTACTGAGATCATTATGGTCCAATTTCTGTTCACATGGTGTTGATCTGGGTTTACAATCTGTCATTCCAAACTTCTCCAGAATCTTTGATATGTATCTCTTTTGACTCATTTTTACTAAACCATCACTTTGTTCAAAATCAGTACCTAGGAAATGTTTGATGCTTCCAAGGTCTTTCATTTTAAATTTTGCTGTAAGCATTTCATTCACGTCATTGAGTACTGTTTCTTCACTAGAACCGATAATGAGATCATCAACCCATATTAGTAGTATTACTCTCTCATATCCAAATTGTTTGACATATACACAGTGGTCTGCTGGATTTTGTTCAAATCCATTTTCACTTAAATGATCATGCAGCATCTTGTTCCAATTTCTACCTGATTGTTTTAGACCATACAATGACTTGTTCAATTTTAAAACTAGTCTCTCGTTTTGTTTTGACTCTACTCCAAATCCCTCTGGTTGTTCCACATAAACCTCACAATCAATTGAGGCATGTAATAGGCTGTTTTCATGTCTGTCTGGTGAAGAAGTAAAACATACCGTGCTGCCAGCTGCATAAAAATACGTACTGATGTAATGTTTGCAGTTGGAGAAAAAATTTCCTTGTAATCAGTTCCTTTTACTTGACTATAACCTTTAGCAACATATCTGGCTTAGTACGTTTCTAATCCATCAACGTTGTTTTTCACTGTATACACCCATCGACCCCCCACTAAACGTTTACCTTCTGGTAAAGTTGTCAAATTGAATGTGTCATTTTCTATTAATGAATCCATTTCCTCTGTCATAGCTTTAAGCCAATTCTGTGACTGGGGTGAATTTGTAGCATCTTTAAAGGTTTGTGTACATCAAGGGGTAGATTTAAAGGCAGCCGTTAAACCATCCGCTAAGTAAAAAAGGCACGTCGGCCGCAAAGAACACATGTTTTACGGCAGATTCAAAGGTAAGCGTTCAAGAATAGCTATCGGGCGTAGGCACTACAAAAACACGTTAAACAAAAACCAGCGTCGCACCTGATTTTGCATCACCGTGCGTCCCAAACACCCGTTAAAACACAACTTAAGTCAAAATGTTACATTACGGCTGCCGTTGTCTAGCAACCCTGATAGATGCACAAACAAAATTCAAACCTACAGCCAATCCCAAGGCCCCAAAGTATCAAAAATGTCCAAATACACCTATATATACCTCAAAATAACGGTTACACCCTGTCTGTGTTTCGAGTTTCAGCAAGCTAGAGCACAGGACCCAGGAGTGGAGGATAGCATTTAGAGAGAGAGAGAGAGAGAGAGAGAGAGAAGCATACAGAGGAGTAAGGTAGAAGGATTTTGGAGAGGAGAGAGTTACATTTAAATAGACACATAGCACACTTTTGCACATAGCACATACATCCATACAAACACATACACATACATACACATAGTCTTTTTTTTTTCATCACACCTTACACATTTTAAACTTTATTTTTACAGTGTGAATCCGTGAGTGAAAGTGTGTGACAGAGAGTGAGTGGGATCGAGTGTGTCTGTGAGGGCGTGTGAGAGTGCCTGGGTGTGAGTGGGTGAATGATGGCCAGGAGAGGAGGACAGGAGAGAGGGATGGGGAGACTAGTGGAGGAGGAGGAGGAGGAAGGTCAGGAGGGGATCCCTCAGCAGAGCAGGGGTGGGAGAGGGAGATACGCAGGGCGGAGGGGGACCAGGCCCACAAGAACAGGCACACTAAGAAGAAGAGGGACAGATCCTGCAGTGGGACGAGGGGTAGTGCCTGGGGACCACCACACACAGGCAGGGGCAGAGCAGGCAGGACACTCCGGGTCTGACTCCTCGCATGCCGGAGCTGAGGGGGACAGGCTCAGGGATCCCCGATATACCGAGGAAGAAAACACGGCCCTCGTGGAGGCTGTGCTGGAGAGGGAGAGTGTCCTCTTCCCGGGGGACAGACTCCCTGGCCTGTCTGCGAGGAGGAGAGCTGCCTGGAGTCAAATCTGCAGCAGAGTTAATGCGGTGGCCACCTGCAGACGGGATGTGGACTCAATCAAGAAGAGATGGGGCGACTGCAAAAGGCAGGTGAAGAGGAAGATGGGGGATGCCGCCCTGCACGCCAGAGCCACCGGAGGTGGGCCACCTGTCCCCATCACCTACAGCGCATGGGAGGAGAGGCTGCGGCAGACACTGTCGTCCACCCTCATTGAGGGGGTCCCTGGAGGATCAGACACTGGGGAGGAGAGGAGCCTCCACACCACCGGTAAGTGCATCACCCCAAAACCACACACCACCCCAAACCACACACCCATCACAAACAAGCACTCACATCCCAACATCTGCTCTTCATTCAACCACACAATTGCACCAACACAGCACCCTGAGGGTTTAAACAGGGATCAAGACAAGGACAAATGTCAATGTTCAACAAGGCCAAAACCTGTCCAACTCCCTGGTTAACCCTCATGTTGCTGTGCTCATCACACACAATACACACAAACCATGCTCAGTAAAGTGTTGTATGTTAAACATCACAATTGTTGTCACACAGTGTTACCCATGTTCACACAGGGAATCCAGCACATAACCCCATGAGTGCCAGAGGGATCATCAATGCATCGATCAACAATGCTTTGGCAACCCCTCTGGTACTCAAAGGGTTAACCAGACAACAAACACATGTCGATAGGTTAACAATTACATGACACATAGGGGACATTCACTAAGCGGTGAAAAAGAGCTGATGTAGTGAATTTGACACTTGCATACCCTCACTTTACCAATTACAATGTTAGTCTATGGAGAACATCCAATAACAGGATTCAAGCTGCACAGGCCCCATTGTGTGGACTCCATAGAAAACATTGCAGATGGTGAAATGAGGTCAGCGGAGAAGTCAGCATCATAATCAGTTCATCAGGTCCACTTAACCGCTTACTGAATCACCAACAGGATGGATCAGGTCACAAATCACAGTGCCACTGAGAATAAATGCTTGTATGTGCAACACACACGCCAAAAACAATCACACATAAGTAAAGGTGAAAAAGTTGGCCTTGGTGTTGTGTATGCAATCATTTACTCTAACTTCAATTTACATAGCTCACATTTGATTCACATATAGATCCTCAGGAGTGCTGATGCCATGGATGGATGGTACACCAGACACTATTTGCAGGATAAATATGGGAACCAAATATGAACCATTGAGGTTTGGTCAATAACAGGCCAGGGATTATGGATATCTATGATCGGGTCTGGCTGCCTCACACAGAAGGATGGATGGGCTGATCCTGGAAAAAAAAGGCCTCAATCAATGATATCCTTCAAGACTGGCTTGATTGTTGCCCCTCAGGATTCAACTTGAACAGACCTCATGGACAGAATCCTGTAATGTACATCAATCCCTGATTGCCACGGTGGTATCCCATGCATCACAATGCTATGCATAGGATACCATCATGACAACCAGAGAGGGACATGTCTAATCTGACAAAATCCAGCACTGTACGGGATGAACTGATAACATAGGGATGAATACTACTTGAATCACACTGCAGATCTCTTCAAAAAAGATATGTACAGAAAGAAAAACAACCAGATTTGTATGTGGATATGTCCCTTTCAAATGGGTACAAATAGGTCCCAACAAGATGTAAACCCAGAGTTCGGTTCAGTACGTGTGATTGTCCAACTGCCCATATATGTGCACCCTCAACAAAATAACTCATATTGATATCATCATCACAGTACATATACCCAGTATATTACACCTACTTGGATGGGTATCACTTGTATCTATGAAAGGTCATTTGTGATGGCTGTACATATATAGGCAGTTAGACAATCACATGTTCTGAACAGATCTCTGGGTTCATATCTATCAAGGATATGTTTGTACCCGTATGAAAGGTACATATACACACATATCAGACCATATTCCTCACTGTGTACCTTGGCATGGCAATGGTTAATTTCACTTGATGTAACCTTGCAGGCATCATAAAGAGATGTTTAGAAAGATGTTACTGTATGTGACAGCTGGAGATGTCAGTCATATGACCACACGGAGGCTCTTCAGCAGACCCAAAATTGAAACAATTGGAGATGGATCCATCATTGACATGGTCCACAGAGCGTGCTTACAAACCAGGAACACTTAGTAGACAATGGCAAAGATGTAGTTATCTCCAAATGGGTCAATGTGGAGTCTGCTGAAGAGCCTCCGTGTGGTCAAATGACTGACATCTCCAGCTGTCACATACAGCAACATCTTTCTAAACATCTCTCTATGATGCCTGCAATGTTACATCAAGGTGAAATTAACCATTGCTATCCCGTTAAAGAGATAGTAATACCTAAAATGTGAAAGGAAAAATACATGTCATAGGATTGATCCACCGGGTAATGTAAGGGTATCCCCACTACTGAAAGGTGTTTCATCACAAGAGTATAACAGCTCAAAGTTGAATATTCCAGGGACAATATCACTGTGGCCTGAAAATGTACTATGCCAATGTTGCCAGACCATCCTCTGGCTAGCTTTGGTCCAGGGAACAGATATCCACAAAGGATGATGTGGCAACAGCGCAAATGTACAATATCAGGCCACTGGGATGTGGCACCAAAGGAATTCAACACTGAGCTGCAATACATGTAGAATACAACACCCATCACCAGTAGGAGTACCGTTGTTTCACACAGGGGGATACACCATACAACATATATGTTCCTTTACACATTTCAAGTATTAATATCAATTTGACACCATCATGGCTAAGTTTACTGATCACACAATCTCAATCCTCCACACAGGTTATGTGTCTCCAGCACATCAGGAGCCCATGGAGGAGGCCACCTCACCACCCAGTGAGGAGTATTTGGAGGAGGGGACCAGCCAGTGGGCACCGTACCCAACGACATCCACACCTCTTGGCCAGCTGGATGCACCAACTCTGCCTGCACCAACTCTGCCTGCACCAACTCTGACTGCACCAACTCTGCCTGCATCAACTCTGCCTGCACCAACTCTGCCTGCACCAACTCTGCCTGCACCAACTCTGCCTGCACCGACTTATTACAGTGACTGGATGCCCCCCACCACCTCCAGGAGCTATTATCCCCCAGCAGCAGCAGCAGCACCACCACCACCAGGGAGGCAATGGCTGCCCGGTGATGTGGCCACCACCCAATACGGGCCATACCCACAGATTGACCTACCCTCCTGGATGGCTCCCCAGCATGGCCCCAGGTATGATCCTAGGTGGGGGCCAAGCACATACCAGTGGCCAAGGTTTGACCCTTGGCCACTCGACTACCAACACCTGGGCCTGCTTGGGGAGCCCCAACAGCCTATGCGAAGGGACGTGTTTACCCCACCACCTCCACCAGCACAGACATCGGTGGGCAGCAGTGGGTCAATTGATGTGGTGGGCACATACCCATCTGCAGCACAACCAGCACCAGCAGAGGAGGACACAGCACCAGCAGAGGAGGATACAGCACCAGCAGAGGAGGATACAGCACCAGCAGAGGAGGATACAGCACCAGCAGAGGAGGATACAGCACCAGCAGAGGAGGACACAGCAGCAGCTGATTCACCAGGCACAAGCATCACCAGCAGTGAACGGCCCACGGGGATGGAAGCTGAGTGTATGGCTCTGCAAAGGAGACTACTCAGGTCAAGCCTCCGCACCAATGACAACATCACCAGGAGCCGTAGGGAATCCCGTATAAACACTAACAGGATAGAGGCAAGGATCCATGCCCTGGAGTCGGAGGTCATGAGGATCAACACTCAACTCCATCAGCTACACACGGGGGTGATGGACCTGCTTGCACAGCTACTGGTGGAGTTGAGAGAGCTGAACCGCAGGGAGGACTTACGTTTGGAGAGGGAAAACCTGCGCTCCACAGAGGGATCCACTGCCCCCACCACCCCCTCTAATGTGACCCCCGAAGCCACACCTAGGGGGCAAAGGGTGACCAGGAGATCATCCAGGTTATCCACTTCTGCCACACAGTCTAAGCCCCCCCCCCCCAAGAAAAAAAAATAAAATGCCCAACATGTTAAATTTCCCCTGAATAAAGGAACATTGTGCTTTTGAATCCTGTCTGATCTGCTTTGAATTTGGTCATAGATTTGGGTGGCAGAGTTGTCTCCAATGCATTGCCAAACAATTCAGTGAATACAACTCCTGCCTAGGTAAGATGTTTGTGGGATGTTACAACATGGGTTCACATACATACACATCGTTGTACAAAATCAACTGTAAAAACATCCCTGTTGCCATATTACACAACTGTGTTATATGGCAATGTTGTGTGTTGATTTTGCATAACAAAACATTCCCCTTAGCCCAACATTTGGTACAACATTGAACATTCATCTACATCATATGTAGTGTTTAACCCTTTGATATCCAGAGTGGTAGGCAACGCATTGCAAAGAAATGCGTTGGGTACCACTCTGGCACTCAGAGGGTTAAGGGGATAACCAAACAAACGGCTTAGCGGTGAGATAATAAGCAGGACAGATAAATGGGACATGTATCCATATTGTCTTGGATTCACACACTCATTGTGCAACAGACTGACTGGGGAAGCCAATGTTTTCAACCTAGGATTTCAATGTGTAGCACACACATTGATATCCTGGGGTGAGCATTGGGGCCTCCAGTAAGTTGACTTGTTGTTTTTTCTAAGGGTGTAACAGACTTCCCCAGTGAAAACACTTGTCCACTTGGTCATGTACTGTGATATGTCCCAGTGGAGCAATATCACTGAACATTGAGCAACACATTAACTGTGGACAGGAATTCACTGTGGAAGTATGTCCCCTTTATCACCTCTTTATCACTCCCACAACACATTAGTGTATCACTGCCACCATCTGTTAGCGTGAATACATCACTGAGTCCACTCACTTGCAAACAAGTGCTGGAGTCCTGTGATATGGGTGATGCCTTTCCATGTATGGGGATACTCTACCCTGGGTGTGGTAACGCATTGACAACTGTGTTCTCAAATATATCCTCATACAGACACAGATAGAATGGTGATGGTTCATCTTTATTGTGTCTCAAAGTACATTAGGATGTACATGTGTTTTCTGTGTATTGCCTATATGCATTGAACACCTGTATGAGAACACTAAATGTACTTTGAAACAAAAAAATAGTACTTTAGTTACACTGCTGCCCAGCTCATGTGTTGTCCACAAGGTTTGACAACTCTGTAGCTGAGCATCCTAACTGTACAGGTTATAAAACTCAGGAATTAGTGTTTTCTGTGTCTATATGAAAATGATCCAGTAGAGGTTTGTGTGAACCTCAGGTCAAACTTTGCATCACCAACAACATCAACATAAACAGCAAGGGGTGATCTCCATGAAGGTGATGTCAAGACATCAATCCAGTCACATAGAAGAACTTCAGTTCAAGGATGGATCATGTTACGGATGCCTGTGGAAGAAGAGGACAGGATTTGGAGTAGTTGACTTGAACTGATCATCAAGCAACAACAATTTAGTCTTTTTGATCCCCTCAATTTTCACAGTTACAGGTGAGTACACAAACCATTGCTTGACAATGTGTTGTGTACTCATCTGTAACCAATTATGTGGAGAACTAAGGACATGTGCCCCAGCCCTATGGATATGTGCCCCTGACATGGATACACACATCAACAAGTGTTCTGAGAGCTCCATGGAAGTAATGAATTTGGGCTGCCACTGTTAATGTGACAGTGGCAGCCCAATGTCATTTGTTCCATGGAACTGTTAGGACACATTTGTTGATGTGTGTATTCATGTCGGGGGCACATATGTCTGCACACTCACAGGTCAGCATGGTGTCCCTGGTAATCTGATCTACGTCTCATGACCTCTACATTGGGTGCCCATACCACTGTACATCCACCCCTGTGCTGCTCTTCTCAGCTGTAGCACAGTACAGGTTCCATATTGAGTCCAATGGCCCTTTAACCCCTGATGTGACGGAGTATTATCCAATGCATAGCATTGGATAACACTCTTTCGCTACAAGGCTAGCATGGTTGCTCTGGCTATGCTCATGGCAAATCAAGTTAGCTGCTGTCAATCAAGCCCTGTAAGGCGATGAACATGGGTTATGTGTTGTACCTTGTTTCTCCTGAGGGTGTGCGTGATATCCTTGGGGTCTGTATGTCAACGTGGAGAGTGGAATGGAGGATGGTTTTTGAGTCCACACACACAATTTGCCACGTCCGCTGCAAGTGCAGTGCTGTGTCACTGTTCCTGTGGGGTGAGACAGAACAAAATGTGCAGTGTGGTTAGTGTCACAGGACTGATGGGGGACTTGCATGGATTGTTTGCATGCCTGTGTTATACTCACATGTAAAGTGTTCCGTGATGAGCCTGTCTCTGATCTGTGTCCCTCTCAGGGTCTCCTCAACGTGTCCGATGTCCATGGGCACTTCCTGTATGGGGGGGCCTGGATGTGCTCCAGCAGCCTGGTGTCCACTGCGATGTTGTGCAGTATTGCGCACGCCACAATGATGTCGCACACCTTTCCAGGTGCATACTGCAGTGCTCCCCCCGAGTGGTCCAGACATCGGAATCTTGACTTGAGGAGGCCAAAGGTCCGCTCAATGGCATTCCTCGTTCTGCCATGAGCCTGGTTGTAGCTTTCCTGGGCATGTGTTCGAGGATTGGCCAGTGGGGTCAGTAGCCAGGACTTGCATCCATAGCCAGCATCACCTGTGTAATGTGAGTGACATGGTGAGACAGGGAGCACATGTTGTGTGAATGATGTTTTGTGTGGTAGACGTAGTAGCTGTGGGTCAGGAGCATGCTAAGCAGCGTTGTGTGTACGCCTGTGTATGTGATGTGATTTTGTATTGTGAACTCACCCAAAAGCCATCCCCCTGTAAAAGTTCCATTCTCGAAATCTCTGTGGACTGAGGAGTTTTGGAGAATGTATGAATCATGTGAGCTGCCAGGATACTTTGCACAGACATTCATTATCCTCATCTGGCTGTCACACACCATCTGCACGTTGATGGAGTGAAAGTTCTTCCTGTTGATGAATATCTGTGCGTCACGTGCTGGGGCCTTAATTCGGACATGGGTGCAATCTATAGCACCCATGACCCTGGGCATGCCTCCCCTGGCGTAAAAGGCCTGCTTGACTTGTATCCAGTCCATGTCGGTGGTGGGGAAATGTATATAGGTACTGGCCTTGCTTTTGAGGGCTGGCAGGACCTGGGCCAGCACCCTGGAGAATGTGGCCTGTGACATGCCAGATGCGTAACCCTCTGTGGACTGGAAGGCCCCGCTTGCCATGAAGTGCATGGCACAGAGTAGTTTCTGCAGGCCAGTTAGGGCATGGTTGTAGATGTAGATGGGATCCACCTGCTCCTTGATGACCTCATACAAGGCAATGATGCTGTCAGGCCTCAACCTGTAGCGATCAATTACCTCATCATCGGTCATTCCAAAGAGGGTGACCCTTGGGCGGTATACCCTGGGCCTTGGTGGTCGTCTATACATCCTGTGCCCTCCAGGTGGGGATGGGCTCCTGTGTGGCTGCTGAGCCAGAGCCTCCTCACTTGCAACAGGTGAAGGCTGTTGATCAGGCATGCTTGGAGGTTGCTGATGTTCCCTAGCTCTCTCCCTTGCACGCCTTCTCTTCAGTCTTCGCAACAATATGTAACCCAACATACTGTTTGCTCTCTCTATCTGTCTCTATCTGTCTCTCTCTCTCTCTCTCTACCTCTCTACCTCTCTCTCTCTCTCTCTCTCTCCCTCCCTGAGTGGAAAACAAGCCACAAGTGAGTGTGTTGAGTTGTCCCTTTAAGTACTTGCTAGGGCGTTGTGTGGGTGTGGTGATGAGGTGAGTGCTGACCAATGGTGAGTTGTTTTTGTCCAGGTAAGTGTTTGCAGGTGTGTGTGTGTTATAAGATGTGGTGTGTTGTGCTTGTTCTGTGTGTGCCATTTGCGGACATGCAGTTGTGGGGTGCAGGTGGCGTGTTGATGTTGCCCAGGTGAGCTTGTATTTGCAGGTGTCCGCTTTGTGTGATGACCCCCATTGTTCCGTGCCATGTTGTGTTGTTGTTTTTTAGTGTGTCGTTGTCCCTGTGGTGTTGGTTGTTGTTGTGTGTATAGTGATTTGTGTTGTGTGTGCATGTTTTTGTGTTGTTTTGGCATTGCACGGGTTAATTTTCCCATTTACATGGTTGTGCGGTAAGCCTTTTGTGTCTTTTCCTATGTAACGGGTGTTTTGTTTTGGCCGTTAAGTGTCTAACGGCTAAAAAAAGTGGGTCTTAACTTTTAGCCGTTAGGTGTGTCTTTTTTTCAGCCGTTATCAGTACCGCAAGCCTTTGAATAGCTCTGGGGTATGTTTTTCCATGCGTCTGAATGCACGTAAGTGTATCGGCCGTAAGGATTCTACAACTGCCGTTAGTTGGTCTTTAGACGGATCTTTGAATTGCAACATGTCACTTAACGCACCCGTTAGTGATTTTTTTGGTTAACGGCTGCCTTTAAATCTACCCCCAAATATCTTATAGCAGTAATCGATGTTTGTTAGTATTTGGTCATCACATTTCAATTTTGAAATATAGTCCTCCAAGTATTGAGGAGATTTTCTCTCCCTTTTAGGATAATGTGTACTGTGGTCATTCCCTGTCTGACCATCGTTCTCACTCCTTAAAGTTTCTTTTTCAGAAATGTGAATTGGCTCTGGACACTCAATTTCAATCTGATTGGTCTTTGGTATGGGGATGCATGGTTCTCCCTATGGTAATCCTTATCATCATGCATCATATCAGTTTGAGTTTGTCTTTCAAAAAAGCTCTTTGTGATAAACTTCACAAGCCTATGTTTAAGGACCTTTCCAGTGTCTGGGTAAAACACTAGGTAAGAGGGGCTGTTTTTGTCATATCCAATAAAAACTCCTCTTTCACATTTTGAGTCTAGTTTCTTTCTATCATATTTGTATGCAAAACATTCTGACCCAAAAACTCTCATCTTAGAAAGATTAGGTTTTCTGCCTGTTAAAAGATAATGTGGAGTTTGTTTTAAACGGTTGTCAAAGCACCTGTTTTGGATATGAGCGGCAGTCATTACTGCATATATCCATAATTCTTTTGGTAATTTACTCTCAATTAACAGACATCTTGCCATTTCAAATAGTGTTCTCCAATTTCTCTCAGCAATCCCATTTAGGTGGGGTGAGTAAGGTGCTGAGGTTTCATGTCTTATGCCTTATTTAACAGTGACTTAAAGCTGTTTGCTGTGAACTCAGTACCATTATCAGATCTTATACACTTTATGACTCCATATAGTGCTGTGTCAGCAATAAACCTTTCAGTGGCTAATGCTGCATCACTCTTGTGTTTTAGGAAATATACAAATACTGCTCCAGAGTAATCATCAGTGAATGCTATTGTATATCTGAAACCTTCTTTAGCTTGTGGTTCTATAGAACCTGCTAAATCAGTGTGTACTAGCTGTAATATAGCTGTTGCTCTGGTATCAGATTCTCTGTTCCTGCTCTCAACAAATTTTCCTTCAGTGCAAACTTCACAGGTTAGACTTATCAATCTTATCCTTAATTTTCATTCCTTCTACCACATTTTGTAGTTTTGCAATATCATCATAATTACAGTGACCTAGGATTTCATGCCACATTTGTATATCATAACATCCATGACAACTGTCATAATTTTCAACAAAAGTGTTTAGATAGTAAAATCTATTGTACTTCTGGATTGTGAATTTGGTACCGTTCCTATGCATGAGTTCATTCCTGCCTTGCTGGGAGCTGACTGATGCTCCACTGTTTGTTGCTGTATCTACAGAGATGATGTACTGAGGGTATGAAGGTATGTACAATGCATTCTTCAATGTTGCCATTATTCACTTTCCCTCACTGTCAAACAAACCCACCTCTGCATCATCTCTTTTCAGCGTCACACGTCTTTTTTCCATCTGCGAGTTCCATTGAATGTTTCTCTGGTTTAAAAGTGTTATCAAAGCTTTTAAACTTTGATGTCAGTAATTATATGGGATGTTGCTCCTGTATAAACCCTTTTGGTTTTAATCCATCTAGTTGGTCATCTCTAGTTTTAAAAGCAAAGGAGTGTCTGTCATCAGCATCATCATTTGCTTTTCTGGCGTTGCCTTTCTTTTTGCTTCTGCAATTTGCATCTTTGTGTGTTGAGCTTTTGCAATAGATTGATATTTATTTTGATTGTTTGAACATACTCTGGCCTTGTGTCCTTTTTGGCCGCAACTGTAACAAACAATGTTAGGGTTGTCTGTCTCTTTAAATCTTGGAGTTGTGTTACTCACTTTTAATACATTATCATTATTTTCAGTAGTGTGGTATTTTTCAGTATCCTCAAAACTTCTCAATTGTGTTTTAAACTCTGCAAAAGTTTTTCATCACCCTATGTAGTGTAGATGGCAAACATTTTAAATGATTCAGGCAAACCTTTCAAAATCATTGCAATCAACAGTCCATCACTTAATGTTTCTCCAGCATTTCTCAGTGCTGTAATGGCTGTCTCTGCACGTATAATATAGTCAGTCACATTCTCATTTACAGCCTTCTGAGGGGATGTTAGCTCAGTGTATAAACGAATTATGCGGGGCTTTCCTTTACCTGCATAATAGTCTCTCAATATTTGAAGTGCTTTTCTTCCATCATCAGCTGCTTCTCTCATAACCAGAGACAAACTTTTATCATCTAAAAACTGGATTAATTCAGCATATGTTTCCTCATTCTTACTGTTATCTTCATCTTCAGTGTCTACAGGCACATTCAAGATGGTTGTTTTGAGATTCATTAACCTCAGGTGTCCCAAGAATTTATTCTCCCAAAGTTCATATTTCTTTTCATCTCCATCAAAACAAAGTCTGTTCCATCGACTTCCTGCATCCTTCCTGGGCCTGTAACCTGTTGCCATTTATATTATTAGGATAGGATAACCGGGTATATAAACAAGTTATATAAATATGGAGACAAAAACACACACACAGGTACTTCTAGCTTCTGTGTCTTTATTTTAGAAAAAAAACTGCTCACTGCTTCTCTTCCTGTTGCAGCAGGAAGGGGAAGTTGACAACAAACAAAACTTTACTTACACTTCTAGCAACCATACAATGTATAACATAGGCTACAGCACTGTGAGAGCACCTTTAGTGATATCTCAACAAGTGATTTTGACAGGAGTGGCCAGGGAGGCATCACCCCATGGCCACTCCAGTCAAAATCACCACGCCTTTGACACTCACTGCAGTGATTTTGACAAGAGTGACCGTGCAGGGGGGGGGGTTTGAAGCCCCACTTGCCACTCCTGTCAAAATCAATGCTCCTGCCAGTTGGGTGCAGTGAGGGATGACTCCACCCCCATACTGCCCCCAGGGCGTGGCTGACAGTGGACCAGAAATACTTAGATATATGTAGAGAGATTTTATTAGTAGTTTTTATTTTAGTTTTTTTCTCATGAAGACATTGATTCTCAGTTCCACCCCATGGGGCACACCAGCAGGTCCTGTTTTCAGGACATCCCTAACTAAGCAAACACAGCTCAGTCATAATTATGGACCCACTGAATACTCACTTGTGTTTAAGCAATGATATCCTGAAATCTAACTTGCTGGGGTGCCCCTAGAGAAACACTGGTTTACTCTATGGAGCAAATCTCTGCTGAAATGAATGATACACTTTAATTTTGTTATGAGTGTGGAGCCCCTAGATAATGTTTAATAAAGGCAATTGTTATTGAGATGTTTGGAAGAACTTGCTATTAACCTTTAAAGGACCAGAATGCTGTCCAATACAGTGCATATCCCTCTAGTACAGCGTGCTGTGGCACCTTAGTGTGTCTCGGAGATCCACTTAGGAAGTCTCTACTTTTCTAAAGACTTTGTCAAAAATGTGGATTTTGAGTTTTCAGTTTTAATCTGGAAATTGTTATGCACAAACACACAACCATGAGAAAAGAGAGAGAGAGAGAGCGAGAGAGTTACACACAGACATACATACACACACACAGTTACACACAGACAGACACAGTTACACAGACACACACATACATAAGTTATACAGAGACACACACACACACACACACATACACAGTTACACACATGCAGTTACACAGACACACACACACACAGTTACCCTCACAGAGTTACACAGAGAGACATACGGACATATTTTTAGCTGTGTGTGTAGTGGAGGGAATAATTCATCTATATGGACACAATGACCATCAGGGGCACCCCATCCGCTGTGCGAGCGCACATATAAACACGTACAGACACTGCAGCCAGTAAAACCTCGTAAAAATGTAGCCTCAGCTGGATCATGCATCAGCATGCTGGGGCTTATTTGAAAATGGCTTCAATTTTTTTTGTCTTCCTCTGGATCAACAGGGGTGATATGGCATGGGCTGGACTTAATGGATGCATGTCTTTTTTTAGCCTCATCAGCTAAGTTGCTAGTTGTCACTAGGGTGACCACGTGTCCCTTAATTATGGTTGGTGTCCCGCGTCCCGAAAGATACCCCTCCGTGATAATATAGAGTCCCGGATTTCCAGTCCGGTAGATACTCACTGACACTGACTCACCAGTCACCACTGAACAATAACATGCACGCTGCACGCACCTCGCCACCAGCCAATGAAGAGAGGATCTGCACAATGTTCCTCTCCTCATTGGCTCTGGCTGGTCTGTGACAGTGTGTGCATGTGATACGCATACGCTGACGGCGACACAGACCAACGCAGCAGCATGCAATGTGAATCCATCAGAGATCCCTCTGTAGTGGAGGGAATAATTAATCTAAATGGACACACTGACCATCAGGGGCACCCCATCCGCTGCGCAAGCGCACATACACACACGTACAGACACTGCAGCCAGTAAGACCTCGTAAAAATGTAGCCTCAGCTGGATCATGCATCAGCATTCATCCCTATCGATACACTGCAGTGGCTAATTCTACCACTATATAGGCACTCATCTAGAATATGGATTACAGTTTTAAGCACCAGTTCTTAAAAAAGATATTATTGAACTGGAAAAAAGTGCAGAGATGTGCAACAAAACTTATAAATTGATTGGAGGATCTGCGTTATAAAGAGATACTGGCCAAACTGGATTTGTTTACATTATAGACTATCTAAGGAATTGTTCATTTTACCCAGTTAGGGCTTAATTGGAAATGGCTTAAATATTTTGTTTTTTGCCTTCCTCACTATCAACCAGGTTGATTTGGCATGGGCTGTACTTTTTCAGCTGCAACTATGTTACTATGTTATAAAATGACCACTAGGTGGTGGTGTTTCATTAGTCCCTTTGAAAAAATTCTGTGTTGAGTGTAAAGCTCTCTGAATACTGGAATACTGGAAAAGCTGTATACATAGGAACTGGAGTAATTCCTGGGAAAACCAACCTCACAACAGAGGACAATCAATAATGAATATTAGGGGTGTTTAACGCCTCATCTGATAGAGGTCTAACATATTGCTTCACAAGGTGTTGGAGATATCTGTTATTCAAAGGACTAAAAGGCATGTTTAAATCTGTGGGGATGTGGGGACATTGTATTTGTCCCATGTGGTGCTGCTGGTTTTCTCTACAGATAGATTAGTTCTTCTGAGTGAATCAGCCTCATTATCTTCATGAGGTGTAATAGATTTTGTATTAAGCATCTCAGCAGTGGAGTCCCCTTGCTTTTCTCTGCAGGGAAAACCCTGCAACAGACAGAGTTGAGAGAGAGAGAGCGAGAAATGAGAGAGCGATCCGAGAGAGACATGGTAGATATCCCTGCTTAACTGCCAGTTAGCTATCACGACCTGAAACTCAACATCCATTAACCTGCATGGGGAATGGGCATCTTTGTTTACTTAACCCCTTAACGACCGGCCGCGCATTCACGCGGCGGTCACTAAAGGACCAAGGAGCATTTTTTTTTTATTCGCCGATCCGACTCAGGGTTCCCTGAACGGCGTGCAGACACGCGGGCAGCCCTGAAATCCATGATGGTCCTGGTACGTCATGGGTCGTTTAGTCACTTTTACCCATGACGTACCAGGACCGTCAAGGGTCATTAAGAGGTTAACACTGAAAATTCAGAATTACCATTCCTTCAGTTCTTCTCTTTCGTCCACTTCTTTTTCTCCACTCTACTTGCACTTTGTGGTAAGTGTGCACTTGAACTGGATAAGAAAAGGATCCTAAGAATGGGATTTAATAGATTTGTGCTATGACAACTCTTCACAGACTATTGTTGCACTTTATTAAAGGGGGTGTTTAATGAAAAATTGTTTCATGCTTAAATAATAGGACAAGTTAAACTAAATACATTCATGTTTTTTATTTTAAAAAAATCTGTTTTTTTATAGAAATCAATATTTTAAAATGTACCTGTTGACATCATTGGTGACCGCAGTACAGTACTTCCCGTACGGTGCTGAAAAAGAAACCATCCCCATTCTCTTCAAAGATAACGCCCAATCTCCCTCCCACTTTCCCTTTACAGCAGACGCGCTCCCAGCGAGATGCGCGCAATAGTCATGTGAGCACTATTTGTGCTCATGCACTGTGATGTATCTTCTTATATATAGAGTGCGGTCACATGCTTTGCTAAAAATAGACCAGGACCAAGCATAGCGGACTGGCACTAAAATGGTACAAATAGGTATAAGCTGCAATAATAATAATAATAATAAAAAAAAAATCTGCAGTATGAAAGTTGATGTTTTTATATATGACAAACATGAAAGTAAGGTTTGTTTTAAGTACAAAACTTGACATTTTTATTCCTGAATTATTCATCCATATAGTAATATAAATGGTATTACACATATAGATAAAAATATAATTGTATTCCCAAACTGTTTGTGTCAAAATATGATTATTATTAAACAAATATTTATATTCCTAAGTATTGTATTTACTAATTAAGTTTTATAACTTTAATTCAGAATTTATATGTGTAATTGAATTAACCATTTGAGTGCCAGAGTGGTACGCAACACATTGCTTTACAATGCTTTGCGTACCACTATGGAACTCAAAGGGTTAAAACTGTATCTTATTTGGAATTTGATTTCATAATTTTTTTATTAAAAGTTTCATGTCTGGAAAAACCCCAACCCACACTTAAAGCAGCCTACAACGTCCTGTACGCCCATGAGCATTGTTCAGGACGCGAGGCGCGGGCATGAACAGAATGTGCTGGGACTAGAGCGTGCATTGTGTGCGCACCCTAGTTATTATGAAAGCACGCCGTCGGTGGAAGGGGCTGGCCCAAACCCGAGACGTCACAGCAGGCAGAGCAGACTGCAAGGAATCTTGGGACAAGATGGCACCGCTCTGACTAAGCAACATAACGAACGTAGACAGTAAGTATTAAACAACATGGAACTTTAAAACAACTTTAACATACCCTACTCAATACCTTTTGGGGTGATAAATCTAAAGAGGGAAAGTTACGTTTTCGATAAACATCCACTTTAAAAATCCCTTAGCACCGGCCAACCTCACCCCATATGTAAGATTTGCAGAGATTTGATATTAAGATGCAGGGAGATATTCTCTCTATATCTTGTCTCCAAAATATCTTTGCTGGCTCCTGCTCTGCAGCCAAACACTGGGAGAGATGCACAAAGATGTGATAAACAGGTGATAAAGTAGAGGAGACTTCTCCATTGATATGATTTCTCCAATTCCTATGTTATTCTATGGAGCCAATGCACTAAGATTTCTCAAGTTAGTGAAATTGTTTTGTTCACCCTGCCCTGAGTAAAACAATGCAATGTGTGGTTGCAGGAGCAGGAAGTGCTCACTATATATGCCTGCATATTTCTCATTTTTTCCCAAACATCACCATATGATTTTTGTAGTAAAGTAGAGAACAGATCCGTTAGCGTCTGAATCAGCTGCTTGCAAATTGCAATAAATGATAAAACACAGCAGCGGAACAGCACCAGAATCCACCACACCACAGTATATGCTTGTCCCTCTTGTTCTTATCAGTGTGTGTATGTGTAAAACATGGCATGTCATTTTGTACCTGTTGTCTATTTGATGTATTATTTCTGTGTATCATCTCTCGCTCTTGGTCAAGTCTCAGCTCAGGTACGATCTCCTGTTTGATGGTCAGTGTCAGAAAACAACTGGCTATCACCAATACTCCTTAAATCAAGGAACTCCAGCTCCAACTCCAAGGTAAGGCTGTATATAAATCCTTGGTAATACCTCATCTGGAATATGGAGCACGGTGATGTGCTTAAAAAAAAACAATATTATTGAACTGGAAAAAAGCACAGAGACATGCAATAAAAGTGATAAAGGGATTGGAGGATCTGGAGAGACTAGCCAAAATGGGTTTATTTACATTAGAGCTAAGCGCTGATAGGATTACCATTTACAAATATATTCAGGGTTAATACAAAGAACTCTCCAAGGAACGATCTACTCTAAGAACAAGAGGTCATCCATTAAGACTAGAGGAAAGGCACTTTTGACTAAAACAAAAGGATTTTTTTTTACAGTAATGGCAGGAAAGTTGTGTAAGTATTTGCTTCAGGATGCTGTTCGTAGACACCTAATAGTGCATCTCAAAACAATAGTTGTAGTAGAAGCATACCATTCACATAGAATGTGGTCAGGTGTAGGAATATATCAAGAATTAACGAATTCGCTCACAGATAAACTAACCCGTCTCAGCTCAGGATCTCCGGTTATCTGGATGAAAAGAAGAAGAAAACTGAAGCAGTGATTTTACATTAATATAGCAGCCATTTCACAGTTTTCTTCTTTTCATCCAGACACCAGGAGATTCCAAGCAAAGACGGGTTAATTCCTACACCTGACCCCATTCTTTGTGAGTATAATGCTTCCACAACAACTATTCTTTTGAGATACTGGCAGTACTGCACTATTGGTCACCTTCTTTTTTCTTTCATATGTTATTCAGCTTATTGGAAGAGTGTGAGAAGAAGAGCAGACTACTATATTCCAGTCTACTGTACTGAAGTGACATTTGGGGCAGCATATATATATATATATATATATATATATCCCTAGAAGTCTCTATAGCTGTGATGTATATATAGAGGATCACGCCATATTTGTTTGTGAGTACCCACATGCTGGGTGTTCATGGTAGTGGTTTAATTGAAAATTTTGAATCTACAGAAGGGGTGCCCTCTTTCCCTTATTCTCCTTTCCTGCTTTCAAACAGTAATGGACACCTAGCTAGCACTAAACAATACTGAGAATTATGACAGCTGTCTATAAACCAGATAGGATGTTGATCCAGGAAACGATCTGACTGCCATTTGGAGTCAGGAAGTATTTTTGTTTATGCTGCTGGGGCTTATTTGCAAATGGCTTAAATTTTTTTTGCCTTCCTCTGGATCAACAGGGGTGAAATGGCATGGGCTGGACATAATGGATGCATGTCTTTTTTCAGAATCATCAACTAAGTTGCTAGGTGTCACTGCTTTTTAATTGAATTATACCAAGTATATGTTAACTTCAGATCTGCAGTAGATAGGTACCTGACCAGTGTAAGGAGCCTTAATGTTGGCAGGCAAGCTAAATGTGTAACTAAACCTCACAGTTTATTATCTGTATTAAGTCACCTATTGGTAAGGATTAGCATCTGATACACAGACTTTCTTTTTTATTTACTTCCTGTATATGTAGCCAAATATAGGCTCTGGTGCTCTCTTAACTATACTCATGTGAACACTGTTGATAAGCAAGTTAAAACTACCTGGGTTTTTTTGTATCGTTATATTTTCTTTTATGTATTTTGTGAGGTTTTGGCTCCCTCTGCCTCCTTGTTTAGCAAATCTCTGCTCCTGTAGTTAGAAAAGGTAGAAATTCCACCTTTATTTGCCTCACAAGGGTTTTGCTCACAGAAGAGTTAACACAGTATCACCACTTTTTAAATTAGATTATACTAAATTCATGTTTACTTCACATTTAAGGCAGTTAGGAATATGCCCAGTCTGAGGTCTCTCTGCATTGATTATTAAATGACACATGCTTTTGACCACAAGTATGTAACTAAACCACACTGTTTATTATATGATGTAAGTCAGGGGTATCTATTGGTAAATATCTGATTTCTGTAGTCAAAAAACACAAGTCTTCTCTTTTTCGCATAAATTACAATGGATAACAAATAGATTAAAATGTTTGCCTTTTTGCTGCTGCCAATTTCATTTCCAAGAAAACGTTTCCACATATGCTTTCAATGGCAGTGAGCTTTTCCATTGCAATACTACCTTTCACCAGTGGTGTATTTTGGATTTGTGCTGGCCTAGGCCTGACTAAACTCACGCACCCCCCTAATCTTCATTTGCCCAACCCCTTCCCATACAGACCACACCTCTTCCTGTTTATGATCTATCTCTTCCTCTTTTTGTCCCACCCCTTCCTCTGTAGGCTCCACATTTTCCTCTTTGAATCCCCAACATAACATCTGAGCGTGCACATCACTCAAATTAACACCAACAGAACAAAGGTCCATATTTATAATAGCCAATTGGAGTTATTCTGTAGTAAAAAAATACAAATTCCTGTTATATTAAATTGGGCTTTAAACCCATTGAATGCTAGAGAGGACTCCAATGCACTGCAAGGGCACCAAAGGGAAAGGCAGCAGGTTGGACGGTGTAAAGAACTAGTAAGTACACTATAGGAATGCAATAGAAAAACAGCTGGTAGCCCAAGTAAAGTGCAGTAAGTAATCTGTATATATATATATATATATATATATATATATATATATATATATATATATATATATACTCGGCAGGGCAGCGGAATGCAAAGGGGGCATGTGTTGGGGCAGCACATTCAAAAACAGCAAGAAGTCACAGAGACTAGAGGAGAGTGGTGACTGTACCATACCAGTATACAGGGGCAGTAGGTAGGTGACACTTATTAGGTGTTAGCATAATGACCCTTGGACTTAGCAGGGTTTGCTCAAATTTCAAAGCCCGCTGCTCCATCCTGTTCCCAGACATGTCTCTAGAGCCAGATTAAGACTCCATAAGGCCCTAGGCAGGATCCCCAAACTGGGCCCCCCATCTCTCTCAGTTTGTTCATTGTCTTTTTGGGTAGAGGTACTAGTACCAACATAATAAAAGGCAAAATGAATGTTTTAACCCTACATTGTGTGAGTGAGTGTGTGTGTCTTATAAGTCATGTTTTCATAATAAATTAGTGGACTGGTGTGGTGCCAGTACATTACACTTAACCCCTTGTATGTTGGATCCCAGAATCTGGGATCCAACCAACATCCAAGAGTTTAACGTCTTTCATTATGGAAACATGCATGCACCCATTAATACCCCTTGCACTCAGGATTGTGAGGCTGAGAGAGTGAACGGGGGCTGAAAAAGAGAAAGGATGTCTTGTGGAGGATGAGGGGCTGAGACTGGCAGACTGGATTGAGAAGATTAAATGCTGAAAGAAAGGATGGGATTCTAAAATATGGAAGAGGCTGATATACAGGATGCGAGGATTGGGATAAATGATGGGGTGTCTGAGAGAATGGATCAGGGCAGAGTGCCGACTGGCCCATGGGAAGAGAGAGGACAGAAAATAAATTAACTACTGTATCCTGGGCTCCCTCTCTAACCCTGGCAATCTACACAATGTTTACACTACAGTTTTGTGGGCACAGGCACTCAAAGGGTTATCCAAATATTGGATAACCCTTGAATGCCTGTGCCCACACAACTGTAGTCAAGGAATAAGAAAAAAAGAAATAAAGACAACCCTGCTGCACTTGAATCTTCTATGTTAGAGATAACCCTAGGATGGAACACGAAGGGCTGGATTCTATTACAGGTGATAATTTTATCTCTGCCTTTATCTCCGGTTTTCCTCATAGACTTCAATAGGAAAATGTTTGATAAAATGGGTGTTAAAGGGATAGTAATACTTCGTTTTAACTTTATTTTATTTTGTAGGCATTAAAAAAACATGCTTAATCAAACCTTTATGGTTTATGAGATATTCACAAGCAAAGTTTCCCCCTCCCGCCCCTTTTACCTAGTGTAAGCCATCTCTTCTCAGATGTGGAATGCAGTCCATAGACCAGACAGATAACAGAAGGGGACAATCTTCTTCCTATGAGAACAATGAAAGCCCTGCCCCCCTTGACACGTTTTTCAGGTTTTTCCCTTATCTTAATTGAAGATTGTCCCTCTCTGCAGTCTACCTGGGCACCTCCCTTCTGCTCTGGCTGAGCAGTGTTACATCAGTAAAAGGGGTGGGAGGGGGACACTTTGTCATTGAATTACTCTTGAACTACAACTCTGACAGAACTGAAATAACACTCTCCAAAGTCCAAATACTATGATGATTAATTAGAGCTGCTTTTATTATGAAACATTACTATCCTTTTAACATTTATCACCTGCAATAGAATCTAGCCCTCTATCTGGTAAAATATAACCTTTAATAATTCCTAACTTAAAAAGGATATCAACAGTCTTAATGCCAGGGCAATAATAATTGTTCTTTACCTACGAGAAGTGATATAAAACCATATAAACTATACAGGAAACAAATTCCTGTCAGTGTGTAACTATGGACATATGTTCATTGTTGCAGTATAGAATTCTCTGTGTATAAATCAAATACCGGGGCCCACAATCCGGATTGCCATAAGTGAAATTATCTCCTTTGGCTTGATAAACCCAACTTCAAATTGCCTGTGTAATTGCTGAAACAATCATGTGTGTCTGGATGGCTAAAGAGTTAATATATGGTTAATCTGTATACTATCGCTTTTATTATTACGGATGCTCAAGGCAAAGACAACCACACAAAGTTACAAGGCAGCAGTGAATATCTATTCTGGTCATATCTGGTGACGGCAAGCCGGTAGTCTGTACCCCGACATCTGTAATAGTAAAGGGATAGTATACAGATTGTCCATATCCTATATAATAATTCGCCAAGTTGTGTGTAACGCCCGACATGCGCAGTAGATACTGCTGCGCGTGCGGCAGTCACACACAGTGGAGACTGCTCGCGCCGCGGCTGATACAGAGCTGGGCACTCCGAAGGAGCGTCCAGCTCTGTATCAGCCCGAGGCGCGGGCAGTCTCCACCGCGTGTGACTGCCCCGCGACCGGCTGCCAGAGGCTCTGTATCAGCCGAGGCGCAGGCAGTCTCCACTGTGTGACTGCCCCGCGACCGGCTGCCTGAGGCACTGTGGCCTGTGTAACGGGCTGTTCAACTAGTATTAAATATTTAGCCATCCAGATACACAGAATCATTTCAGCAATCACACAGGCAATTTAAGCTGGGTTTTCAAGCCAAAAGAGATAATTTAATTTATGGCAAATGTGATTATGGGCCCCATTATTTGATTTATACACAGAGAATTCCATACTGCAACAATAAACATATACATATGCCCACAGTTACACATTGACATGCATTTGTTTCCTGCAGATAAGAGTGGCATTAAGATTGGGCTCTCGAGTCCCTCCCTAACCCTTGCCACCTATACAGTCTGTAGTTAATACATAGAATGGGACCTGGGTATAGTACAGCACAGAGGCACGCAATGCGTTGCATAACCCTCTGGCACTCAAACGGTTAAATAAAGCAACCTTCTATAACTTGGACAGACTTCCCCATCTTTTTTAGCAGGACCATATGTTACATGTTGACCATTGTCTGATTGATTGGAAACGTGTGTAAGAATCACTACATTGCTTTGTTAGGTGTGCAGTGAATTGCATATAATACATGTTCAGGAGACCATTTGGGTCTGAAGATTTGGACTTAGGGAGGTTTTTAAAGGTGTCTTCTAACTGCTCTTCAACTAATCATATATTGTGCTCTTGTAGGTCTCCTGTATGTCTGTCTGCTACAGTTGCAATGCATCATGGGTCTATGAATGTACCAGTTTGTTAATTTGAGAGGCTGAAAATGATTTTCTTCTCAATGGCACAATAATGCATAAGATTTCTAAAAGGATGGGGCAATTTGGAAGGAAGCATGAGTCATGTTACCCCCGTTAATCCTTTGATTGCCAGAGGGGTACGCAACGTATTGCTTTGCAATATGTTGTGTACCCCTCTGGCTCTAAAAGGGTTAATGCCTTTACTCTTCGGAGCTTACATTCAAAGGAAAAGTCCAGAAATTCTGGGGCAAACTTACCGTACTATAGGGTCAAATGAAAATGTATATTAGTTTAAATGGGGTGTTTAACCCCTTGAATGCTAGAGAGATCTCCAACATGGGACAAGATAAGTTGTAGACCTATCTAACATCGAAGAGGTTAAAGCCCCCATTAAAATCAGCAAAAATTTTTTGTTGTCTCCTATGGAACCATTGGCTTAACCCAGAGTTGTTCCATTTTAAACATAAAGCCCTTTAAAGATCTATTATCCTGTCTTCGCCAACTGGAACAGACTCAATAGAATGCCCAGGACTGCATGTTACAGTCTGAAACGTGTCAGCCACTCAGAGGGCCAGGAAATTCACCACTCAACTACAATGTAAATTCTCAGTGTACTCTGTTTCTCTTTCAAGCCTGATACACAGAGTCAATGCGGACCTGCATAGCACAGGACAGGAAACTAAAAAGGGAAACTTCACTGTGGCAGTTCAGTTTCTTGCGGTACACCCCAACAGGGACGCGTCATAGGTCTCTTTTGCTTACCATTGTCCACTGGGGATCACAATGCAGTCCTGGTTTTAGATCGGCTGAATTGCTCCTGGAGGGCAGACCAGATGGGGTTCTGACAGAGTGGGAGCAGACCCGATGGGGTTCTGACAGAGTGATAGTTGCCCTTTAAAGGGATAGTAATGTTTCATAATAAAAGCAGCTCTAATTAATCATTATAGTATTTGGACTTTGGAGTGTGTTATTTCAGTTCTGCCAGAGTTGTAGTTCAAGAGTAATTCAATGACAAAATATCCCCCTCCCGTCCCTTTTACTGATGTAACACTGCTCAGCCAGATCAGAAGGGAGGTGCCCAGGTAGACTGCAGAGAGGGACAATCTTCAATTAAGATAAGGGAAAAACCTGAAAAACTTGTCAAGGGGGGCATGGCTTTCATTGTTCTCATAGGAAGAAGATTGTCCCCTGCTGTTATCTGTCTGGTCTATGGACTGCATTCCACATCTGAGAAGAGATGGCTTACACTAGGTAAAAGGGACGGGAGGGGAAACTTTGCTTGTGAATATCTCTCAACCCATAAAGGTTTGAGAGATAAGACTTATATCGTTCTTCATGTTTTTTTATTGCCTACAAAATAAAATAAAGATAAAACAAAGTATTACTATCCCTTTAAGTAACATTGTTTTCTGCCCAGCAGGCTATGGGCTTTGTTATTTCTTTCACAGAATCTTAGTTTCCCCTGTATGAATTAGATTATGAATTTTTCTACTTTGTTACATTATATTACATTTCTTAGGAAGGAAATTGATTCTAATGGCATCTGTTGGGGGGGTTGCTTTCTGTGGTGTTTTTGTAATTTGTTTTAGTGCCTCTAATTGCTTTTTCACACAGTCGTATTCAATGAGTCTAGAGAAATTAATTGTCTTTTGTCTTTTATCTGAGGCTACGTGAGCTTACTACAATGTTGAACACTCACTGGGGCCTATGTATAAAGCCAAAAATGGAGAGATTCCATAGAAAATTAACAGCACCATAATTATAAAGTTAACCCCCTTGGAAACAATGTATTAACAATGGGAGAGATGCACAAACTGCGTCCAGTGATGTGCAGAGATCTCTTCACCATGGAGAACACGACACGCTTCTCTAAATATCCTAAGAACTAGCTAGGCAAAGGTAGGGGGAACATTTTAACTCTTTGAGTGCCAGAGATGCATCCAAAGCATTGCACTGCAATGCGTTGGATACTTTCTGGCACCCAAAGGGTTAATCATTAGCATATAGGACTGGCATAATGCTAGCAATGTGTTAGGACGGACAAGTGGGGTAGCGGAGACTTCAGCATCACAAACACCACAAGCCCTCCCTTAAACTTGTGAGGGCCATAGGAATGTTCTACAATGCTTTTCTTACTCCTGTGGCACTCAGAAGCTTCTACCATAAATAATACCCTGTCCCAATTCTCAGATCAGCCACAAGTGGAAAGGATAAAGGCAATATTTTCTACTGGAAAGCTGCAGTTGCTAATTCCTCAGTTACACTTTGCAGGGAGAGTGATAAAGTAGCATGTAATAAGTTGGGCCTCAATTAGAACTAATTAGCATTCTGTAGCAGTGCTGGGAGAAGAATCTTTACAGATTTATTATAGTTTAAACTGTTTTTTTGTTTCCATTAAGAGGTCTTTCTAATGTCCAGAAAGTTATCATTCACAAGGGAGGGGAGGCACACTAAGGTTCAATGTAATGGCAAAGTGTGTTTGGTGATGTGTGGAGATCAGTCAGCCTGGGTGAATAAGAACTACTTTGCCATATGTATCAAGAATTAGATAGGCAAGGAGATGGGACGATGCATTGATCATTAGCATAGCAAGGTGGAGCAGAGAGGATGCCTTATCCCACAGATATCATTGTGGATTCAACAAAGCAACACAACAGATACTCCTTTATTACTCAACTGGTTAAAGGAAAGCTGTTACTGTTCTTTGTGCTGAATTCTTTGCTGTCCTCAGTGATGGTAAATATGAGGCAACTGCAGGAGGTTTACACGGAGCTTGTTGTCAGAGAGCAAAACTCAAACAAGCTCTCAATAGAATACAGTGATCAAAGCGGAGGAAGTTTCAGCTGTCACCTATCAGCAGTCAAAAAGGTTTCCACAGCTTACGTTCCATCATTGTGAGAGCACTGAACAAAGGCAAGATGTTTGAATAGCTCCAGTCTGTGGTGGTGATCATGGGATCCAGGGGTTGCAAGTCACATTGCAGAGTTGCTTTGTTCTACTGTCAGCTTCTTCAGCCACCACCAAACACTGACAAATACTAGTTATTAACACCAAAGCCAAATCCTCCACTGCTTACTGAGTATTATTAGTGTCACAAATCCAGAGAACCCACTGCTTCTCTGCACCAAAACCAGAGTCTTGCTGCAACACAGAGCTTAAGTCTGTGGTGATCTGGCTTGCCAAGCTTTGGATGTCACACCATCACTGCTGCTTCCAAACCCAACCCTTTAGCACTTGCAGTAGAACTACTATTCCTGAACACTGTCTCTCATCAATCCCAGAAGCCTAAAATGGCTGGGACAGAACTGAATACTGGCACCCCTCCTCAACCAGGTGATCCTCAAAAAGTTGCATTGTATTGTGCTTCACAATAAGTTGATCCAATACAAAAAAGTCTCATTAAGGCAGATTTCAGTATGCAAAGAAACTGTTGGAAAGGAGACACTACAATATCATAGCCCTGGCAAAGGAACAGAGAAGTCATGGCAACGTTGGTGTAATCACAGGGATAAGATGGAGGCAGCCTAGTGTATACAACAAGGTGGATTTGGGTCAACCTTATCACAATATTGCCAAGCTGGACCTTATAGAAGTTAAATGTATTTCCTCAAGGTGTTCGAATAGATATTTTATTGTATTCTATGGATGAGAAAAGTCACAGACAGATCTCCATAGAATGTGATAGCAACTGCACCCTTTTTTTTTGCTCAAGACACCAATAACAATGAATCTGGAATTATCAGGGCACCTTTACATGTTGCTATTTGTCAAGGGTGTAATGAAGGGTATAATTACATAAATATATCATTATTTTAGGCCTCACAATCTGAATAACAAATATAAACATTTTTTACATTTAGCCCCTTAAGGACCCATGACGTGCAGGGACTATAGTGGGTAAACTTTCCTTAAGTGATGGCACTTCAAGGGTTAAATTATAGCAGCACACCTCAAGGCATGCTGCTGTCATGCTGAGAAGGATGAAACTGAGCTCTCCAGGATAGGAGCACTCAGTTTCATTCATTCCCCGTTTTGCCGGTACATGTGATCGCTACTATAGCTACTACATGTGTACCGGCTTTCTCACTGACAAAAACAATGTGTTTTATACATGCCTTTGTCACTGTTCTCTACCTCTCTGTTACTTAGTGTGATAGTAAGAGAGAGAGAAGCAGGAAATAAAATAAAAGATGGGGCCATTAACCCCTTCATTGCTGTTGTTGGGGATCAGGCTTAAGGTTTAGGTTCCTTTATGACCTACTAACAGCATTTCATACCTCCCAACATTTCAAACGTCCAAAGAGGGACACTTGTGTTTTATATGATGTTGCTGGGGGTGTGGCCGGTGGGCGGGGTATTGCCCAGAATATATAGGTTATTTCATATGACAAATCTTTGTGTAACTGAATAATGATTTAGAACAAGACCAAAAGGATTTTATTTACACAGATTAATTTAAAATCACAAATACTAAGTTGTGTTGCTGTGGAGGAATGTGATACATATATATACCCCACACAGTCTGATCCCCTAAACACACAGACACCAGGGTGAGATAGAGGGATTTGGGTCTCAAAAAGGAAATCTTGGGAATTATATCTCCTTTTGACCTACACCAAACTTCTACTCTGTCACCGATATGGCAGATCTGCCTATCCTTTAACCCTTTCAGTGCCAGAGAGGAATCCAATGCTTTGCAAAGCAATGCACTGGATTCCTTTCTGGCACCAAAGGGTTAAGTGTCAGATATACGCAACGTATTGTTAAGTAGCCTCACATTTTGTTCATAAATATTAAGCTACTTAACCATATGTTGCTTATCTGTGACACTTAACCCTTTGGGTTCCAGAAAGGAATCCAATGAGTTGAGTTTCTGGCAGTCAAATGTTTAAAGGATAGGAGGGTTAAAGGAGACGTCTCTTATCCAAGACTTTCCCAAGTAATACCGCACAACCCTTCCCCTTACCCAGTGTCTCTGGACCTCGTGCACGACTTCCTGCAGATTTGCCCACAACTTCATTCCCACTGAGCGCTCTCTCTGCTGCAGGGCAGCACCCAACTATGGAAGGCAAGAGTGGACTTATGCTACATGCGTGAACATAACGCACACCTGCATTGGCCAATTACATTATTCGACATCTCTCCTCCGCGTGAACAAGCCGCACTAGATGCTCACATTAGGGGTGGGCATCCCCTCTGGCTATTGGGCACAAATTATCACAAGAGAACCAATAAAATTGTGTTTTTTTTTGTTTCCTTTTTTTACATTTTCTTCATTTTTTCCTTATTTTTAATAAAATAAATAGTGGGTTATCTATATAAGCGTGGTATCAAAAGAAAGCCCTAATTGTGCTTAAAAACAGTTTATAAGTTGTGTGACTGGAATTAAATACCAAGAGGAAAAACACTGAACAAAGTTATATAAAGTCAAACTGTCAGAATTGCTCTGTTCTTTAAAGGGATAGTAATGTTTCAAAATAAAAGCAGCTCCAATTAATCTTCATAGTATTTGGGCCATGGAGAGTGTTATTTCAATACTGTTAGAATTGTAGTTGAAGAGTAACTGAATGATAAAGTATCCCCCTCCTACCCCTTTTACTGATGTAACACTGCTCACCTCAGAACAGAAAGATGGTGTCCAGATGGCTTGCAGAGAGGGACAATCTTCAATAAGCATAAGGCAAAACCTGACAAGGGGGCATGGTTTTCATTGTTCTTACAGTAAGAAGATTGCCCCTTGCTGTCAGCTGTCTGGTCCTAAGACCAGATTCCACATCTGAGGGAACACTAGGTAAAAGGAGCAGGAGAGGGATACTTTATCATTCAATTACTCTTGTACTACAACTCTGACAGTATTGAAATAACACTCTCCATGGCCCAAATACTATGAAGATTAATTGGAGCTGCTTTTATTTTGAAACATTACTATCCCTTTAAGGGGCACTTTAAGTATATATCACTGGGACATCAAACTGTCATGGCACTCTGGTTGAGCACCACTGGCTTGGTCACCTCCTGTCACATACTAATAGTCTGAAGCCACTGTAAGTTTGAAAATTACTTCCTGAAAGTTTGAATCCACTTCCTGACAGTTGAACAGTTATAACGTTTAAATAACTGCCTGCAGTGAGAGTGCCCTTGCCTTACCTAGCAAGTAAAGCCCCATACCATATAGGTTTTAATAGACATACAAAATTACTGTTCCTTTAAGTTGTATGAAGGTATGGAAACTCTCATGTGCTTTTATTTTTTACCATCACTTGCTCTTACCAAATAAAGCAGCAAGGCTGATGTACTGAGGGTACTGGGGAAAACCAAATGCAAAATAGGGGACACGTAATTCCCATTGATTTAAATACGGAATTTACCCCATTGAATGCTAGTGAGGACTCCAACACATTGCATAGCAATGCATTGGAGCCCTCGCTGGCATTCAAAGGGTTACAATATCCATTTAAATCAACGGACATTTTTGAAATTTGTATTTGTTCCCTTAGGTGCCCTTGAAAATGCCACTACTTTACTTAGTACATCAGAACAAATTCCTCTGAAGGAGATCCCTGCTGTCTTGGCTGCTCTCTTGCCTATTGTTAAGGTGAATATTCATGAAGCCAGCAGCAGATCAGGTTTCCAATAGTGACAGTAAACAGACTGGGGATATGTGTGTGTGTGTGTGGGTCTCTGTGGTATTTACTTCAGCCTCAACAACAGAGGGAAACAAAACTAATACTCATCACCAACTAAACAGAACACTGTGCTGTACACAAGCCAGAATCTCCAAGGTGCCGCGGTAAGGGGAAATTAATCCTGATCTGCAACAAAGACAGCAAATTAAAGACAGAAGTCAATATATTGTAATTAAACAGTTCATACAGTGGTGTGTATTACAGAAGATAATCCTCTGTGTTACAGTGCGAAAACTACAGAAAGCAAGAGGTGGTTGTGTGGATTTTGGTGATGGGCAGCAGGCAAGCCGTTATCAGGAGGACCACGTCAGCGGGATACAGACTGCCAGACAAAGGCGCAAAACAACTGACGTCAGCTTCCGCTGTCTCTTTTAGCAAGACAACACCAGGAGCCCGGCAAAACCCCCCGGCTGGTGCCAAGGACAAGGAGAAGCAAGTCTGGGGGGATGTGGTAAGACAGGATCATGTCTGGAGGGAATTTGTGGAAGCCGAGAGGAGAGGTGGAAAGCGCTGGTAAGTTGTTGATTGTGTTTGATTAATTTTATTTATTTGTTTCAAATTGATAGGAGTCTTAATTTGAATAGTAACTGCAGTAACATGTAAAATGGATGCAAACTCTTTGTAATTACACCATACTTTGGTCTACACTGCTCAAATTATACGATAGCCATCAGGGCCAGATTTACCAATAGAGTAAACATCTGCCTAGAGGTCCAAACTGTTAGGGGTGCTTCAGCGGTGCTGACCACACCCATATTCTGAATTATGGGTGTGGCCAGAGCAATGTTAGTATCCCTGCACCAGTTTTATACCCCTTTACAGGCTATTATTTAACCCCTTGGATGTCAAATAGATTTCCATTGCAAATCAATGTGTTGGTGGTCTCTCTAGTAACCAGGGGGTTAAAGCTATTTTTTTGTCCATGCTTATTATAGGCCATGGGTATTTCCTGTGCTAGGAAATAGTGGATTGGACTGGGTGTGGCCAGAGCAATGTTAGTATCCCTGCACCAGTTTTATACCCCTTTACAGGCTATTATTTAACCCCTTGGATGTCAAATAGATTTCCATTGCAAATCAATGTGTTGGTGGTCTCTCTAGTAACCAGGGGGTTAAAGCTATTTTTTTGTCCATGCTTATTATAGGCCATGGGTATTTCCTGTGCTAGGAAATAGTGGATTGGACTGGAGGAAGGACCATGTGACAAGTGGGGGTATGGCCATGGGCAGAGCTAAGGGCACTTAGAGTGCCTTGCCTAGGGGCTCCTGAGATAGATATCTGTCCCTGTTAATAGTCTTCATATACTTAGGTCTGTATGCAGAAAGCTGAACAAACCAACTGCACTACAGGGACCAAGTAACCATTTTGATTGAGGCTGAAAGTGGTGGAAAAACTGGAGAAAACCAACTGCACCATGGGGGCCAAAAGTTCTACAAATTCCCATTGATATAAATGGGGATTTTAACCCTTTTAAGTGCCAAAGGAGTGTCCACTTCTTTGTGTCAGGCAATACTGTGGCATTAACCCCTTGAATGCTAGAGAGGTCTTTCAAAAGCATTGCTTCACAATGAGTTGGACACTTTTCTAGCATTCAAGGGTAAAATCCCCATTTAAATGGAAGGTAATGTGGGGAATTTGTCTCCTTTGGTGCAGTTGATTTGCCCCAGAATTGATAATCTTTTGGTTTCTTAAAGAAATGGTAATGTTTCATAAAAAACAGCAGCTCCAATTCATCTTTATAGTATTTGAGCCATAGAGAGTGTTATTTCAATACTGTGAGAGTTGTAGTTCAAGAGTAATTGAATGATAAAGTTTCCCCCTCCTGCCCTTCTACCTAGTGCAAGCCACCTCCCCTCAGATGTGGAATCAGACAGCTCACAGCAAGGGACAATCTTCTTACTATGAAAACAATGAAAACCCTGCACCCATCAACAGTTTTTTTCAGGTTTTTCCTTAGGCTAATTGAAGATTGTCCCTCTCTGCAAGCCATCTGGACACTACCTTTCAGTTCTGAGGTGAGCAGTGTTACACCAGTAAAAGGGGTGGGAGGGGGATACTTTATCATTCAATTGCTCTTGAACTACAGCTCTGACAGTATTGAAATAATATTCTCCATGGCCCAAACACTAAGTGACACTATAGTGACAGATTACTATACCTTTGAAGTAATAGTAATACTTCAATTTAATTTAATTTTATATTGTAGCCATTAACAAAAACATTAGAAATGATATAAGTTTTATCTCTCAAACCTTTATGGTTTGAGAGATATTCACAAGTAAAGATTCCCCTGACTGACATCAGCACTCTAGTTGACAGACTTGGAATACGGTCCGCAGACCAGCCAGCGGTTCTTCAGCAGAGCCGAGATCGCAAGATATAAAAATAACTACTTTGGTGAAATGATCTGCAAAGTGTGCTTGCAAACCAGGCACACTTTTACACCATTCCAATGAAGTAGTTATTTTTATTTCTTGCAATCTCAGCTCTGCTGAACAGCCGCCGGCCAGACCGGATTCCAAATCTGTCAGCTAGAGTGGTGACATCAGTCAGGGAGAAACTTTACTTGCGAATATCTCTCAAACCATAAAGGTTTGAGAGATAAGACTTATATCATTTTTCACATTTTTTTTAATGGCTACAATATACAATTAAATTAATTTGAAGTATTAGTATCACTTTAATTTGGACTTTAACGTTGGTAACATCTAGACATGACAGGGTGTTATTTATTACTAATTATCCATTGGTCTACACTGCACGTATTTTATGGTTGTCACTGTTAACCCTTCGAGTGCCAGAGGGGCATGTAATGCATTGCAAGGCATTCAAAGGGATAATTATTTTCATTTAATTATGGCCTTATGCAGAAAGAAAATGTGAGCATTTCTGGAGTAAATAAAAGTGGTTGTGCTTTTTACCCTTCAAATTCTACAAAGGTCTCAAACATGAGACTACTCCAGCATTGAACAAGTTAAAAGCCATATTTAAATTGCTGAGAAACTGGGAGTTGTTATTTGTCCTCTTAATGGGGCAGTTTGCTTGCAATGTGTTGGAGATCTTCTTAGTAATAAAGAGCTAGAAAGTCCCATTTACATCAATGAAAATATGGGGAATGATGCAGTTAGTTTGCTCCAAAATTGCTCAAATTATGCTTTCTGCATAAGACCTTATTTACCAAGCCATGATATTAACCCTTTGAGTGCCGGAGGGGTACAGAATGCATTGCAAAGCAATGCACAACTGGATGAATTCAGGGCAGATTCTCCTTCCTTCTATAACTTATTAATCCCTGAGTTCTGGAAGGTCTGCCCTCTTCAGGATGGTCCATGCTGCTTTGATGTAAACAATGTCAGTCCATTCAGGAATCTTCTTTCCTCCTCTTGCATGCTGCCACCTAACACCAGAGGAGGTCAATAAACTAAAGCTCAAAGTAATGGCAGATTTTTTTTATTTTATTTTAATATGAAGGGAATTAATAGAGTTGTTACTTTTGTACAAAACATCTCCAATCAGTGGTAGGACCTTGTTCAGTCTGGAAAAGCCATTCAATATGTCTTTTGCATAATAAAGATTTACTGTTCCTTTAAATAAAATTAAAAAAAAAAATAAAAAGAAACCAATATAGTTTAGAAAGATATCTGCTTTCTCAATAATAAACTATTACATGTATTATGTTTGTCCATTTGAATGTATCAGCTTCCTAGCATTGCACTCCATTCTATAGAAAATATGCAGGTTTGACTAGTATTTAATTTGGACATTATGTTCATTTGATAACCCCATATTTACATTTTTTGATAAACAAAAGGTAGTTTGTGTTTTTGAATAGAAAGTGGATACACACTAGCTTAAGAAATGTGTCCTTGAGTGATCCATTAATTCCATGAAGAAGAAGAAAGCCTATCCTGTGTCACTCGCTGCAGGCATTACATAAATAAGAAGTCTAATGAACCTTGAGACAACACAGCTTTACAAGATGGAATGCAGTCAAGTCAGTTGTTACAGTGCTTTGTCACAAACCAGACCTGAGCTGACATTGATATCCTTGGTTAGTCACTGGCTTTGACCCCTTTGATTGACATTTTGAGTGTAATAGGTGGTCTTTTCTTGAAATACTTAAAAAACGAAATAAAAAAAATGGAACATTTGATTGGTAACTGAATATATTCTATACATTTTATATATTTAAAATATGATAATTTAAAAAAATGCACTGAGTTTCATTACTCTACCTTTGATAATGAATCTATTTATCAAGTGGTGGTAAGAGCAGCATGTTGCTTACAATGGTGTTCCCCACAATCATTGACATATACCTTCTGATATTCATCAGTGATCAATCATTCTTCATTGTCATGTGGATGTGAGACGGGGAACACAAAAACTGTCTTGTAGAAGGGTGACCATTCCCACAAAAAAAACACACACACACACACACACACACACGTTGTGTATACTTGTGTCTGCCCCATAGATTCATATGGGATTCTTCAGCTTTTATTAAGGATATAGTAATGCTTAACCCCTTGAGTGCTGTGTTGCATGCCTATCTGGCACTCATAGGCTTAAAGGACAACTATCACAAGGATAGTGTCCTACTGACAGCTCTAACTGGGAACACACCTCCCAATGAAACACGGACTGCATTATAATAGAGGATAGACCAGCATGGGAGAAGAGTAGGGGGCTGAAAAAAAGACCTATTGGTCGTGCAAGAGAGACTGAGGTGATGGACTCTGCTTTCTCCCAGTTTTGTCTTGTTGGCTCCATAAACTCTAGTGGAAAGCTTCCAATAAGGTCTGACATTAAGGTTCTATTGATCCTGTACATGCAACCTGTGAAGTTTGTGGCTGAGAGCAAGAAACTTCCAGACTGTTTTCCATCTGACAGGAGATATTCTTTATGTCAGATTTTTCATGCCTGACCCTACAAATCCTAGAACCGGCTGTGTCAGGGGGAACTTTTGGGCAACTGTATGTATTGAGTGACTTTGTAAACCATAGCACAGTTGTATGTGACCTAAAGATAATATTGTAAAGACAAAAATACTTATATTCAGCGACACCTGGGTTGCAAGTAATTGGGATATTTATTGTTTTGTTACAGGCATGAACACTGGAGTTTCCTCAAAGAGTATGATTCTATGGTAAGATATACTCTTAAAAAAGATAACATTGAAAGGTAATTTCTGTATTTATATACTCCAGCCACATTCCTACCTGTTCTTTACTTACTTATAGGGTAATAAGAAGGAGGTAGAGGTGCTACCAGAAGAGGTGCCTATTTTTTCAGATCAAGTACCTAACACCACGAACCAAAATATTGGAAACAGGATTAACACTGAACTGGGCAAAACTCTGGTTCAAATGGATTATTTTCTTACTGGTGGAAATCAAAAGAAGAAACTTGGAAATGAACTTCTACCCAGCTAGGATGAACATCTGTCAGTGAAAGTACTTCATCATTCCAGTGAACAAAACTCAAGAGACATGGAGGACTCATTAAATACCGGGGCACTACAACATGCTGTACTGAACTAAAAGGACTTCATGATGCAAAGCAGTGCATTGTATACCCTTCTTGCCTTTCTGCCCTTTGAGTGCCAGAGGGTTACGCAACACATTGCTTTGCAATGCGTTGCGTACCCCTCTGGCACTCAAAGGGCTAATATAATAGTTTAGATTTAAGTTAAGCTCATTTAACAAGAGCAAGGCTTAACATATATTCTGAAATGGTGCAACATATGTTAACTCTTACTGCACTAATAGGGGTATGCAACACATTGCGGAGCACGTAAAGGGTTAAAGCTTCACTAGAGCAAATGTGCCATATTCTTGCACCTGTGCCAACTGACCCTGGAATAAAAGAATTTTGCCTGAACGTTTTACAGCTTTGTAGCAGAGTTATCATGAAATTGCAGAAATAACATAGGTTTTTTTTATTCAGTAATATAATCATTAACATTGAGATAAAAAGTACATTAACCCCTTGGATGACAGATATCTCAACTGCATTGCTTTGCAATGCATTGTAGACATCTCTAGCAGACAACAGGTTGATAATGACTGGTCTATTTGAACTGATTTTTTTTTTTTGTGTACGAAAATTCCTTAACCACAATCTAGTTCTTATCTGGAAGGAACACCAAAAATGATTAGTAAAAAAGTTACATCACAATGGCATGCTACCCTGACTCTAGCAAACCACCAGTAACCTTCAGCAAGGAAGTACTTGTGCAGCATATCACCTGATCCCTCTGATTTATGGTGGTTAGGGTGATGGAGGCTCCTGCTTCCTCTTGTTTGCCAACCAATGAATACAATGTTGAGACAAGTACAAATGTCCTCCTTGTTTATACCCTGTATTTCTGTTGAACGTGTGCAAATCTCACATTTCACCTTTGCTCAGGTTCGAGCATGGAGGAAATTTATCCCTGCTCATAACTCATATTTGCTGGTTGGCAATAAGGAGGAAGCAGGAACATCCATCATCTGAACCCCTGCAAAAGGTTAGTGGGACTCAAGAGGTTGCTTGTTTCAGGCCAGCATGCTCTTTAGTATGCACACTTTAACTAATAACCTTAAACGGATAGCAACACTTAATATGTAAAAACATATATATTGTAGGGCTTATCCTCCTGGGTAAAACAGGGCACTGCCAGTGCTGAGAGGTGTTTTATACAGATAAACCAGGAAGCATCGGGATCTCCTTTCAGTCCTCCATTCTCCACCCCTGTTTTTTGGGGAGGGGTTCACAATGCAGTCCCTAGCTTAACTGACAGGTCTGCTGCGGGGGAGCATACAGTATCTACTAAGAGAACTCTCATGATATTTTCCATTTTGGTAAATTATCCATACAGCTAGACCAGGGATAGGCAACCAGTGACTGGGTGGGGCTGAAAGGGATTGTGGTCTCCAACAGCTGAAAAGCAAAAAGGATGCTAATCCCTAGCACAGAATGAAGAAACATACATATTGGGTGTAAAGATACATGGAAGTCTAAATGCTTCTGTCACAGTAAGATTTTATACTGGTATCAAAAGGCAGCATAGAAAATACAACCTTGTGAGCAGCACTGGTGGTTTTAATGTTCTGTACTGCCTTTAACATGCAATAAAAATTCTTATGAAGGCAACATTTGGACCTTGACAATTCTTACTTTACATTCAAAGACGTGCATTTCTTTATTCTAAGACAGGATGGATGTTCTGGTTTTCATAGGACCATTTCGAGGAGCTGCACCACAAAACATACCTCCCAACATTTCACATGGCCAAAGAGGGACACTTTTGCCTTATGTGGAGTTGCTAGGGGGACGTGGCTGTTGGGCGGGGTATTAACAATAATTTTTTAGGTTATTTCATGACCTATTGACACCTCTTTGTGTAAATGAATAAAAGATTTAGAACAAGACCAAAAGTATTTTATTTACACAGACTATAACACATACGCTGAAGTTTAAACAATGTGAGTTTTATTGCTATGGGGCAAGACCCTTATATACTGTACATACCACACAGTCTGATCTCCTAAAACAGGGACACCGTGGTGGGAAAGAGGGAGTGTTTATATGTAGATTATTTCCAGCCACACCTTACTAATAGTGATTGTATTAAGTGCACATGATGCCAGATACTGAAGCTCGGTACAATCATACCAAAAAAATAATTTCACCACATTCCAACCTTTGTAAAACAAAATGTATATATTTATTAGTGCAATGTCCTTATTGTATAGTCCAGTGGTAGGCAACCAGATTATCTCAAAGAGCCACCTATATTATTATGTATTACCTTTTGTTTCACCAAAATACAGAAAATTGTTTCATATTGTCAATAGTGGTTGGAAAAACTATTAACCCATTGAGTGCCATAGGGGTGTGCAAAAGCATTGTGTATCCCTCTGACACTCAATGGTTTAATCCAGCGCATTGCTTCATATCCAGGGGATTAACCCTTTGAGTGCTAGAGGTATCACATTGGATACCTCTCCGGCACTTGAAGGGTATAACTGCTGATAAAAGAAAAGAAATTTTAAAAAAATAAAGCGCCAGTGGGTCCTTTCATTACTCAGTTTAACTCAGCATGTGGCAAGATAAAGACAATCCTGGGGACATACAAAATATCTAAAATGAAATATACCAAATGAGCCAGATGTGATCTTCGTGAAATCCACAGATTTAAAGAACCAGATACCACTAAGCATGGTATGAGAACACCAAGTTGGGAAGGGAATTATCAGAGAAGTACTTAGTGCTGCCACATCCTACAGATAAGCAATTCATCTGCATAACATGCATATACATTTTTTTGATAAGAAAAAAGAAGTTGCATGTAGCAGCCCAGGAGAACATTTCCAAATTAATGAATATAGCAACTGCATGACTGACTTTGTTGTTTATTTATTTGCATGAATATCCCTGTCATAAAAAGTAAGGTGAAAGAACAACTCATCCCCTCAAAGAAAGGATTCTGGAGCACAGAGGTAATATCCTAAAGGGTAGCACAAAGCACAGCGTCTACAGACACTTTGTACAATATCATGGGAGAGCTGTCAGTCAACTGAAGGTGATAACTGACAAAATACCACCACAAATTAGTGGGGCAGACAACCATGTCAAATTAGCATACCAAGAAAGCTATTGGATACTTACCCAGGGGTGTAAACAAAGAAATTGACTAGTGGTGCTTTTAATTAGAACACCCACCTTGTATGCAAGTTTAAGCAGATAAGAGACTTTGGGGGAGATTCACTAAGCAGTGAAAAAGAGGTGATGAAAAAGAGATAACTTCTGCACTTTACTACTTCTCTAATTCCTATGTTATTCTATGGAGCCTATGGACTAAGATTTCTTCAGCTTTGGAGATCTTGGTGCATAGGCTCTATAGAATAACATACGAAATGGAGAAGTCATAAACATCTCCATTTTAAAACCTTTTTATAACCACTTAGTGAATCTCCCCCAACGTTTTCCTCAGTGTTCATTTACTATTAAGCATCAACCTATAGATTATGTGAGAGGTCCATAGTTTTGAGGCCACCAAACCAATTACCAGGTCCTTTTATGAAATTGAATCTACAAAATATTATAATCCCTGAGACAGATGGAATAGTTAAGTCTTAAATATCACTATTCCCAGTAATAGGGTCATGTTCTGCCTTGGTCCCCTTTTGGTTTGTATTCCTTGCAAGGTTTTCAGTTTTGTTTTCCTGGCTTTGTTCTTGTATTCCCTGCCTTGCTGTGACACACTTCCTGAGCCATTATCAAGCACTGGCACTTTGTGTCAGAGCACGATTAAAGGGTTCCTTTCATGACCAGGGTTCAAGCCTTGTTCTAGTGATTCCTGTGTATTTACCCAGCTCTCCTTCCGTTATTTGATTTGGCTTAATGTTCCTGTTCTCGGTATCTGACCTTGGCTCCTTTCCTTCGACTTGTTTTCTGCCTGCTCCCTGTGTACTGCCTCTGTCCAACTGGATTGTGGCCTCGGCCTGGTCGACTACTCTTCTTCTCCTCAGTTCTGCATTGTACGTCTGTTGCTGACACTGCCTGTCGACTTCCAGTTTTCTTCGACCCTGGTGGATCTCCTTTCTGCACCTTCTAGTCGAGCTTCGACCCCATCGACCACTGGTTGAGCTTCATCTCCCTTGACCTCTAGTCAAGCTTTGACCACTAGTTGGGCCTCAACCTCTAGTCATTCTTGGTTACCTGTTCTGTTCTTGTTCCAGTCTGTTAACAGTAAGAACTATACTGCTGGTAGGTTTCCTCTTATCCTGTTTCCAGTTCTTAGTGAGTAGCTACTTTATTTTGGGTTGTCATCCGGGTGAGAGCCAGCTCCTCCGGTCAACACTAATCTGGCAGAACCCAATTCTAAAGTTATCCTTACTATTTGGAGACCGGAAGCCAGGCATCAGCACAGACATCTTGTCTGTGCGCCTGTGCTGTCAGTCCTGGTCTCCTCTAAGAAGCATTGCAGTGTGCCACAAGGTAACCGGAAGGGACTGACGGAGCAGGTGCACTAACCTGGCCGTCAGTCTCCGAAAATTAAGGATAACTTTAGAATCGGGTACTTCTGAGATGTAATAGAACTATTCTGAAGCTAGTCTCCATATGCTTAATTATTGTAGGGTGAAATTATATAACGTGAAAGTTCCGCTTTCAGCATCTTGCTCACTGAGGCCTACCTAGCAGTATTTTCTATATTTTTTTTTTGTTGTTGTCTCATTTTTTTAGAATATCAAAAAGCAGTCTGTACTCTCTTTGTGTAGATTCCACTCTGCAAAGTATAACCCAAGCAGTTTACATTGGGCATTTCCTAGTCTGATCATCACAAATAGCTCTTTACTCATTTCCATAAGGGGATATTGTCTTATTAAGGTCCTGTTTCTAGCCCCCTCATGTTATATTGTCACTTCATTGGGATTGATCTACAACAGATTTTATATATACACAGTACTGTGCAAAAGAAAAAAAAGCAGGTGTGAAAAAATGGTGTAAAGTAAGAATGCTTTCATGTTAATAGTTTATATTAATGAATTAACAAAATGATAGTGAATGAACAGAAGAAAAATCTAAATTAAAATTTGGTGTGACCACCCTTTGCCTTCAAATCAGTTCTTCTAGGTAAACTTGCACAAAGTCAGGGATTTTGTAGGCATATAGTCAGATATATGATTAAACAATTATACTAAACAGGTGCTAATATTCATCAATTTAATATATAGGTTGAAAAACAATCGTTAGCTGAAACAGCTGTGTAGAAGGAATAAAACTGGGTGAGAAACAGTCAAACTCAGCTAACAAGGTAAAGTTGCTGAAGACAGTTTAATGTCAAAGCTCATACACCATGGCAAGACGAAGTACAGAAACAAGACACAATGTATTTATACTGCATCAGCAAGGTATCTCCCAGGCAGAAATCCAAAGGTAGACAGGGATTTCCAGATGTGCTGTCCAAGCTCTTTTGAAGAAGCACAAAGAATCAGGCAGCTTTAAGAACCACAGACGCAGTGGTCCACCAAGGAAACATGGTGCAGCAGATGAAAGACACATCATGCTTACTTCCCTTCGCAATCAGAAGATATCTAGCAATGCCATCAGCTCAGATTTGGCAGAAAACAGATGGGTGTACCAGGGTCCCACTACTGTCCAGACAAGTATGGTCAGAAGTGGTCTTCATGGAAGATTTGCAGCCAAAAAGCCATACCTCCAACATGGAAACAAGGCCAAGCGACTCAACTATGCATGAAAACACAGTACCTGGGGTGCAGAAAAATGGCAGCAGGTGCACTGGACTGAAGATTTAAATTTTTAAATATTTAGCTGTAGCAGAAGGCAGTTTGTTTGCCAAAGGGTTGGACAGTGGTACAAGAAGGAGTGTCTACAGACAACAGAGAAGCATGGTGGAGGTTCCTTGCAAGTTTGGGGCTGCATTTCTGAAAATGGAGTTGGGGAGTTGGTCAGAATGAATGGTCTCCTCAGTGCTGAGAAGTACAGGCAGATACTTATCCATCATGCAATACCATCAGGAAGGCATCTCAAATTTATCCTGAAGCATGACAACAACCCCAAACATACAGTCATTTAGAAATATCTTCAACGTAATGAAGAACAAGGAGTCCTGGAAGAGATTGTATGGCCCCCACAGAGCCATGACCTCAACATCACTGAGTCTGTCTGGGATTACATGAAGAGAGAAGCAACTGAGGCTGCCTAAATCCACAGAAGAACTGTGGTTAATTCTCAAAAATGTTTGAAAATACCTACCTTCCAAGTTCCTTAAAAAAACTTCGTGCAAGTGTACCTAGAACAATTTATGCTGTTTTGAAGACATCCTCTCTTGCATTCAGGTACACAACCAAGACTAGAGAGGCAGAGTTATTATTCTCATCTCTACTGTGGCTATGTGGATGGGGTCAAATGACATTTAAAATACTAGACAACTGCCCACTGGCTGCCAAACAGGAACTGCACAGCCATTTTCTTGTGGCTAAAGTCTTTGCTAAGGCTTGGAGGCCATTTTCTTGTAGTCCAGAACAAGTGTCACTTACTGCCACAAAGGTCAATGGGCAGGTCTCCCTCTGATATTTAGAACTGGAATGTAATGTCTTCATTCCACTATTGTGCATTATTATGAAGGGGGTTGCCCAGAACATGGAACAAACCTTTAAAATACTGGATTGTCCTGGGCAATACGGGGCATGAAGAGTATAGCCTACAAATCTTTAACCCCTTCCTGCTAAAGGTGTCTCCAGCAGATTGCAATGCAATGTGCTGGAGTCATCTCTAGCAGCCAAGGGGGTTAATATGAAGCACTCAGTGTGCCACTTCAAGATTCTGTTTGCACAGGCTATAAGATCAAATTTCAAGTTTAAATCCTGGAACAAACTTTAGGACAGACTGCCAAGATGAAGATCCCAGGAAATCTGGGACATGAGTAAATGGATTGGTATGTTGCTGTTTCTACTCCTAGACCCAACACTAGTTACCCCAGGTGCAGTTAAATCATACCTCCCAACATTTCAAATGGCAAAAGATGGACACCTGTGTTTTAGGGTGTGTGGCTGGGGGCGTGATTGGTGGATGGGGCATTATAGAGAATTTTTAGGTTACTTCATGACTTACTGACACCTACTGAACAAATGATTTACAGGAAGACTGAAGTGTTTTATATACACAGACTAATTAATAAACACAAATACTGAAGTTTAAATAAACATTAATGTGAGTTTATTGCTGTAGAACAATGTGATACAGTTATATACACATCATACAGTCTGATCTCCTAAAAATAGGGACATCAGGGTGGGAAAGAGGGACAGAGGAATTTGGGTCTCAAAGAGGGACTGTCCCTCCTAAAGAGGTACACTTGGGAGGTATGGTTAAATTGTGGTTGTCCTCTGCTGCTGTACTATACCCATAATACTTGGCTGCCAACCATCAGCTGAGGATTATGTGAGTTGTAGTTCAACAACATCTGGATAGTCACATGCAGAAGTGTAACACAAAATTCACCCCCCACACACACAATCTTATAATGGGGCCCTGTGTCCCACCCCAATATCTCCCACCTAAGACAATAAATAGCAATACAATGAATAGTGAGAATTTTCCAGATTTCTTTAGTACACATATGCCAAATATGTATAGGATTGGCTCTAAATTGTCAAAGTGCAATCACTAGAGAACATAAACTGGGCAGAGGGCGCTGCCAAAAATAAAGTGTTCCACATTAATTTCTGATAGATTAGTGTTTCTTACAATTTTTTTTATTGTATTCAAGTTAAAGGGACAAGAACCTCTAAAAATAAACATGCCTGGGTCACATACACTAAATATAATTTACACTGTGCTATATTCTTTTAATCTCTGTGGCCTAGAAACCAGTTTTACATAAACTCTGAGGGAGCAGCCATTACCGCCCTTCCCACTGCTCTAAATAACTGTCAGTTGGTCCTCAAGAGTTAAACCAAATACCTAACATATTAGGCTTCTCTTGATTCATCCCTTGGATTCTAGAGTTGTCTCCAGAAGACATCCCTTACCTCCAAGGAGTTAACCCTGAAAAGTGCGTCTTCATGTAGACTGCATGTAGAAGTCATCTGCAGCACTCAATGAGTTAAAGGAACACCAGCATCAGAACATGAACATGGGGTCATATAAGCTTAATCCCTTGAGTGCCAGAGGGGCAAGCAGCGCACTGGACAGGAGGCAGAGGCATAACTAGAAGCCACCGGACCCTGTTGCAAAAATTGCCATAGGCCCCCTCCACATTGCCCCCAATGGGCCACCTCCACATTGGCCCCCACTGGCCACCTCCACATTGGCCCCCAGTGTACATCTCCTACCACTGGTACAGTGGCGAAGCAGAAGAGGTCTGTGCCTCCTTCTGCACAGACCTCTATTAGCAGCTCGAAGCTCCCTCACAGTCCTCTCTCCAATAATGCAGAGCGCTGGGAGATTATGTCATATCCCAGTGCTCTGCATTACTAGAGTGCTGGAGACAGAAAGGGAGCTCAGCTGTTAATAGAGGTCTGTGCTGAAGAAGGCATAGACCTCAGCTAGTTGAGGGCGCCAGGCGGGGGGAGGGGAATGCTCAGTGAGTTGTTAGCAGTGGAACAGAGGTTATAGTTAGTATGGAGAGCTGGAGTAAGCATACTGCTCAGGTAGCCTGGTAGCTTTCCAGAGAAGTGATTGTATAATAAGAAAGGTGAAGGGCACGCCTAGATTTGAGTGTTAGCCAATTTAATTCTATATACAAATCACAATGATAGGTAGTGTAATTACACTGGAGGATAAAGTGGCATAATGAGTTGTAGAGAGTTTACCAAGATAGATTTGTGGAGCAGGAGCATAAACTACATCCCCATAGTCTACGGCATTAACAACTGTTGAATAATACGTTTTCTTACCATGGGACTTAAACATGATTTGTTTCTAAACAATCTATTTTGGAATAAAGTTTGGAAGTTATCAATATGAATACTAAAAGCGAAGTTGGGGATTAAACCACATACCAAGATATTTGTACAAGTCCACCAGGGCCAAGTTCTGGTTAGACTGTTACAATGGATAGATGGGTATTGTGGAGATTATGTCGTTTGTGCTTTGTACCAAATACCAATGTGACTGTTTTGTCAGTGTTTAAGAACAGTTTGTTATTTGCTATCCATCTTTCAACGTCAGAGAAATCATGCTGAATTACAGATTCTTGTTGAGATACATTTGAATTTTCTAGCATAGATTATGTTGTTATCTGCATATATGTGCACAGAAGATGCTTTGCAAAGCGTCGGCAGATCATTTATGAATAGAGAAAATAGAAAAGGGCCAAGAATGGAGCCTTGGGGAATCCCACTTGTTACTTTGAATGGAAAAGAGATTTTGTCAGCAATAGAAGCATATTGCGTTCTGTCTTCTAAATAGGATAGGAACCATTTTAGAGAATGATTACCCAATCCTGAACTTTGGTGTTTGCTTATCAGAATATTATACTGTATCAAAGGTATTTGCAAAATGTACAAAAATAGCTCCAGTGAGTTCACCATTGTACATTAATTAGGGAGGCAATCGTATCGTATCACGGTGCCCGTGATTATTGCTTGCCTGTTATGTTTCCGGTCCTGTCTCCTCTGGCGGACGAGATGCAGGCATTGCCAAGTGCTTCCGCCTTCTGCCTGGCCTCTATGATGCGGGCACCTGTCTTTGACGTTGTGCTCACCATTTTGTAGCTTTTAGGACTAACTGGCCAATTGTGTCCTGCCTCCTGTTGTGGCCATATATACAGCCTGAGAACTGGGCTTAGTTGCCCTTTCGTGGTGTAGCTGTGCGTTACTCTTGTGTTGCTCTCGTTTGACCCTAGCTTGGCTTCTGTGTATCCACTGGTTCGATCCTTGGCTTCGTCTGACTATCCGCTCTGGTATCTGACCAGTGGCTCTGTCTGACTACATGATTTGTACATGACCCTGGCTTGTCTGACTATCCACTCCAATCTGACCCCGGTTGTGGCTGACTACCTGATCCAGTATTTGACAGTGGCTTTGTCTGACTACGCTCCATGATTACTCCTGATACTGTCTGACTACCACTTGTCATTATCGTTGTCTGAGACCTCTCGCTCCATACAGCCTAGCGTGGCATTTACCGCCCTGGTATTGTTGCAAGCTGCCTTCTGCTCGGCAGCCCTCGCTCCGTGCATACCCTGTTACTTCTGACTCTGTCACTATCAGCCTACAAGGCCTCTCGCTTCATACAGCCTAGTGCCACATTTATCTCCCTGGTATTGCTGCCAGCTGCCTTAGGCTCAGCAGCATCCAAGTTGTCTCTTCTCAGGGACTGCCTGACACTCTACACTCCAAGCATCTCCTGGCTCGAATCATCCCAAGGCTATTTCTTATATGTGACCTGGTTTCACTATTGTTGCCTGGATTCCTGGCTCTCCAGGTTTCCGCTCATTCTGCTTGATAGAATCAGAGTTTGAGTCTACATTCTGTATTACCTTGGCAATCAGTGGTCACAAGTGACAGTTCAGTGTCAGCTCCTGTGTAGTGGACTGTGCAAATGTTTTGCTCTTGCTTAGTGATTTTAAATAAACTGGTTAAAATTCACCTGTACCTGTGTTGTGTGTTTCATTTACCTAAGTCACCCGTGACAGATCGTTAATGACCAACCTATTGAGCTTTAATAACATTGATGGTAGTTGGTCATGCCCAGATTGTGATTTTATTTTTGCTTTGAGGAGGTGATCATATATTTCACCATCACTTACTGGCATGAAATTGAATTCACTAGCATCGTTGGACTAGGTTGTAGGTGACAGAGACTGTTCCATGCACATTTCTACTTCAGAATTACCTTTTCTTTTGTGCAATCAGGGTGGTGACACATCCAATGAAGTAGCAGTTGAATGCATTAGCTATTGCTATGGAGCACTACATTATTTATTTGCCTATTTTAATAGTTGATGGATGAGATTGGTTAGGAGGGTTGTAGATGTTTTTAATGATATTCCAAAAGTTGATATTTTACTCTTCAAGTTGTCAGTAAATTATTGAGCTTTTGCTAGTTTTGTTTGCTTTGTGCAGCTAGTCCGCAAGTGCCTCTATGCAGTGTAATCATAAGTGGAGCCAGTTTGTTTAAATTTTGTCCATAAGGCATCTCTGAAACTATATTACTCAAGCAGGTCAGCAGAGACCCAGGATAGATGCCCCCCTTAGCCTGGTATTCCTTAGTAGGACATGGGTATTAAAGACCTGTAAGAATTCTGAGTTAAAAATGTAAGTTGCGGAGTCTAGATCAGGTATATTCTATACTACAGACAGACAATTTCTTAGATTATTTAGGAGAGACTAGAAATTGCATTTTCTAAATCATCTAGTAACTATAACTTTGGGACATGATTTGATTAGTTTTATTTTGCAAACACAGAAGACTAAGGAGTGTTCACTAAACACATATGCTAGTACGCCTGACTCTTGGTTTCTGCTTGAGCAGTATGAAAGGATACAGTCTAGTACAGTATGTTAGTTCCATGTCTTAAATGAACAGAATCTTGCATTACTGGAGTGAAGCCAATTACTATTTAAGTCTCTAAGAACCATAAACTTGCTTTTCTTGTTTTAATTGGCAGTCTCATTGAGATGTAGAGATATGGCCAAAAAGGACTGTGCTGGTATATTAGCTGGCCGGTAGATGGCAACAATTATTTGTTTTGAGAAGGCCAGCAATGTATTCATAAGAATCAGAGTTAGGAGTCAAATACGTTTCAGTGTACAGCTAAAGGCAGGCAGTTTGAAATGAGAGGATACATCAACTGTGCCTCTAAGGGGGTCTTTATTTGATTACTTGTGCATCTTGTCACATTCAGTATGTTGGCAAGACCACTAGGACTTGCGACAGAGAATGAACGAGCACCTTAGTGATATTAGGCATGAAGGTTTTAGATCTGGTGTATCCTCTCATTTTAAGACTTGTGGGATTGATTTTTTTACTGTACAGGGAGTGGAAAGGGTGGTTCTGGGACCTGGTGGAGGTAATTTAGATGAGAAACTCTCTAGAAGGGAGGTTTTTTGGATTTTTGAGTTGGGTACTAGGTACCCTGCAGGGTTAAATAGAGAATACAATGTCTCCTGCTATGTTTAAAGTAGAATTATATTACTGGATTTAGTTATTGTTGAACTGTTGAGCGGAAGCTATTGTATTCAGATCTATGAGTTAATAGTGATATTGCTCTGATTTGATATGGAGGACATTACTGAATGGATATTGTTCAAAATGTATTCGTTTCATTTATCCTTCGTTCAGACAGCATTTCACTTGAGACTTCTGTTTCCTCATATGTCCATTTGTCAGAATTGATGATTTGTTTGCAATATTCCTCTTGATATAATTAAGATCAATATTTATGCAATAACATTTTTTATGTTTTATTGTAAGCTTCATTTTCTTGTGAGATTTTCTTAGGTCTTTAGTAATGTGTCTATAATTGACTGTTTTTATATATATTTTAGATCATATGATGTATTACTATGGATTGATCCGATGGAGGCTTTAGGTAGGAATTTTCCCTCATCCGATGTGTTTGTATATGAAAAATCTAGAAACTGACCCCATTCTTGTACAGCCCCGAGTGTGTTTTTTTACACAGCTGAAGGTTTCTTTATATTATTTGCTAGAAGTTGGATAAATGGTGAACTGTGGCTGTGTGTTAACTATTTGGGTGCTGTCACGAGGGTGCCATTTATATAGCAAATTCAATTGGTTATATTTATTTGGCATTTATTTTGTATTCTTTTTTGTTTTCATGTATTTTGTAGTTATACATCTCTTTGGCTTGTGCAATGAGGTCGCATACAGGTTTTGAGGGGTTTTTTTTATGATTAGGAATAACCTTTCCCATTAAGATGAATAAGGGTTACGTTTTCTATTAGCTTAGTTACTTTGTATACCTCATTTCTGTTTTGCTTCCTTATACCAGGGTTACGGAGATTGGATGATGGAAGTTTAAAAGACAAAGCTTTCATTGGGGTCGGTGTCTCTGATCATGATTAAGAGCATATTGCGTGAAACGCGTTAATCTGTGTGATGGCACATAGCAACATCTGCTGGTAAGAGGCTCCATTATCTAAGTCTCTCCATATAGTGTATGAACAGATGACTATTACCATTCAAGGCATTTTGCATGCTTTATTTTACTTTTGGATTCCACAATAAAAGTTGTTTTTATTCCTGTAAACAAGGCTATGGATGTGCGTTTTCCTTGATGTGATACAAGTTTTATGATTTAGAGCATTGGGGAAAGCTCTGGTTTACGCACCCAACACCTGTGGTGATTTGGGCTCTGGTTAAAGTACACTTGCTCTGATAGTGTAAGTGTGAGCTGCTGATTGTCATGAGATTTTGGTTTGAGTACTTTCCACCAGCATTCAGAGGGCAGTGCACATATATGCAAAAGTGCATGGTGGATTACTATGTTATGGTGCAAGCAATGAGCATGATTTCTGGGATAAACGGAAAACTGTATTAAAAGTGGAAAGATTAGAAGACATAGTAGTAACATGTTCATTTTGGTATTACTGTCACAAAGACAGCAGGGAGGAGAAACAGGAAGTCAGAAAACAGGTAACATATCTCATCTACATACCTGGGAACTTTTTCTTCTGGCCTCCCAGGAGGGGGAAGCCTATGGTGCTGTTGAGGAAGAAAAATGACAACATTTGCATTAAAAAGGGGGTTGAACTTAATCACGACTTGGGGGTGGGGGTTCAGACAAGTGAAAAAGTATAGGCGAATAGGCTGGGGATGGAGAAGAAGTTGGAGGGGAGTGGGTGGAACAATAGGCAAGGAACACCAATGGGCAGAGTTTCTTAACCCCTTAAGGACCAGTGGTCCCGGGGTGTGTGGTCCTTTAAGGACCAGATAGGGAAGTTCGACGTGCCGTCCCACGTGACTGATCACGTGTGCTGGCACGTCGAACGAGGGACTTCATTCCCCGGTAAAAGTACATGACGTACCAGGACCGTCACTAGTCCTTAAGTGCCGGACCAGCGTGACGGTCCGGGTATGTCACCGGACGAGAAGGGGTTAAGAAACTTCTCAGCCCCGGAGAATCAGACTCGGCCAGGGGACCCAGTAATGCAGAGTCAAAACCGGAGTCTCCGGGGCAAACCCGGAGAGTTCCCAGCTATGTACATCTAATTGCGATTGTTTAGTAAGACAACTTTATCTATTTGTAACATGTATTTGATCTCTTCCCTCCTATTCCACTGCATTCCTTTTAGTTTACTTGTCTATTGCATTGAGGTGGCTGTGCTGCAACAGCTGACTTTCTCTTCTGTCCAACTCTTACAGTACTTAGAAAAAAGTGTAGGGTCAATTAATACCCCTACTAAAACTGACTGGCTGTGTGGAGCCAATTACAAATTATTTTGCTAGGGAATGCCCTGAGTGCAATCAGGTGTGATGCCATTAACCCTTTGAGTGCCAGAGGGGTAAACAATGCGTTGCTTACCCCTACAGCGGTTAAAACACCTGATATGAAACAGACACAGGGAGATATATGAGAGGAGTTGGGGAGGCAAGCAATATGGAGAATGGGAGAGGTGTTAGTAATGTCTAAAAAAACCTTTTTTGCATTTAGAAGAGCTTAAAAAGCTGATCTAAATGCAAAAAAACGTATCTCTCAAACCGCTATGGTTTAAGAGATACGGGCGTTTAAAGTTTGATTTCTCCTACTGACAGCTGTAAAGCTGTCAGCAGGAGATCTGTGTTGGTCGACACGCTGGCGCTTGAGAAGTGCCAGGATCTTGTTACTTACACGGAATCCCTTCATTGGAATGGTCTAAAACGTGTGCCTAGTGTTCAGGCACAGATCTCCTGCTGACAGCTTTACAGTTGTCAGTAGGAGAAATCAAACTTTAAACGCCTGTATCTCTTAAACCATAGCAGTTTGAGAGATACGTTTTTTTGCATTTAGATCAGCTTTTTAAGCTCTTCTAAATGCAAAAAAGTTTTTTTCAGACATTACTAACACTTTAAGCAGAGCAGTTAGTACATAACACAAAGGGTTAAATCACATGATAGAGACAGCATCAGGGTTGGAACAGAAGAATGTAATGCTGATTAGAACATACCACAAAGGGTTAAATCACAGGAAGTAGACAGCATCAGGTTTGGAATAGCAGAATGAAGTGCTGATTAGTACATACCACACAGGGTTAAATCACAGGATGGAGACAGCATCAGTGTTGGAACAGCAGAAGAGAGTGTTGATTAGTATATACCATAAAGGGTTAAATCACAGGATGGAGACAGCATCAGACATATAGGTTACTTATTAGTAGTTAGTTCCTTTAACCTCTTGGATGCAAGAGAGGGCTTCTTTAGACTTCTCTTCTTGCATCCGAAGGGTTAAAAATTCCTAACTGCAGACCACGATTACAGGCTTAAGGAAGCGTTGGACAGCCAGTGCCTGCAGCTCCGTCCCCTGTGTGACATGTGATAGGAAGAGGAAGTGATCCTCTGTTATTATTAGTGAGTGCACAGAGTTCTCTGAGATAGTTTATAGGACTCCGTTTTTCTAGGTGGGTTTCAGCTGGACTGTGTCCCAGCACTATATAGAGATGATGTCCCCACAGGAGATGCTGATCTTTGCCAACTGGAGCACCCTGGTAGCCTGCATGGTGATGAAGTTCCCCCAGATCTTTTCAGTCATGGCAGCCAGATCAGCAGAGGGGGTGAGCTTGCAAAGTGTCCTGCTTGAGCTGTGCGGGTAAGGAGGGCAATGGTGCCATCCCTATGGATTCTAAAGGGTCTAATGTGGGCACCAGATCATACATTATGGTAGAACTGTGCCTTTAAATGTGTCATGTGGTGCAGTTTATTTTGCAGCTAGGAGTGGGCAACCTTTGGCTCTCCAGCTGATGTTCACCTGCAACTGCTATCATCCTCAACCAGCCACAACTGTCTGAGGATGGTAGGAGTTATATAGCCCAAGAACATCTGGAGGGACATGGCTGGGTGAGGATGATGGAAGAGTTGGAGTGCAACCATAGCTCAAGAGCCACATAATTCTGATCTCTGATGTAGTGCTTATTGGCAAACAGAAAATCATGACCTATTTCCAGAACAGCTGGGGAGTTACATGTTGCTCATATTAGCTTTAGGATATAATCTATTTAGTTCAATTAATTCATAGGCAAAGGTTAAACATGTATGTTTCCCAGAACAGATGGACAGCCACAAGTTGCCAAACTATACAATGATATATCCAGGACCAAATCCTCAGAATGTGCTCTGAACCAGAAGAGCTAGTAGGAAATGGAAAGGGAGAATATTTAGAATAATATTAACCCTTTGTGTGCCAGAGAGGTGTCCAGTGAATTTCAATGCATGGATGCCCCTCTAGCACTCTGAGTTAATAATATTTAGTGGGATGGCTTCTGTTCAGATTCAGATGAACCCCTTTTTGAACAGATGATTTATAATACATGTTGGATTCCTCCCTGTCACTGAAATGGTTAAACCCTTGGTATACTTCTCTAGCATCTGATTGGTTACGGTTTTTGCTGCATACTCATGCATTGCACCGCAGTAATGGAGCTGATGGACCCACTGGATGCAGAATGGCTAATACCAACATTATAGTCCCGTGTAGCACATTTACCTTCAATTCTGTATATGATTCCTTCTGACACTGGTAATTGGGTAAAACTGCTTTGGGGGGGGGGGGGGTCATCCAGATGCAGTATAGAAGGGATAGACATCAGCTTGGTATGGAATATTGAATATACTATATATTTTGTTTATAACTGCAGATGTGTAAATGTAACTTTGAGTACTGGAATGGTGTACTTCGTTTGCAGTGCTATGCACACATCTGGCACTTAAAGCAACGAAAAGTTTATGTATAACTCTATATACACTAGCATGAATGTCCGGCATTGTCATGGGTATATAACATGTATTCTTTTTTACACAAACACTCTACAGGATCAGTCTCATTGGGGTGAATGTATCAGTACAATTCTACACTGAATCGGGCTCTGGAATCAATTTCTAGCCTTATTCCTGCCTAACATCCAATTTAGTCAACTATGTAAAATCTTTCCTTAGAACTGCTTTCATCAGTGGGAGGGCAATAGGCCGTCTGTAGTTGTCTAGGGGTGTCCCTTCTCTTTCTATGCCTTGTTTAACACTTTGATTACCAGAGGTATACACAGTGCATTGAGATGCAGTGTGTTGCATTGTGCATAGAGGAAATGGTGTTATTAAATGCCGTTTTCTTGAATATACTATGGGGCTGGCATAGGTGCCCTGCAGGCCTTAAAGATATAACAAGTGCAGAGATTGTGTTTTCTTGGTGTACTGTCCATTGGTAGTCACAGAACCATTTGTGTACTGTCTGCCATCCCAGATTTGTTCCATAGAACCACATGTACCCTGTCTGACACCCCAGCCGTTTTCCAGTGTACCACTGGTAGTCACAGAACCATATATACAGTTTCAACCTGTGGTACAAGTACCCCTGAGATACTTGGTACATAAGGGGTACACATCACAGGGAGAACTTCTTTACACTATATAGGTGCCAGGTCCAGTATACAAACTGAAAGTGGTGGTGGTTCAAGGCTAGTACATCTCTTCTATACTACAGGCAGGTTCTCCTGCTCAGGCCATTGACTAAAACACAAAGGTGGAAAAGGTATCACTGCTTTTAGCCCATTAGGCCATATGCAAATGTGCAATGCAAAGCAGAAGCAGTGAATAGGAAGGAGGCTCCAAAACAGTTCAGTGGAAATCACCCTCAGGAATATGGACAGAAGTACTGTAGCCAGAGCCAGCCTCTGACTGCTGAGTGTATCTCTGATTGCTCCACCACCCATAATCCATTGATGTGAGCCAGTCGAGTACCAACTCTCTCCCTACATTATTTTCATCAGTAAGGCCAGTGCAATTATGAGTATGTGTGTCTTTTAGAGAGTGTCTGTTTATGAGTACTTGCCAAATTGGGTGTGTGAGTGTTTGTGCATGAGAGCAAATGTATGTGAGTGACTGCATCTGTATCTGAGTGAGCATGGATGTAAATGTGTGGGTGAAACTGGATTTGCATATATGTGAGTATCTGTGTGTCTCAAAGAGTAAACGTGTCTGTGAAAAAGAATGTGTGAGTGTTCATTTGAAAGAAGGGCAGAAAAGATACAGTAAAATCTCGGGTATAATACATACTTTTTTTATGTGAAGTGGGGGGTACATATTATACATGAGTTAAAAACCAATGTAACCCCCCCCCCCCAAAAAAAAAAAAACAACACAAATTTTTTGCCTCCTGGTGATCCCTTTCTTTCTCTCCTCAAAATTGAATATATGAGCCCCCATTGTCCTTCAGGAACTTCAGATTTCAGTGTACAGACAGGGCACTTGGGTAGTCTCTAATATGCTGAGTATCTTGAAGGGAGAACATCAGTAGAGGAAGCGAGTGGCAAAGGCAAGCTGCCACCCGCTGAACAGATCCACAGGCTGCCTCCTCAGGAGTTCCGTCATGGAGGTGGGTAGAAAAGGACAATGGGGGCTGATATATTAATTTTTGTGGTGAGCGACAGTAGAGAAAATGACCACAAAGGGCAGTGTGGGCTCACGTTTATGGGGTGTGTGTTATACATAGGAACTTTTTAGTAAAATCTTGGGTATAATTTGCACCTGCGTATTATACCTGAGATTTTACCTGAGATTTTATGGTATGTTGCTAATGGGGCACTCTATAAAATATAACTTTTATTTTGATTTCCTCTGTGCCCAATCCACGGCAGTGACTGTGGGTGTTCGCTCCGCCTTCCAGCTGGTAGGTCCAAATCAAATTTATAAATACCTTGCTGTCTCTCCCCTCGCCTCAATACATAAAGTTAAAATGCCCCTTTCCCTCTGTCACCTCAATAGCATTATCAGGGACAGGGCTAAAAATTTCCACTCGCCACTAGCCAATGGTGAGTGAAAATTTAGCCCTGGCGAGCAAAAATTCAGCCCTGGTGGGTATGTTATGGCTTGCAGTGGCGAGTAACTTTTCAGGTCTGGCTAGTAGCAAAAGACTTCAAATTTTAAGCCCTGATCAGGGAGATCCCTTTCCCTCCCTCTACCCACCTCCAGAGGCAGGGAGATCCACGCAGTGGGCGGCATGCTTCCTCTGCTGCTGTGCCTCCTTCCTGTAGGACCCGTAGTCACTGAAGATAGGTTCATGCCCTCTGGTCCTGAGGACACTACCATAATTTCAAGGTGCAGAGGTATGAAGGTCATCAAAGGGCACAAACCTATCTTCAGTGGCAACATGTCCTGCAAGGAGGAGGCACTGCAGCAGAGGAAGCAAGTTGCTTGCCGCAGCCACTGGAGGGGGATCTTGGTCCAGGAGGTGTGTAGGGGTAGGGAGAACGGTCGCACAGATAATGCTATTGAGGTTGGGAGAAAAAAGGGGGCATTTTATCTTTGTGTATTAAGGTGGGGAAGATAGAATGAAGGGTTGGATTTTAATTAAAAAAATATTCTGTATAATAAGCACTTCCCAATTCACATAAATTGAAAAGAGGTACACATTTACATATTATACAGTATGTGCTTGCGAACATTAACCCTTTGAGTGCCAGAGGGGTACGTAACGCATTGTTCAATCCAGAGTCCCTCCGGTACATCATGTGTTCACTTGGGCAGAGCTTGGAAGATCCAACTTCTACATCCTGCTCCTACATCTTTCATGTAGTCCAAATCTCCATTTGATTTCTCTTAACGTTTGTTAAAATGACACTGAAAAATATGTAGATTTTTTTTGTAAGGACATTTTTCTTCAGAAAAACACCACTGCAAAATGCTGATTTTTTTTTTTTTTTTTTTTTAATATCTTTATTTCCCCTAGATTCCTTGTATTTCTGAGATATCAAATGTACTACAACTACCCACTTGAAACCTACCTGGAGTATCCTATACTTATAGCTCAAGGTAAGTGATGATGTGTACGTTCTTGGAGGTGAAATAAATGTATTTTAGACCGTGGGTAGTCAACAGCTGTGATTTTGCGAGTTGTAGCCTATCCATGGTGTTGGTTGTACAGCCCTCCACTGTTGTGGACTCCCTTTTAGCCCCAACCAGCCAATGGCTGGTGGGAGTTGTAGTCCACAACAGCTGGAGGGCCCCAGGTTGCCTGTCTTTACCAAACATCTAAACATTTTGTGTTGCAGATGCTGTACTGTTGCTCTTTGTTTTTCACTACACCGGAAGTGTGAAAAATGCTTTCCCCTATGCCGGCATGTATCCTTTTTAATTTGGCTAAAAATGAAGGGAAGTGGCCAGTTTGGGAAGCACCAGTCACTGAGAAAGGGTTTAGTATCTGAGGGTAGACACCAGTCTCTTCTTGCAGGTTACACTCTGTGAGGTATATGTCTTATAGGCAGTTATAGTGCTAGGTTTACAAAGTAATGCATTATTAGGGCACTGTACAGCCCAAGTGCAGTATTACTATTAGGGAGATCAGCACCAATTCATGCCCCAAGCTCTCAATAAGAGCTGGGAATCTAAGCCACCCAAGCCTGTATTTCTTTATGAAGACAAAAGTGGATCAGTTCTGGGACAAACAAACTGCAGCATAGGGAAGAAAAATATTGATTTTTTTTTTAACCCCTTGAATGCAAGATATGTTTCCAGTGCATTGATTTGCAATTTATTGGAGACATCTCTAGCAATCAAGGGGGTTAAATACCCCATTTGTCTTCTCTGTGCTGCAGTTGGTTTGTTACAGAACTGCTAGTCTTTAATTTACTAAATACAGCCCTCTGCTCCTAGTCATAGGATGCCACCTGGTGTTCAGAAAATTCACCTACAGTTGACCAATTCTTCTATTGCATTCTGTGGTATAGATGAGTCATCAGTTCACCGTAGAATGCAATAGTAACAGCTGCATCATTAAAACTTTAATAAACTAATATCAGTGGAAGCACCTTGTTATACCCAGCATGAAAATTCCTGTAATATATGTTTTACCTTAATTAAACCTTACTGATGATTTCATTAGGATTGTTAAAAAAAAAATTCGATTTTTATATATGTGTAATAGATAATTTCCGTTTTGCCTGTGAAGGACATTTACAAATCCGTTCTAAAAGTGACCATTGATGCGAGAGACATGCACTACAGGATTACTGGTTCTTGTACAACCCTGCATTAAATGCGAAGTCTTGATTATGGATGCAGATACTGCAGTTGCTTTCAAAAAAGGAACGCATACTTTTCTAGAGCAGACAGTTGATTTCAAAGCAGATAGGATGTTGATCCAGGGAAATAGCAGACTGCCACTTGGTGTCAGTAAGGAATTTGTACCCACTTGGTGCTTAATTGGAAATGTCTTCTATAGTGTCTTTTGCCTTCCTCTGGATCAACAGGGGTGATGTAGCATGGGCTGAACTTTTTTTCGTCAACTGTTACTATGAAAGAAACTGCATTTTTTGGAATCCGTGTTGGGCAGAAAACTCTGTGGCCTGCACAACTGTCTGTATAAATACTAAAAACCCCAGTAGTTAATGTACTACAAAGACTGGGCTCTCCAACTGCACCATAGGGGACAAATAAACATTCCTCAGGTTCCCATTGATTCAAGTTTGGATGTTAAGCATTTGCATTGTAGAGTGGTCTGCATTGGAGACCTTGCCAGCATTCAGGGGTTAAAAGTTCCATTTAACTCAGTGGGAGTGTCTGTTCCTTACGATAGTGTGCCCCAGAAATTATCTCACTTTCTTAGTATATCTGCCTTAAAGTCATACCTTTGTAATATTTCTCATGCTCCTTACTGTAAATTTGGGGGGATTAACCCCTTAAGGACTACGTGACGTGGTATGACCGTCACGGTCCTTATACCCTTAAGGACCAGTGACGGTCATAGCACGTCACGTACTTTTTACTTACAGCGATCTACCGGGAGCGCTGTAAGTAAAAACGGGGCCTAAAATTGATCGCTTCAAGACCGGAGCGATCTCTCTTTGGCCTCCAAGCGGCGCGCCGGTACGCATAACAGGTGACGTGTACCGGCGCATCGGCAAAGATCTAAGTGGTCCTTAAGGGAAGGTAACTTCCCTGGACCGCTGGTACTTAAGGGGTTAAATGCTGTTTCAGTATATAAACTGAATCTGCAGACTTTCTCTCATTTATTCTATTTGGAAATAATGGTTATATTAGAAGAACAGTGGCTGGTGTAATATGGCAGATAATAAAAATGTAGTTGTCAGTGCAAAAAAAAAATAAAAATAAAAAATAAAAAGATCAGGGTTTGACAACCCAGGTCCCAACCCACAACACAATAATAAACATGTTGGTGGGAGAGTTGTCTGGGTCTCCGCCCCCTTCCTTGTGGTTTACTGTTTGAAGGACACTAGATCGATGATGGGCAACCTGAGGATTCCTGTTGTTCGGCTACAACTGGCCATTTCGTTACCAATGAAGTGCACCTCCGTCTAGCTCCAGCTGTATAGTACACCACAGACTGACACTAATTACCATTACCGCTATGTAAGCATGATATTTTCATGCGCCATACATGACATATGAGAGAAGTGCTTGTAGACAAGTGTATGCTGAATAAGCACTTCTCTCATATGAATGAAAAATATCATGCTTACACAGCGTGAAGTAAAGAGCGTCAGTCTGGGGTGTACTATACAGACGTAGGTAGACTGAGACGCGCGTCAGTGGTAACAAAACTACAAAAATTTTTTTAACACCTTCACCTCTCTGTCTCAACATCAGAATGTCACCGTTTTCAACCAGGCGACATAATTATTGTGCCATCTTGTTGGTCGCCCGTTAGTGGGCGTCAATTCAACAGGATACCTAATTCCATCACTGCTGGCTGGGAGTGATGGGAACAGCTAGAAAGCATTGGGTTCCCCTCTACAGGTAACGATTCCATCGAACTGTGCTGTTTTGAACATTCTCCTATCTGTTTATGCTGCATTTGATCTCCTCTTGTTATTTTGGGAACCTTAATGGTAGAGAAGATTTTTTGCTGCGTGGAACATTTTAATCCTTCACAAATGGATAATCGATCTAGCGATGGTGAGTGATATTTAATTATTCATTATGAGAACGAACAGGTGAGCAGAAGCAGAAATCATCTAGTATTGTGTTTTATTGTATAGCACAGACTATAAATGTAACCTTGTGCATCTAAAATTGACCTTTTTTTTAACCCTTTGAGTGCCAGAAGGGTATGTAAAGCATTGCAATGCATTGCATAACCCTCTGGCAATCAAAGGCTTAAAGCAATCAAAGCAGCTGTGGGCAACTTGTAGCACACTAGCTGAGGATGGATAACAGCTCCCATCATCCTCAGCCAGCTGAGGCAAATGGGAACTGTAGTTCATCAGCAGCTGAAGAGCCAACTGAGCAAGTAGTCTAGAAATACTGTACTTTGTGGAACAACAGCTAAAGAACTGTACCTTTTCCCAGGATGGGCAGCAGGTACTTGAATTATAGCTGTAACCAAAATAGATGACTGCACCACTGAACAAGACTTAAAAAATAAAAAGCTATATGTATTAGAGACATGTAAGTGTATGATAACCATCCACATACCCAACTCCCTTACATCAAATAATCAAATTCCTTTGCATAAAATTATCAAAAAGATAAATATTACCTAAAGTCCATCTACCGTGATATAACCCCTTTTAAATACTTGCAGTATAACAGATCCTGTCCAAGCATATCCGGTAGTAGAAGAGGACTATCCTGAAACGCGTGGTTAGAGAATACAAGATGGATCTCTGACCTTATTTAGGACTTTTGCAAATCTTCGCTATTTGTAGCGTAAAACAGATATGGATTTACACATGACAGGCAGAGATATTTAGATAGGACTTTTACTACCAGAAATATTTGGATAGGATTGGTTGTATGGCATGTATTTACAGGTGTTAGTTATATTGGGCTTGATGGACTTTTAATAGAAATTTTATGTAGGGACTGGATTCTTTGATGTAAGGGGTCTATATATGGTGGGTTATCATAGACTCGCATGTATCTCATAAATAGATACATTTGTCTAAATATTGGTGAGTGGTATGTTAGAAATCTGACATACAGTGCCCCCCTTCAACATATTAACCCCCCCTTAGTAATTTGACATATATTGTTTCCATTCGACATGCTAACTTTTTCCATTTGTATTTCGACATATAGTGCTCCCATCCAACATTCTTCTTTCTCCAATTTTAATCTACATACACTGACCTCCTTGTATATGAAATGTAGAAGTGTTTCGAATGCACTGACAAAATCACATTGCCACAGCATCAACTTTAAAGGAGCAGTAAACTTTTTTTTATGACAACACATATTTTATAGAGCATTTCCTGTTGAATAAAATAAGGTCACTCCCATCGCTGTCAGACGTTTTATTCAAAATTTATAGCAGTTTAAATAATCAGGAAATTAATTTACTGTGTATACTTCCTGATAGTTCTGACAGGAAGTGACAGGCAGTTTCTATCACATTCTATTTAGAACTGTATGTCTCTGACTTTTCTGACTTTCCTCTCCATTAGAATCTAACAGGAAATCTAAGTAGAATTTTACCACTAGAGCGCACTGCTAATCTAAAAAAACATGGGTGTAAACTGTAATAACTCTGGAAATATAAATCTCTCGGCAGTGGGAGTACCCTTATTTTACTCAATAGGAAAATCCCTACAATATAGTTGGTGTAGTTGGATAAAAGCAGACAGCTCCATTTTTGTTAGTATGGCGACATGTGCGGCCTATGCCGGTTTTATTTTACCGTGGTTCTACAATAGAAAACCGGTAAAATACATGTTTTCAAAATACACGTTGCTTGTTTTTACTGTAATGCCAGTTTTGGCGCAGCTAATAGTTAGCGAGCCCCAAGACTTTAAATATGTGTTCTTACAGCTGGAAAGGTGCAGGATGCACACTCCTGATTTCAGGTTTGGATGCATTTATGATACAATTCTTTTTATTTATATAAACTGACTGCTAGGCATCTCTTGCAGAACCTGTGCACATTGATCAGCGCATCAAGCAAGTTTATACAGATCCAATATCTGTGGCAGACACAGGACTCTGGGCAGGCCAGTGCATTGACTTGGGCACTGGCTACATATACTAGCGCAAGTAAGATGCTTATTTTTTTTATTCATTTACTTACATCATATTTTACTGTTTATTCGGTCCATTTATATTATTCTTAGTTCTATATTCATGTATCTATATATTAGCATTCATATATGTATTTTTTATATTTTTTTTTGCTTTGCAGCAAAGTACTGCTTTATAGAAATGTATTGCCCTCTACACAGAGTATCACATAAGATCGTGTGATTCATTACAAAGACAAGTGCTCTATATTTATATACAAGTGCTCACTATATAGCGCTGTAAGAGTCAACATCGCAGATTTACAGTCTATACTAGCAGCTGAAGGATGCTTATATTACCTGTTGCTAACAGGTGAATATTCCTACATCTCTATTGGTTGTTTTAAAAACCAGAGCTAATTGAAATGATGCTCTCTTAAAAGGATGCTGAATTTCAGAAAATCATTGATCCCTGAGGAAGTATCGCAACAGATATGAAACATATAGTCTTTTTAACTATATTTCTTTATTGCATACACTGGTCAGGATACCACAAACCCACTGTTATCCACCTACACATGTACTTCATTCTACCGGGAAATGTTTTATGTTGGAAGGTTGCTGTGTACAACACTGGTTGTTCTTCCTCTGCCCGCTATGGTAATTAGGAGTCCAGGAGACCTGAATTCTGTGAGGGGCCTATACCAGCTGATTATTGATGAATCAGTCAGTGTAAGGGACGGGAGAGGTGTCTCATCATATTACCAATATCGGCACAGCACCTGCCTGCTACTTCATAATACCAAACAAGGTGGTATACTGATTGCTCCATTTACAGATCAGTTTCTTGACTATACATAGGATTTCCAACTCTGTGGAAGGTGGATCATATGGTACTGTGAGCTATTGTGGGTTTTTAATTTTTCGTTTTTTTGTGACATCACTTTTTTTATAGCGTTTGATATATATAGGCCTCTTTTGCAGTATTTGGAACTTTTTATCTGTTGAGATATTCCCATGTTTTTTGTATTTTTATATTTGTATGATTATTAAATATATACTAAATAGTAAACTATAGATTCTCGTTATAAAGGAGCACTCTCCTTTTTATTTTGTTTTTTTAAGATATTTAAATACACACATGTACTGTGTGTGATAGATTTATACACCTTTGTTGTAAAACAAAAAAACAATTGTAAGAATTTTGCTGTGGCGTACAAAAGGGTGTTCCCACTGCTGACAGTAGTTTATTAAAAGGTTTTTGCAGTTCATACTGTTAAGTGTATGAGCAGTAATCATCACATTCTATGGAGACCTGTAGGCAGTGGCTTGCCTCGCCCATAGAATGTAATGTAATACAATAACACTGTTGCTGTTTAATGTAAAACACCACATTGAACTGCTGTAATAACTTTTGATTTAAGCATATCCCAGCTGTGGAAATACCCTTGTTTTACTCTGCATTGAAAAATACCCTTGGATATATGTGCTTTTTTTTTTTTTTTTTTTTTTTCTATAATAAAATGTTACTGCTCATCTTAAAGCAATACCATTGTACAATCCAAAATAGGTCTATGGATGTCATTTTTAATATTTATTATTTTATTATAGCCAGGATATATACAACCATTATGACATCTGGAGACAAGGCAGGTGAGTAATGCATCTACCAAATACACACCTTCATATGATTAGGCAGCATTTTGGTTTAGAATATATAAAATGAAGCTTTAACTCCTTGGATGCTATAGAGGTTGTTGGAGTCTTCTTTAGACCCGAGAAACGATGGTGAGGCTTTGAGGCCTGAGCCAGAAGCCTGTAGTTTAGCAAGCAAGAGCCACATGTACTATACAGGACAAACAAACACGCTAAACATTCCCATTGATTTAAATGGGGCTTTCAACCCCTTGTTTGCTAGATAGGGTCTCACATGCATTGTGTGGGAAACTTCTCTAGTATTCAAGGGGTTAAAAGCCCCATTTAAATTAGAGGATATATTTCATTTATCCCCTATGGTGTAGACGGTATGCTCCAAAAGCCTCTTGCGGCTTATGTGTACTAAACCCTTCTGGTGCCAGAGGGGTATGTAACACATTGCGTTGTATACCCCCTGGCACTCAAAGGGTTAATGCATTATGGTCAGTGTGCACACTTTAGAGGGTAATTGACATCATGGTATATGGAAAAATAAATGTTCTTGCTCAGTCTTTAAATAGATAATCACAGCTATATCCATTTCTCATAGTAGTAGCAACAGCATTATAAACTTACAGCCCTCAGTCTACTGGTGCCACCTTGCTTCTCCTCCCTAGAGCTAGTGCTGTGTTCTCCAGAGAGGCAGCTGATGATTCCTATTGGCTGCTGTAATGTCTCTCATGTACCTGCACAGCCAGTAAGAATGAGGCTACCCCTGGCAGCAGTCCGCTTCTACAAGAGGTAGGAGAAGAAGCTTGAGGTTGACCCATACTCTGAGGTTTGTACATTTTTAGCACTGCTACTTCCAGTTATATGTAATATTATTATTATTATTATTTATTTATTTCTCTCTGCAGTTCTTCTCCGTTTTATTATTTTGCTCGTTCTCAACGTGTGGGTCACATTGGTGATTCTGAAATACAGGAAGAAAACAACCAAGCGGGATTAATTCAGCTCACACCTTTGCCTTGAACAAGCTACATGGAGACTGGACTGGATCACCAGTGTTGCTATATGGAACCTGCCCATTGTTTTTTTTTTTTTTTTTTTTTTTCTTTTGAACAAACCTTTATGTTCCAGGTCAGCAACATTGTAAATTGGCAGTGCTTTTCTGATATTTAACCATCTGAGTGCCAGAAGAGTATCCAGCTCATTGCTTTGCAATGCATTTGGATACCCTCTGGCACTGAAAGGGTTAAAGAAGTATATTTTTATTTTTTTTAATGAAAAATGAATATTGTATTACTTTTTATGTTGTGTAAAACACTGTTATCCCGATAGATCGGTGCATTTCAAATGTATTACAGTAAAACTGTCATTTCTGCTAAATTATTAGAAAAATAGTTTTTTGGAATCCAGTCAGTTATTCTGTTCCATTATATGGGAGATGGACCTGAGCCAATGGTTGCAGGCCTCCATAAAATGCAGTAATAACATCTCCACCACCTTCTGACTGCTTAAACCATGCTACGCTTACATAAAGCGTCCCGCAGCAGTGAGCACACCTTCCTTGTACTCTACAAGACTCCTCCTATATAATAATTCGCTAGCATGTTTGTCAGAAGCCGACATGCACAGTAGAGACTGCCCGCTCTGCAGTCATGCGCAGTACTGACTGCCCAAACGCTTAGTGGCTGATACGGAGCGGGGCGCTCCAAATTCAGACCAGAGTCCTCTCTGCGCACCTTCCTGGGACCGCTTGGTCCCAGGAAGGTGTGCAGAGAGGACTACGGTCTGAATTTGGAGTGCCCTGCTCCGTATTAGCCGCAGCGCGTTCGGGCAGTCAGTACTGAGCATGACTGCAGCGCAGCCAGTGAGAAGAGAGGATCCGGCCACCAGCTGAGGTTGCTGAGTGGCACTGTGGCTCGTGTGCACGGACTTTTCAACTAGTAATATAATAATTTGCTAGGATGTTTGTCACGATGCAGTCATGTGCAGTAGAGACTGCGCTCATTCGAGCGGTCTCTACTGCGCATGATTGCATTGTGTGGAGCAGTGAAGTAGCAGCCTCTTAACCCTTTGAGTGCCAGAAGCATATGCAACACATTGCAATGCGTTGTGTACCGCTCTGGCACTGAAAGGGTTAACATTACTTGGACCTTGGCCCCTTGTACACAGGCTTTTACACTAGTTGCTCTATAATTATGGTTTTGTTTTTTTCCACATAGTAAAACTTAACTTGTTCTTTTAAGATGGGGCAGGTATACGTGACTGGGATGGGGCAGGGCATGCAGATGGACTACAACTCCCATTACCCTTAGCGAGCACACTAGAAATCCTAGAAGCCAAATCTCTTTGTTAAATTGTTGATTTATGTAAGTACTGTAAAAATGAGAAGAAATGGTTATTTCTGATATGATATATGCAAAACCATTCCCATATGGGTTATGTATGAAAGTATTAAATGGTCTTCCGTAGTGTGGTGCGTGCAATACTGCACAAAGGTGAAACGAGGTAGGTTATCAATTTCAGTTGCTAGACAACAGTTTCAACACTAATATCTCAGTGAAGACAAGACCATATATATTTATAAATGCACATACACAGTAACATCAGTAAGATAGGGGGTTTGACTGTGTAAGGGACATGAGAAATGAGTGATCTGAGACATGAATGTACAGACCATTTTATTCAGTTGTCACTATGCGCTCCTCAAGAAAGTTATAGGTGGATAGACAGCACTGCATCGTGTCAGCACGCTGGTCAAAGTTAATCCATTGGTATGACTAGAAAGTGGAGTCATTCTGGAATAAACCAACTGCCCCATAGAGGGAGAAGAAAAACACTCAGTTGATTTTATTTTTTTTTAATCAGTTTTATGCTGAGAGGCCTCATGTATTGCTTCTCAATATGTTGGACACCTCTATAGCATTTAGTGGGCGTTTTGGGAATTGGTGTCTGTCCTCTGTACAATGGATTTACTCCAGAATTACTCCATTTCGTATTCATACATCAGGCTGATTGACTTGGTTGTGCAAGTAGTGGTGGTGACCTATATAATGTCCCCTGAGTGCTGGATTGGGAACTTTGTACAAGTTACATATTGAGAAAATACTTCTCGACATCAAGGTCATCATCATCCTGTAACAGAATCTTGTGTGCGGAGTCTACACGGCTGCAGTGTTGCATCTCACACTTAACATGACAGATGGGTTGTACTTACCACTGATTTTAAATCTTGCATTTGGATTTTCAGTCTGAGTGCCAGTGACATGTCCAAAGCATTGCTTTGCATTTTACTGGATACCCCACTGGCACTCAAAGGGTCAAATCATATTTGCGGTTTAGTAAACAAGAATGCATTTTGTCAGGGTCTTTCCTTTAGATAAATTCTTTCTTCCCAAAATGAAGTATTCTGCGCACTGAGGCCAATGTACTAAGAAATGGAGCAATTCTGGCACAAACCAAGTCCACCATAGGGGACCAATACAGATATCTCTATGATATAATTATCTTTTAACCCCTTGAATGATAGTTATCCAACTTTGACACAGTCCTGAACCACAGGGATCTCGTATAAATATCCTATTGAGTTAACCCCTTGAGTGCCAGAGGGCTACGCAATGCATTGTAAAGCAATGCGTTGCGTACCCGTCTGGCAATCAAAGGGTTAAATGGGGTGTTTAACCCCTTGAATGCTAGTGGTCTCCAGTGCATTGTTTCACAGTTCATGGGAGTCTCCTGTAGCATTTGGAGGTGGGGTAAAGTCCTATTGATGTCAGTGGGGATTTTGGGAAGGGTCCTGTACCCTGTGGTTCTGTTGGCTTGTTCTGAAATTGCACCACGTTTCTTAGTACATCAGCATTGCTGTTGTTGCCATGTCTTGAAGAAATGATAGAAATAATCACCCTTACCAAAAAATAAAAAGAATATCAGTCTGGATTGGTAACACCTTCCCATCCACTAATTACTGATCTCTTCTATATAGCGTGTATACACACACAGTGCAAGTGTTTTGCATGTCTTGTACCAGAAACATTGGCAAGTGACCACAAAGCTCTGATATATTTAGCTGTTACCAACATGAAAGAATGTTCGCTGCCTCCAAATAAACCAATGACTTAGCTCTTAAAGCAGAACTAACACTCCTTAATAATAACTCTGACTTACCTTATTATGCACAGAAAATCCTGTCTGTATCTGAATTTTGCCCGTGTGCTTATGGGGATAGGCACTAAGGAGTGATGAAGTGGAGATGACTTCTCCAGTGATTTCACTTCTCCAAGTCCTATGTTGTTCTATGGAGTCAATATACTAAGATCTCTCCCACTTTGGAGATCTTAGAGCAGTATGGAATAATACAGGAACTAGAGAAGTCATATCACTGGAGACGTCATCTTCACTTTATCACGCCTTAATGCACAAGCTCCATTGAGTCCTAGGGGGAGATGCACGAAGGGGTGATAAATAGGTGACAAAGTGGAGATGAGTTCCCCAGTTTTCTAAACTCTCCAAATCCTATGTTTTTCTATGGAGCCAATGCACTAAAAATGTTTCAGCTTGAGAGACCTTACTGCATTGGCTCCATAGAATACCATGGGGACTGGAGAAATAATCTCCACTTTATCACCCCTTAGTGCATAACCTTGCTCAAGGTCATGTCTGTGGAGGAGGACACGAGTTTCTTGAGTTTTTTGTTTCTTCAAACTGCAGCAGGCAGGATGTATTAGCCTTATTATCCCTTTAAGTGCCAGAAGGGTGCACAACGCATAGCTTCTAAAGGTGTTGTGTACCCTTCAGCATTCAAAGGGTTAAGGACACAGAATGTGCACTGCACATTGACACAATGCATTGCACAATTCCCGGCTCCTTAGCCCTTTGAGTGCCAGAGAGGTATCCAACACTTGCAGCACAATGCGTTTGCTATCTCTCTGGCACTCAAAGGGTTAAGAGTTTAAGATTACTGTGTGCAGTGATCCAGCATTGTCATGGCTGCCTCCATGTACATGACATCCAGGACTGATATGGAGATAGTAATCTCTTATAAGCACTTACAATAAGATCCCATACTATGGGCAGCAAACCTTAACCCTTTAAGTGCCAGAGGGATACACAATGAATTGTGTTGACTTGCATACCCCTCTGGCACTCAAAGGGTTAAGGTTTGCTGCCCATAGCATGGGATCTTATTGTAAGAGTTAGTTTTTCTTAGAACTGTTCATGTATAATTCGTTATTGGAACTACTGTTGCCTTTTACTGTCACAGTTACATTATGTGGTAGAAGTTGTATTTTTTTTTTATACAAGACAAATGTATCTTTTGGCCAACTTGTATTTTTTGCAATGTAAAGGTTATAAAGGTTTTTTTTTTTTTTTTTTTAGGCATTTTGGGTTTTGGTCAGTATATGTTTGATCAAGAAATGAATCCATTTTGTTGCTGAAATGTTATGATATTAAATTGGTATTTTGCATCAGCTGATATTGTAGTTTTTCATTTTAAGGAACACTAACACTGCTCAGCTCTTTAACCGTTTGAGTGCCAGAGTGGTACGGAATGCATTGCAAAGCAATGCATTCCGTACCACTCTGGCACTCAAACGGTTAAAGGACCAGAAGGGGTGCATTACCCATTGTACACCTCTTTGGTCTTTAAAGGGTTAATAGAACCACCGAAGAAGGAAAAAAAAAAAACTGCAGTAAGAAAATCCTAATGGTCTCCATGAATTTTCCTCGATTTGCCAAGTTGAAGAGCAGAGACGTTCAAGGGATAGTGTTAAAAAACAGCAGCTCCAATTAATCTTCATAGTATTTGGGCCATGGAGAGTGTTATTTCAATACTGTCAGAGTTGTAGTTCAAGAGTAATTGAATGATAAAGTATCCCCCTCCCGCCCCTTATACTGATATAACACTGCTCACCTCAGATGTGGAATCTGGGACCAGACCGTTCACAGCAAGGGACAATCATCTTACTGCCCTGCCGCCCCCCCCGACAGATTTTTCCTTATGCTCACTGAAGATTGCCCTCTCTGCTATCCATCTGGACAGTCTTGCTGCTCTGAGCTGAGCAGTGTTCCATCAACTTGGACAGTATTGAAGCAACACTCTCCAACATTACTATCTCTTTCAGTCCAGGACAGTGTGTAAGTTTCATGATCTTTTGCATTTTTAAGCATAGTGAGATATTGTCTGGTGGTGCTATGTAATGGAGCACCATTTAGATAGTCCGGAGACTTGGAGCCTGGTTACTGGGGAATTTATTACTTATGGAAATGTAGAATATAATCCTTTGAGCTCCAGAGGGTTGAGCATTACTCTTCAATGCGTTGCTCACCCTATCTGGTATTCAAAGGGTTATTAGCAGCAGAGCAGGGGAAGAGAAGGTAGATATGGCTTACCGCATTTTATCCTCTTATGCCTCTCCCCATGTATATCTCACCCATCTCCACACCTAGGAACTCTTACCAAACCGCACCTGTCCAATACTGCCCCCACCAAGATTAAAGTATTCGGAATATCAAAACATAATTTGTAATAGATTTGTAGAGGCTTTAAAACCCATCTCTCAAACCGCTATGGTTTGAGAGATACTGGCAATGAAAGTTCCCCCTTTCTTGATGTCAGCTGTAAAGCTGACAGAAGGGGATCAATGTCGTCCGACACGATGAGGCTCTGCAAACCAGGCATACTTTGTAAACCTTTCCAATGAAATAATTCTTTTGCAATAACGGGATTTCAGCTCTGCTGCAGAGACGCAGGCTGATCCCCGGACTGGAATTTCCTGCTGTCAGCTAGACACTGACGTTAGGAGGAGACGATAGAAGGGGGAACTTTTTTTCTCAATTACCTCTCAAATGATAGAGGTTTTAGAATTATGTTGGGACATTACTAACCCTTTAAGCCCTGCTCACATGATATGAATTGCAGCATTTTGACACTCCCACCAACAGCCCAGGTATGATTCCTCCCCCAACCCCATGTATGTCATTCTGTGCCTACTACAATTGGGACAGTAGAACAAGGCTGAGGTGTAAAAGTGCATATGTGGTTCTAGGACTATGACTGCAGTGAACAGTGGGACAAGGCTGGGGTGTCAGACACTGTATGCTTCTCCAGCCTTGTCCTTCTGTCACACTGATAGTTATAGACCTATGCAGAATGTGCATGTGTTACTGTATCTATCACTCTATCACTCTCTCTCTCTCTCTCTCTCACAGCAGGACTGATCCACTAAAGAAAAGTGATGCAGTTCTGGGGTAAGCCAGCTGTACTGTAGGAAACAAGTCATTGATTTCTTTTTTTTTTTTTTTTCACTGCTAGATTAGTGACCAATGCATTAGGCACCCCTCTAAGGTTCAAGAAACTTTAAATACCAAGTTAAATAAATGTTTTTAGAGAGAGAGAGAGAGAGAGAGAGAGAGCGAGTGTGTGTGTGTTAGGGGTAATCGTGTATATTTTTTGCTAGTATTGTTATATTATATTTATATAGGGATTTTTATGTACTTAATGATGAATGCTTCTCTCTTAGTCAATGTGCCCTCCTGCAGGAGGACACTCTACCCCATGGTTCCTGTATTCCACATTAGACAAACATGTACACTTTTAAATTGTTTACTGTAGAACACGTTTGTGCTGTGCACAAACACATGGCCGGATTTCCCAACAGGCAGAGTAGGCAACCGAGCTCCATATTTTGTTGGGCGCCCCACATGTATTGTGGGTGTGGTCAGAGGAATCTCTAGGCACCTGCACCAGTTTCATGTATCTTTGCAGGCTATTATTTAACCCCTTGCATGCTAGTGATCTCAACACATTGCAGAGCAACACGCTGGAGATCTCTCTTGCAGCTTAGCGGTTTAAGCCATCAGTGTTCTTGCTTGTTACAGGTCAAGGGTATTTATATGCTAGGAAGCAGGGGATGGGATGAGGTAGGATCATGTGAGGAGTGGGGGTGTGGTCATGGGGGCAGCTAAGGGCACAGACTGCCTTGCCTAGGGACACCTGGGATGTACATATGGCACTGCACGTGCCTATCAGAGGTTCTAGATCAAAAATGTTCTGGAGTAACCAATAAGACCATGAACCCCTATGATACTGTTCTTCTCCTGTGCGCCAAAGGAGCTATAACAGGGGTGGATAATATCCTCCAACAGCTGTTGGAATAACCTGGCTCATATCTTTTCTTGGATGACCAGTTACAGTTCAAGAGCCTCCAACAAAAGATCAAAATGGAGAATTTATAATCTACAAAGAAGTAAAAGCACAGAAATCAGGTAAATTAAAAAAAAAAAGCTATGTAAAACCTTTTAGAACTAAAACTGGAGTCATTTTGTAACACTGCTCTGGCGCTCAATCGGTTAAACACAAGATTCTGTTAACAGCATACACCTTCATGATCTTTAAACTTTTGATTGCCAGAGGGGTAAAACCCTTCTAGCCTTCAGAGGGTTAAACTTGTCTTTAAAGGTGTAAACAAGTAAATATTGTCTCTCTAAAAACTGTCATTTTAAAGGATCAGTAAATCTTTTTATAAAAAAATATATTGTAGAGCTTTTGATGTGTAAAATAAGAGTACTTCCACTGCTGAGAGGTGCATATTTCCAGACTTATTACAGTTTAAACCATTTTATTTATTTATTTTACATTAGCAGTGCCCTCTAGTGGTCAAATTGCAATTAGATATTCTGTTACATTGTATTTGAGAGGAAAGTCAGTGACATACAGTTCTCCACAGAAAGTGACAGAAACTGCTGAGTCACTTCCTGGCAGTTAGAACTTTCAGGAAACAAAACGCACAGTAAATTGACTTCTTGATTATTTGAACTGTTATAACTTTTGAATAAAAACTGCCAGTAGTGAGTGACTATTTTACTATCCACAAAAAGCTTGATAACGTTTTTTTTTTTGTTTTTTTTTTAATGAAAAGTTTACTGCCCCTTTAAAAGGAAAAAAAAAAACAACAACCTTCTTTTGAACATAATGTTCTCAAAGTGGACCTGCCACTCATAAGACACCTTTAACTTAATTTATAAATAATTAAAATCTGCCTTTATGTTCTCCTAGCACATTTCCAATGTGACATTACCCTGCCTTGTGCTAATTTGTTGGGTTTGAGGCCAAAAGTATAATTTGCTGCTCTTTGAAATGCTACAAGTGTGCAGTATTATTGGACCGGCATATTAATAGTTATAACTATTGATATTACAAAAGGCTTGTACAACATACAAGTAGTTTGTAATTCATTTTAAAAAGAAGTAAAAAAAGAGCATCTTAAAACAATCCTAGTAATGATCGGTATGCTTTTGAAAGGCAGCCCACTATTGGGTGAAAAATAGGATTTTAGTCTTACCTGTTAAATCCTTTTCTCTTCATCCATATAGGTTACTGGTAACTTTGGGTAGGTGACCTGCCCCTTTAAGACAGGAAACTTTCATGAATAAGTAGTGCTGGGTGGAGCCTACCTTCCCTCTCAGCCTGCAGTAGCCAATACTCTCCAGTTAGATTGATAACGCTAACTATTGACTAGATAGCCAAAGTGAAAAGAAGACTCCTGTGAGCGTGAACCCAAAAGGACGCCCACGTTCTGCCACAGGAGAGCCAAGCACAGTCCCTTGACAGAGTGGGAGACCAGTAACCTATATGGACTAAGAGAAAAGGATTAAACAGGTAAGACTAAAATCCTATTTTCTCTGTCGTCCAGTATAGGTTACTGGTAACTTTGGGATGTCCAACCATTGAGTTCCCTGAGGTGGGAAGTAAGACAAGGACCAGGAGCAGTGTCCCCAAAGGCACCAGAGCATACATGAGCTAAACAGATCATACACAGCCCTCTAAAAATAAAGTGTCAACGGACAGAAAAATCGGTGTAAACACACCAGAAACTAACACAGCACACCGAACTAGAGCCAACAGGGCTCAACAGTTAAGGAGTACTAAACGTACCTATAAAGACCCTAGACAGGCAATACAGCCTATAGGATCTTCCTGTCAAATCTGGCATCAGCCGATGCCAGCACATCAACACGGTAGTGTTTTGAAAAGGTGTGCACTGACGACCAAGCAGCCTCCTTGCACAACTGAACAGCCGAGGCCTGATTCTTGTAAGGAAAGCAGGTAGACTGCGTCTTAGGCTCATGAAACACATCAGAAGGGTCCTTGGGATCTTCCGATGCCAAGGGAATATTCAAAGTAGTGAGGATGGCCCTGATAAGGGTCAGCCTCAAATGGGTCCCCAAAAAACTGGGAAGACACCTCCACAGAATTATCCTCGTCATATGAATCCATTAAGAGTTAATCTTCAGATGAATCAGACACATCAGGTATCCCCTGTGGTTTAGGTAGGGATGATTTGATGAATACAGGGGGTTGCCAAGACTGGAAGACCCCACTCAATTGAGATGGTAAAAGTTGTAAGGTAGACGTTAAATCTTTAGTAGTAGCCTTAAACTCCTGTAACAGAGTTGGCTCTAATATATGGCTGGAGGTGACTCAGGGGCAGCAGCGCATGTAGGGCATAAATGACCTGAATATTCTCTAGGTAACCCTGATTGACATAAGGAACAATGTGCAATGGGGGTCACAGACGTCCCAGGGTCCTTAGTCTTAGGCCTAGCCCCAAGTTCAGACGGATTAGACATTCTCACAGTGTCACAAAGGTCTCAATATATCTGGTATATGCTAAACAGTGTTTAAGATTAAAATTTTACCCTCAGAAATCGCTAAAATGCACTTATCTGGCAGGCGAAGGGTTAATCAGCTGAGGAGAGAAGGAAGGCTCCAGCCCTGTGTAGGATACTCGTTAAGGGATGAAAGAAAATTGCGACCACAACGGGAGCTGATCAGTAACAAGCGCGCAAAGCAAGCGCTCATGGGAAATGTAGTTTCCCTATACAAGTACCCCAAACCGTGCCTGGAGCCCCCCGAGCCCCCCAAAACACTCAGAGCATGAATCGGATCATAGAAAAAGGGTAGACAAACAAAACAAGCCATCTCTGAAGTCGCTATGATGAGCTGTTGCAGAGATATGTCCCAAACAGTAAAGTCTCATGGAGGTGAATGGAACATGGCGTCTATGCGATAAAAATGCGCCTTTTAGAAAATTTACACTGAGAATTAGCAAATACACCAGAAAACATAGTAAAAGCGAAATAAACACTGCCCCCAACCGGGAAAGTGTTGAAAAGTACCCAAAACATGTCAAAATAGCATACAAAGGGTTAAATTACCACAGAAACACTGCTCCAAGCCCCCCAACAGACATGCAGACAGAGAGTAAGCATGGGACAAGTGGACCTGCAGCACACAAAGGGTTACTCACATTTTTAATCTGTCTTCAGATTACCATGTATTTAAGAAGAAGCCTCCGTGGGCCACTCCTGGGAAAGAACTTGTCCAGTAAGATTTTCCCCTCAGGGCTAAAAGGTCCACCATAGCACCTGGAAACTGAGCTATCCACATCTAGGGGCACTGTCAGTTATGGTAATCCGCCTAATGGTGGTATTTCATAGCTAACAGAAAACAATAAAACACTAAAACTAAAGCAGAACAGCTTCTCTGTCTTTCCTCTTCAAAGGAAACGATCTAACTGGAGAGTACTGCCTACTGCAGGCTGGGAGAGAAGGTAGGCTCCGCCCAGCACTCCTTATTCAAGAAAGTTTCCTGTCTTACTTGAAGGGGCAGGTCGCCTACTCAAAGTTACCAGTAATCTATATTGGGCGACAGAGAAAAGAAAATGGTACATTAAACATGTTGCTGCAATGAAAAGGGCGATATCAGAATCTCGCCCGCATGAAAAGGGTGAGACTGATATAGCAGGCTTAAGCGTTGCACAATTAATAGTTCACTTTAAAAATGATAATCTACATGCTGCACATTCGATTCAGTACAAAGTTTTTAATGAAATTATCCAATACCGCTCTTACACATAGCGCTTGTAGGAATCACATAGCCAGCCACTGATAATGCTTACATCCATGTACGTTAACCCTTTGAGCGAGAGGGGTACACTTGTCCCGGAACCACTCAAAGGGTTAACATACATGGGTGTAAGCACTAGCAGTGGTTGGAAGTGTGATTTCTATATGCCCTGTATAAGAGCGGTATTGGATGATTTCATTAAAAACATTGTACTGATTCCTGTGTGCAGCATGTAGGTTATCATTTCCAAAGTGAACTATGTGCGAAGTTTACGCCTGCGATATCAGAATATCTCCCTTTTGATGCGGGGGAGATTCTGATATCACCCTTTTCATTGGGCCAACACGTTTAATGCACAGTTGTCTTTGTTGCCCAATTGTGGGCGACATTTGGATAGTGAACCGTAACGATGTCAATGAATTTACAGAGACACTAATGCATACATACAGGTTGCTATTCCATGAACAAATGCACTTATGTATGTCAAGCTTATATAGCTTGCCTACTCTGCCATCCTGTCTGCCTGATCCCTCCCTGCTCCTTGTTTTTGCCAATGAGACAGATTTGAGTTTCCAGCTATATTTTGATTGGCTCACAAGACTAAGACCCAATCACAATACTGCTGGGGATTCAATTATGTTAGAGAAAATGGACAAGCAATAAAAACATTAATACGGTACGTCTCAGAACCTCTTAATACATAATTGATCTTCTCAAAATAAAAGTGGAAGAATTCTGGGGAAAACCAAATGTACTATAGGGGAGAACTAAAAATTCCCAAATTCCCATTGATTAAAATGGGGTGTTTAACACCTTGAATGCTAGCGAGGTCTCTTAAAAGCCTCATTTAAATCAATGGGAATTTGTAGTCCACCCTCCCATAGTGCAGTTGGTTTCCCCAGAATGCCTCCACTTTTCTTTTGAACACATGGCCCTTAAAGGGATAGTAGTGTTTCAATAACAGTTAAGCTATGAACCCTCTGCTCTGTAACTTTGCTAATGCTGAAATAACTATATTTTCTCTGAAATTATATTATTAATTGTCCCCCCTTCTGCCCCTTTTCAATAGGCCAGGCCACCTCCCCTCACATCTGAAGTTTGATCATTGGACTGGACAGATCACAACTTGGGATAATCTTCCTTCATTCAGTATAAGAAAACTCTTGCCCTCCTTGACGAGGGAGGGCAGTTTTTTCCTTATACTGATAGAAGGGGACAATTTATGATATAATTTCAGAGGAAATAGAGATATTTCAGCATTAGCAACATAACGGAGCATTGGTACACACTATATGGAGGGATCGGAGCTTCAATGTAATTGAAAGATTACTAACCCTTTAAGTCCAATCTTATATGAAAAAGCCAGTAAGTGAAGTACCCTCACAGGGAAGAAACAAACATTGAAAGTCTGTTCTATCATAATGTTCCCACTGAGTATACAGCAGTCATCTTTTTTCTTTCTACACAGGAGAGGAATAGCCATACGCATATTAATCTGCACCAAAAAGGACCAGCTTTCCCCCAAAAAACACCAGGAAAATTGAATGAGCTCTAAAGTGCTTGAAAACCTCAGACTTAATATCTGCCTCAATGACACTGTTTCATATATGGCCTGATGTTTATTTAGGCAAGTGTCACCTTAATTCAAGTTTACATATTTGAAAACTGCATTAAAAACTGTCTGTGTCATGTTAGCCAACAGCCTAGCAAGTGTATAGTTCAGGAGAAAGTGAAAATGTCCTGGTACTGCACAGCTTCATTAGTATATGAAGTGTCACTGAAACCTTCACTAAAATATAACACGTCACTGAAAAGCTTAATTAGCATATGAAGCATCACTAGTACTCACGGATACCATAATTAGCATACATTAGCATATCGTAACAAGTGTAAATATCTCCTTAACTGTACATTTGGTGGTATTTTGGCTAGCATAACACACAAGCAGATTTTAAAGGAGCAGTAAACTTTTTTAATGAAAAAAAATATATCTATTGTAAGGCTTTTTATGTTTAGTAAAATAAGAATACTCCCACTGCAGAGCAATGCATATTTCCAGAGTTTTTACAGTTTAAACCCATGTTTTTTATTTTAGCATTCCCTCTAGTGGTCAAGTTCCAATTAGTTTTTCTGTTACATTCTAATGGAGAGAAAAGTCAGTGAAATGCAGTTCTCCATAGAATGTGATAGAAACGGCTGAGTAATTTCCTGTCAGTTACAAGTAACAGGAAATAAATGCACAGTAAATTCACTTCCTGGTTATTTGAACTGTTATAAATTTTGAATAAAACAACTGACAGGAGTGAGAGTGGCCTTGTTTTACTCAGCAGGAAAAGCTCTTTACCATATAGGTTTTCATACAAAAAGTTTACTGCTTCTTTAAATAGGCAAACTAGAATTAGGGGGAAGTTCCACTTTCAATCTCTTGGATATTACAGAGTTCTCTCTAAACAATAAGATTACAATTTTCAAATACATTCAAGGCCTGCAGGTTAAAACACAGTATATAAACACAAGGACTAAAGGATACATGTTATATTTTATTGTCAATATGGTTAACAGTTTTATCATACTGCTGCTGTATAAAACATGCACTTTGAGAGATATTTAGGAGTACAGCATGAACGAGCCCACATAAATTACTTTTTTTGTTTTTGTTTTTCATAAGACCACGTAAAAAATAATTTGAGCAAGTGCCAGAGAGGCCCTTTATATATATATATATATATATATATATATATACTGTTCTTTTCAACCTAACTAAACATTCTTCAAAAAGCTGTTGGAAATTATCTCTCTATACTCAGAGCTCGGACATCAGTCTCCAAAATATTAAAATACATCTACAGTATGAAAGCATGTGACAGCCCTTGAATGTGTGCACGTGCTATGAACACTTAAAAAAAATTATAAATCAGATGCTTTTTTTTTTTCCTTTCAAGAAATAAAAACATAACTAGGACAGAAAGCATAACAAGGCCAAAACGTTGTCATAGCACTTAAAGAAGAGTATTATAAGGATCAGTGACTAATACTGAGGAAATGGAGAAGGGGGATGTGTAGATTATGGAGTAGGAATAAAAGGTCTGCTCCAGTTCTTTTCGGTAATATATTTGCATCCAAACTCTTTCCAAAAAGAACTTTTAAATACATTCAAAAATATAGGCTGGTAATCTAATGTGTAAAAAATAGTGCACTATTCCCCCAGCACAAAAGCTAATTTTGCATCTGGCAATAAATGTTGGAATGGTCAAAATGATTTAACTTTTTTATCCCCTTGGATGATAAAGATGTCTCCAAAGTATTGCTCTGCAATACAGTGGAAACCTCGCTTTCATCCCATGGGTTAAATTAAGGCATCTGGATAGGTCATTGAAGATATCATTACAGTCAAATGCTTTAGAATCTATCAAATATTAGACTAGCCGCTCAGCACTTGCATGCAATTACATTTTTTGTCCCCCCTCGTACATGAGGATTAGTAAAGATTTAAATGCTATGGCTTCGTACAGATGCATAGTTGCTACTGCGGTAGGTAACGGTTAAAGAGTACAAAAATAAATTGTGACGTTCTCACAAAGCCTCTTGCGATACAGTACAATATAAATATATACACAGTAGAAACAGTCGGGTCGATTGGGGCAGCTCCCTTTGCTTGACCGATGGTTCTGATCTTGGAGCTGCTGTGAAACGAGTCAGGTGCGACACTTGCACAGCTTATTCCCATAGTCCGAATGTAGTGTGAGTTTCTGACGAGAGAGCTCTGTGGAACGGATGGCTTTAACCCTTTCACTGCCGCTTTTCAAGTGAAGCCACTGGATCTCATTCTGCGCTGGAAGCCCCTTTTCCACACGTGCTTTTTGCAATGTGTCCGTAAAGTTGTTGGGAAGCTCTGAATCTGACCACTAGGATTCCAGGGTAATGGCAGACTTCTGACCATCCTGACTCCAAAGCCACTGGTCAGATGATACATTATCTTATTTTTCATATTGCAGCAAACATTTTGTAAACCTCTGATATATATAGCACAGTCTCTTAGGAAAAAATATATATAGTTTTTTTTTTTTGGGGGGGGGTTATTTATTTGTTTAAACATTTTGGGACATTGTGTTAGACTTTCAGTCTCATTTAAATCTGAAGAAAAGATCCTCTTGTGATGGGGAGTGCGTTCATGGAAGGCAGTTAGCTGAAAAGAAACAGGAAAAAAAAATTATTAACACAACGCTGGGCACATCAATGAGGGCATGGGACAACCTTTGGCTCCCCAGCTATTGGAGATTAAAACGCCTATGACCCCGAATCAGCCAATCATGGGAGTTGTAATCTCTAACAGTTAACGCTTTGAGTGACTCAAAGGGTTAATATTGCCAATCTGTAGGTTAAATGTTTGCGTACCAGAAAGCTACGTTGATTCTTGACTTCTCTCAGAGTCAAAGGTTTACTCAATTTACGATGTCAAAAAGGCCTTGAAGACAGCAATGTACTTTGGGAAAAGTAAGGGAGTACATTTCTTTTTTTACCCGATTTGGAGGATATGGGAATTATTGTTAGAACCCTCAGTGAGTCAGAGCAATGTCCAATTCACTGCAAAGCAAACCATTCAACACTTGATTGGGAATCTCAAAGAATAATTAACCCTTTGAGTGCTAGAGGTATCAAACACATTGTGTTCCATCTAGGTGGTTTTTAACCCTTTGAGTGCCAGAGGGGGTGTGCAACACATTGCTTTGCGCAAAACATTGCTTTGAAATGCAATGCAATGTATTCAGCTCTGGCACTCAAATGGTTAATGATCTTTGAAATTAAATGTATCTTAGGGTCCACTTTAAAACTATAGGGGGAAATGGTCACAACACCGACACCACCGTTCTCTACACAGTAAAGGTGTGTGTGACTGGAAACGTCTGTGCTGTACAATACTGAAGGTGTTACAGTATATACACAGACAAAGTGGATCTATTCTGGAGTAAACTAGCTGCATCATAGAATATTACCCTTTGAATCCTAGAGGCATCCAACCTGGTGCTTTACAGTTCAGTCTAAGTCCTCTCTAGCACTCAATGGGTCAAAATTCTCTTTTTAAACAAGTGAGAATTTGGGGATTCATTTTTGTACCATACAGTGCATTTTCTGTAGAATTGCTATACACAAGGCCCATAGTACATCGTAAGAGCAAAGACACTACAACCCCAAACAGGAAGTAGAAGACAAAATAGAGGGTTACATTATGGGCAGCTTAACCCTTCGAGTGCCCAAATGGGAAATTATTGTATTGCAGAATGCTGGAACACAGAGGATGATTTATTCCTTTAAGAACCAGAGGGGCGTGCAACGCATCGAGAAACAATGCACTCCACACTTCTCTGGTTTTTACAGGGTAAATAAGAACTGGAGCAATTCTGGAGAAAAACCAACAGTATCAGAGGAAACCAGAAAATGTATTTAAAGGGGGTATTTAACACCTTAAACGCTAGAGAGGTTCCAAAAGCATTTTGTTCTAGACCTGACTAGCACTCAGAGGGTTACAAGACCCGTCTAAATCAATAACCACACTGGAAATATTTATTTGCAGTTCATCTGTTGCAGAATTGTTCCAGTTCTTACTAAATCAACCTCTAAGGGTTAAATCCATTGATCAGAGCCTTTTGGCAATCACATCTATTTACAGAACAACCCCATCAGACATGCAAAATACGTATAACGGTTATACACTGCACTGCAGGCACAAGCCGCACTTTAATACCTACCAGTACATACACATACTTACCCACATAAAAGGGGAAACACAAGCTACAAATGCAAAGTAGTTAAAACATAGTATGATACACATTTTCTTTTCTTTGAAACACACACTGGTAGTTCACTCACTGTTGCAGTCTATAAACTATATTGAGTCTGGCCCCTAGAATTCTAATTTAAGGACAACAAACAAGAAAATATAAAAATACAAATTTTAAAGCTCAGGCTCTTGCTAAGTAACTGCTATTCCCACCTCTGGGAGTGGTAACGTTTATAAACGTACAGCCTTCAGGTTACAGCTACTGAGAGCTAGTGCTGAGAGCTCCCACCCAGATGTAGCGCAGTGAGCACCAGAGAGGCTTCCAGGTGTCACCTCACACCCACCTACACAGCCAACAGAAAGGAGTCTGCCACTGGGGAAGCAATGCAATAGAGGTATCTCCATGGGCTGGGACATATGCAGAAATTTTTCAGGGGGAGCAGAGGCCATAAAATGACCCCCAGGCTAGCCCACCTAGCCCCTATGTTTATATGGAGGGGCAACCCCCGACACCCATAAAGATGTACCACACCATGGGCATCTGGAGGGGGCTCCCTAGGGGCTGGGTAGGCTGGCCTGGGGGTTTTGCATCCATAACCCCCACTCCAGATGCCCCTGCCTCACACTGTAGTTCAGAATTGGAAGATTACTACATCTACATTTCACAGTGTATATTTACTTTACCTTCTCAAAACCCACCACAGACAAACATGCTGAATAAGCAATCCATAGCAAAAGTAACTCCCCCAGCTCCACCCATATTGTTCTGCAGGACAATAAAAGAGGAGGCTCAGACTGCGAAATGCTAAAGAATGCTATAGCCTTCCAATGCACAAACAGGATATTGCTATACTGGACTGCCTTTTCAAGGGCACCTTCCTGGGGTAAGTTCTACTATTAAATTATGAGGCACTTATTCCTTAGGTGTAGTTTTTATTGTCTTGCAATGAAGTATCTGTTTTTCTGACTGATTAGCAAGAACACACTCCAATGAAGGGTTACATCATGAGCAGCAAAACCGTTTAGTTGAGTGCTAAATGTGTGAACAAATACTGTAAGTTTTACAGCAGTTTTACGGGGTCACATCTATCTACCATAGTGGAGTTCTGCCTTTGCTGGATTGATGTGGAGTGGAGTGACCCAGAAATGGGCAGCTGCGATTCTATGATGCTAGAGTAACTTATGCCCATTATATAAGCCTGGGACACAGACCATTATTTATAAAAGAAAAGTATACTATGATTATTATTATTACACCGTTTATTGACAGGTGATCTATTGGTGCAACAGATCCAATAGGAAAGAGATTGTATCGAGTTATAAACCTTTAGAGTAGGGATAAACAACATGTTGTTCCCCAGATTTTTTACTTAAACTCCTGCCCATGGCCAGCTGAGCATGATGGGATTTGTAGGCCAACAACAACAGCTGGAGAGCAACAGTTTGTTCTCCCTTGCTTTAGGGCAAATCAAGGCAGTTTCTAATTTGCAAACAAGCAAGTAAAACACATTTAATTCCACAGCAAAATACAAGAAAAACAGCACACAGAGCAGAGTTTAAACGCACACACTACAGGCAGGTCCTGGTATTACATGCATGCCCCTACAACTACTACCCTGCAGGAAAAGACAGCATGTTCATCTACATGGGGATAGCAAGACAATAGATTTTTGATTACGAAAATCATCTCTTGTTTAGTAACCATGTGATGTGTTTCAGATTATAAAGAAGCTTAACCCTCTGAGTGCCAGAGGGGTACGCAACGCATTGCAAAGCAACGCGTTGCATATCCCTCTGGCACTCAAAGGAATAATACTACTTCGAGCAGCTCTCTCACCCCTTGGCTGACTCATTTTTGCACTTTGCGATATCAAACTCAGACCTAAAATATTAAAGGAGCACAAATACGGCTTAATAATAACACACTAGTGCATGTGCTTACCTTACAACAGTAGAAAATCCTAATGGGCACTGTGAATGTAGCCCTTGCACCTCGGTTCAAAAGAGAACATCTTCAATAAGTACATGATATCATACCCAGTGGATGACTCTTGCAGGATGCACTACTGGACCAAAACTGCCAACTGAAGCTTCTGTTCCCACTCTCTGAAACAGCAGCAAGAACAGCACGAGGCACAGAAGATATCAGTACTGCAGTGGGAGAGGATTGGGGCCAGGGAGCCTCGCTAGCAAGAGTCCACTTCCACAGATATGACATCCAGTATTGCTTGAACCAAGGTGCCAGGGCAAAAACTGTAGATTCCTTTAGGATTTTCTAGCTAAGCAAAGGTAATTTATTAGGAAGTGTTAGGTTTCCTTTAACCCTCTGAGTGCTATAGGCGTGTGCAATGAACTGTGTTGCACAATCCTCTGGCACTCAAAGAGTTAACTTTGAATGCTAGAGGGGTCTCTGCTATGGATCAACACACTGTATATTTCTCTAGCATTCAAGGGATTACAGGAAAAGTGTAGCACCCAGAAATGTGTCTGGATAAAGTAACTGGAGGAAAACCAGATTAGAGTAGTGTATGAGAGTCCAATAGTAGCTTAACAAAAAGTGTTCTGAAGCTCGGTCCTCAAGGGCGATAAATTACCCAGAATCTAAAGGACCCTATCACCTAGATCAACCGTGATGACTTTTGAAAGACTTTTTAAAATCACCTTTATGTTATATATTAGCCATTTATTGTGTAAAAAATGTTTCTGAGTTATTTTGATTTATAGGTGAAGCTAATTAATGCACACCGTGCAGGCATTTCCCATCTTAGAGCTAAGTTACCTTGCCCACTCATTGTCCAGTGATAAGGCAGGTGGGTAATGCATTGTAGGTAACGTAGACATAAGACAGGAAATGACTACATTCTATGTCTTAGTTAAAGCGGAACTATCACCGCATAACAAGTTTATCTTAAATAATTCCCCATTTGGCGACTAGCTGCTTAGTAGCGCTAGTCGCCAGAATTATTACCTGTTAAATAGATTCCTCCTTTCTTCCACGGTTGACAGGCAGGACAGAGCGCAGACATCTTGCCATTGTGATGTCCGCACTCCTGCTCTGTCAGTCCCAGCCGGCTCTAGGTGGCATTGCTAGGAGCCGTTCAGCTCAGGAAGGGACTGACAGAGTAGGCGCACGGACGTCACTATAGAAGATGACCACGCTCCGTCCTGCCTGTAAGCCGGGAAAGAAAGGAGAAATCTATTTAATAAGGTAATAATTCTGGCGACTAGCGCTACTAAGTAGCTAGTCGCCAGATGGGGAGTTATTTAAGATAAACTTGTTATGCGGTGGTAGTTCCGCTTTAACGATCTATAAATCTAATAATTTTTCAGGATTCTCCTGATTGAGTACAGGTGGGTCAGATAATTAAAAAGTCACTAGCTCACTTTTGCTTAATAACTTAAAGGGATAGTAATACTTCGTTTTATCTTTATTTTATAGGCATTAAAAAAACATGAAGAACGATATAAGTCTTATCTCTCAAACCTTTATGGTTTAAGAGATATTCACAAGCAAAGTATTCCCCCCCCGTTCAACCAGATCAGAAGGGAGGTGCCCAGGTAGACTGCAGAGAGGGACAATCTTCAATTAAGATAAGGGAAAAAGCTGAAAAACTTGTCAAGGGGGGGAAGGGCTTTCATTCTTTTCATACAAAGAAGATTGTCCCCTTCTGTTATCTGTCTGGTCTTACAACCAGACTCACATCTGAGAAGATACGGCTTACACTAGGAAAAAGGGGCGGGAGGGGGAAACTTTGCTTGTGAATATCTCTTAAACCATAAAGGTTTGACAGAAAAGACTTATATCATTCTTCATGTTTTTTAAATGCCTACAAAATAAAATAAAGTTAAAATGAAGTATTACTATCCCTTTAAAGAAAAAAGGGGTGTGCAAAGCATTGTAAACCAATGTGTTTCACCCTCTCTGGTTCTTTATGGGTTATTCACAGGTATCCTTATATCCTGGACTGCTTTCAGCCCTAGTGGACCTAAGTTCCACACCCCTGCTATGGAATTAAGAGAATTATCCCCAGTGGCAATTAAAGCTCAATAGACTGTAGTAACAGAAAATTGTTGAAATTCTGCTGCAAACTGCACACCAAACTCAGGCATAATACAAGATTATCCGTGCAAAACCATTCACAGGTTGATGATTTTACCAGGGTTACTTCTTCAGAAATCAAACACATCTTCATCATCATCCTCTACATCATCAAGAGACCAATCCCAGTCTTTAAATGCCAGATCAAGTAATCTGCAACAGGAGCATTCTGATTTAAGGCTGGGAGATATTACGAAATAAGCAGCACGCCATTTTATATATCCCCAGAACTACTATACTGCAAGCTAGAAACCCTTTGAGTGACCAAGAGATGTCCCTCCAAAGCATTCAAAGTGTTAAAATGAGCCATTGCTCTATTGTATGTCAAGAATGGTAGCGTCCTTACTTTGACTGAAATACAAATCTTCCATTGCCATTAACTGTGTGAGTACAAGAGGTCTTACATGCACTGTTATGGTCTCAGTGGCTTAGTATACATAAATGTTTACTTGTGCACCAGACATTACTCATAGGGAGGAGCATTTCAGACATGGACTAGCTAGCATGTACTCTTCTAATATGCCACTGTGCTGCAGATGTTTAAAGGGATAGTAATACTTCGTTTTATCTTTATTTTATTTTGTAGGCATTAAAAAAACATGAAGAACAATGTAAGTCTTATCTCTCAAACCTTTATAGTTTGAGAGATATTCACAATCAAAGTTTCCCCTCACTGACCAAAACGGTCAAGTCTGCCACCTAGCTGTCAGATTTGGAATCCGGTCCGCGGACCGGCCGTGGCTCTACAGCAGAGCTGAGATTGCGAGATATAAGAAGAACTAATTAATTAGAATAGTCTACAAAGTGTGCCTGGTTTGCAAACACACTTTTTAGACCCTTCCAATGAAATAGTTATTTTTATATCTTGCGATCTCGGCTCTGCTGAAGAGCCTCTGGTTCATCTGCGGACTGGATTCCAAATCTGACAGCTAGATGGCAGACCTGACCATTTTGGTCAGTGAGGGGAAACTTTGCTTGTGAATATCTCTTAAACCATAAAGGTTTGAGAGATAAAACTTATATCGTTCTTCATGTTTTTTTAATGCCTACAAAATAAAATAAAGATAAAATGAAGTATTACTATCCCTTTAAGTGAGGAGGGTCCCATGACCTATCTATGGTGGACTGGTGACCCTACTACACCTTTGTGGAAGCAAGTGAAGAGGAGACATGAATAATATCCTTTTCTCTAATCATCCTATCATTAGCTTCATAACGTCTTACTCAACAGTGCCAGATGCCTTATTCCACTTCACTGTCTGACTGGCATAAGTGGGTCTATTGTCTGGCAGGTCTGGAGAAAACTCATGCTTTGGCCATTCGCAATCTCGGTTCCTACATGCGTATCTGGCACCAATTGCAATCCTATTATGAATCCCCATGTTTGAATGCACTATAGCTGTGTAGTGGTCTATGCATCCCTTGGCTTCACCACTGTGGGGATAATGCTGGGAGTTCTGGATGACCTTCAACTTTAATGTTCTCACCCCCTTCCTGGGGTGTCGCTCCCCTTCCCATTATTTCCCTCTTCTCAACTTCTATCTTCTTCACTCACTACTATCTTCTCTTCTTCTTCTTTCCCTCTACTTCTGTTATGCTCCTATTCCAACTTTTATTCCTTTTGCTCCTTTGCCTTTTATTGTTCATTGTTTGTATGCAGATGATAATTAGTTATTGGTGGAACTGGGAGACTTCCCCCCCTTCTCACTGAGTTACCTCAGGTGTACTCATTCATATGTATTGTCATAGTTATTGTACTTACGTTGACAGTCCTGCCTTCTCTTCATGTGTTTAACTGATCTGGCCATGCCAGTATTCAAACTTGGGGCCTTGTACGAAACACTATGATAGCTGATCCACTGTCCTTTTGGACTTGGTTTTGTCTGTTACATGATCAGTCTGGTAATTGCCGTTATTTAAATAAAGCATTTAAAAAGGAACACAAAAAAACAAACAAACAAAAAAAAAAACTATACAAAATCTTAATTAGAAGCAATACTAACATAATGTTATTTTCTACAGCAGTGGTCTCAACTGCATTCCTATATGGCTAAGCAGGTGCAGAATTTTGGGACAACGTTGCTTTTGCACAGGAATCACAGTTAAGTTGAGTTAATGATATGCAAAATCAGTTGTATACTAAAAACTTGGATAGCTGCAGCCCTTTAGAATGTCACTTGCAGTCACCGTTGGTTTATCTTTATATATTGATCAACATCTACTTAATTTATTCATTTGGATACTTTTTTTTTTCCCGAAACTTACACACCCCTGTACTAGTCAGCTTATTAACGCCTAAAATGCTAGGGCAGAGAAGGGACCCGGCTGGCTGTCCACATACAGCAGAGCTCCTATACCAAGAAACTATCACTTATGACTTTCTCTGCAGAGGAAGAACGGTACATTTTACCACAAAACACATTTGATACAAGGCATCATTCTACTAGACTGCCGAGACAAGACAGCACATTGTGTGTATGAGCCAACAATGTAGTTCAGAGACACAAGTAAGTTGCTAATGCTGAAAAATCACTCACAGCCAGAACCCTCTTATCTACTGGTTTTCTATGTTCCATTTAAACTGTTTTATGCCTCTGTATGTTTATTCCCTAATGTACAGAGCTGCGCAATATAAATAAAGGATAATTATAACAATGAACATAATATTACATGTGCTGCTGTTCAACAAGCTGGTGGGGGGAGTAATTTTCCTTTGCTCTCCTCAAAACTGGTCAGGATTGTACTGTCGAAGTCACGGCAGAAAGTGAGGAATGCAAAGAAAAATTATTTACCCCGTCCTGCGAAAAACAGCATGGGAAATGGCATATCTTACACAAGTGCTTTCCAACAGGAGTGTAACAACAACAAAGCAGAATGTGTCACCTCATTCCAAATATAGTCACTGAGTTAGATTGTTTTTACTGCACACGTTTCACAAAACATTTTATTTTACAATCACATTGGTCACTACTTAAAAATATACAGGTTATAACTTAAAAACATAGACATACTGTCTTCAACTCTAGTGCTTAAATGCAAGTTTCTATTATACAATAAGGTATGTTGTAACATTCATTAAGAGGCTGGCTGAGGATCACAAGAATGAATTTCTATTACGGAAAAAAACAAAAAAAAACGAACCAAACATTATACAGCTTTTCCTGCTGCGCAAAACAAGCTGCTTCATTCGAATGTTATCACAGTCCAAACATTTTTCTTCTTTATCTAAACTGCTAGTTACAGTGCCTTACAGTCTGTTATTCTGTTGCATTCTATGGTAGATATCACAGAATGTGATAGTAACAACCCCAGCACTTCTTGACAGTTTGAATTGTTGCAACTTTTGGATAAAGCAACGTCCAGCAGCAAGAGTATCCATGATTTACGCAGCAGGAAAATCCCTACAGCATATGTGCTTTCAAAATAAACCTTTGCTGACCCTTTAACCCTTTGAGTGCCAGAGAGGTAGCAATGCGTTGGTTGCCTCTCTCGCATTTAAAGGGTTAAGTCCCATCACGGTATGGAAAATTAAGCATTCTATAAAGCTATACTTTAACAATCTTGTTTCCTTAACCCTTTAGATGCTAAAGAGTTGAGGCAATGTGTTTGAGACCATGCAGTTAGTAAGCAAAATAAAATACATGGTACCACCTTCTGTCTGCGCATTACAAGAGTTCTGGATGCATCAGAGAACAAGCGAGAGAAATAATTAATGTGGCTGCACTGCAGATGTTAGGAGGAAATACTGGCCTGTCTGGTATTGCGCAGGAAACACTGCATGCTGGGAACAGATGGTATGTGTGGTTACAGAACAAGTGATAGCATTTCTTACTTACTGTTGCATAAGGAAAGTGTTAAAGGTAATCAATGGAGAATGATTCGGAGGGCGGGACCAGAGCTAGAAACAGAATTAGTAACAGGGGACAAGATTAAATGAGAGCTAGTGCATTACCATTTTCACTACTAGATGGTTTGGAACACAATGGGGTATCTCTGAACTGATCTAGATGGAGAAAGGGCATACAAGCATGTGAAATGAGCATGCCAAGGGACGGTAAACAATTATGCCAAAGAGGATATCATAGGGTTTTCATGCCGAGTCAAGCAAGGACACTCCAACTGCTGGGAGAATGCTTAGTTCAAAAGACATTACTGCATAAAACATGTTTCTGAGAGGGTGACTGCAGTGATTTTATTGCCTGCCCATTTAAGGGTGGAACTGGTACTCTTGCATAAGACTGAAAGGCTGTTTAACCCTTTGAGTGCCAGAGGGGTACACAATGCATTGCAGTGTAATATGGCACTCAAAGGGTTAAAAAAAAACAAAAACACTTCAGCTTGCAAAAATGCAGTTTTGAACTGTAATCTCTTTGGATGAAACATCTAACAGTAATAAAATCTAATTTTAAAAATATCCATAGACTGCAACAACATTGCCATCCGGTGGCCATAACAGAAAATTACAGTAGCAGTGACAACATTGTCTTGTAATTTGTTACAGGTCGTATATTTTATTACTGAATAGAATATTTATGAAGGGCCAATAAAATGGCCATGCCAGAGAGCCACAAATGACCACTAGGCCTTAGTTTGGACAACCCTGCTTCTGCTCATCATATAGTAAATAAATTATTAAGCAAACTGAGATTCTGTTACATGTTGACTTATCCAACAAAAATCTTAACTTGACATTTAATCTTGCATTAGTTGCCCCCATCAGCAGATCTACTGCCCTAGGAGCAGACTTGCCGATGACATGGGGCTGCATTGGGAGCCCTGGAACATCAACTAAGTAGGAGAACAGGGGGTCTGAAAAACGACAGTCGGTCCTCTTGCTGGGTGAATTTGAGCTGTGAGATGGAAGTATTGCAGTTCAGTTTTCTGTCCTGCATAATGCAGATCACCATAGACCTGCTAGATTGGATTGAAAGCCGGACAGCGTATATGGGACGGAGCATGTAACCCAGGAGCTTGTGGCTGAGAGCTACAGACTTTAGGGGTGAGTTGCAGCCAAGACGGTGGGTTAAGTGGAAAAAAGAGTCTTTATTTATTGTGGATGTTTACCCAGTGTAGCCAAATAATAAATAAACAAGGATGCATTCAGGTAGCTAAATAGGTGCAGTTCTGGAGTAAACCAACTGGGGCTTTGTAATCCAATGAATACTATAGAGATCACCAGAACATACCTTTGCAATTTGTTGAAGACCTCTATCATTCATGCCTTTAAAAGTAATGGGGATTTGGGAAATTTTAATTTGTCCCCAATGGCACACTTGGTCTGCCCCAGAATAGCATTTATTTAGCCCTTAGTATTGCATGGAAGATGCAGATTTTGATTGGAAGGGAACTCTTGGGATAGAAGGGACCAGCAATGCTACTCTGAGATTCTAGAGCCAACCAACCTTACCATGGGTAAGAGTAAACACCTCCGCTGATTTCAATAGGACGTTTAAACCCTAGACTGCTACAGAGCACCTGTCTGACATTCAACTTTCTATTTAGATCAATGGGATTTTTTTTTTTTTTTTGTAAGTGTCCTGCTCTCTGGCTCTTGCAATGTGAAAATACACATATGAATAGTGAAGACAAGAATAATTTACAACGGCCAATACGATTAGGGTCAGAAATTAATGAGCCTCGTTCAGACAGATTGCAATTTAATCTTTTGAATTCCACAAGGGTACACAACATATTGCAAAGGGTTATTAAAGTGGAACTTTCACCAGCTATAAAGTCGCCCTGCAATAATTAAGCAGGTAGCGACTAGCTTTATAATAGAAATGTAGCCCATTATAAAGAAATCCTTTACTGTAGGAGACCGGAAGGCAGGCATCAGGGCAGACATCTTGTCTGTGTGCCTGCGCTGTCAGTCCCGGTCTCCATTGAGAAGCACTGCAGTGTGCCACATGGTAACCGGAAGGAGCTGACGGCACAGGCTCGCAGACTGCACTAACCTGGCCGTCAGTCTCCTACAATAAAGGATTTCTTTATAATGGGCTACATTTCAGAGGTAACATATCTATTATAAAGCTAGTCTCTACCTGCTTATTTATTGTAAGGACGACTTTATAGTGGGTGAAAGTTCCGCTTTAAAGTGGGCAGGTCATGCAGTATAAGTTTGCATATTTGAAAATGTCATTAAAAATGCACTATGTACAGTCTAGCCACTTGCTACCTTTTCTGCCCCCCCACCTTCATTTACATGAAGCGTCACGACACATTAGAACTGTTTCTAGCATCCAAGGAGTTAAAAGGACAGGAATACTAATTAAAATTAGATATTTTGTAGTGTTTCCTCCTGGCCAATTCAATTTTCACAATAACTGAAAAATCCATTTCACTAGTCCACTGGGGAGCACTGGGAACATGGGTTAAAGTTCCTCTTACTAAGAGGCAAGGAACTTCATAAACGTCTGCTGACTCCTCCCTCTCTTTTCCTACTTGTAGCTCCTTCTACACATTGGCTTTTAAGTGGTCTGCTTCACATGAATTTCAGGTGTGGCCTCCATTAGGCTATAAACTAGTAACCAATTATTTCATTGTTACTTTTATTTAATCTACAGAGACTGGGGTGCGACATTTAAATCAAAGCAAATGTGGGTAATTTTCATTTGTCCCTTAAGATGCAGTTGATTGATCTACTTTATTACGCTGAATAAGGTCCAAAAAGTCCCATATAAGTTATGTTGGATTTGTGCTATGGTTTAGAGCAGGCAGGGAAAGAGCAAAACAAGAAAGATTACTTAAAGGGATAGTAATGTTTCACACAAACAGCAGCTCCAATTAATTTTCATAGTATTTGAGCCATATAGAGTGTTATTTCAATACTGTCAGGGGTGTAGTTCAAGAGGAATTGAATGATAAAGTTTCCTCCTCCCGCCCCTTTTCCTAGTGTAACACTGCTCACCTCAGATGTGGAATCTGGTTGCTAGACCAGACAGATAACAGCAAGGGACAATCTTCATACAGTGAGAACAATGAAAACCCTGCCCCACCTTGACAGGTTTTTCACCTTTTTTCCCTTATCTTAATTGAAAATTGTCCCTCTCTGCAATCTACCTGGGCACTTTCCTTCTGCTCTGGCTGAGCAGTGTTACATCAGTAAAAGGGACAGGAGGGGGATATTTTGTCATTGAATTACTCTTGAACTACAGCTCTGACAGAATTGAAATAACACTCTCCAAGGCCCAAATACTATGATGATTTATTAGAGCTGCTTTTTATTATGAAACATTACTATTCCTTTAAGTATAAAATAAAAATCAGTGTTCAACCGTAACACTAAATGGGCAAAATGTTGTATGCATGGGTAAATTTATTCATTTAGACCCAAAAGGGTATGCAGTACTTTATAACAAGTAATGCCAGTCTATAAAAATCTAAAACCTCTGCATTCACTTTATATTCAAGCTCACCAATGGGCTTGTATTATGTGACATACTGAAGGTGTGTCATCCTACAATTCTGATTTAACTGGTAAGTAATTAGACTATCCTAAATCAACACAACGTACAAAAACTACAAGCCTACAGAGTATGGTTGGGATTTAATTTCCATCATACTCACCAGTTATAACCGTACAAATCCAAAGTTTTGATTTCCCAATAAGACACTAATTCCCAGATATCATGATCACTAGCCCAGTGACAGGCGATCAGATTTACACCAAGGGCAGACTATGTGGCCCTTGTGTCCCCACAACTGCAGAACATTGTGGATTGAAATTCTCAACAGGGGGTTGAAAAGGACAAATTAACCACTAGGATGCTAGAGAGTTTTTCAACAGAATGTGAAGACATCTCTAGCACACATGGGGTTAAAAGGGAGCACAGTGACTGAAAGGGAAGTGTGTTGTGATGGTACAGAGAGATGGCTGTGATGATAGAGAGGGCAATGACATCCTCTTCCTTTTGCACAGGAGAACAGGCTGGCAGCTGCAGGGGGAGCGCCGAAGGACCACATGAGGGCCCATGGTCAAATGTTACTCACCACTGCACCAGACGCATATAAATCTATATCCCGAATTGCAATTTTGTTAATATATCAGTGACTGCTGCTTGCGTTTCTGGACGTTTACAAAAGGAAAGAGTGAAACAATTTTGGGGCAAACCAACTTTGCAGCTGGGTACAATTAAAAACGCTTCAAATTACTTTGGCTATATATGGGACTTTAACTCCTTGAATGCTACAAAGGTCCCCAGCACCTCTGTGAGACCTCTAGCATTCAAGAAGTTTAAAGCTCATTTAGATAAAAAGTAATATTATTTGTTCCCTATTGCAGGGCTTGACAAATCTGGTTTGACTCTGAGCCAGACTCTGCATCGGAGGAAAACCTTCCCGCCAGGCCTAGAGGAAGAAGGCTGATAAGAAAAGAAAGAAAGACAGACAGACACACAAGAAAAGAAAAGAAAGCGACAAAGACAGACATTCATAGAACACTAGGTTGAAATGAAGGAGGTATAGGAAGGTGGTGATCACCTTCCTATTGGATAAGCAATCAGTGCCAGGAGGGCATCATGAGGCAGCATCGTGAACACCACCCTCCAGATCTGATTTTCTTAGGGGGAAAAAAAAAGAAGCATAGTGCAGGATTAGGAGATCCTGACTGTGTGTTTGTTTTTTATATACAGTGTGAGCGATTGTGTATATGTTAAAATGTGACCTTCAGTGTATGTTGTAGTTACTGGGCACCAGGTCCCAATTTTTAGTCAGCCATGGCATCTGGGATTTGTCGAGACCTGCCCTACTGTGCATTCGGTTTGCATCAGAATTGCTCCAAACGTGACTTTGTACATATGACCTTATCTCCATTTCCGTCTAGTGAGATGTATTTCCTACTGAAAAACACATGTGCAAATCTTTACCTGGGTTTGTTTGGAGGAAGCTGTCGACTTGGCCGCCTCATAGACTGGTTCAGAGGTGCCTTGGTGGAAGGCCTTGGAGAGGATCGAGCTGGGTGTTCTGACGCCGGCGGCTTCTTGGGGATTTTTTTCACCAGTCGACTCACCCATTTCTGCTGCTCTTCTGTGGAAGTTGCTAGTAATAGTAGGTTCTTAGCCGTAGAAATATCATAGTTTACTGAAATAAAGGGAGAAATGCAAAATTCATGTACTGATAATAAATGTGAAGAGGAGGGAGGAGATTTCAGAACAGGCGCGTAACTAACTAAGCAGGCTGTACCACACAGGTCAGAGAACTCCGCTATGAGTCTTTAACTACTAAACTAAAACTTTCTACACCCATTACACGGATTTAAAAACAAAAAGCTCACAAGGAATTGGCAGTTTAGATATCCTGAAAAAAACCCAACATAAAGTTTCTTAATGGTGGTTTTGTGCCTGCCATCTCCTCAACAAAGTTCTCCACAGCCCAAAAGACAGTAGAATAACTGACAGATATATAATCCCAAACCTTACAGGTCAGTTTAGTCACCGTTAACATAAGATGGGGGTGAGCAACTTTTGGTTCTACATCCCTTGTGGGACTACTACTCCCATCATCCTCTTCCATCTAACGGCCACTTAAGAATGATGTGATTTGTAGTCCCACAAAGGCTGAAGAGCCGATAGTAGCACACCCCTTATATAAGGTCTAAAGGGGCATCACACAAACCTTTGCACGGTGCTATGATCTCCTCCTTCTTGTCCATGTGATCTTTGTGGCACTTGATATGGCAGCGCCGGCACTCGAGGGCAGGAGGCGGTTTGAACATGTGCCATAGAGGCTTCATACAAGCATCACAGCTGGTGGGGAAATGATAGAGCGTGGGGATAAACTCGTGCCCTTTGTGACAGATGTAATTGGACTTCTCCAGTGGGTCCACGGGAAATTCCTGCTCTTTTTTGCTTTCTCCTTCATTGGCATATAAAATCTAAAAGGAACAAAACAAATCGTATCAGAACAACATATAATAAGTCTTCCTTTCTATTCCCTCCAATGACTGACCCATGTTAGGCAAAAGTGATACCCACCTGGAATATCCGAGGGATTTCTTTGGCATCTGCACGATACACATCTGTCTGAGTAACAGGTCGCACATGGAACAATTTACTGCAAATATCAGATATTACAGGATTAAAGGAACCAATGTGAAAATAGTCAAATTCACTAAACATTAAGAATGTTATTGCTACATTAATATAAATGTATCATTGAATCACTTTCTTTAACCCCATGGATGGTGCAGATAATGTGTTTTTAATGTCGCTAGAATCAAAGAGGTTAAAGGGGAACTACCACCCCGCAAAAACTTTATCTTAATTAAGTCTTCATCTGGCGACTAGCTGCTTAGTAGCGCTAGTCGCCAGAAATATTACTTGGTTTAAAAGTTTTTCTACTTCTTTGGAGGCTGACAGTAGCAGGAAGCACGTACATCTTGCCATAGTGACGTCCGTGCGACTGCGCTGTCAGTCCCTTTTGGAGTCAAGGAGGGGGAGAAAGGGGGATCAAAAGGGAGAGAAAAAGCCAAGGCAAAAGGAGGGGGCTCAAGAGGGGGAGAATGAAGCAAAAGGGGAGAATCAAGAGTCAAGAGGTGGTGTGTGTGTATGTGTATATATATATATATATACATATATATATATTTCAAATACTCACCGATACCAATTACCAATAATTTTTTTTGCGGTCATTTGCCAGTTTTCCAAGTACCTAAAGCATATATATATTTAGGTACTTGGAAAACTGGCAAATGACCGCAAAAAAAAGTATTGGTAATTGGTATTGGTGAATACGTGAAAAAAGTATTGGTACTCGGTCTTAAAAAATTGGTATCGGTGCATCTCTAAATTTTTCTTTGTCCCCTCTGGTGCAGTTGATTTACTCTAGAATTTCTTCATTTCTTCCAAACACCTTCAGGACCAAAGAGGTGTGCGATGTATTGACACACCTCTGGTCCTCAATGGGTTAATACATCAACCTCACAGTGTCATGTTGATGCATTAACAGGGACCTATACAACACAATACAGTAATGTCAACGTGCTTCCTTATCTGCATCGAAAAAAGGTGGAATAATGCTTGTATATGTCACTTTAACCCTTTAGATACTAGAGGTGTTTCTATGGTATCTTCTAAATGCCGCGGATAAATCTCTATTATCCAGGAGGTTAAATTGTTTACTTTTCCCAGGGGAACTGCAGGGTTTTCATTTCTTATTGTACAAGAGGAAAGACCACACATATCCAGCAATGATGGATGCCCCCAAAATGATTTTTCTAGTTGAAGAAATCAGCCATCATACTTACTCTATATCTAACACCATGTACGGATTGGACTGCTCCTTGTCCTGCTCACTGTCGTAAAACAGAATCTTCTTACTGCTCACCACCACGTACTGTCACACGGAAAAAGGGAAAATAGAGATGTAAAGATTACACACAGCCAAACAGCAATACTGAATACCCTGGTTCTCTATTAAAGGAAAGGAAGAATCACGTCTATTCAGGCTGGAGGACAGAGACGCCTCCAATGCAGTGTTAATAACCAGGCTTATGTATTAGGAACTGGGAGCAATTTGGAGGCAAACCAACTGCACTAAATAGGATACGTTAACATTCTCATTGATGTGAATGGGTCTTTTAAAGGGATAGTAACGTTTCACAATAAAAGTAGCTCCAATTAATCTTCATAGTATTTGGGCCATGTAGAGTGTTATTTCAGTACTGTCAGAGTTGTAGTTCAAGAGTAATTGAATGATAAAGTATCCCCCTCCCACCCCTTTTACTGATGTAACACTACTCACCTCAGAGCAGCAAAGTGGTGTCCAGATGGATCACAGAGAGGGACGATCTTCAACAAGCATAAGGGAAAAACCTGTCGGGGGGGGGGGGGGCGGGCTTTCATTGTTCTCACAGTAAGAAGATTGCCCCTTGCTGTGACCTGTCTGGTCTGTGGACCAGATTCCACATTTGAGGGAAGGTGGCTTACACTAAGTAAAAGGGGCGGGAGGGGGAAATTTTATCATTCAATTACTCTTGAACTACAACTCAGACAGTATTGAAATAACACTCTCCATGGCTCAAATGCTATGAAGATTAATTGGAGCTGCTGTTTTTGTGAAACATTACTATCCCTTTAAATGGATAGTAACATAACACTTAAGTAAAAAATATATATTGTGTTTAGCCTCCTACTTAGAAGTGTTTTATCCAAAGGTTACTGCAGCTCAAGCTTTTTCCGGTGAGGTATATTTCAATGGTCAGAAATTATACAGTGGCGCTGTTGCTACTCTCTCTTATGCACTGCTCTGATCAGTTGACCTTAATTCTCCATAGACTGGTGCATCAACAGCTGTACAATTTCAGGCCACTGTGATACTGCACCTAAAAAAAAAAAAGTTTGAGCTGAAATATCTTTGAATAAAACACCTCTCAGCAGTGGAAGTACCCTTGTTTTACTCAGAGGGATATACACTACAATATATGGTTTTTTTCATATTAAGTGTTACTATCCCTTTAATACTCAGTGCCAGAGAGATCTCAAACACATTGTTTCACAATATCTTGGTTACATCTCCAGCATTTAAGGGGTTAAAAAAAGACCCAATTACATCACTGGGACTATTAGGAATGTTTGCCTGTTTGCTCCAGAACTGGTCTAGTTTTTATTTTCATACATAAGCCTCAATTTCCCCATTTTAACCCTTTGAGTGTCAGAGAGGAATACAACACATAGCATACCTCTCTGGCACTCAAAGGGTTAAGGCAAAGCAACCCAGCACTGAGAGAGATAGAAAGGCTGATGATGGAATGCACTGGACTAACAGATGAACAGTGCCCAATCTGAATTATTCTTCAGTGCTCGGCTGCTCACCACTGAGAGGTCCATAGAGTTCAAGGGGTCACACAGAACTGCTGACGTTTTGTGCTCAATGGCTGCACACATGCCACGATTCAAGTATATCTTTGATTAAGCGCAACTGAGTTAATTAGTAATTTTGACTGACATCCCAGTGACCCACCATTGCTCTAGCAGGGAAATCCTTCGAGGGAGAGTAAGTAAAAAACATTGTCTGATTGCACTGCAAGATACTAAATAGTGTGACTAAGGTCAGTCACAAGCGGTCTTGTTTGGGTCTTTAGCTTCTTTAAATAAATAAAAAAATCAGTCCCCTCAGCTTTTTACCCTACTATGGACTGTGCAAATAGCTCAAACTGTTGTCATGGCAACTTGCCCAGGAGATCACTTGCACATAGACATTTGTCCCTGTGTGAGTATTTTAATGGCTTCTGTGCACTGATTGAGCTTTAGTGCACTACTAGCACAGAGACAAGTGTCTTTGTGTGACAAATCCAGTGGGCCCATTGTCAAGGCAACAGGTTGGCTGACCATTCTGCTGGTTCTCAGGAGAACTGGCTGATGTTACAGAAATGGGATGGTGGATGGCTTTAAAAGGAGAAGGAACTACAGCTAGTGAGTATGAAAGAATGTGACCAACAACAATCACACACAAATACTTTACAATGCAGTGAGACATAAATTAACCATTAATATCCCTTTCCATCCTGGCTCTTTAAATTAAAACAAAGACTCAAAATATGTTGTTCTTATATGTGTGAACACTTTTTAACACTCCCAGATACTTGTAAATGTTTCCATTCCTTGTTGGAAGCTCAGATATGTGCTACCCTGTCACATACAGTGAGGGAAAAAATGATTTGATCCCCTGCTGATTTTGTACATATGCCCACTGACAAAGAAATGATCAGTCTATAATTTTAATGGTAGGTTTATTTGAACAGTGAGAGACAGAATAACAAAAAAATCCTGAAAAACTAATTTAAAAAAAGTTATAAACTGATTTGCATTTTACTGAGTGAAATAAGTATTTGATCCCTTTGCAAAACATGATTTAGTACTTGGTGACAAAACCCTTGTTGGCAATCACAGAGGTCAGACATTTCTTGTAGTTGGCCACCAGGTTTGCACACATCTCAGGAGGGATTTTGTCCCACTCCTCTTTGCAGATCCTCTCCAAGTCATTAAGGTTTTGAGGCCGACGTTTGGCCACTCAAACCTTCAGCTTCCTCCACAGATTTTCTATGGGATTAAGGTCTGGAGACTGGCTAGGCCACTCCAGAACCTTAATGTGCTTCTTCTTGAGCCACTCCTTTGTTGCCTTGGCCATGTGTTTTGGGTCATTGTCATGCTGTAACACCCATTTTCAATGCCCTGGCTGAGGGAAGGAGGCTCTCACCCAAGATTTGATTGTACATGGCCCCGTCCATCGTCCCTTTGATATGGTTAAGTTGTCCTGTCCCCTTAACAGAAAAACATCCCAAAAGCATAATGTTTCCACCTCCATGTTTGATGGTGGGGATGGTGTTCTTAGGGTCATAGGCAGCATTCCTTCTCCTCCAAACACAGGGCGAGTTGAGTTGATGCCAAAGAGCTTGATTATGGTCTCATCTGACCACAACACTTTCACCCAGTTCTCCTCTGAATCATTCAGATGTTCACTGGCAAACTTCAGACAGGCCTGTACATGTGCTATGTTGAGCAGGGGGACCTTGCGGGCGCTGCAGGATTTCAGTCCTTCAAGATGTAGTGTGTTACCAATTGTTTTCTTGGTGACTATGGTCCCAGCTGCCTTGAGATCACTAACAAGATTCTCCCATGTCGTTCTGGGCTGATTCCTCACCATTCTCATGATCATTGAAACTCCACGAGGTGAGATCTTCCATGGAGGGAGACTGACAGTTATTTTGTGTTTCTTCCATTTGTGAATAATCGCACCAACTGTTGACACCGTCTCACCAAGTTGCTTGGCGATGGTCTTGTAGCCCATTCCAGCCATGTGTAGGTCTACAATCTTGTCCCTGACATCCTTGGACAGCTCTTTGGTCTTGGCCATGGTGGAGAGTTTGGAATAGGATTGATTGATTGCTTCTGTGGACAGGTGTCTTTTATACAGGTAACAAGCTGAGATTAGAAGCACTCCCTTTAAGAGAATGATCCTAATTTCAGCTTGTTACCTGTATAAAAGAAACATGGGAGCCAGAAATCTTGCTGATTGATAGGGGGTCAAATACTTATTTCACTCAGTAAAATGCAAATCAATTTATAACTTTTTTGAAATGTGTTTTTCAGGATTTTTTTGTTGTTATTCTGTCTCTCACTGTTCAAATAAACCTAACATTAAAATTATAGACTGATCATTTCTTTGTCAGTGGGTAAACGTAGAAAATCAGCAGGGGATCAAATAAATTGCTAAATACAGTGAGGGAAAAATTATCACTAAAGGATAGTAGCGAAAATTAGTTAGCAATCGAAATGTAAGTATTAGTGATTACCTAAACTTATCAAATAGTCTGCGAACAGATAAAAAAAATATTAGCAAGATTGTAAAAATTACTTAAAATGATTAGCACGTTCTTGCTATACTGCATTATTAAAAAAAAAAAAAAAAAAAATACTCAACGACTTGCAGTTTTAAATAAATAAGGAGATAGTGACTTTTTAGTGATCAGTACATGACTGCTAAGTGAGTCTCTCCATGCTCTGCTGTTCCATCGTACTCCTACGTGATGAGCACACACCAAGAGCAAAATAGAGAGTTTTCTAAGGCATAGTGGCTTTTGAGGTGGTGCTCAAGTCACATTTTTCCTTCCATATACCACTGCAGAGATTAAATTTCAATATCCATAACAGTCTGGTCCTACCCACAGGCAGTCCGGCTCAGTAATGTCAGACAAATCCTCTATGCATGAGAGAAACGGCACAACCACTGACATGCATTTTGGTCTGTGTGGGCCTTGTTGATGTGGTGCAGCTGAATCCCTCTAGGCACATAGAGAGCAAGGGCCCATGCTTGGAATGCCTTTCCAACTTACGGAAACAAAGAATGTGATGAGAATGAACAGAGTAAATTGGCTTGTTCTAAGGCATAGTAGCCTCTCAGGTGGTCTTCTCTTCCAGAGGTTCTGTCTGACATTTCAGAGCTGGATTGTCTGTGAGCAAGATGAGTCTGATGGTTATGGATGCTTCAGAGCAAGACACTTTATTTGGTTCGTTCTCGGTGGGTGCTCATCACATTCTATTTCTATAGTACTCCTGACTTCCTGGTGAGAAGACTGTAGTCTACTATGTTACACACAGCAGGAAGTCAGAAGTGCAAGGAAAATAGCTCTGCATCATTTTCGATCTTAAAGGAGAAATAACACCTGGTAATAATAATGCCCCACTTACCTTACTAAGGCCAGAAAATACTAATGGTCCCTACTAAATTTGCCCTTGATTAAGAGATAACACCTTCAGCCAGTCCTGGATATATATCCATGACAGCGGACATGACAGCTCCCCCTTCAAACTGAAACAGGGAGAGTACATGAGCAAACTTCACCCTTTAAAGGATTACAGAAGTGTGCAACTCGCTGCAAATAAATGCACAAGGGTAAAATTTCATAAGGACTAGTAGGTTTTTCTGGCCACAGTAAGAGGCGTGTGTGTGTGTATGTGTGTGTATGTGTTGTGTGTATGTGGTGTGTGTGTGTGTGTATTAGACCTTGTTAGTTCATCTTTAGCCTGTTGAGTGCCAAAGAGATATGCAACACCTTTGGCATTCAAAGGATTAAAAGTATGGAAATATTTACATAATGTTAGTGAAAGGTACAACATTCTCATTCATAAAAGAGCTCATTTTATACTAGCATGCGTTTTCTCTTAGATTATAGTATGTCTGTAGTATTGCACACAATCTGGTGGCTCCCAATCATGATACTGTAATGGAGCGTAAAACAATTTCTTATGAAAATAAAAATGAAATTGGAGGCACATACAACTCAAATCAGATCATAAATCTACTTAACAGTCTTTGTAGAAATACTTGTATCTACTATAGTGCACCGCAGAAAGAAAACACATCAGCATTGTCTAATGGTAACTTTTAATAAGCTCGATGTAAAAATAAAACATAAAAAGAGTCAATAGGTTTGAGATGCAATAACTTTTAAATAAACATCTCCTACTAGTAGAATTATAAGGTGGGAACACACTATGGTGTAGGTTTTTCATCATTAAGCATTTCTGTTCTATTAATAAATGCAGATGTATGCTAAACGTCAGGCATGGCCGCCAAGTAAGCAGATACTTGACTGATTTGCCCATGTGAATATTAGGCCTAATGGTGGCAACTGAGCATGAGGGGATCACATCATCCCCAGCCAACTCTGAGGAACTTAGGAAACGGAAAGTGAGATATTGGTTAACTGCAAGTGAATGCATCAAAGTAAGTGAATCAATACAATTGAATAATATGTCTCAGAAAGGGGAAAAAAATGTTGTGAGGTACTTATGGATAAAAGACACACATATCCACTGTTTCTGTCATAGCATTGAAGGATATGCACATCACATTACATGCCCCTTTGTACTACTCAAAGTACTTACCTTCTTAATCCAACCAAACTTCTTGGTGTTGCGGACAGGCAGTGACAGCCATCCCTCTAGCCTTGATTCTGTGTGGATGGTCAATAGGACAAGTTAGCATCAAGCAGACTACTAGCTTCCCAGAAACAAAACTTTTTGTTACTACAAACAAAACAAAGGCTTAGTCTCATGAGCACATGATTCAAGACACAAGCAATCCAGGCAAGGCAATCCAAAAGTGAGCCTGTGACCCAATTCTAGTTACTAGTAAACAAGACTTTGTTGGGCAATCAAGGAAGCAGCTAAATGTTTATCAGATCAACACGGTTAACTCAATAAGAACATTGTCATCAGCATTCTTGTTATCTAGTAATCAGAATTAGCAAATAAGAGACAATCTGTTCAGAATATTAGTGGTGGGCAACCGGTTTCTTGCCCACTGTTGTTGGGCCAGAACTCACATCGTTCTCAGCCAGCCAGCAGAGGATGATAGGAGTTCCAAATGAAAAATAACAGCTGGGAAGAAAGTGGTCAAGTTCCTGGAAACATAAGATGTGCAAAGTAGTACAATCCTCAGAGTGTGTAAAACAGACTTGTGCATATTAGTCAGACAACAAAGCCTTTAGGACTTTAAGCTTATCATCAGCAACCAAGTGGTAATGGTAACAATCAATTTGAATAAGATCATTCCAGGGTAGGTAACCTTTGACTCTCTAGCTGTAGACTAGACTCCAACTGACAAAAGGTTGCCTGCTATTTATTTAATGTCGTTGTCACAATATTAATGTAATTTATACCTATATATCTAGGGTAACCAACCTGGGTCCTCAAAAGCTACCAACTGTGCATGTTTTCAGGATATCTCAGATGGAGCACAGGTGGGCTCAGTTGCACTGTTGGTAACTCTTGAGGTCCAGTGTTGGCTACACCTGATATACATACATGGAACCCTTACAGGAGGCTCATTGATAGCCCTTGATATTCATTATTTTTTTATGTTATGGAGGAAGAATGGTAGTAATGAAATGTTACTCGTCAAAAGGCTTTGTACATTCATTGTGTCTTGCCAAAGGATTTTGCACTTTGAACGTAGCTTGTGGTTTGACTAAGGTTTGCTTTATTCTGAGATTGGCTTGTAAAACATTTCTTCCTTTATGTGACTTGCCAAACATTTATTACCTTGACTGTGGCTCACCAAAGGCTCTCTTTACTGAATGTGGCTCATATGGTTTAAAAATGTTTGAATGTAGCTCGGCAAAAAATATTTCTTTACTTGGAATGTTGCTTGTAAATTTTTTTTTTTTGCTTTGAACGGTGCTTGACAGAGGTTTTTCTCACACACAGGTAACAGAAAAGTCTGATATGAAAGCCAAACTATGTATAAGTGAGCTTAACACAACAATTCACTTTCGACTTGGAGTGAATAACTTTTATTGCAATGTAATGGATATTCCCCTGGTATTCAAGGGTTAAATCACTCCCTGTCAAAATACGTCTGGACAACATGTACCTTTTCCACCTTTTGACAAGACAATTTAAAGACAAGTTAGAGAAATCTAAACATGAGTGGAAGAAACTGCAATAGCATTGTGATGAATTCTGGTATCCATTCATTCTCTTTGGTAAGAATCGCAGAAGCCCAATGCACTATACACAGCAATTCAAGCAGCAGAAGAAAACACACATTTAGTAAATTCTTTCCCAACATGGAACCTTTTACTCGTTCAATTTGGGCCTGAAACTCACTGAATTGCCTTATTTCAAATCCTCACTAACAGTAAAAAGAAAGTGATGGTATCACTTTTTTATTTTTAGTTGATAAAGTCCCTTTACATCAACTAGATATCATATTAATAAACAAACATTCTGGTGTTTTATATTATATCATGCTAGAAACGTATTCAATGAGGGAGATAACAATTCTTTTACATGTGTGAATTTATTACCTTCCTCTCTATTTTCAGGATGTTTCCAAGCACACAGGTTTTACAGCATAAATCCATTACTTTCAAATAATCAAGAGCTTCTTAGAAAGTTGTGAAAAAACACTGTAAACTTGTGAAGAAGGCCTGATTACAGGAATTATCACCTATCACTGCTTTGAGGATACACATGTATGTAGCTGCACAGCTAAATAGCCACTTAATTGGCTATTAAGGCATTCTATAAACAGAATCTAATAGAGACACTGACATAACGACAGCCAATAGAAGAGGTGCAGAACACTCACCCTTAAAGTGATAGTAACGTTTCACAAAAACAGCAGCTTCAATTAATCTTCATAGCAATTGAGCCATAGAGAGTGTGATTTCATTACTGTGAGAGTTGTAGTTCAAGAGTAATTGAACTATATAGTTTCCCCCCTCCCAACTCTTTTACCCAGTGTAAAAGCCCCCACTCCTCAGATGTGGAATCCAGTCCATAGACCAGACAGCTCACATCAAGGGTCAATATTCTACTGTGTGAACAATGAAAACCCTGCCCCCCCCCCCCGACAGGTTTCTCAGCTTTTTCCCTTATCTTAATTGAAGATTGTCCCTCTCTACAAACTACCTGGACATACCCTGCTGCTCTAAACTGAGCAGTGTTATATCAGTAAAAGAGGCGGGAGGGGGATACATTATCAATTACTCTTGAACTACAACTCTGACAGAATTGAAATAACACTCTCCATAGCCCAAATACTATGATGATTAATTAGAGATGCTTTTATTATGAAACATTACTATCCCTTTAAGGGGTGCAGCAGGTCAGATTTAATTATATTTAATTGAATCCAGGTGAATTAGACATTGGTTAAATCATTCTGACTGATTCACCTGTGCTAGGTCTTTGATATCCCAAAGAACTATCTATATTCCAGCTGTTTTGAAGACTGGAGCAATGTACTCACTTAAAATGGAAAAATAAATATGTACTAGGGTTTATCCCTCTGTGTAAAGCAAGGGTACTCCCCCTGCCGAAAGGTGTTTTATTAAAAAGTTATTACAGCTCAAATTTAAATTTTTTAGGTGTAGTATCACAGTGGCATGAAATTGTACAGTGGCGCTGTTGCAACACCATCGATTTATGGTCAACTGACCAGAGCTGTCCATAGGATGGAGGAGTAACAGTACAACTGTACAATTTCAGGCCACTGTGATACTGCGCCTCAAGTATATCAAGTTTGAGCTGTAATAACTTTTGAATAAAACACCGCTCTGCAGTAGGGGTGCCCTTGTTTTACTCAGGAGGATAAATACTACAATACATATTTCTACATATTAAGTACTTCTATTCCTTTAAGGAAAATATATACCTACTAGTTGAATAGCCCATGTACATGGGCCACAGTGCCAGGCAGCAACAGCCACGGTGCAGTCATGCGCAGTAGAGACTGCCCGCGCTGCGGCTGATAACGGAGCGGAGTGCTCCAAATTCAGACTATAGCCCTTGGTGTGTAGAGAGGACTACAGTCTGAATTCGGAGTTCCCCGCTCAGTTGTCAGCCGCAGCGCGGGCAGTCTGCACTGCGCATGACTGCAGCGCATGAAGCCGTCTGTACTGCCCATCACAACTTCTGACAAACATACATTAGCAAATTATTATATAGGATTGTAAAAAGTGTCTCTTTTGTATTAGAAGGACTTGCCTAAGAAATCCATCACACTGCAGACATTTTAGTTTTTACATGTAGTCTATAGTTGGAGGTTTCTATTTCACAGTCTGATCCTCATCATATATGTGGCTGTGGATTTGACGTCTACTGGAGATTGATACGTGATGTGAGCTAAATACAGTCTCAAAATAGAGTTTCTCTCCACACACACAGGACTTCTATATAAAGGACTCCCACTAAAGTATGATAAACCCTCCCGCTAAAGTATGATAAACCCTTCTGCTAAACAAATGAAAGAACTATCAGTACCTTCTAATAACAATTCCTACATGCCTTAATATGAGCAAAAAACCTTAATGGCCAATATGACTATATTCTAGGTAGCCCAAGTCCCCAAGTGAATCTTTAACCCTTTGAGTGCCAGAGGGGTACGCAATGCATTGCTCTGCAATGCGTTGCATACCCCTCTGGTACTCAAAGGGTTACCGTAAAATCTCGGGTATAATATGCACAATTTTACCCCTCTTCACCTTATGTGAAGTGGAGGGTGTGTATTATACCCGAGAGTTTTTTTTGATGACTTAAAATTTTTTTTTATTACTGACGGCTACCTTCCCTTCCAACCCCCCAGCGCGACCTGATGTCAAAAGAAGCCTTACTTTCTTTTGCTGCACTTGAATACAGTGATCTGTGTTAAGCTCTGTGTCCCATCTTCCCTGTAGGCGGGCGGCAGGGTTGCATTTGCCGCCCGCTTCCTTCAATGGACTTTCAGGACCTTCCACCTCCAGCCAATGATAATGCACCCACATTACCATTGGCTGGAGGTGGAAGGTCCAGAAAGTCCATTGAAGGAAGCGGGCGGAAAATGCAAGCCTGCCGCCCGCCCGCAGGGAAGATGGGACACACAGCTTAACACAGATCACTGTATTCAAGTGCAGCAAAAGAAAGTAAGGCTTCTTTTGACATCAGGTCGCGCTGGGGGGGAGGGAGGAAAGGTAGCCGGCAACAATAATTTTTTTTAAGTAAAGGTGAAAACAAGGGTGCGCATTATACATTGGCACTCTTGTTTTCCCCTAAAATCTTGGGCATAATATACACCTGCGTATTATACACAGGTGCGTATTATACCTGAGATCTTACGGTACAGGCCATCATTACCATGGAGGAGGAGAAGGTGATTCTCTGTGGCTGGATATTAGGACACAAAACTCCTCCTTCTGAAGTCTTGGTTACTTCCCAAGAACACTTCAGTACGATTTATTCAGGCTTCTGAAGTCTGGGAAAAATGAAACGCATCTGCCTCTGAGGACATAATATCTGTTACTAATTAAGGATTCATTATTGGTAACCAATCCTCAGAGAACTTATTCATAATTGCCATGAGGGTTTCCTGGCCAGATTAACCCTTTGCGTGCCAGAGGGGTACGGAACGCATTGCTTTCAAAGGGTTAAAGTAAATGGGAGTTTAAGTAGGTGGTGTTAAGAGTTTCCCTGAGAGACACACCTATAGATATAGGGCTGTATGTTCAAAGAAGTAGCGAAATAGTTTTTGTCATTTGTAAAGACTGTTCAAAGTACAGTGTCGTTGGGCTCATTCATATTTTCAGAGAGTGTCAGTTGTGATCGGAAATATGTTGTTTGTCCTGCCTGAAATTGTCGTATGTAAAGACAAAAATGTCAAATGTAATGACAAAAAACTTCTTACTTAAAGGGATAGTAATACTTCATTTTAACTTTATTTTATTTTGTAGGCATTAAAAAAACATGAAGAATGATATAAGTCTTATCTCTGAAACCTTTATGGTTTAAGAGATATTCACAAACAAAGTACCCCCCCCCCCCTCTTCAACCAGATCAGAAGGGAGATGCCCAGGTAGACTGCAGAGAGGGACAATCTTCAATTAAGATAATGGAAAAAGCTGAAAAACTTGTCAAGGGGGGGAAGGGCTTTCATTGTTTTCATACAAAGAAAATTGTCCCCTTCTGTTATCTGTACTGTCATACAACCAGACTCACATCTGAGAAGAGATGGCTTACACTAGGTAAAAGGGGCGGGGAGGGGAACTTTGCTTGTGAATATCTCATAAACCATAAAGGTTTGAGAGATAAGACTTATATCATTCTTCATGTTTTTTTAATGCCTGCAAAATAAAATAAAGTTAAAACGAAGTATTACTAGCCCTTTAACGACAAAAACGTCTTAGCTAAAGACAAAAATTCTCACATTCAGAACTTCACGTTCCCTCCACTTTTTTCTTAACTTACAAATTTTGTCTTGCAAGACTTTTTTTTTGTCGCTAGTTATGACAAATTTTCTTTTCCTCTATACGACCCTGGGGAATAGTTTAGCCACGCCCTTGCTACACCCCTTTGCCTGGCAATTCTGGAGTTTTGTCGTACTAGTTTTTGTTGTATACTCTATAGAAAATATGTCGTTCATTCACACAATTACTTAATTTTTGTCTTTCATACAACATTTTTTTGACATTATGCCTTTGAACATACGGCCCATAGTCTCTTTTTACCCTAAGGATCAGTGAGGTGGGAAACGCATTGCTTTTCAGTGTGTTATAAACCACAGAGCCTTGTGACGTTAAAAGCTGCTCTCTTGCACAGCACAGATGTCAACTACATTATGAAGTTTTCTCCTCTATACATGACAATAATCTCGTTGGTGAAAGGATATGTTTAACTCTGCTCTAAAGAGACTGTCCAGATGTACATTTGATAGGATCTGCCATGTTTTAATGAAACCCTCATGCACAGTCAGTACTCATGCAATACTTCACCAGGTTAAATGTGTATTATTATCAGGACAGTAATACCACTAGTGTTTAGTGCAGGCATGTAGGAAATATCAGGGGATCACACACACAGTGCAACACAATGGTGCACAACTATGTCACCTTCACTATCATCACTATCAGGCTCTGTAAGGGCTTGTGCACAAGGTAATGGTTCCTCCTCTGAGTCAGTATCAGAGTCGAGAAGCAAGCGAGAACGGGAGGGCTTAGTGGCAATGCTGACAGAAGTAGAGGAACGCTGGTAGGTGAAGGACATGGACTCCATAGTACGGGACTGTGTGATGTGCACTGAAAACCCAGGACAGGAGGGAGAGTGCAGAGGAGAGGTTAAATACAATATTGTAAGTAAAGAAGGAAAAGAGAGGTTATACTGAACAAATGAGAAATACAGGTGCCACTAGCATCCTCCTCTTAGCCAACAGATTTACTAGGAGACAATATACATCTGGCATCTTATATAGGAAAAGTGAAGATAACACAGTGAGGCTGGTCTACTATGGAAAAGTGGAGCAATTATAGGGCAAATTAACTGCACATAAAAATTCCCCAAATTCCCATTGATTTAATGGGGCTTTTCACCCCTTGAATGCTAGAGGTCACCCGTTCATTGGGAAGCAATACGATGTAAATCTCTCTTGCGTTCAGAGGTTTAAAACCCCCGATGGTGCACTTGTTCTGTCCTAGTACGTCAGCCTCAGTGTTAAATAAAAATAGAAAGAACTGCGATTAGACAAGAGATGGGCTGTGTAGGGATAAAAAGAATCAGGACTAGGTGGGACACAAGGCACAGGGGAGGATCTTACCAGCTATACATGTTATCCTTAGGTTACCCCTTTGAGTGCTAGAGAGGTACGCAACGCATTGCAGAGCAATGCAGTGTACCCCTCTGGCACTCAAAGGGTTAAAGGAAAACTAACAGTTCTGAATAATAATCCCCTGCTTTATTATGGCCATTCTGAATTTTACCCTTTTGTCTTCGTTCAAGAGATGGCATTTTTAGTCAGTCATGCCCATGGAGGCGGACATGACGGTTACTTTTAAACTGAAGCAGGCAGAATGCATTAGCCTATTTAACTGCTTAAGAACCAGAAGGAATGTGTTGCACACCCCTCTGGTACTTAGTGGGTTAAGATTACCATGTGCAGTGGGTAGAGTTTGTGTCCCGTGGTCTTACTAGCAAATGTCATGTCTGCTGCCATTGTTAAGGCATCCCGAACTGGCTGAAGAGGTTATTTCTTGAACCAAGGAGGAAGAGGAAAATTCACTGGACCCACTCAAAATGTTCTGGCCATAGTGAGGTAAGTGGGGGATATTATTATAAGGTAGAACTTTTCCTTTAAATCAGGTGCATACAACAATATTGAGTGACAATGTATCGCTTTGAGGCAATCGTTTTTAACTCTCTGAGCGGCAGAGAGGTATCCAACATGATGTACTGGATACCCCTCTGGCACCCAAAGTGTTAAAGGGGGAGTAAAGGGTCTGGGAAAGGGGGGTTATTAAAATTAAAGTTTTAACCAAAACCATACCTTAAAGCAGAACTACCACCACACAACATCTTTAGCTTAATTAAGTCTCCATCTGGCGACTAGCTGCTTAGTAGCACTAGTCGCCAGAATTATTACCTTATGCAATAGATTTAAGCTTTCTTCCATGGGTGACAGGCAGGACAGAGCGCGGACATCTTGCTATCGTGATGTCCGCACGCCCGCGCTGTCAGTCCCAGCCAGGTCTAGGAGGCTTTGCTAGGAGCCGGCCGGCTCCAAAAGGGACTGACAGCGCAGGCGCATGGATATCCACGCTCAGTGCTACTGTCAGCTATGGAAGAAAGCATAAATCTATTAAATGAGGTAATAATTCTGGTGACTAGCGCTATTAAGCAGCTAGTCGACAGATGGGGACTTAATTAAGGTAAAGGTGTTGTGCGGTGGTAGTTCCGCTTTAAAATTCAGTAACACTTAACCCACCCCCCACCTACTGATCTCCATGATCTGCACAGCTAGATGACATCAGTGCTCAATGGGGGGCTTCTGGGAGATTGCGTTCTGCTCAGCTGAAGCTTGATTGTATGTATGTTTACTCAGGTCTTTATCAGAGATCATGGCAATATCCCAGAAGTGCTCAGTGAGACTCTGACGTCCCCCAGCTCTACAAATGACTGAGAACTGCAGGAGGGATTGGCTGAGTATTACCAGAAAGCTTTCAAAATCAATTTCACATATCAGTCTTAGCTTTTAAAACCCCCTTTCCACAAGTCATTTACTTACCCATTATAGGGTCATATGTAAAATAAATACATTATGGAGCAAACCAACTGCATCATATGGAAAAAATAAACATTTCCATTTATTTCAGTTAGGCTATTTTAACCCCCTGAATGCTAGAGAGGTCTCCAGTGTAATGGGGAGCAACACGTTGGAGACCCCTCTAGAATGTGGGGATTGTTTTACTGTCCTCTATAATGCAACTGGTTTGCTCAGATTAGAGCCACGTTGGATTGTTTTGACCCAAGAATGCACTGCACTGTAAAATAATGCATCTCCAGATCTAAAGGGTTAATCAACTCTTGAGATTAAAGACCATTATACTGTGATTCCCCTCTGGTCACATTTAAGGGAACTGTACCTGTAACAACCACGCTAAAGGAATACTATTTATTCTAATCAATTATTTTACCTGCTGGTGTGCTTTTCCTTTAATTGGGTGTACTAAGCCTGTATCAGCTATTTCAGCCATTCTCTCTCTCTCTCTTTGATATGAGCTCTCCCTACCTACATTCAGTAAGACATCATTCTGGGAACCAGTCATATTTACAAAGGATAATAAAGAACTCTGTAAGGCTGATGTACCAAGAGCAACTGGAACAGTTCTATAGAACACCAACTGTACCACAGGGTACAAAATAATTCCTATGGATTTAATTTTTTTTTTTTTTTTTTTAACCCACACAGCATGTAAATTTGTAGGAATTTTTGTGGAATATTATTTGGTGCAGTATTCCACAAATTCTTCTTAGCATTTCAGCTTGTGAGAGTGTGTCTCCCCATTTATTCTCTATTCAGCTGAAGATCAAAACTGAATAGAGAGCGTAACCTACAGACAATTCTTACTACCTTTGCAGATACAGCTGAGCTGCAGACTTTTTACAGACTGCAGATAGAGGTGCTCTCATTACTGAAAGTGGGGGAAAAAAAACAGAAACGAAAGCGCTGATACAAGATAGCACACTGGAGTGAAGACAAAGAAAGAAATACAGGTAAAATAAATGAGTATACTCTACCAAAATAATAAAGGTTGAACTAAAACATTACTATTCCTTTAAAGAAAACTGCGTAGGACAAAGCATCCCCAAACTCTCTAGAGGAGTGTACAGGTACGCCCTGATGTTCCTGCTATTCAAAGTATGTCCTGATGAAGCAAGAGAAAAGGATCAGCCAAAGTTACACAGACAAAAATGAATGGTAATTAAGTGCCTTGAGTTTGCATCTGTTACTGGAGAAAACAGTCACTGTAGCTTTAAATGGACCATAACACCAACACAACCTGTTCTATACTTCATAGCACACCCAGTGATGATGGAAAAGTACATGATCCTAAACCCATTTCAATGGTGAAGATGTATAAAAGCAAGTGCAGCAACTGTGGGTCTAATTAAAGCGGAACTTCCACCCAATAAGCCCCAAATAAATTGCCCATCTGGCGACTAGCTGCTCAGTAGCGCTAGTTGCCAGAATTATTACCGGATTAAAGAGAATTCGCCATTCTTCCAAGACTGACAGCAGGACAGAGCACGGACATCTTGCCATAGAGACGTCCACGCGCCTAGCAACGCCTCCTAGACTTGGCTGGGACTGACAGTGCAGGCGCGCACGTCACTATGGCAAGAGGTCTGCGCTCCGTCCTGCTGTCAGTCCGGGAAGAATAGCGAATACTCTTTAATCTGGTAATAATTCTGGCGACTAGCGCTACAGAGCAGCTAGTCGCCAGATGGGCAATTATGTGGGGCAATGTTCTTATTGGGTGGTAGTTCCGCTTTAACAGCATATAATTTATACAATTTACCCCTTGGATGCAAGAGAGGTCTCTAAGGCACAGCTTTGCAATGTCCTGGAGACCTCTTTAGCATTCAAGGGATTAAACGCCCTGTTTCAATCAATGGGGTTTGTACTAGATTTGCTTCACTTTTCTCTTTATACATATATATTTATATATATATATATATATATATATATTATACATTGTCAAGGAAGCTATGACTGATATCGACCACAAGTTACCTGGAAACCCGTCGTCAGCATCGGTGTCTCCATGTCCACTCCCAATGCTTGTGCTGTCTAAGCCAATGTGAATGGTCTGCAGTTGGGAACGGAGTTGCTCAATGTCGCTATCTTTGCTGTCGAGCGCCATCTGCAGTTCAATGCGGACCTGGCTCTCATCTGCAATTTGCTGTTAAAATACCAGTACAAGTTACCACAATTGTTAAGGAGTAAGATTTAATATGATGAGTGCCAGCTGGGGAGATAAAAATATTAATTCAAGATGGCATGTGGACAAATGGCTTACACTCTGCTCCGGAGAAGGCAAGAACTGTATATGCAACTTTTTGAACCAAAAAATATAAATCTGCACTTGTGATGATTAGCGCGTGTTTCTGACCGCTAATTTGGATCTTTATCAAGCACTTCACCGGTTGCATCTTTAATAATGATATAACCTACAGGTGGGCAAGATTTGCAGCAGAGCAGTATGAAAGGCCAGCAGCATATTAGGTTGTAAAGGGAAAGTCGTTAGCAGCAGGAAGTACTAATATAACATGTAGATAACTAGTTAGTCCTATGGCCCTTTGTTCAAAGGAAAAATAGTGTTAAAAAATAAATGGTGTCAAAAGTGAACACAGCAAAAACAATTCATGTTAAAATAATAGTATTATAGTTTTAACAACAAAACTGCAAAAAGATACTTTCAGTAATACTGATCTGAAAAGTAGAAACATCAGCTCTATACCTGCAGTCTGTAACTCTGCCTCTGCACTCCTCTCTCTATCCAGCCTCCTCCGATGATGGAGGCTGTCTGTAAGCTGGAACGCTCTCATTGGCTAGATATCGATCTCTGCCAATGAGACTGCTCCAGCTTACAGGCAGTAGCCTCCGTCATCTGAGGAGGCTGGATAGAGAGAGGAGTGCAGAGGCAGTGTGATGGACCGTGGGTATAGAGCTGTATCCGCAATCTATCCGGAAGTGCAGTATTTAAACGTTAATTTTCAGCAAAATAGGATTTAAATTAAAAAAAAATAAAATAATTCAAGAAATCCACTAATCTCTTGGTAATAATACATTTAGCACACATTTGTACTGGGGTGACAGATCCCCTTTACGGGATTTTAAGTGATAATTATACTTAATAGTAGGAAAAAGAGGATTTTAGTCTTACCTGTTAAATCCTTTTCTCTTAGTCCATACAGGTTACTGGTAACTCTAGGTAGGAGATCCACCCCTTTAAGTAGGCAGGAACAATTTTAAAATTGTAAGCAGGGGGTGGAGCCTACCTTCCCTCCTTGGCTGCAGCTAGCCAACCAGCTCCAGAAAGATTTGAGACACTAACTACTGACTAGATAGTAGAAGGGAAAGAAGACTCATGTGATCATGACCCTGTAGGACCCCCACAGTCTGCAACAGGAGAGCCAAGCATGGTCCCTTGACAGGGTGGGAGACCAGTAACCTGTATGGACTAAGAGAAAACGATTTAACAGGTAAGACTAAAATCCTCTTTTCTCTGTCGCCCAAAACAGGTTACTGATAACTCTGGGATGTCCAACCATTGAGTTTCCCAGAGGTGGGAAGTAAGTCAAGGACCAGGCGCAAGGCCCCCAAAGTCACCACAGCAGATATGAACCATCAGATCAGAGATAGCCCAACAAACAATGAAGTGCCAACGGACACTGAACAGGGGTAACAACACCCCAAATGTTAAACAGCACACCAAACTAGAGCCAGTGGGGCTCAAAAGTGAAGGAAGCACCAAGAACCAAAGCAAATCCTAGACAGGCAAGACTGCCTCCAGGATTTTCCTCTCAAAGGTGGTGTCAGCCGATGCCAGTACATCAACACGGTAATGCTTCGAAAAGGTGTGCACAGACGACCAGGTGGCAGCCTTCCATAACTGATCAGCAGAGGCCTGATTCTTGTAAGCCCAAGAGGCAGACCCCAATAGATTGATTAGAATGAGCCGTGACCCTGAAAGGGACAGGCTTCTTCCTCAGCTCAAGTCAAGTGGACTTGATCCAAGAAGCAATAGTCACCTTGGATGCAGGTCTTCCTGCCCTAGGACCCTCAGGAATGTAGAACAACGCGTCTGATTGCCTCAGTGCAAAGTACATAAAACTTGAGGTAACGCACCAAGTCTATCAAGTGGAGATCCCTCTCCCTGTCAAAGGTGGGGTCAGGGCAGAAAAAGGGCACCAAAATCTCCTGGTTGACGTGGAACTCCGAAACCACCTTCGGGAGAAACTCCTGAGAGGTGTGAAGCACCTCCTTGTCCTTGTGAAACACTAAATAGGGTGGTTTACAGGACAGAGCATGTAACTCCGCAAAACGACAGACAGACTTAATCGCCAGGAGAAAAGCCATTTTCCACGTCAACAGGCATAGAGGAATAGTAGCTAAAGACTCAAATGGAGGGCGCTGAAGAATGCCCAAAAACAAGTTAAGATCCCATGGAGGAGCAGGAATCTTGAAGGCAGGATGAGTATGAGCAACGCCCTGGAAGAAAACCTTGACATCAGGAAGGATGGCAATGCGCCTCTGAAAGAAAACAGAGAGAGTCGACGTCTGAACTTTAAGGGAACTCAAACTGAGGCCCTTATCCACACAGTCCTGCAAAAAAGCCAGGACTATAGGTAGATCAAATTCCTGTGTTAGGTCCTTGACAGCACACCAAGACAGAAAGGTCGACCAGGCATGATGGTATATCTTGGAAGAAACAGGTTTGCGGGCACTGAGAATAGTAGCCACCACACCATAAGAAAAACCTTTCATCCTCAATATTGAGGATTCAATTTCCAAGCTGTCAAGGCTAGACAATGAACATCCTCCTTCCACAGGTAACCCTGTAGAAGAAGATCCAGACGGCAAGGGAGCCAGAATGGCTCCGCCACTGACAGATCCAGAAGCTCCGGAAACCAAGCCTGGCGAACCCAGTACTGAGCAATCAGAATGACTGTACAACGCTGCAGTCGTAATTCCCGTAACACCCTGTGCAACATGGGGAGGGAAGGAAAGATGAAGGCCAGAGGGAATAACCAACGAATGGACATTGCATCCACCGCCAGAGCTAGAGGGTCCCTCCATCGAAAGCAGAACCTCGGAACCTTCCTGTTGTGTCCGGTCGCCCTGACGATGTCTATGCCAGGAATGTGTACTGTGGATATGGCAGGAACGCATTATTCTGCCCAGGACAAAATAGCCTTGACCTCTAACCAAGCGGCAAGACTTCTTGTTCTGCCCTGCTTGTTGATGCAAGCCTCGCCATTGCATTGTCAGACTCTACCCGGACTGGACAGTCTTCCAGCTGAGGTGTCCAAAGATGAAGGGCATGAAATATCACCCGAAGCTCCAACACGTTGATGGGAAGGAGAGATTCCTCTGGAGACCACCAACCCTGTGCAGTCAGGCCACCCTGGACCGCTCCCCATCCGGAAAGGCTGGCATCCATCTTCACCGTGGTCCAGAAGGAAACTAGGAAGGACTTGCCCTTCAGCAGATTGGAGAGGTCTTCAGAAAGCCCGACCGACCCCTGCACCACAAACTGCTGGAGTTCCCTGGTGTGTGCCATGGCAAACGGTACTGCCTCTATGGTGGAAATGAATTTCCCCACGGGAGATGACAACTTCTTGGCTGGAACTGGATCTTGAGCCAGTATCGCAGAAACCCTGTGGGCGATCTGGTGAGCCACCTCATCCGTGAGAACCACCATGTTCTTCTGGTTATCAAAGAGGAGGCCCAGGAAAACCAGACACTGGGATGGGACAAGATCGGATATGTCCAGGTTGATGGATCCACCTGTGATGGGTGAGAGCATGAATGCATTGCTGAACCTGCTGATGAAGAAGTTCCGTAGAAGAGGCTTTCAGAAGCAGGTCGTCCATGTAAGGAGTAACTCTGATGCCGTCTCGGTGGAGGACAGACACTAAGGCTCCCAGGACATGGTTGAAGAACCGAGGAGCCGTCGTCAGACCAAATGGAAGAGCTGAGAACTGAAAATGTCCCCGGTCGCAGGCAAACCGGAGGTACTGCCGGCTCAGAAATGCTGGCAAGGAGGCGCAACCTCTCCGAAGTAGGAGCATCCTGACGGATAGCAAGAGTGACCTGTTCAGTCCAGACCGCAATGGCCCGGTTCACCCATGCTGCTGCGAATGCTGGACGCATGGCAGAACCAGCAGTGGCAAAGATGGACTTGAGGGAGACCTCCAGTTTCTTGTCAGTCCAGTTTTTTAGAGCAGACACATCAGACACTGGCAAGGCTGTAGACTTGGATAGCCTGGAGATAGGAGCATCCACTTTAGGAGGATGAACCCACTGAGCAAGCGATGCCTCAGAAAAGGGATAAAGCTTAGCAAATTTCTGGAAGACAGAAGGTTTTCTGTCCGGAGATTTCCACTCTTCAGGCACAAGGCAGTCAAGAGTGGGGTTAGATGGAAAGCAAGTAAGGGGCTTTATAGGCTCCTGAAACACATCAGAGGGGTCAGAAAGAACCTCTTGAACTAAGGGAATGTTATGAGTATTCAAGACAGCCCCTGATCAGGCCCTCAGCAGAGGGCTCAGGATCAGCATCAAAAGGACCCAAAAAACATGAGAGGAGCCCACCACAGAATATTCCTCAACATCTGAATCTACCAGGAGTTCCTCCTCAGAGGAATCTGACACGTCAGGTATTCCCTGAGGTTTGATTGGGCAGGGAAGACGAGATGGAGGAGGGGGTCTGCCAAGAATGGAAGACCCCCTGTAACTGGGATGGAAAGAGTTGCAAAGTGGATCTGAGGTCCCTAGTAGCAGCCTTGAAGTCTTCCACCCAAACTGGCTCTGATACATGGCTGGAGGTCCCTGGAAGACTCTCAGGGACATCAGAACATGCTGGGCATAAGTGACCTGAGAATTCTTTAGGTAACCCTGAATGACAGGAAGAGCAATGCGCAACAGGGGATACAGAGACCCCAGCATCCTTAGTCTTAGGTCTGGCCCCAAGCTCCAATGGTACAGACATTCACACAGTGTCAATAACCTTATTGTATAAGAAATCACCCAATAACAGTGTGTAGGATTAAAGTTTCACCCCAGAAATCTCTAAAATAGACTTACCTGGCGGGCAAAGGGTTAATCAGCAGAAGAGAGAAGGAGATTCCAAGCCCTGCGTAGGATAGTCGTTCTGGAAAGATCACAAAAAGGCTGCCGCGGCGGGAGCCAATCAGAAATGAGCGTGCGAAGCAAGCGCTCATGGGAAATGTAGTTTTCCCAGAAAAGTACTCCAAACAGCGCCCGAAGCCTCCAGAGCCCCCCAACACACTAGAAACCTGAACTGGATGATACAGCAAGTGCAGACAAGTAAAATGAGCCATCTCTGAAGTCGCTAGGTTAAACAGTTGCAGAGATATGTCCCAAACTGTACAGTCCCATAGGAGTGAACAGACTAATGGCGCCTATGCGGTAAAGCGCGCCTTTAACTCAATTTTTACAAAATTGAAGGTGTAATATTAAGAGACATAAAACATCACTAAAACATGTTAGGATACCCAAAAAACACTGAACCAGTAGGAAAAGTGTCAGAAAACCCCCCAAATGAATGCCAAACCAGAAGCTAAAGGGTTAAATACCACATAAACCTGCTCCAAACACCCAACAGTCATACAGATAGACCCCAGTGAGTGCAGGAGTGTGCAAAAGGTCCACAAAAAGCACCTGGTCACTGAGCTAGCCACATCTAAGGGCATTGTTGGTTATGGTAATCCGCCTAATGGTGGTATTCCATTTCTAACAGGAAAAATAAAAAACTTCTAAAGCTATAGTAGAACTGTTCTCTTGCCTGTGTTATCTTCACCAAGGAACACATTTTTCTGGAGCTGGTTGGCTAGCTGCAGCCAAAAAGGGAAGGTAGGCTCCACCCCCTGCATACAATTCTACAATTGTTCCTGCCTAGTTAAAGGGGTGGATCGCCTACCCAGAGTTACCAGTAACCTGTATTGGATGACAGAGAAAAACATACTGCATGATTTATCCTGTTGAGTAAAACAATGGTACTCTCTCTGAAAGAGGTTTTATTCAAAAGTTATTGCAGTTCACACATTTTTTGGGTGCAGTACTTCCATGGCCTGAAATTTTTATTGTATCGCTGTTGTTACTGAGGTTTATGCACAACTGACCGTAGCTGTCCAAGTGCTGTAGAAACAGCAATACCCTATTGTTTCAGGCCATGGGAAAACTGCACCCAAAAAGTGTTTGAACGACAATAACTTTTGAATAAAACATTGCTCAGTGGTGCTAGTACACATATTTTGCCTTCCTCTGGTTCAACAGGGGTGTTTTGCCATGGGCTGGACTTGATGGACACATCTTTTAACCTGTGCAAAATTACTATCCCTGTAAGTTAAGTAAGGACAGAAAATGTAGAAAATAAAAATCAACTGGACTTAAAGAGGAAGGAATTCATATGGTAAAGAAAGGGTGGAGCATCCTTGGCAGAAGTAGTAGGGGCACATATAGTAAGGGAATTGTGAATGCATGGGAAAGATATAAATCTAAACTGAGTATTATGCAAATTGAACTTTTTAGACTCTTGGATCCTAACGACCAAAGGGTTATATTATAAAGGAGAATATGCAGATTAGACAGCTCAATTAGCTCTTATATGCTGTCAATATTCCTTTCTCTAGGATCTGCTTACCGCCTGCATTTCATTCATCTCCTTCTGGTATTTGATGACAAGCTGCGTCAGTTTCTCACGCTCTGATTTCAGTTCGAGCTGCAGCTTCCTGTTCTCTTTCTCCTTCCTACGTACGTCTGTGTCCGGCCCTCGCTTCGTGGGAATCTTCCTGTTCATGATCTCTGCCAGCTTATTAACAGCCTAAGAAAATGGGGCAGGAAGAAAATTGGTAAGCAGAATTGAAATTTGTTAAAAAAAATCTATGGGCCATATTATTCAGTTTAGGTCTCTCTACTGTAAGGGTCAGCTTTGACCTTTGCAATATAAGGGTGGGGGTATAGATATCAATCAGTCGAAGGTACTTTAATAAATATCACTCAGTGAAACATAATATTTTGAAGGTTCTGCAGCTTCAAAATAGTGCACACAATGATATAATGTGGCTCTATATCCATTATAAGTCAAATCTGAGACCAGCTTTGGCTACTCTTCCTCTTTAGCCATTCATAGACACAGATGGGTGTCCCACCAATAAGAGACAAGCAGATGAATGTTAATCCCATGCAGAGGTCCTGTAACACCTAGGGTATTTTGGGGCAAAGCATAAGGGACGCAGTAAAAAACAAACAAACAAAAAAACAATTGATGTAAATTTCGTTTTTAACTTCTTGGGAGCTAGAGAGGTAGCCACTGCATTGCAAAGCATTCAAGGGATAAACAGTCCCATTTACAGAGAAGGAAAAAATTATTTGATCCCCTGCTGATTTTGTACGTTTGCCAACTGACAAAGAAATGATCAGTCTATAATTTTAATGGTAGATTTATTTGAACAGTGAGAGACAGAACAACAACAAAAAAATCATGAAAAACGAATTTCAAAACAGTTATAAATTTGACGTTTCTTGTAGTTGGCCACCAGGTTTGCACACATCTCAGGAGGGATTTTGTCCCACTTCTCATTGCAGATTCTCTCCAATCATTAATGTTTCGAAGTAGACATTTGGCAACTCGAACCTTCAGCTCCCTCCACAGATTTTCTATGGGATTAAGGTCTGGAGACTGGCTAGGCCACTCCAGGACCTTAATGTGCTTCTTCTTGAGCCACTCCTTTGTTGCCTTGGCCTTGTGTTTTGAGTCATTGTCATGCTGGAATACCCATCCACAACCCATTTTCAATGCCCTGGCTGAGGGAAGGAGGTTCTCACCAAAGATTTGATGGTACATGGCCCTCGTCCCTTTGATGCGGTGAAGTTGCCCTCTCTCCTTAGCAGAAAAACACCCCCAAAGCATAATGTTTCCTCCTCCATGTTTGAAGGTGGGGATGGCGTTCTTGGGGTCATAGGCAGCATTCTTACTCCTCCAAACATGGCAAGTTGAGTTGATGCCAAAGAGCCCGATTTTGGTCTCATCTGACCACAACACTTTCACCCAGTTCTCCTCCGAATCATTCAGATGTTCATTGACAAACTTCAGACGGGCCTGTACATGTGATTTCTTGAGCAGGGGGACCTTGTGGGTGCTGCAGGATTTCAGTCCTTCACGGCGTAGTGTGTTACCAAGTGTTTTCCTGGTGACTGTGGTCCCAGCTGCCTTGAAATCATTGACAAGAGCCTCTTGTGTAGTTCTGGGCTGATTCCTCACCATTCTTTGATCATTGAAACTCCCCGAGGTGAGATCTTGCATGGAGCCCCAAACCGAGGGAGATTGACAGTTATTTTGTGTTTTTTCCATTTGCGAATAATCGCACCAACTGTTGTCACCTTCTCACCAAGCTGCTTGGCGATGGTCTTGTAGCCCATTCCAGCCTTATGTAGGTCTACAATCTTGTTCCTGACATCCTTGGACAGCTCTTTGGTCTTGGCAATGGTGGAGAGGTTGGAATCTGATTGACTAATTGATTGCTCCTGTGAACAGGTGTCTTTTATACAGGTAACAAGCTGAAATTAGAAGCACTCCCTTTAAGAGAGTACTCCTGATATCAGCTTGTTACATGTATAAAAGACACCTGGGAGCCAAAAATCTTGCTGATGGATAGGGGGTCAAATACTTATTCCACTCAGTAAAATGCAAATCAATTTATAACTTTTTTGAAATGCGTTTTTCAGGATTTTTTTGTTGTTATTCTGTCTCTCACTGTTCAAATAAACCTACCATTAAAATTATGGACTGATCATTTCTTTGTCAGTGGGCAAACGTACAAAATCAGTAAAGGATCAAATAATTTTTTCCCTCACTGTAAACCAATGGACATTTTTGGGAATTTGTATCTGTGTCCTTATGGTGAAGATGCTTTGTGCCAGAATGACTCCATATTTCTGAACTACGGACCCACCTGAGATGACATCAGTACGTTATGAGGCACTTACCTGCGTCTTCAATGTTCTCTCTGTCAGCAGCTGCTTCTCAAACGTGGTTTTGATGGATACAATGCTGTTTTCTTCCTCTTTCAGCTTCTGTATCTCTGTTCGGAAACAGAGAACACAACGGTAAATTCTATTCAGCCTGTGCAAAGTCACACAAAATACCATAACAGAGATAGAACCTTCTGTATAACAACAAGCTGGAGATGTTCTGGAGCACACCAAGTGCTTCACATGGGACAAATAAAAATATCCATAGATCTCAATGAGGCTTTTAATCCATGGGATGTTAGAGAGGTCTCCAATGTTTTGAGAAGGGGTTAAAAACCTCATATAAACCAGTGGATGTTTTGGGAATTTTTATTTCTTCCCCACAACAGAGTTTGGTGTGTTCTAGGAAAGTCCACTTTGCCTTTATACACAAGGTGCATAGTGCACAGGCTCTCAACATTATACAGCGGCAGAACAGTGAAACCTTTAACTTCCTGGTTGCTAGAATCCAAGGGTTTAACCCTTTGAATGCCAGAGGGGAACACAACACATTGCAAAGCAATGCGTTGCGCACCCCTCTGACAATCAAAGGGTTAATGTAATTTGAAAATTGGTTGCTTATCTTAACTTTAGCTTCAATTATTAGGTTAAAATTCATCAAGTAACCATTACTAGGTATTTGTATCTGATAATTATTATTGTTTTATTGGTGGTGGCTAAAATATACGGTCATATGGACAAAACAAAAGAGCCGCAGGTCTGAGGCAAGCCAACTGCATAGGAAACAAAAATCCCCAAATGTCCAGTGATTTATATTAGGCTTTTGACCCTTTCAATGCAAGAGACATCTTGGAGACCTCTCTAGCGTTCAAAAAGCTGCATGTTGTTTAAATCAGTTGGAATTTTTGTATGCTTCCTTCCCCATAGTACAGTTGGTTTGCTCCATAATTTCTCAACTTTTACTTGTCCCAGCCATGTTGCACTGGCAGTCACAGAACCACATAAACACTGTCTGATGTCCCAGCCTTGTTCCACTGGTAGTCACAGACCCACATATACACTGTCTGATGTCCCAGCCTTGTTCCACTGGTAGTCACAGACCCACATATACACTGTCTGATGTCCCAGTCTTGTTCCACTGGCAGTCACAGAACCACATAAACACTGTCTGATGTCCCAGCCTTGTTCCACTGGTAGTCACAGACCCACATATACACTGTCTGATGTCCCAGCCTTGTTCCACTGGTAGTCACAGACCCACATATACACTGTCTAATGTCCCAGTCTTGTTCCACTGGCAGTCACAGAACCACATAAACACTGTCTGATGTCCCAGCCTTGTCCCACTGGCAGTCACAGACCCACATATACACTGTCTAATGTCCCAGTCTTGTTCCACTGGCAGTCACAGAACCACATAAACACTGTCTAATGTCCCAGTCTTGTTCCACTGGCAGTCACAAAACCACACATACAGTCTGATGTCCCAGCCTTGTTCTTCTATCCAGTGGCAGTCATAGTCAAACACATATGGTGACACTCCAGCTTTATTCCACTGTCCACAGGCAGTCACAGAGCCACACAGACACTATCTGACACCCCAGGTTTGTTAACCTGCCCAACAGTACTTACATATATATAGTTATATTCATACTAGAGTGGGTGGTTATATTGGTCAAGCGAATAAACTAATGAGAATAATGTGCCACCAACCAATAAAATTTAACTTCTCAAAAACTATCTACATTACAAAGAATTGGCTAGCAAAATATATAGGAAGATGTTAATCATATTTATAATTAAGCTTATCTGAACACAACTGGTTCGCTTTAAGGCAATCTTGGCTTTCACAAAACGCAGTTTAAGAACCAATGCACTATTCAAATGTGGCAAAACAGCAAGCAAAATGAACTGGTTGTATAATGCCTTTCAGTATACCATCATATAGCTGTGTGTACATGTCTTCACTCCTTATAAACACTGGCCATATAACAGCCATCACACAAATGGTTACATTTACAAGTTTATTAAGGAAACAGATTAATGTGTGCCTTTTTAAAATATAATAATTTTTTTGGGGGGAGGTTGTTTGATAGAGCATGAAAAGCAGTATTCTGACATTTCTCAATTCCTTACGCTCTTGGGCCTCTTTCAGTTTGTTGTTTAAGTCCTCCTTCTCATTTGCCAGGTTACCCACATCAATCGTCAGAGTCTTGTTGGCTTCTTCAAGCTGTGGAGAAATGTGTATGTTTAGACAAGGGGCCTTATAAACAAAAGAAAAGAGGTGCAATTTCTGGGAAAGCCAATTGTACCTTAGGGGAGTAATCAAAAATGAAAATCCATGGGAAAGGAAAACAAAAATCCAATGGGAAAGGATGAAAATCCAATGAAAAAGGAAGAAAACCCAAAGGGAAAGGAAGGAAATCCAATGGGAAAGGAAGGAAATCTAGGTGGAAAATGCAGAGAAGCCAAGGGGAAGAGGCCAGGGGAAAGAAGAAAAGCCGAAGAGGCCAGGGTGAAAGAAGAAAAGCCAGGGGAAGGGTAGAGAGGCCAGGGGGAAAAGAAGAAAAGCCAGGGGAAGGACAGAGAAGCCAAGAGGAAAAGAAAAGCCACGGGAAGAGAAAAGAGACCAGGGCAAAAGAAGAAAAGCCAGGGGAAGGGCAGTGAGGCCAGGGGGAAAGAAGAAAAGCCAGGGGAAGGGCAGTGAGGCCAGGGGAAAGAAGAAAAGCCTGGGGAAGGGCAGCAAAGCCAGGGGAAAAGAAGAAAAGCCAAGGGGAAAGGAAGAAAAGCCAGAGGAAGGGCAGAGAGGCCAAGAGAAACAAAGACAAGTCAGGGCAAAGGTAGAGAGGCCAGAGGGAAAAGAAGAAAAGCCAGAGGGAAAAGAAGAAAAGCCAAGGGGAAAAGAAGAAAAGCCAAGGGGAAAAGAAGAAAAGCCAGTGGAAGGGCAGAAACTCCAGGGGAAGGGCAGATAAAAGAAGAAAAGCCAGGGGAAGGATAGCAAAAAGAAGAAAAGCCAGGGGAAGGGCAGAGAGGCCAGTGGGATAGGAAGAAAAGCCAGGGGAAGGAAAATCCCTGAGAACTGAGGAGAAACACCAAAACAATATTTTTAGATCTTCTGCCAAGTCTAGCAGTATTTCTATGGTATTGTTACTAGAATTAAAGCTATAACCATTTCCCTCCTTTCACATACCGATGTGATGGTTGCGTATTTCTCTGCGAGCTCCTGCTTGTGGCGAGCCATCATTTCTTTAATCTCAAGCTCCTTCATGATCTTCTCCTTCTCCAGGTCAGAGTACTGCTCCTCAGCAATGGAGCGCGCCAGCTGCTCGGAGTCCGCCTTGGTCAGAGTGATCTCCAGCTGAGCCGCCAATGAGTCCCTTTAAAGGTAAAAAGAAAAGAAGATGTGATGCACGGAATACTCAGGGCAACTCGTACAAAAGGAAAAAGAGGTACAATGCTTGGGCATAGCGGACACTTCATAGTGGACAAAATAAAAATTCTCACGAACTGAAATGTGGTTTTCAAGTCTCTGAAAGAGAAGTGATGCACACGAGAACTCTCCAGCGTTCAAAAGGTTAACAGCACCATTAAATTCAATGGGTTATTTTTGGTCCTTTGGGTTTGCCCGATAATTGCTGCACTTTTAACCCTTTGAGTGCCAGAAGGGTATGCAACGCATTGCTTTGCAATGTGTTGCGTACCCCTCTGGCACTCAAAGGGTTAAGTATGTCAGTTTTCTGACCCTAAGAACAGCTGACAAGAGCTGGTTCGGGCCTTGGGGTGCAACTTCAGGCTGTTTACCAAGTAAAACCTGATACCTGCTTGCTAATAAAAGCATAAGTTAGGAACGCAGGGGAAAACTGCATTCCACAGCTACACAAAATAGTATACTGTTCCTTTAACTCTCTTGATGCCAGAGGTATCCAACGCATTGCATTGTTAAGCCTTGGATTTCATGTCTTTCAGACACATGAGGCCTTACAGTATGTAAGTGTACAGACATGAGCAATTCTAGACTAAGCCACCTGCACCATAGGAAAGAAATAACAATCCCCATCAAATTAAATTGGGCTTTTAACCTAATTAATGGTGGAGGGGCCTCGCAATGAGTTGGAAACCTCCCTAGGAAGTTAACCCTTTGAGTGCCACAGGGGTACGCAACGCTTTGCAAAGCAATGCACTGCGTAACCCACTGGCACTAAAGGGGTTAAAAAGACTAGTTTCAGTCACTGGACAATTGGGGCATTTTATTTGCCTCATACATATGGTGCAGTTGATTTGCTGCAGAACTGCTCCATATGCGGTATCCAAAGCACATTCCAGCACACAACAGCCTATCTATGATGTCCTCTCACCTTTCATCCTGCAGCTCTTGTACCTTCTGTTGCATGTCCTTACACATCTTCCCCTTATCCTCACACTCCTCCTTCAGCTCCCGCACCTGGGTCTTGTACAGTGTCTGCAGGGGGAACCCACAACATGTACTGATCACATATTCTCGTTAGCATTCAAATGGAACAATACCCCAAGAATAACAACCACTCTCCTAGGAACATATATTCTGTGCTAAAGGCATACATAACGGGGTTCCTCCATCCTTCGGATACTGCATCTGCACAAATTGGCTATATTGTATATCCCAAAATGTCCTGCAGTTTCCTTCATGTCAGCCTCCCATCTGGCTGATTCAGAGGTGCACCAGGAAACCTGAAGAGAGGCTATCATGAAGGACACAGTGGGCTTTGCTGGGCTGCAAAACAGAACTGGACAATGCAGTTACAGCTTCCTGAGCCCCTCTATGACATTATGGGGGATGCACATTTCATGGTGAAGTGAAGTTGTTGCTGTTAGGGAATAGTTTCCTGAAGATACAGCAGTTTCTTAATGTATACAAATATTTCTTATGTCAGACAGCATATAAATGTGGTTTTCTACAAGCAACTGATGATAGCAGCAGATACGTACAGAGAAATACTGCTCAGCCTCCAGCTGGTCTTGAAGCTCCTTCATTTGGCCGTCTGCATCTTGACGTTCTCTGCAGAACATGAGAACACAATGGGATTTGCTCAGGGATGGGAAACTAGCAGTGTTCATTCCGCTGTTTGACTACAACTCCCATTATCCTTAGCTGGACATTGACCAACAGCAGGAGTCACAAGCTGCCCACCATGGATGTATACAGTACATAACTTATATAATTTACTGTAAGGATTATTACTTGTCAAATTTGGAAGTAACTTCAAAATCCAATTGAATCGGAGTGAAATATGTGATATAAATCCAAGGGCAGGCTTATTACATAGCGCAGGACTAGTCACCAGGGTGAGTTAAGTATTTCCAGTTATATTAGATAGTACCTATAACTAACTAACCCTGTGCACAGGCAACGTGTGTAAGTTAGCATTGGGCAAAAACATAGTTTTAAGCTTGGCATACGTTACCTTTTATTTTACTCATCATGTAATGTCTGTTATAAGGAGGAAGTGATTTAGCTGCAAACACTGTTACTGTGTTCATGAAGGCAGACATGATTATTTGTTGCAGGACTCCAGACCCCAAACTCCTCCTCATTAAAGACTCCTAACTAATTCTGTACAAATCAATTCATACAGAACGGGTTAGGACCATTAGATTTTTTCTCGTGAGTGAGAACAGGTGTGGTAACAATTGCCTAGTCATTCAGATCGGATATCTGTTAACCCTTTGAGTGCCAGAGAGGTAGCCAACACATTGCAGGGCAATGCATTGGGTACCTCTCTGCCACTCAAAGGGTTAAACATGCACTGTTATTGGTACTTGAAGACTCCAGCTTAGAACCAATTGGTCTAGATTAGAATCCCCAAGTACTCTACTCTGCTGCAGTATTTAGAGTGTTGATCGCTCGTACTTGCGTAGCTCGTTATTCTGCTTCTCCAGGTTCAATTTGATCTCAGTCAGGTGGTTGATCTCCTGTTTCAGCTGCTTCTCGGACATCTTCAGACTGTTCACCTGCTGCAACTGCATCTTTAGGTCATTCTGGGTCAGACTACGTTTCTGTGTTTCTTGTTCAGTCTTCAACGTTAAGTTTTTCACCTAAGAGACAAACAAATATATATTTATGTGGTTTGTAAGGGACATAGTAAAACATTCTATATTAAAAATAAATTGTTTTTATGATTTTTCATTTTAATATACGTGTTTCACAATCATAAGCGGAGGTCAGTTCACTACATGTCAGATACTTCAGAATGATTGAACCCCTGACTGATTCACCTGTGTTTATGTGAGGAGATTCTAAAAACCTGCACCATTGGGGGGGGGGGGGGGGGGGGGGGGAGGTGACTGGGGATAGGTTGAAGCACCACGGTCAGGCAACATGAGGCTCCCCAGCTGCTTACAAAATTTTTTGTGCAACTGTATATAAAATTTTAATCTGTTACTTGTATTCATTATCTCTCTCCCAAAATTGTATATTAGTAAAAAGGGGCACAACTTTGCCCGTGGGGATTAAGTCCTTTGAGTGCTTGAAGGTTATTCAGCACATTGATTGACAATGGTTTGGTTACATTTGCGGCAGTGAAAGCTTTGTGTTTGACAGCCAAAGAGGTATCCATTCAGTGGAGAGAACCCAACACATTGCACATTTTCATTAGTTTCTTTGAAACCCTTCAGTGGCAAACAGCTATCCAACACATTTTACTGTATGCATACCTTTTTGGTTCTCAAGGAATTAACCATTTCACTGCCACAAATGTAACCAAACCATTGTCAATCACTGCGGTGAATACCACTCGAGCACTCAAAGGGTGTAATCCCCATGGGCAACGCAGTGCCCCTTTTGCTAATATAGAATAAAATTATACCTTTACCTTCATTAGGTAAATGAGTAGCTTTAAGAGTTAAACTCAAGTCTCTTCATCAGGCATGTTATACAATGAAAGCTGAATGCCGTGTGTGTGTTTGTTTATATACTAGTTGAAGAGCCCGTGTACACCTCCACAGTGCCAGCCAGTCAAGGGGAAGTCATGCACAGTAGAGACTGCCCACACCACGGCTGATACAGCACCAGCCGGTCACGGGGCAGTCCTGCACAGTAGAGACTGCCAGCGCCGTGGCTGATACTTCGTAGTGCCCCGCACTGTACAAAGCGCATCACGGGCAGTCTCTACTGTGCATGACTGTGTCGTTACAAACTTTTTAGCGATTATTTAGGATATATACACACATTATCTCTAATTGCGTAAATATGTAACTTTATAGTACACACTTGAAAATGAGAGAAATCTCAATGTATTGTACCTGGTAAAGAGAAAGTATCCTGTTGGTACTTACATCCTCCAGCAGCTTGTCCTTGAGTGTCTCAAGCTCATTGATTTTCTGCTTGGCTTGTTTCAGATCACAGTCCAACATAGAGCATTGTTTCTCTGCCTCCAGTAAGTTGTTTTCTAGCCTCTGCTTGGACATCCGCTCCTCATGAAGCTTCTTCTCCATGTCTAAGAATAAATAATTAAAGTCTTTCTTATTAAGAAGTTGTAAAGACTGTTAGATCACATACACTTTGTAAAGTCTCATGTCATGGTTTATTGCTCTAAGAGTAGTTTACTACCCCAGACACAGAAATAAATCCACTGGCATAAAACAAGGATCCTCAAGAAAACATTTGAAACTTTCTTGTACACAGCCATAACATGATCGAATGGAAGCTTTATAGACCAGCAGTTCCCAATACTCCTCATGTAGAGCAAGCAGGCCAAGATATAAGAGACGGTCTGCCTCCAGACTGACTCTACTTATTATGCAAAAGCATATGTAAAGTCACTACACGCTATTATTTATTTATTTTAAAATATATGTCTGAAAGGATTTAGCTGAATTTCTGATTACATAGACCTTGCTAGCAGTGTGCTTTGAAAGTGTGTGTATATATATCTATATCTAAATATATACATCTATATAGATAGAGGAAAGGCAGCACTCACAATAAGCTGTTCTTATACCTGGGTGTCCGGTTCGAGGTAGTTAATAGTAGTAGAATAATCAGCACTCACAGGACTTTTAGTGTATCTGTGCTACTCTGTTTTATTTTATCATACTGCTTAATATACACTATTGACAGGCTAGATGAATAGTGCAACATTAGATTCAGTAGCACATCCACTTCCTCGCTAACACTGAGACGGACGGCTTTGCAATTTGCGGGCCTCCTGCTAGTGGTCCAGTGACGTAAGGGATTCCCTCAATCATCTTACTATGTTATCATTTATTACAAACTTCTGATTGTATTATGTGTCCCTATTAGCAATGGGCATCTATCCAAGTATAGGAATACTTTATTTGTATTATGAGGAGGAATGCCCATAATATGAATTGTGAACTCTGCCGCAAGACTAATCTACCTCACTCATCGCTTCTCTGACACCAAACCCCTCTGTCAATCCCTACACTGGCTCCAATTAGCATACAGAATTAAATTCAAAATTCTGGTGCTTACTTATAGAGCCCTCACTAACACTGCACATTTCATCTCTCATTCCAAATACACTCCCTCTCGCCATCTTCGCTCTGCACACGACCTTCTCCTCTCCACAGATCTTATCACATCCTCCCACTCCCGCCTACAGGACTTCTCCCGTGCTACACCTCAGCTCTGGAATTCCCTCCCCCGCCCAATCAGACTCACCCCCAGCCTTCAGATCTTCAGACGCTCCCTGAAAACTCACCTCTTCAGGGAAGCCTATCAACTACCTCCATGAACATTATCACCAAGAACCACCCCTTCCCTGGACCACTGCACTCAACAGTACTTCTCACTCCCACCCACTGACTGGCAGGTCAGGTGGCAGGAGGCACTTACACCCAATAACACTTACTCCTTTTGTGTCATACCTACCATCCTCTAGACTGTAAGCCCTCACGAGCAGTGTCCTCTGATCCTTCTGTTCTCCACATTTGATTATACTATTTTATACCTCTGTATGTCTACTCCCTACTGTAAAGCACTGTGGAATTTGTTGGCGCTAAATAAATAAAGATTAATAATAATAACAATACCCCGTAGCAACATAATTTTGTTTCATCTTTATATGTTGGTTATACTGGTATCATGCCTATTTAACAACTGATGCTTGGCTTAATATTTTGTTTTATTGGCAATTGTGATTTTAATAGTTCACACGGTGGGTTGAGGGTCAACACGCACTAATGGGTATAAAATGGAGGTCGTTTGCATGAGGTGGTTGTCTTGATAAAGATCCCTGGAGGGGATCGAAACGTCGATCAAATAAAGTGTTAATTTATTTTTCACTAAAAGTCCTGTGAGTGCTGATTATTCTACTACAATATATATATTGTGTGTGTGTATATTATATATATATATATATATATATATATATATATATAGAAGCATAATATGTAGTTCCAAAAGTTGATGCAAGCACACACAGGACTTCAAACAAAATGGTGTCAAATGATGGTGTTTATTCAATTCAGACTGAATGAACACCATTATTTGACACAATTTCGTTTGAAGTCCTGTGTGAGCTTGCAACAACTTTTGGAACTATATATATGTATATCCCCAGTCTGTGCACTAACTTTAATCACTAAACCTCTAGCCTGGATGCTAATCCAAGAAATTATTAAATAGCAAAATCCAGAGAAAGAACTGCACTCATACTTCTTCTTAAGGTAAAATGATGTGCTGGTTTATTTCATCCACATTTTGGTCCTAACCTAGATCTCTGTCAAGATGATTTCGCCCCAGGCTAAGGCAGAAATGTTGATAGAGTAAACAGCACATTTTTCACCTTAAATATAATATATATATATTGCAGTCTACAGAACACACAGATCAATTAGTGTTGCCGCAAGTATCAGGCTTTTCTACATTGTTTCTATGGTATTTTGACTCTGCATCTTGTTTATATTGTTTTACATTCAACAGGGTGAACTCTCTGTTGACCCATTCAGATAGCTTCCTGTCAGGGACATAAGTGTAAAGCAAACAGATGAGAAACAAAAATAATAAAAGGTACAGGCAATGTGACTTACATGCTATACACTTGAATATGTATAGTCAAAAAAGAGGTTGACCATCACATTAAGAATTTCCTCATATTGGGGTGTAACTACAGTGGGTGCAGGTGTCACAGGGCCAGGCATCCAAAGGTGCCCCCAGGTCTCAACAGGTTCTAGTTATGCCCAAGGGATATTTGTGTATTAGGGAATCCCCAAAACAATATTTGCACTGGCTTCTTCCAGTAACTAATAATGCTACTGTCCTGGCTTCGGTAAAAGCTCAGGGTGCCCAGGCTGAGGCATCAGATAGTCTGGGGAGTGTTAGAGGTCTCAGAGGACAGGTCTGGGAACCACGGTTATAAATAAGAATCATTAAAATGTGGAGACCTACCAGTCTTAATACATTTTATAAATGCAAGGAGAGTATGCAACTAAACCAAAGGAGACGTGACACCTCTGAACAATAATCCCCACTTAACTTACTATGGCAGAAATTCTTAAGTGGACACTGTAGTTGCTGGCAGGACCACAGGACCTCAAATTCTGCTAACCGAGTCTTAGTCTTTTTAACCTCCCCCACTGACATGATATCAAAGAATGATTTAAGATGTTATCTATTGAACAAAGACACATGAGCAAAGTTCATAGAGGCTTTTATGGTTTTCTGGTCATAGTAAGGTAAGTGGGCGCTATTAGGAAATGTTACGTCTCCTTTAAGGTGACAAAATACGCATGACAGAGTGAAAGGCAGGGATAGGCGGTTTACTATTGAAATATCGTTGCCTACATGGCAACCCTCATAAGGGCGACATAAGAATGTCGCCCACATCAAAAGGTCGCCATGTGGGTGCTGTGTCAATGCAGCATTTGCTCCAGGCACATATTAACCCTTTGAATGTCTTGTTTAACACCTTGATCTTTACATCAGTGTAGTCTTCAGCTGTCCTGCTCATGCAGTCCGCTGAGTATCTCTGAAGGGCAGCAGAGTGTCATTACACACCACAAATAGCTACACGGAGGTAAAAATCAAAGTGATGCGCAAGGAACTGCTTAGAGAATCGCCCCAATATGTTCCAAAATTAGTTCAGATTAAACTAATTTTTATATTAAAATTGCCATCTGTGTATAATAACACAAAACTGCCCTTAAGAGATACTCAGCGGAATGTACGAGCATGAGAAGGACAACTGAAGACTACACAGAGGTAAAGATCAAGGGGTTAAAACAAGGCACTCAAAATGTTAATATGTGCCTGGCGTAATGCCGCATTGACAGTGCCTACATGGAAACCTTTAAGCGGGCAACATTCTAATGTTGCCGCATCTTAAGCGGGCGACATTCTGATGTCACCCTTTTGAAGGTTGCCATATAGGCGATGATATTTCAATAGGATACCGAGGGTAGGCAAACATTGGCAAGACAGGACTAGGCCCATAGCATGTATATAAAAGACAAGGCTGCTGCTCTAACAGATCTGTTCTACAGAAGTACTGTGTTTCCCAGCACAGTAGAGTAGAGTAAAACAGGAGCAGATTAAGTTACTTCTTCATGATCTCACTCTCTCACTTAGGGCCTAATTAGGCAAGCTGAACTGACACTATTCTTGTGCAAACCAAATACACCATAAGGGACAAATGAAAAAGGATTTTAGTTTTACCTGTTAAACCCGTTTCTCTTAGTCCATACAGGTTCCTGGTAACTTTGGGTAGGCGATCTGCCCCTTTAAGTAGGCAAGAACAATTCTAGAATTGATTGCAGGAGGTGGAGCCTACCTTCCCTCCTTCGCTGCAGCTAGCCAACCAGCTCCAGAAAGATTTGAGACACTAACTATTGACTAGATAGTGGAAGGGAAAGAATACTCCTGTAAGCATGACCCTGAAGGACCCCCACAATCTGCCACAGGAGAGCCAAGCATGGTCCCTTGACAGGGTGGGAGACCAGTAACCTGTATGGACTAAGAGAAACGGATTTAACAGGTAAGACTAAAATCCTCTTTCCTCTGTCGTTCAATACAGGTTACTGGTAACTTTGGGATGTCCAACCATTGAGTTTCCCAGAGGTGGGAAGTAAGGCAAGGACCAGGCGCAAGGCCCCCAAAGTCACCAGAGCAGATATGAACCATCAGATCAGAAATAGCCCAAGAAAACAACTGAAGTGTCAACGGACACTGAACAGGGGTAATAACACCCAAAAAACTGTAACACAGCACACAGAACTAGAGCCAACAGGGCTCAAAAGCGAAGGAAGCACCAAGAATTGAAGAAGATCCTAGACAGGAAAGACTGCCTCCAGGATCTTCCTCTCGAAGCTGGAGTCAGCCGATGCCAGCACATCAACACGGTAGTGCTTCGAAAAGGTGTGCACAGACGACCAAGTGGCAGCCTTGCACAACTGATCAGCGGAGGCCTGATTCTTGTAAACCCAAGAAGCCCCAATAGATCTGGTAGAATGAGCCGTAAACTGACAGGGAACAGGTTTCTTCCTCAGGTCGTAAGCCTTACGAATAGTGGACTTGATCCAAGATGCAACAGTCACTTTGGATGCAGGTCTTCCTGCCCTGGGGCCCTCAAGAATGATGAACAGTGTGTCAGATTGTCTAATGGACTTGGTGCAATGTACATACAACTTGAGACAACACACCACATCTAACAAGTGGACATCCCTCTCCTTGTCAGAGGTAGGTTCAGGGCAGAAAGAAGGCACCACAATCTCCTGATTAATGTGGAACTCAGAGGCCACCCTCGGGAGAAACTCCTGAGAAGTGCGATGGACCTCCTTGTCTTTGTGAAACACCGAAAAGGGTGGTTTACAAGACAGAGCACAATTGCCAGGAGAAAGGCCATTTTCCATGTCAGCAGGCGTAGAGGAATAGTAGCCAAGGACTCAAAGGGAGGGCGTTGAAGGACGTCCAAGACCAAATTAAGGTCCCACTTAGGAGCAGGAGTCTTAAAGACAGGAAGAGTATGAGAAACGCCCTGGAAGAAAACCTCGACATCAGAAAGAATAGCAATGCGCCTCTGAAAGAAAACAGAGAGCAGAAGTCTGAACCTTAAGGGAACTTAAGCTGAGGCCCTTATCCACACCATCCTGCAAGAAGGCCAGGACCGTAGGCAGATCAAAATCCTGAGAGAGGTCCCTATCAGCACACCAAGATGGGAAGGGCGACCAAACACAATGGTAGGCCTTAGAAGAAACCGGTTTGTGGGCACTAAGCATAGTAGCCACCACACTAGAAGAAAAACCCTTCTTCTTCAATGTTGAGAATTCAATTTCCAAGCCGTCAAAGCCAGACGAGGAACATCCTCCTTCCACAGGTAACCCTGTAAAAGAAGATCCGGACAGCAAGGGAGCCAGAATGGCTCCGCCACTGACAGATCCAGAAGCTCCGGAAACCAAGCCTGCCAAGGCCAGTTCGGAACAATCAGAATGACTGCACAGTGCTCCGTAACATGCTGTGCAACATGGGAAGGGGAGGAAAGATGTAAGCCAGAGGATATAACCAAAGAATGGACATAGCATCCACCGCTATAGCTAGAGGATCCCTCCAGCGAGAGCAGAACCTCAGAATCTTCCGGTTGTGTCTTATCGCCATCAGGTCGATGCAAGGAAGACTCCACTTCTGAACGATGAGGGTGAACACCTCTGGGTGCAGTTCCCACTCTCCGCTGTCCACCGTGTGTTGACTGAGGGAGTCTGCCATGTCATTGTCTACGTCAGGAATGTGTACTGCGGATATGGCAGGAACATGTTCTTCTGCCCAGGACAAAATAGCCTTGACCTCTAACCAAGCGGCGAGACTTCTTGTTCCGCCCTGCTCTTGTTGAAGTAGGCCACGGCCATGGTGTTATTGGGCTGTACCTGGACTGGGCATTCTTTCAGCTGGGGAGTCCAGTGATGAAAGGCATGGAATATCGCCCAAAGCTCCAACTCATTGATGTGAAGGAGAGATTCCTCCGGACACCACCGACCTTGTGCAATCAGGCGACCCAGGACCACTCCCCATCTGGAGAGCCTGGCATTCGTCATCACCGTGGTCCAGAAGGATACTAGGAAGGACTTGCATTTCAGCAGATTGGAGAGGTCGAGCCACCATGACAAACTCAGTTCCACATGAAGAGGAAGTGACACTGACGTCTTCAGAAGGTTCGGCTGACCCCTGCACACCTGGATCACGAACCTCTGGAGTTCCCTGGTGTGAACCATGGCAAGTGGAACCGCTTCTATGGTGGAGATTAATTTCCCCACTAGAGAGGACAGCTTCTTGGCTGGAACTGGATCGAGAGCCAGAACAGCAGATATTCTTTGGGTGATCTGGTGAGCCACTTCCTCCGTGAGAAACACCATGCTCTTCTGAGTGTTGAAGAGAAGGCCCAGGAAGACCAGACGCTGGGATTGGACAAGATCCAACTTGGCCATGTTGATGATCCACCTGTGAAGGGTGAGAGAATGAATGCAGTCCTGAACCTGCTGATGAAGAAGTTCCACAGAGTGGGCTTTCAGAAGCAGGTCGTCCATGTATGGAGTAACTCTGATACCGTCCCGGTGGAGGACAGATACTAAAGCTCCCAGGACACGGTTGAAGACTTGAGAAGCTGTAGTCAGACCAAAGGGAAGAGCTGAAAACTGAAAATGCCCTCGGTCACAGGCAAATCTGAGATACTGCCGGCTCTCTGGATGAATGGCGATGTGTAGATACATGTCTTGAAGGTCCAGAGGAGCAAGGAATTCCCCCGGAGACATAGCCGCAGTCACTGTCCTTAGGAACTCCTGGTGATAAGGAGTCCTGATCACAAAGGAATTGAGATCTTTCAAATCCAAAATGGGAAGACAATCGCTGTCCTTCTTGAAGACCACAAAGAGGTTTGAGTAAAAACCCATAAATCTGTCCTGAACTGGAACCGGCTCCAGAACATCCTTGTCCAGAAGAGCCTGGATAATGCCACTGAACAGATGGCGTTTCTCTGCGCAAGGGGCGTATGAGAGGGAAAAAAAGCAAAAGGGAGGAAGAGAGACGAAAGGGATCCTGTACCCTTCATTCACCACCTGTAAAACCCACGGGTCCGCCACTGAGCCCTCCCAGACGCTGTGGTAGTGACACAGATGGCCACCCACAGCAGAGTGGGGACCCGGGTTTGGCGCGTCATGCCGAAGAAGTCTTAGAAACCTTAGGCTTGGAGAAGACCTTAGGCTTCCAAGCCCAAACAACAATGGAGGAGGCAGTGGAGCTGATGGACCTGCCTCGTTCACCGGACATGTCTCAGTCTGGAAGGGACGAAAAAACCTGTTACGCCTGATGACCAAGGGCAGATGAGTACTCTTACCCCCTATGGCCTAACTAATCAGATCCTTAAGATCTGGCCCAAATAAGGATGTACCCTGAAAGGGTAAGGAAAGCAAGGTTTTCTTGGAAGTAGTGTCAGCAGACCAGATCTTGAGCCAAACAGCTCGTCTGGCAACCACGGACATGGTAGAAACCCGTGCCACCAAACAGATGGCATCAAATAAGGCAGCAGAAACATAGTGCTGGGCCTCAGAGATGTTGGCAATAAGCCGCAACATATCCAAAGAAGGAGCACCCTGATGTACAGCCAGGGTGAGCTGTTTAGTCCAGAACGCAATGGCCCAGATAACCCATGCCGCAGCAAATGCTGGACACATGGCAGTGCCAGCAGTGGCAAAAATGGACTTGAGGGAAACCTCAAGCTTCTTGTCAGTCCAGTCTTTCAGAGCAGACACATCTGAAACTGGCAATGCAGTAGACTTACTAAGCCTGGATATAGAAGCATCCACTTTGGTGGGGGGATGAACCCACTGAGCAAGCTCTGCCTCAGAAAAGGGGTAAAAGCTTAGCAAACTTCTTGGAAACAGAAGGCTTTATGTCTGGAGATTTCCACTCATCAGACACAAGGCGGTCAAGAGTGGGGTTAGGTGAAAAACAAGTAAGGGGCTTTTTAGGCTCCTGGAAAACATCAGAGGGATCTGAAGAAACCTCCAGAACATTCCTCAACATCTGAATCCACCAATAGAATCTCCTCAGAGGAATCTGACACGTCAGGTACTCCCTGTGGTTTTGGCAGGGAAGATCTGACTGAAGAAGGGGTCTGCCATGAGTGGAAGACCCCTGTAACTGGGATGAAAAGAGTTGTAATGTAGACTGAAGATCTCTGGTAGCAGCCTTGAACTCTTGCACCCAAACTGGCTCTATTGCATAGCTGGAGGTCCCTGGGGGAGACTCGGGGACATCAGAACAAGCTGGGAATAAACGACCTGAGAATTCTCTAGGTAGCCCTGAATGACATGAGGAAAAGTGCGCAATAGGGGACACAGAGACACCAGCATCCTTAGTCTTAGGCCTGGCCCCAAGCTCCAACGGATTAGACATTCTCACAGTGTCAAAAACATTTAGATAATGAATCACCCAAGTACAGTGTGGAATAATTGAAATTTCACCCCAGAAATTGCTAAAATACACTTATCTGGCAGGCGATGGGTTAATCTGCAGAGGAGAGAAGGAGAGTCCAAGCCCTGCGTAGGACACTCGTTCTAGAAAAGGCACAAAATGGCTGCCGCGGCAGGAGCCAATCAGAAACGAGCACACGAAGCAAGCGTTCATGGGAAATGTAGTTTTCCCAGAATAAGTACCCCAACAGTGCCCGAATCCCCCTGAACCCCCCCAACACACTTGCAATGGTAACCGGATGATAAAACAAGGGCAGAGAAGAAAAATGAGCCATCTCTGAAGTCACTAGGTTAAGCGGTTGCAGAGATATGTCCCAAACTGTACAGTCCCACAGGAGTGAATGGAGCAATGGCGTCTATGTGGTAAAGCGTGCCTTTAACTAATTCTGTCAAAGTTAAAACCGTGAAATAAAATTACAAGAGACATCACTAGAACAAGTTATAAGACCCAAAAAACAATCAACCCAGTAGGGAAAGTGACAATAACCCCCCAAAAGATGCAAACCAGCAGCTAAAGGGTTAAGTTACCACATAAACCTGCTGCAAAACAACCAACAGACAGAGATAAACCCAATGAGTGCAGGAGTGTGCAATAAGAACTCCCAAGGAAAAAAACCCTGTGCAGAGGGGCACTGTGGGAAATGTGGACCTGCAGCACTCAAAGGGTTGCTCACCTTTCCTGCAGATTTTCTGTCTTCAGATTACCATGTTTCAAGAAGCCGCCTCGGAGGGCAACTCCTGAGGAAAGAACTTGTAGCCAAGATTCTCCCCCCAGGGCTTAAGGTCCACAAAAAGCACCTGGTCACTGAGCTAACTACATCTAAGGGCATTGTCAGTTATGGTAATCCGCCTAATGGTGGTATTCCATTTCTAACAGAAAAATAAAAAAAATTCTAAAACTATAGCAGACCAGTTCTCTTGACTGTGTCTTCCCCAAGGAACAAATCTTTCTGGAGCTGGTTGGCTAGCTGCAGCCAAGGAGGGAAGGGAGGCTCCACCCCCTGCAATCAATTCTAGAATTGTTCCTGCCTACTTAAAGGGTGGATCGCCTACCCAAAGTCCTTTGAGGTGTGGTGGTGGATGGGGGGGGTGTTAACTCCTCAAATGCTAGAAAGGTCTCCAATGTATTGCAAAGTAATGAATGTGGGAATTTGGAATCATTTTATATATCCACTATGGTATAGTTGGCTTGCCCCAGGATCGCACCACTTTAGCTTGCTGGATTAGGCCCTATAACAAAAGCTTAAGTGATTATTCCGGACAATACCCTAAAAGTCTCTCCTCTCTTGGACTTTGCTTTAGAGTAGCAGGTTGAAAGAACTGAATCAAAGCCCTATATAAATACATGGAACTTTCCATTTGTCCCTGTGATTCAGTTGGTATTTCCTCAGATCTGGTAAACTATGACAATCGTAAAAGAGGGCTGCAAACAATGCAGAAAGAGTTAAAATAGCCTGAATGTGTCCAACATATCTGAGATTAAAGTGCATTCCAGTAGTATAACTTTACCGGAGGTGGGAGAATGCAAGGCTTTATAGAAAGATGCTGGGTCTGAATAAGAGACTGTGCTGTATGTATATTTTGGCACAGATATAGTGAGAGCTTTGTGTCTTTATTTCAACATGTGTGAGGTCCAGTCACGTCAGAGAGGCCCAGACATAGTCCCATGTTCACCTCGAAGAAGGAATTCAAACCGTGATTTCATTTGACCTCTTTAAATAGCCACATTCTGCTGTTTTGCTAGATGAGATTCCTGTGGCTGCATTATCAAAATGACTCCAGTAGTGGCATGCAGTGCGTCATTCGCTTGCTATTACATCCTATTAGCAGCTTCTCCTCATCTAGAAAAAACTTTCTACTATGAATTCTTAAAGGAACGCCAACCTAAAAATGAACTGGGGATATATATAGTGAACATATACTTATAGGGATAGTAATGTTTCATAATAAAAGCAGCTCTAATTAATCATAGTATTTGGGCCTTGGAGAGTAGTGTTATTTCAATTCTGTCAGAGTTGTAGTTCAAGAGTAATTGAATGATAAAGTATCCTCCTCCCACCCCTTTTACTGATGTAACACTTCTCACCTCAGTGCAGCAGGGAGTGTCCAGGTAGATTGCAGAGAGGGACAAGCTATTAAGATAAGGGAAAAAGCTGAAAAACTTGTCAAGGGGGGCAGGGTTTTCATTGTTCCCACAGTAAGAATATTGACCCTTGATGTGAGCTGCCTGGTCTATGGACTGGATTCCACATCTGAGGAGTGGGGGCTTACACTAGGTAAAAGGGGCGGGAAGGGGATACTTTATCATTCAATTATTCTTGAACTACAACTCTCACAGTAATGAAATAACACTCTCTATGGCTCAATTGCTATGAAGATTAATTGGAGCTGCTGTTTTTGTGAAACATTACTATCACTTTAAAGTAATGTCAAAATATGGGATTGTTCAATGTAATGTTTTATAATGCATAGTATATTTTGCAATGTTTGTACCTTTGTATTGTTCTTGCAAATGCCACTCCCGCCCCTTTCCATCATGTCATTCAGAGTCCACGGAGATTCGAAAGCCGGTCACTTGACCGGACGGATCGCAATGAGAGACAATATTGTGTGTTTCTGTATAAGGAAAATCCTGACACCCTTAATGAATATTGACACAATATTGTCCCTTGCTGCGATCTGTGCGGACCTACTTCTGGATCTCAGTGAACTCTGAATGACGTGATGGAAAGGGGAAGGAGAGGGAACCGTTTGACTTGATTTAAAAGAATAATGCAAAGATACAGACATTGCAAAAATACTATGTATTATAAAAAATTACATTGAACAATTCCAAGTATATTTATATTTTGACATTAATATCGCTTTATATACCTATATTTACGGTTAGCATGTTTTGTTTGGCCTAAAATCTAGTCTTATATATACACTCAAAGAGGTCAGCCATTCCTGCTTTTTCCAGGGCTCCACGACTACCATTACCGAAGTCATCTTGATATGTTTTCTCAAAAGTGATTGTGCTATATTGTCTATAAATGGGCTAATAAAAGATAAAGTAACATACTTTACAAATACAAGAGCTGTGGGTACTATTATCAAGAAGTTAACTGCATTGGCTTGTCTCGCATTGCAAACACCTCAAATAAAAAGGTCCCAAATAGTATCGGACAGTCTACACATGTGTTAAAATGCAAGTTTAAGATTAGATTTTAGGAATCTCCAATAAAATACCTAATTTTTAGAGATGCTACCTGGAAATACATGCTATTTAAAATTATAGAGTTTGTTTAATTCAATCACTGATAGGGGCTCCTACTATGAAAGTGGTTTCCAAGATACAATCTTAATCATCACTGCCAGAGGCTAATACAATCCCATATCTGCTCCAAAAGTAAGACTGTATCACAGATAAATATGTAACCCTTGAACTGCCAGAGATGTGCGCAACGCAATGCATAGCATTGCGTTTCACACATCTCTGGCACTCAAAGGTTTAATAACACCAGCCTAACACATGCAGAACAATTCCTGTGTGTTACAGCTGTAAACACTACCTTTCATGGCTTCTGACTTGGTCTCCTCAATAGACTGGTAGATCTTGTTCTTGTCAGCCAGCCGGGCCTTGGTGGCTTTGTGCTCTGCCTCCTCTTTCTCAACGCTTTGCTGCAAGGCTTTCAGTTTGTACGTCAAATCAATCTCCAGGTTGCTCTTTTCCTATGGGGATGAAAACAGAGAAAGGATAAGTACGGACCGAAAGTCACCAGCACAAGACGTGGGCCTCAACAAACAGGAGCAGGTGTATTAAACAGTGCTAAGTCTTGCACGCATTACTGACCCCTGAGAAAAAAATGAGATGCCCATTAGGCCTATTGAGCCGTATATTGAAAGAGAGAGAGGAGTAATTCTGGAGCAAACCAACTGCACCATTCGGGACAGTAAGAACTTCCACAATTCCCACTAATTAAAAGGGGGCTTTTAACCCCTTAACGACCCTTGACTGTCATAGTACGTCATGGGTCGATCTGAGTTAACGACCCATGACGTACTATGACCGTCATGGAATTCCAGGCTCCCCCCACTGCACGCCGTTCGGGAAGTCCAGAAACGGAATTTGGAAAAAGCTCCGTGGTCCTTAAGTGACCGTGTCAATTGGCCGGTCTTTAAGGAGTTAAACCTCTTAAATGTTAGATGAGTTTCCAATGCATTGCTTCACAAAGCAGTGGCGGCCTCTCGAGCATTTATAAGGAGTGGGAAAAAAAAAAAATTAAACCAAACCGAGTTTTCTCTTGTCTGCTACGGTTTACCCCAGAATTACACTTTTTTGTTTCCTGCGCCATCTCGGTGAACCTGTTATTTTAAGATGAGTTTAGTTAATGGGAAAGATCGTTCAGAACTGCCTATACATTGTACTAGTTGTTTGTAATATAAATAGCTTTTTTGAAAAACATCCCATTACATGCTGGTGGCACAATCTGGCACATTAGGCCAATGAGGTTCTGTTTTGGGCCAATATTACTACACACTGATATACATGAATCCAGGCAGAGCCCACAAACTGGGCGTTTCTAATTGCACAGCAAGTGGTACATTTGGCGTTGAACAGATCTAATCAGTTTACTGTGCACTTAATTAGCATAAACTGCCACACCATGCCATTAAATCAACAACAAAAAAGCACTTGTATTTTTTAAAGAATTCTAATGTTCTTTTGGTGGTCAGGTGGTGCAGTTACTATTGCAGTCTACTGAAAGACTGCATAGTGGAAATAACTTTTAACCTGCTGAGTGCAAGACAAGTATGCGTTGGATACCTTTCTGGTACTCAAAAGGTTAAAAGAAGCATTTTGCAGCAGTATGAGTCCCCTGCTTAATTCCGCAGGCTATGAACTACAATGTATGCCTTTCATAAAAAAGTGTTTGCTATGCATTTATATCCTGTAGCACCATTAGAAGTGAGAAATAAAATAAAGCTCTGGCTGTTTCCCAAACCTGTGAGGAACGTCTCTTACCTTCTCCAGAACAGACTGTCTCTCTTGTAACTGTCTCTTCTCGGCCTCTGCTTTTGTAAGCAGCTCCTTCCCTTTCTTTAGATCCTCCTCCAGTACAGATATTCGACCTGTAGTAGAACAGTAATGAAGATGTAATAGGGGGAGATGTGTGAGTGCATTACCTGAAGGGTTATCACTTCATGCCACTAGCCTCATTAATGGCGCACGCACACACACACGACCCTTTCACACAAGTGACAATATATCATTAACCCTCTGAGTGACAAAGACGTAGCCAGTTCATGGTTTTTTACAGCTGCTGCAGTAGAAGTTCTTTCCCTGTGATTTTATGACTTCTGTTTATACTGAGACAGTGAGATACTTTGCTACACTAGCAATAAAGAAGCACCAACATTTTCAGTATCTACAAAAAGTCAAGTACAAGGCCACCTATATTGGAGAGTCCTTAAATATACATGCACCATTCCAGGTTTTAATTAAAAGCGAACTACCACCCCACAAAGTTTCCCCCAAAGAATTACCCATCTGGTGACTAGTGCTAGTCGCCAGAATAATTACCTCCTTATAGAGAATTCCTACTGCTCCAGAGACTGACGGCCAGGAAACAGCGCTTCAGAAGAATCTGCGCGCCTGCGCCATCAGTCCCTTCCGGTACCTTAAGGTACCAAGCAATGGTTCCTAGAGCAGACGGGGACTGACGGAAAAGGTGCGCAGACGTCTCTATGCAAAGATGTCTGCGCTGTTTCCTGGCTGTCGGTCTCTGCGGCAGTATAAATTCTCTATAAGGAGGTAATTATTCTGGCGACTAGTACTATTGATCAGCTAGTCGCCAGATGGGTAATTCTTCAAGGGAAACTTTATGTGGGGTGGTAGTTCCCCTTTAAAAGAGCTTCTCCCATTCTATGTGCAAAAATGAGCTATCAAACACAGGCTCGTGTGATAACAGGCACATTCACTTTTGTACTTCCCTGCTCTTGTACACATCTTGCTCCTTCTAAAACCTTTGGGTTTGCCCAGTTATCACTTTATGCCCACCTGCTCTAGATCTCTCTGTTCTGCTTCGTCTCTTTGATCATACTGCTAGAATTACCTTTTCACAAGTCACACTGTGTATATATGCAACCACAGTGAGTCACACTCAGTAAGTAGAGAGGTAACCAGGTAGAATACACAACTGGCAGGCCATGTACCTTGAAGATCACTAATGACTTCGGAACCCTGTGTTCGGTCCCTCCGTTCAGACTCAAGAGCTGACTGAAGATTGATAAAATCCTTTTCCAGCTTTAACTTGGCATTCTCCAGCATGCATGTTTTATCCTGCAGTTCCCGGTTGTTCGTTTCAAGCTGTTGGATCTGTTTGGACATCTCTGTTTGGGTCTTCCTCAGCCGTGCTGCTGTGTCTGACTCTGTGCGTAACTGGGCATTAGCTTCATCCAACTGCAGGCAAAAAGGGAAAACTAGCATTCAGCTCTTTTTAAAATCCTATTTAACTTGAACCCCTAGAGAAGTCTCCAATGCATTTTGTGTAGGAGACCTTTCTAGCATCCAAGGGTTAAAAGCAGATTAAAGGGACAATATCACATAATAATAATAATTAAAAAAAAAAATTACCTTAATCTATGCAGAAAATCCTAGCAGTCACTATGAGTCAATTCCATAGAGACTGGATCTCCACAGACAGGGGCACTTCACAAAGGAATACAAACTATACAAGCTGCGACATCAGATGTGGTTACATACTGTGTTGAAGAGTCAGTACAGCATGTCTACAGTGTGGCTATATACTCTATGTTAATAAACTTTAATCAACTACTCATAGGGGTGAAATGGACATCTGGGATACCTTTTGCAGATCAATTTGGAGGACCTGGAGAAAATAACAGATCCATTTGTGTGCGCCAGTGTGAGAGTGAGTATGTGCATGTATTAGAAGAGGTAAGGTGAGTTTTTGTCCATTTGAAACAAGTTAATTGTGAATCTGGCGCTGGCTACCCTACTTTTCTCTCCTGCCACTCATTCCTTCCCATAAAAATTGTTATTCTTGCTCTTCTTTTAAAATAATGAAAAAATAGAACACCATTATAAAGAATGACTGCCTGAAATCTTATTTGAGGGGGGAAAAAAAAAAAAGTCAAGTATGAGAATGTGTGTGTGTGTGTGCTCACACGTTTGATTGTGTGAGAGAATGCATAAATATCTTTGTGCGTGGATTTGAGAATCAGTGTGTGTATATATAGCTCATGTTTAAATGAACAAATGTGAGATGAGTGTTCGTGAGAATGAACGTGTGTGTGAGCATGAATGTGTATGAGACTATGTATATGCATGTGTGAATGAGTGAGAACGTGTGTGTATATGAATGTGTGTGTGTGTGTATATATAAATGTGTGTGTGTGTGTATGAATGTGTGTGTATATGTGTGTGTCTGTGTGTATATGTGTGTGTCTGTGTGTATATGAGTGTGTCTGTGTGTATATGAGTGTGTCTGTGTGAGAACGTGTGTGTGTGTGTGTGTGTGTACATTATATATATATATATATATATATATATATATATATATATATATATATATATATATATATACACACACACACACACACACGAATGTGTGTGTATGAGTGTGTATGTGAGAACGTGTGTGGAAAAAACGTGTGAAAAAACGTGTGAGAACGTGTGTGAAAAAACGTGTGTGAACGTGTGGTGTAGTGTGTGTGTGAGTGTGTGTGTGTGTGTGTGAGAGAACGTACGTGTGTGTGTGTGTGTGTGTGTGTGTGAGTGAGAGAACGTACGTGTGTGTGTGTGTGTGTGTGTGTGTGTGTGTGTGTGTGTGTGTGTGTGAGAGAACGTACGTGTGTGTGTGTGTGTGTGTGTGTGTGTGAGTGTGAGTGTGAGTACGTACGTGTGTGTGTGTGTGTGTGTGTGTGTGTGTGTGTGTGTGTGTGTGTGTGAGAGAACGTACGTGTGTGTGTGTGTGTGTGTGTACGTGTGTGTGTGTGTGTGTGTGTGTGTGTGTGTGTGTGTGTGTGTGTGAGAACGTACGTGTGTGTGTGTGTGTGTGAGTGAGAGAACGTACGTGTGTGTGTGTGTGTGTGTGTGTGTGTGTGTGTGTGTGTGTGTGTGTGTGTGTGTGTGTGTGTGTGTGTACGTGTGTATTTGAATGTGAGAAAATGTGTGTGTGAACCTGAACGTGTGTGTACATGTGTGCATATGAATGTGTGTGTGAGAATGTGCATGTGAGAACTTGCATGCATGCCCAAAAGAGGTTTTTCCAGACCTTGGCCCAAGCGGACATGCTTCTGGTTCCTCCTTAGTGGTCGATTTAAGCAAATGCCGTCACATTGATGGATGGAATTTGTATTGGGAACCCAGGAATACAAGTGGTATAGCACAAGGTGAATAGCTCGCAGTTCCAACACACCGATGGCCAGAAGTCTCTCCTTCCTGAGAGGACTCAGAGTAGCACCCAAGCCCAGCAGGCTGGCATCTGTGATGACCACAGCGCAGTCAAAAATGACAAATGGATGACCCACTGTGAGATGGGATCTCTGAAGCCACCAGCGAAGGTCCTCCTTTGTCTGAAGGGACAGGGACATGACATGACACAGATAAGACTGATGTCAGTTCAAATTTCTGTGACTGTCCAGTTGTAACTCCCTTGTATGTAACTGAGCAAATGGATCTGCCTGCAAAGAAGAAACCATGTAACAGCACCTTCATTTACTCCTACACTGTCGCTGACACCTCTGGATCAACAGGGCTGTTTTGGCATGGGCTGGCCTTGATAGATGCATGTATTTTTAGCCTATTCAACTATGTTATTATGACGCTCAGGATTTTGCCAGAGACACCTGGAGAGACACGGTTTGAATCTTGTCCTCTGGAAGAAACACCCTCCCTTGTAGGATATTGAATCACATGTCCAATAACTGAAGGACCTGGGAAGGAAATAGAGAAGATTTTTTTTGTTTTAAGTTGGGTACCCAACTGTGCTGCTACAGAATGGAAATGTACTGCTGAATCTGAGTGTGCAAGGTTACCTCGAGGAGCCTTGAGTAAAAGGTAATCTAGGAAAGGGGTCAAAGAGATCTCCCGAGTGTGAGCCGCCAAGGTAGACATGACCCTTGTGAAGATCCTGGGAGAGCACACCAGACCAAAAGAAAGGGCAGTGAACTAAAAGTGACTGCTCTGAAAAGCAAAGCTCAGAAAGTGCTGGTGATCTAAATGGATCTGGACATGCAGGTACACGTTTTGCAGGTCCAAGGAGCCAAGAAACTCCCCTGGACACACAGCTACAATGACAGAATGCATTTTTAACTGTGAGGCCAGCACAAATTATTTTAAGACACGAATAGGATGTCATATTACATTTTTTAGGGAACGAACAAAAAGATTTAAATGGAATCCAGGGAATCATTCCTTTGGATGAACGAGGACCAACATCTGCTTTTCTATTAAGGAAGAAACTGTGTCTAAAAATAGATGGCCCTGATCCAAATCCCAAGGAATTCTGGATCGGGAAAATGTTGGGGGAAAGGCACTTGAAGTCTATGAGGTACCCTTCAGAAATCATCCTCAAAGCCCTCTGATCTGTCACCAAAATCACACACATTCTTTGGAAAAAAATGGAGGTGACCCCCTAAGTGTAGAGACAGGACATGACCCAGCAAGTCATGTGGAGGTGGACTCAATAACCTTAAACTTCTCGTCTGCCCAAGCCTGCTTGTGTTTTGGGAGAGTATGCACCTGCGGGGTTTGAGGAACTTGTGCCCTGAGGGCATACACAAACTGTCTGGGATAAAGAATCTAATGTCTTCTTTGAAGAAAAAAATAAAATAAAGCCACTCTTTAGAGCCACTTCAGTCAAAAGCAGTAAGGTGCTCTTGCCCCCATTAGCATGACTAATGACCTTCTCCCTGTCAGGGCCAAGCAACTGCTTGACCATAAAGGGAAGAGAAATACAGAAAAGAGAAACATATATGATTTAAATGTAGTAAAATGTATTAATGCAGGACAAATAGTAAAACAGCAATATATGCACTCACATGATGCCCATCTTGGGCCAGAGCATCTCAGGGGTCCTACCCCTTATTAGCCATGGAAGCTGTGCCCACCAGACTGTCCAGTGTTCGGCTGGTTCTCATGTTGCAGTCCCATATGTACTCCTGAGAATGTGATGGAACTGATATTTTGTTATGAAAAGAAGGAGGACAGATGAGCAAGATTTGAGGCCTCCACTGCACGTTTTCACAGATGCCGTGGTGTGAAGTGGGATCTAGGGAAAACTTGGATTAGAGGGTGGATTCTAACAGCAGATGTTGGAGGGACCAATAAAGTAGAGCACTATACTGGGGAATAAACCTATGCATACTGTGGAGTCTCTGCTCTACTTCCTCAGAGGAATCTGATGAAGTAGATCAACTGGCCTCCATCTTTGCATCACAAAATATCAGTTACATCACATATTCAGGAGTACATACGAGGCTGCAATGAGAGAACCAGATGAACATTGGACAGTCTAATGGGTACATCTTGGATGGCTAATAAAGGGTTGGACCCATGAGATGCTATTGCCCAGGACTGGCATCATGTCAGTGTATATATTGGCATTTAATTATTTTTCTGTATTAATAAATGTTACTACACTTAGTTGGCATATGTTTCTCTTCTCTGCTTTTATTCTTTTCTGTTAGAATTATTCTTCAGCAAGGACACTCGACTGAGTTTCACTTAGAAATATGTTTTCACCAATGTTATCATTATTTGATTATTCATTCTTCATTCTCCTCCTCCATAACACCATCTCCTTATTGATCTCTACTAACCGATTGATTGACTTTTCAAGAAAAGGTAGTACTATTGTCTACAAATAAGAACATTCTATTCCAGACTATCTTTACTGTACGGACATTTTACTTATATTTATTTGTGTTATTCATTTGTATTATCGTGATGTATATTTATTTTCTTTTTTTCCCATTTTTATGTTTTATTGCTAGTTACATATTTTTATATTATTTTAATTTTATTTTTCAGCCAACTTGGGTTTTTGATATACTAAAGGGAAAGGAAACCAGAGATTTCTTGGAAGGCTGGTGAGCGACAGTGTGCAACACGCAGGCACTGAAAAAAGCCAAGGTTCTCCATGAGAACCTCAAGGCATCTAAAGCCACTTCAGCAAGATAAGCATTTGCTTTCAGAGCCTTAAAAAGAAACACCACAAGCTAATCTTTGACAGCATCCCCTTGGATGGCTTCCAAAAGTTACTCTTCCCAGGCAGCCATAGCTATAATAACCAAAGTAATGGCAAAAATAGGACATAAGGTGGCCCCTGAGGCCACAAAGTTTGCCTTCAGAAGTGAATCCAAGAGTTTATCCACTTGACCCATAAGGGCTGCCAGGGGCAAAGTGGTATTCTTGGTAAGGTGAGAAACTGGAGTATCAAATGGGGGGTACGCCACTGTGCCAAGGCCTCAGCTGAAAATGGATGTAAATCAGAAATGGGCCTGTTAAGAAAAAAAGTCTCCTGTCAGGTTTCCTTCATGGGAACCCAGACTAAGGAGTGATGAGAAGGAAAAAGAGGTACCTCCTTATTGCAGGTCTTAAAAAATTCTGGTGAAGAGGAGCCAGTCAGATGCTTCTTAGATATGAATTGTCTACAGGAATATATAAATAAGAGTCTAAGAGGCGTGGAGAGAGTCATCTTTACGGAAGTCCCCCAATGACCAAGACGAGTCTAAATCATCACCATCTGTCCCCTCTTCCTCCATGAAGGAGTCCCCAAAACCTTGACCACCAAGTTCAGGGCTCAAGTTACTGCTGTGGGGGCAGGGTGTCCTACAGAACAAGAGTGCAGGAACCCTTGAATAGATGAGCTGGTAGAGGAGACTTGAGACATAGAAGCCTCAACCCATGGTGTGCGGCGATAAAGATCCCCCGCCCGCCCCTTTATGGCAAGTCACGCTGAAGATGCAAGCTGGTGAGGACGGCTGCAGCCAGGGACAAACTACAGTAAGCAAAGGGAAATCCAACCCTCCGTCAAGGGGGGAAGGATTCCCCTTACACTTACTGACGTTTGTCCCTCGCTACAGCCGTCGACTACACAACCAGATATGAGATTCAGAGGGAGGCGGCCAGAAAGGGGCAGGCAGCACTGCGTTACACAACTCTCCATCAGTGAGTGTGAGTGAGCATATTTTGCGAATAGCGTCTTGCATAGTGTGAAAAGAATCTTTTCTATATAGCGTTTTGCGCATAGAGTACAGAATCTTGCATACTGCGTTTTGTGTAAATATTTTGCGTATAGTGTTTTGTACTGCATATAAAATTTTGCGTACTGTATTGTGCTTATAGCATTTTGCATATATTGTATTGCGTATTGCATTTTGCTCACAGTGTTTTGCATTTTGTGGTATCCTTTCAAAATGTCAACCTCAATTTGGCAACCAACCCAGGGGTGCATTAAATATGTCACCACTCCTTGCAGCAGAAAGCGGGGAAAAAGTCTACCAAGCTGAGATGAATGAGCAGAGGAGCGTGATAACAGGGGCTGTGTTTGTGAGTAGGATCAGTGTAGGGAGAATGTAGCAGTGCCATTTCATTAATGAACCCTTTGAGTGCCGCATCTCAGCCTCTGCAATCAGGTAAACGGGAAATGACAGTCATGCTTTCTTAGACATGTCGCCTTTGTCATGTGGGCGAGATTCTTATCTCGCAATTTTGAACCTGACAACATATTTAATTAAGGGCGACATTTTTATAGCAGTCCACCTTTTGCATATATCATTTTGCATATAGGTGTTTGTGTATAGTTTGTGAATATAGCGTGTTACATATACTGTTTTTTGTATAGCATGTGGCTTATATCATATTGCGTTTTTCATATAGCATAAACGTTTTGTGCATTATGTACAGCATGTTGCACAGAGCATTTTGCATTTTCCATATAGAGTACTGAATATAACATCTTACATTTGGCAAAGAGAATTTTGCTTATAGTGGTCTGCATATATCATTTTGCACATATTGTATTAAATATAGTGTTTTGCAAATAGAGTTTTACGCATTGTGTGTGTATTGTACATATTGTGGGTGGGTGTGTTTTGTGTACATTATCATTGTGTTTGTGTGTATGTTTATTGTGTTTGTGTGTGTGTGTATTGTTTGCATCTTTGTATGTGTTGTGCGTGTGTGTTATGCATGTGTATTGAGTGTTTTTGCATGTGTGCATGTATATCGAATGCATGTGTGTATATGTATGTATTGTGTGTGTATTTGTGTGCATTTTGCATGGGTGCATATTGTGTGTGTGCATTTGTGTGCTGTGAGCACTGTGTGTGTGTGCTGTGCGTGTATCTGCATTGTGTGTGTGTTGTGCATGTATCTGCATTGTGTGTGTGTTGTGCATGTATGTGCATTGTGTGTATGTGTTGCGCAAGTATGTGTGTTGTGCATGTGCGTTTGTGTGTGCATGTGTGTATATAGTGTGTGTGTTGTGCATGTATGTGTAGTGTGTGTGTGTGTGTGTGTGTGTGTGTGTGTGTGTGTGTGTGTGTGTGTGTGTGTGTTGTGCATGTATTTGTATTGTGTGTATTATGTGTGTTGTGCATGTGTGTGTGTATCGCATCTGTGTTTTATGGTGTGTGATCTGTATTGAGGGTGTGTGTACTGTGCATGTGTGTATTGTGGGTGTTGTGCTGTATTTGCATATGTTTGTGTGTGTGCGTGTTGTGCATGTGTTTACTGTACATGCATGTTGTAGTGCATTATGTCTGCATGTATTTGCGTTGTTTTTGTGTGCTTGGGGTGAGTGTGTGAGCGTGTTGTGGTAGTGTATTGTGTTGCACATGTGTGTATTGCGTGTGTTTGTCTATTTTGTGGGCATGTGTGGTGTGTGTATGTTGAGCGTTTTGTGTGCATATTGTGTGTGTGTGTTGTGTGTATGTATTGCTTTGTGTATTGTGTGTGTTGTGCCATTGTATGTATTGTTGTGTTCCTTACAGAGATTGTCACAGGAGTGGAAGGAGGTCGAAAGGCCATGTGTGTTTTGGAGGAGGGCCAACTCCTTCTAGAGATACTGACCCCCACCACACATCAAACTTTTCTATCTGGTCCTTAAAGGACCACACAGCCTGGGACACTGGCCCTTAAAGGGTTAAGTGTACATAACCCCAGTTCCTGTTTAGGTGTTAATGTACTAACAACAAGATGGCGCCATTTTATTTTAAGACTGAAAGTCAAACCCTCTCTTTTCTTGCAGTCTCTACCCACCTGTCTTTGTAGCTGATTCATCTTCTCATTAGATATTTGAGAGTTTTGGTTTCTCTTCTTTAGATCTTCAAGTTGATCTTTCAAACTGTTTACTGCAAAAGAAAAACAATGTTCAGAGGGGTTTCTTCTTCTTCATTTGGGTACAGTTTCTTTTCCTTCAACCCTGTGGCATGGTATGGAACATATTGCTTCACAATTAGCAGCACATTGCTCTGCCACTCAAAGTGCTAAATCTACCATAATTTCAGACCTGCAGCTCAAAAATGTGCAATTATGTTTGTAACCATTTAAGTGCCATTGCAGAGCAATGCGTTGTGCATCCCTCTGGCACTCAAAGGGTTAAAAGGAATCAAATCAGTATAGGAATATAAGGCTCAGAATGACTTACTCAGGTAGATGTTCTACACACAACAATACAAAAGGCATAACATTGAAAGACACAAAGAAACAGATTAAAGAGGCTCAAGAGGAGAGCTCTGGAGACCTCCTAACACCAACACAGAGGAGTGGGATACTTGAATATGGGGTAGGCACAAAAGAACCCCTGAACGAAAGTCTTAAAGCCAAGACATACTCGAGAATGAGAGAAATCTCGTATTCTTCCTGGTAAAACATTTTCTAAATTAAAAATAAATAAATAAAAGCAGTGCTCGTCCGAAAAAGAAAAGAGAGGTTGAGATCCGGACCGTAACAGAAATCAAGACTAAGATCATTGAAGGAAAGCCAGAATCAGAGACAGGCTGAAAGATCATGGTGACACCACTGGTAGAAGAGAAACCAGATCCTATAATAGACCTTATATGATACAGGCTTCCTTGCCTGTATCATAATAGAGATGACAGCATCAGAAAAAGCCATCTTCTCAAGATGTTTAAGAGTATAACAAAATGAACCTTGGGTCTGTCTCTGTAATGGACAGATTGAGAAGATCCAAGAACCAAGCCTATTGGGGCCAAAAGTGGGTGATCAGAATAACTTGATCAATCTATCTTTATCTTTCCCAACACCCTGGGAATCAGGGGAACACATACGTCAGAGGAAAGTTCTATGGAATGGACATAACATCCACTGCAAAAACTAGAGTATTCCACTTTTTGGTCAGATCTGAGGAACCATCTGGTTCTTGTGGGAAACCATGAGATCCACTGATGGAAGATTCCAGAGGTGGCCAATCTGGTCAAACACACTCTGGTTGAGCTCCCAATTCTAGGGATCCAGATGCTGATGATTTAAAAATCTGCAAGCACGGTTTCCATGCCTGGGATGTGAACCACCGAGATGGCTTGCACACAATGTTCGGCACACTGTCGAACCTCCAATCCAAGCTGACTCGCTTCTGGTTCCTCCTTGGCAATGGATGCATGTGACAGCTGTCACGTTGTCCTATTGGACCCTCACCAGTGTTCCAGTCAGAACATGGGACCAGTGGCAAAGAGCTAAGGGAATGATCTGTATTTAAAAAATGTTGATTGGAAGAAGACTCTCCGAAACATGCAGAGTATCTAATTTTACTCTAATGAGCACCTCCACTGAGAGGCAAGGGTCTGCCTCATAGGCATTCCCAAAGGACAATGTAGAATCCACATCTTTCTCATCAGAGGAATTTACAACTAACTTAGAATGGCCCCTAAAGACAGGGTCAATGTATCTGACACGGGGGATTGGGGCGCCAAAAGTGGAGAACTCCTTGAATGGAATAAAAGAAGAAACTGAAGAAATCAGAGACCTAACCAAAACTGGCTCTTGTACTGCAGTGTAAGGCCCCGTGGGAGTAGTAGGGGCCACAGTGCAAGAGGGACAGAGGGTGCGTAAATATTCCCATGGAAGCCCAGTTTGGCATGAGTAACAGTGTGCTAAAGGGGTTAAGAGAACCCTGAATCCTTAGGCTTGGATTTCCCCCTGTGTCCCTTGGAATCTGACATGTTCATAGAAAACCCCCAAAGTAGGACAAATTAGTCTAAAGTAGTAGAAAAGTAAGACAAAATGCACAGAAATACCCAAAAAGGTACTTTTCTGACTGAAAGTGGTTTAACTGATAATGTTCAGAAGAGAGACTGGCCTCTGCATAGCCTATGCAAGGAATAGAGTAAGATGGCTGCTAAAGCACCACCCTGTGCAATCCAAAAAAGTCAGGAAATGCGGGATTCTGGGGAATGTAGTTTCTGATTGCATAAGACCAGAAATTGTGGCTCTCCAGCCATGCAAAAACAGTGAAATTAAGAGTTCTGAACATTGACAGCAAGCTCACAGAACGATAGAGGAGGGCATGCAATATATTCTGAGCACTATCTGACCCTTGTAAGTGAAATGGGCGCAGGTATTTGTCAGTGTAAAGATTCTCCATGCACTGGTCTGAAACAAAGATTGCCACCATACAGACACCCATTCTTAATGGGGATGCAGTCAATAAAACAAAATGTAAAAAAAAAAAGAAAAAGTCTCAAAAATACATTTATACATAGCTAAATGAAATCAGGTGTAAATGGAATAAAAAGCTATCTGCCCTAAAAGAATAAGAAAGTCTAATTACAACAATCCAACAACTTAAGTACAGAAAGGGTTTAAAAAAAAAAAAAAACCTCAATAAATCAGCAGGAAAATGTGAAGAACTGAATGCAAGAGGACCGAACACCACATCCAAGTGGGTTCCAAGTAATAACGGATGTTATGACCAAAGCACTAAAATGGTTAATTTGCCAGTCTTCAGTCTCCTGTTTTTTAATATGGAACCTAAGAGACGTTCAGTGATGTGGCACTCCGGCTCCATGGAAGCCTGCCTTATACAGTCCGATATTGAATAATACAAATGTAAAAACAAGTCTAAACCCTAATAGAACAGCTCCAACTTGCCCTTTACTGAAGCCAGGTCCCTTGAAACTAAGGGGTGAGGAGTAAATCTGGAGGGAAGAAGGAAATCTCTGCTTCAAAAGGAAGGGAGTGAGGGAGAGGGGGGGGAGAAAGACTCAGAGAGAGAAAGGAAGGAGGGAAGGGAGAGAGAGAGAAAAGAAGGGAAGGGAGAGAAAGAGAGCGAAAAGAAGGAGGGAAAAGAAGGAGGGAAAAGAAGGAGGGAAAAGAAGGAGGGGAGGCAGAGAGAGAGAAAGGAAGGAGGGGAGGGAAAGGAAGGACGGAAGGAAGGGAGAGAAAGGAAGGAGGAGACGGAAGGTAGGACGAGAAGGAAGAAAGGGATTTGGAGGAAGGAAGGAAAAGGAGAGAGAGAAAGGAAGGAAAAGGAGAGACAGAGAAAGGAAGGAAGGGAGAGAAAGAAAGGAAGGAAGGGAGAGAAAGGAAGGAAGGAAGGGAGAGAAAGGAAGGAAGGGGGAGAAAGGAAGGGAAAGAGAGAGAAGGAAGGAAAAGATGAGGGAAGGGAAGGAGTGAAG